>CM035841.1:242136959-242736959 GCA_020510985.1 Pholidichthys leucotaenia
ATAAACTTTCTCCATAAATTTGCGTTTTTTTTTTTTTTTTTTTAATAATCTGTTAACTCAAACTGATAGAAATTCATTTCTCAGTTTAACCCTGGTTCCGAAAATATTGACATTGTTAATCTATCATTTACAAGATTGATTTTATGATTAATGAAATTACTGCCATGTCTGTTAATCATTTCATTTAATAAATATTTAAAAATGAGAGAAGTTGTTGGGAATTTATTTCATTCCGAGTCTGTTTCAAGCCCAGGTATCGAATTCACGGAAAATTTTTGAGACTGATTATTGATTAATTTATTGAGTGATCAAACAGGTGTAAAGTGAAATTAAAGATCAAATTGCTTCTTAAAGATAGAAGCTGGTGCCCCTTACGAGTGTTATTAACTTTTCTGATGTATATGAAATGAGATTTGAGCTCAGATTCCAATACATCAATATAAATTAAATAATTCATACCTGATCATATTTATTATTTATTATTATTCCATATTTCCGTTACACATGTTTTAGGCCTTTTCTCAGGTTTGCTCTGCAGTACTATACAGAGAGCTGTCTCTCTGCCAGAAGGCTGAGTTGCAGGCTCTGATCAGAGCCTGGACCTCTCTGGTCATCCAGGGTTTCCAGTTTGGAAAAGATTTGTTTGCTGTCACGTTGTCTACACAGCATTTAATGTAGAAGAGGATGAACTTGGTAAAACATGTTTTGCTATGTTTTCAAGTACAACAAATCCACTGGGACTATTATTGAAGACCATGTCAAGAAATCAATATGGCGGCCATCTTGGCAGCCATATGGTCATATAATACACATCCCTGTTTCCACCTGGTTCCCTAATCCACTATCGACAACATATTTCACATCATTCTGGCTTACTTCGCTATATTTTCACTGTGATGTTACATCAGTCTGTTAGCATTAGCTTGGCAAGGTGCTTGGAGTCGGTCAGTATACGAGTAACTGCATTACAGCCAATTTTGATCTCTATTTTCTATAAATTCTGTTACCACCAACTGTTCATTTACCCACACTGGATCATGTATGTTGCTCTTAGATGCTATTTGTAGTAGCTAGCAGTTAACCACATTGGGCCACATGGGTCATATCCTATTGACTCCGAAACCACACACCCCTGTCCACCAGTGATGCAATATTTTATTCATTTATATGAAAAATTTACATTTGTTGGCTCAGTCTCACTATCTAAGCTAGGAGTTAGCCTCGCTTAGATATTAAGATAAATAATAGGAACATACACACATGGACAAAATTGTTGGTACTCCTCTGTTAATGAAAGAAAAACCCACAATGGTCACAGAAATAACTTGAATCTGACAAAAGTGGTAATAAATAAAAATTCTATGAAAATTTACCAATGAAAATCAGACAATGCTTTTTAATTGTGGTTCAACAGAATTATTTTAAAAAACAAACCCATGAAACAGGCCTGGACAAAAATGATGGTACCCTTAACTTAATATTTTGTTGCACAACCTTTTGAGGCAATCATTGCAATCAAACAATTTCTGTAACTGTCAATGAGACTTCTGCACCTCTCAGCAGGTATTTTGGCCCACTCCTCATGAGCAAACTGCTCCAGTTGTCTCAGGTTTGAAGGGTGCCTTCTCCAGACAGCATGTTTCAGCTCTTTCTACAGATGTTCAATAGGATTTACTGTAGATCAGGGCTCATAGTAGGCACTTTAGAATAGTCCAATGTTTCGCTCTTAGCCATTCTTGGGTGTTTTTAGCTGTGTGGTTTGGGTCATTATCCTGTTGCAAGACCCATGACCTGTGACTGAGACCAAGCTGTCTTACACTGGGAAGCACATTTCTCTCTAGAATACCTTGATAGTCGTGAGATTTCATTGTACCCTGCACAGATTCAGGACACCCCGTGCCAGATGCAGCAAAGCAGCCCCAGAACATAACATAACCTCCTCTATGTTTCACAGTAGGGACAGTGTTCTTTTCTTGGTATGCTTCATTTTTGCATCTGTGAACATAGAGCTGATGTGCCTTGCCAAAAAGTCCCAGTTTTGTCTCTTCTGTCCATAGGACATTCTCCCAGAAGCTTTGTGGCTTGTCAGCATGCAGTTTGGCAAATTCCAGTCTGGCTTTTTTATGATTTGTTTTCAGCAGTGGCATCCTCCTTGGTCGTCTCCCATGGAGTCTACTTTGGCTCAAACAACGACGGATGGTGCGATCTGACACTGATGTACCTTGACCTTGGAGTTCACCATGAATGTGTTTAGAGGTTGTTCTGGGCTCTTTTGTTACCATTCGTATTATCCGTATCCTCCTGCGGCCATGTCCAGGGAAGTTGGCTACAGTCCCGTGGATCTTAAATTTCTGAATAATATGTGCAACTGTAGTCACAGGAACATCAAGCTTCTTGGAGATGGTCGTATAGCCTTTACCTTTAACATGCTTGTCTATAATTGTCTTTCTAATCTCCTGAGACAACTCTCTCCTTTGCTTCCTCTGGTCCATGTTTAGTGTGGTACACACGATGTCACCAAACAGCACAGTGACTACTTGTCACCCTTTAAATAGGCCGATTGACTGATTACAAGTTTGTAGACACCTGTGATGTTAATTAGAGGACACATCTTGGTTGAACATGTCCCTATGGTCAAATTATTTTCAGTCTTTTCTAGGGGTGCCATCACTTTTGTCCAGGCCTGTTTCATGAGTTTGTTTTTTAAAGTAATTCTGTTGAACCACAATTCCAAAGCATTGTCTGATTTTCAATGGTTAATTTTCATAGAATTTTTATTTATTACCACTTTTGTCAGATTCAAGTTATTTCTGTTACCATTGTGGGTTTTTCTTTCATTAACAGACGGGTACCAACAATTTTGTCCACGGCTGTAAGGGAAGGGCATAGTAAAATGTGGCTCCAAGGCATTTAAAGAGACACAATTTTGCTGCAACAAATAAATATTTATAGGCAATTTGACTGAAATATTTCACAAATATTTCATTAAGAGCTGTAGGAGCTGTCAGCATGTGGGACAAGTGCATCAGTTGTTAGTCACACGTAAACATGCATTTAGCAACTACCTCTTTTTTTCTCACTTGAATTTATTTCCAGAAATGTATTTCACAGATTAGTTTTGAAAATATAGCAGACAAGTTATCGTCCATGAAAGACATTAATTCATCGTCTGAGCAGCAGAATGTCAAGGCTGATTAGTGTCTAGCACTACCAAATCCCTGGGATGCGCAAATGCCCAAATTTGAAATTTTTTTTGCACATGTTTACATTAACTTTACCCTGGATTTACACTGACTCCGGATCTGGTCCGTTACAACAGCCATCTGGTCTCCACAGTATACAGTCGTGAAAAAAAATGGACACCCCTTTACACCCCTTCCAGTTCTTTATTTTTTTTGTCCACAATATCTTTATTGAACCTTTTTTTTTTTTAACAAACATGATACAAACAATCAAACACTAACACTAAAGTACTACAAAAAAAAAAAAAAAAAAAAAAAAGATGCACTAAAAACACCAACAACCACCAGCAAAATCAAATCTTCAACAATGCTCCTCTGTTTAGTCTAGACAATCCAATACATAAGTATACATATTATGTTCACCAGTTTGGAATTTACAAGGTCCACACACATCATTCACCTTCTTCTTCAAGAGTTATGTTTAAATTTTTTACATAATCAATAAAAGGTCTCCATATATTCTCAAACACAATTTCCTTTGATTTCAGTATATATGTTATTCTTTCTAATGGAAGGTTTGTTAACATCTGTCTTAACCACTGAGTCACATCTGGTCTATGAGTCTTTTTCCATAATAGTGCAATACATTTTTTGGCATTAAGCAAACTGAGGTCTATGAATGTTCTTTCACTTTTATTAAAATTATGCTTTTATGGGTACAGACCCAACAAAAACAATTGAGGATTCAATATGATTTGTTTTGAGATTATTTTTTCAATTGTTACCCTCACCTCTTCCCAAAACATTCTTATTAATCTACATTCCCATACACAATGAAATAGAGTTCCTTTACTTTCCATGCATTTTGTGCATGTATCTGGTATATTTTTGTTATATTTATTTAACTCCTCCGGTGTAACATACATCCGCATTAACCATTTGAAATGTATCAATTTAAGGCGTACATTTATTGATTTGGTTTGAGCTTCTGTACAAGCCAATTCCCATTGTTCCTCTGAAATTTCAGTTTGCAGATCTTCTTTCCAGTAGTTTAATCTTTTCAGTGAATTTTCACTTGAAGATAGTGTCAATGAGTTATAAAACTCTGAAATAATACCCTTTCTTTTACTATCTTTCATCATCATTTTTTCCAAGGATGAATAAATAGGTCGAGTGAGAGCTTTATTTTGATTTGATCGAATAAAGTTTCTAAGTTGAAGATATTTAAAAAAATGTGTTCTATTGAGATTAAATTTGATCCTCAGCTCTTCAAAAGACATTATGTTATCTGCACATGGCAAATATAAATCCTGAATCTTTTGTATCCCTTTTAAATTCCATACTTTAAATACAGCGTCCACTCTCCCTGGTTTAAAATATTGATTACCCCATATTGGACTAAATTGTGACAATAACTGTGGTTCTTTTAAATAGTTTTTAGCTTCACACCATATTTTGATCATATGCTTTACAAATGGATTTTTAACTTGTTTTTGTAATTTTTTTGCCGAATCTGAGTATATGAATATGGGAAGAGGTAAAGGTAAATTGTATGATTCCATTTCAGTCCAGTGAGGGAGATCATTTGAGGAAAAATAATATGTCATAGACCTCAGTTGTGCCGACCAATAATACAACATAAAATTTGGACATTTCAGACCTCCACGATCAAATGGTAAATATAATAAAGACAGACGTAATCTAGCCCTCCTGTTGTTCCATATAAATTCCACTAACTTTTTTTTTATTCTTGAGAATAAATCTAAAGGTGGTGATAAGGGAATGTATTGAAATAAATAAAGTATTTTAGGTAAAATATTACTTTTAAGTATATTGATTCTCCCGATCATCGACATTGGTAGTGACATCCATCTCTGAGTTAACTCATTAATATCTGTCATTAAGGCTTCATAGTTGACACTGGCAACTGATTCTAGCTTAGGCACAATTTGGATTCCTAAATATTTAAACTGATTTACAACATTGAATTGATTTACCTCAGGGGCTGGGTAATTTCTCTGGGTCTCATTTAGCATTAATATTGAAGATTTAGTTTTATTTATTTTATATCCTGTGTAGGATGAAGAGCCTATAAAATTATTTGTCATAAGGTACAGGAATTATTTATTATATTTAATAGTGGGTGTGAAAGGGGGGGGGCGGAGTTGAACCATCACTTCTACACCAGCTAAATTAAATAAAAGCACTCGTAAAAGGGGCACCAGTCCTAAGGACAATAAAATTAACTTTAGTTTTAATTAATTTTGTACCTTAAATTGCTTAATGAATCAGTCTCAAAGTTTCAGTGAGTTTTTGTCCTGCCGTGATTAGGAAACCTGTATATGCGAAAGAAAAACGCTTCAACTGCTCTCATTCACTCGTTTATTAAAATCATTCAGGTTACACGACATGGCGTTCAAATGATGAATAAACAGATTCAGATGATGACAGCGTAAAATATCACATCAACTGATATTGAGTTCCTGAACATAAAATCCAGCGTTACACCTCTGCAGAACCAAGGAGTACTAGACTTATGTTTCAACGGTGAGACTGGAATGTTTTAACAAAACATTGCAATTTTATGAGGAAAATTCATAAGCTAATTATCTAAAAATGACTCCTGAATTAATCTACAAAATTTAAGGGCAGTTACTTAAAAATGACTGAAAGTTTTCATTCAGTTTACAGCTCTATCCTGCGGCTGAGAGACTAATTGAGCCCTGAAATACGGGCCACATTCAATTGTAATTTAATTGTTAGGACATCACGTTTTAACCCAGAAATAGGAGAAATAAGTCTCACTCACACACGGCCGTAGGTCCAAATCCCGCTGGTCGGTACCGCTGGGTTTTTTTGAAGCTCGGACGTCGGGAGGAAGCGGCTGCTTTCCTCACTCACAGCCGTGGGGCGATAACTCAGCTGGGGGCCCTTCAAAGAGACATTTGCAGCCGTGGGTGATTTTGTCTCAGGGCGGCGTGAAAAGTCCTTGGGAAAAGAATCCAAATTTGGGGTCTCTTGTAGCGGGATAGACCAAAAAAACTGAAGGAAAATCTTCTCAGTCTCTTCACTTTAAACTAGGCAAATTAAAGGTCCACTTTAATGGCGTGAAAAGTCATTAAAAAAAAAGTGTTAGAAAAACATTTACTAGGATAAGAATGGCTTCTGAGGTGAAAGAAAAAGTTTGAGAATTTGATTCTCTAAAAAGGGACGAGCTCTAAAGAAAAATGGTTTCTCCTCAGTTTCCAGAATATAAGAAAAGATTTGACAAACACAGAGAATAAAATAAAACTTCACAGGGCCTTGAAACGGTGGAATAAAATCTTCTGAGATCTAGATTACTATTCTGCTTCTTTAATCTTAATTTAGTTCCTCTAATTCTTAATTCTATTTCTAGCTAATCTTCCTGCCTGTTGTCTGATCTCTGACTTTTTTAAAACTCTTAACTGTGCTGTACTGTGTCTCAACTGTTTACTGTTTTTTCTCTGAGTTTTTTTTCTCTCTCTACTCAAATCTAACTTCTGTCTTTTAAAGTTACCTCGCCGGGTCGTAAAACTGATGAGGTCAGTCGTCAAACGACCAATCTACTCTTTCAGAATCAGTTTGAAATGGCTGTTATCCAATGTGAAAACATTTCTTTGTTTGAGAGCAGCCAACCAAATGGAGACACCATCCCATGAATTTTCAGAGGGAAAAATCAACAGTCAGTTCTTATAAGATAAATGCTCAATATAAAATCTAACTAAATTAAATGACTTGGCTAATATATGGTGATCATGCATTTATACCATTACTCCAATAACACTCATGAATATAACATTTCTTATACATAATTATAATACATGCATTCACATTTAGATCAAGATTAGAACAGCAGAACATGCAGCAAACCATGGTTGGTGATAAGGGGGATTATTTTCAGTGTCCTTAGGATCCAGGATAAGCTGAAAGAAACTTAATATTTAGAACAAATTAAAAGTCATCCTACGTACTGAAAACACATTCCGTAGGTATCCGCTAGGAGGTACTGTTGAGCTGTAGATGATTTCCTTAGTATCTGGCGAAGGCCTGGACAGCATAGGCTATAAAACTGTCAGATTAAGTGGTTTATGACTCTTTTAAAAACATTGGTTTCCTGTGAAAAGGTACGTTATCAAATGCAGTGTTCATGTTGAGAGGTCTGGTCTCCTGAGTTTTATGTTCCTTTGAGCCTTTAAAAGCAAACTCTGATCCTTACAATCTCTGCAAGCGGCAATTGTTTACATTGGGGTCCTGGGAAAGCAAGCATCTTTGGTCAGGTCTGGAAGAAGCCTGCATGAGTCAGCAAAAAGCCAGTGATATTCCTGAGAAGGCAGAAAGGTGATATTACTGTGTAATGAATACATTGAAATTCCTGTAAACTGGAGAGAAGTGATCTTGTCTTGGTTTTGAGGAGGACGATGATGCTACAATATATATATATATATATATATATATATATATACAGTATATATATATATATATATATACAGTATATAGTACCGTTCAAAAGTTTGGGGTCTCCCAGACAATTATTTTGTGTTTTCCATGAAAAGTCACACTTATTTACCACCATGAGTTGTAAAATGAATAGAAAATATAGTCAAGACATTGACAAGGTTAGAAATAATGATTTGTATTTTAAATAATAATTTTTTTCTTCAAACTTTGCTTTCGTCAAAGAATCCTCCATTTGCAGCAATTACAGCATTGCAGACCTAACATGATTGCACAAGGGTTTTCTAATCATCCATTAGCCTTCTGACACAATGAGCAAACACATTGTACCATTAGAACACTGGAGTGATAGTTGCTGGAAATGGGCCTCTAAACACCCATGTAGATATTGCACCAAAAACCCGACATTTGCAGCTAGAATAGTCATTTACCACATTAGCAATGTATAGAGTGTATTTCTGATTAGTTTAAAGTTATCTTCATTGAAAAAAAGTGCTTTTCTTTCAAAAATAAGGAAATTTCTAAGTGACCCCAAACTTTTGAATGGTAGTGTATATATATATATATATATATATATCCCACTGATCAGGCGTATCAGTGGGATATATATATCCCACTGATACGCCTTCCACAGAGGAAGCAGGGTTTGGGGACAAGGGGGATGACTCGCCTATCACAGGGGCTGAGGTCGCCAAGGTGGTTAAAAATCTCCTTGGTGGCCGGGCCCCGGGGGTGGACGAGATTCGCCCCGAGTACCTCAAGGCCCTGGATGTTGTTGGGCTGTCATGGTTGACACGCCTCTGCAACATTGCGTGGAGGTCGGGGGCAGTGCCTTTGGCATGGCAAACCGGGGTGGTGGTTCCTCTCTTCAAAAAAGGGGACCGGAGGGTGTGCTCCAACTTTAGAGGGATCACACTCCTCAGCCTCCCTGGGAAGGTCTATGCCAAGGTACTGGAGAGGAGAGTCCGGCCGTTGGTCGAACCTCGGATTCAGGAGGAGCAATGTGGTTTTCGTCCTGGCCGTGGCACATCGGACCAGCTCTTTACCCTCTCG
The DNA here is from genome assembly GCA_020510985.1 of Pholidichthys leucotaenia. Classification (NCBI taxonomy): domain Eukaryota; kingdom Metazoa; phylum Chordata; class Actinopteri; order Cichliformes; family Pholidichthyidae; genus Pholidichthys; species Pholidichthys leucotaenia. The sequence goes on from CM035841.1 coordinate 242,145,671, forward strand.
AGAATTCTTGAGGGTTCGTGGGAGTTTGCCCAACCAGTTTACATGTGTTTTGTGGACTTGGAGAAGGCATTTGACCGCGTCCCTCGTGGATTTTTGTGGGGGGTGCTTCGGGAGTATGGGGTATCGGGCTTGTTGTTACGAGCTATTCGGTCTCTGTACGACCGTTGTGAGAGTTTAATTCGTATTGCCAACACTCGGTCGGAGTCATTCCCAGTGAGAGTTGGACTCCGCCAGGGCTGCCCTTTGTCACCGGTCCTGTTCATAATTTTTATGGACAGGATTTCTAGGCGCAGCCAGGGAATGGAGGGTGTCATACTTGGTGACCACAGGATCTCATCTCTGTTGTTTGCAGATGATGTTGTCCTGTTGGCTTCATCCAGCAATGACCTACAGCTCTTGCTGGGACGGTTTGCCGCTGAGTGTGAAGCGGCTGGGATGAGAATCAGCACCTCCAAGTCCGAGTCCATGGTCCTCAGCCGGAAAAAGGTGGATTGTCCTCTCCGGGTTGGGGACAGGCTCCTGCCCCAAGTGGAGGAGTTTAAGTATCTTGGGGTCTTGTTCACGAGTGAGGGGAAAATGGAGCGAGAGATCGACAGACGGATTGGAGCAGCATCTGCAGTGATGCGGACGTTGTACCGGTCTGTTGTGGTGAAGAGGGAGCTTAGTTCTAAGGCAAAGCTGTCGATTTACCAGTCAATCTACGTTCCTACTCTCACCTATGGTCACGAGCTTTGGGTAATGACCGAAAGAACGAGATCGCGGATACAAGCGGCTGAAATGAGCTTTCTCCGTAGGATTGCTGGACTCACCCTCAGAGATAGGGTGAGGAGCTCAGTCATCCGGGAGAGGCTCAGAGTAGAACCGCTGCTCCTCCACATTGAAAGGAGTCAGTTGAGGTGGTATGGGCATCTGATTAGGATGCCTCCTGGACGTCTCCCACTTGAGGTGTTTCAGGCACGTCCCACTGGGAGGAGACCCCGGGGCAGACCCAGGACTCGGTGGAGAGACTATGTCTCCCAGCTAGTCTGGGAACGCCTTGGTATCCCCTCTGAAGAGCTGGAGCAGGTGGCTGGGGAGAGGGAAGTCTGGGTTTCTCTGCTTGAACTGCTGCCTCCGCGACCCGGACCTCCGGAAAAGCGGTAGAAGATGGATGGATGGATGGATATATATATATATATATATATATATATATAGAGAGAGAGAGAGAGAGGTAGACTACTGACCCACCTCTACATGGCTACACGGGTTATTCTGCCGTCTGTGACCGTACAAAGTCCATAAAATAAAACAGCCGTGTTCCTAGTAATTAAAACAATCCCAGAACATTATTAAATACTCAGATGAACTCTTCCAGTTCACAACAGCAAAAGTCAACACGTACATTCACATCCCATTGTCAGCCCATAACCCCAACACATCCGCCCCATTACTTGGGCATTTCACAGAATCACATTCACTTAAATGTGGTCAAACAACCAGTGTTGAGTTTTTTTTTTTTTTTTTTTAAACAAGGCAACAATACAACGAGTACATATAAAACATACTGACTACATGAGTTTGGGCATTAAGACACATTAACATATTAACCACACCATGCCAATAGCCACCCCTCAGTCACCGTACAGTCCCAATAGAAGGACCACCCCCTGGATTTCCGTCTGGCGGATCCCTCCCAGAGCGCCTTCGCTTTTTCTCCTCTGGGGATGAGCCACGCCGGCGTTTCCTCTCATCAATGCACCGCAGCTCGTTGGGATGTTTCCACGAGTCATCGACCAGCCTGAGGTAGCCGTCCTCCCGAGCAGCCACCACCCACAGCCGCACCTGGTTATCACATCATTTTCTTTTTCCATGGACCCCCCTCAGCCGAGCCTCCTCCCTGGGCCGAACCTCATCAACCCGTAGAGGAGCTCGACTCGGCTTCAAACGTCCACTGTGTTTCGACCAGGCTTCACTTCTGGGTCAAGCCGTTCCACCGACCTGGTTTGTAGCCCGCCTTGGCCTCCAGTGTTTCTGGTTGGCATGTTGTTTTACTGAGCCAGCCGGTCCTGACCCACTCTCTTTCATTTTAAATGCAGGCAAAGCCACCGCAGTTCCTTGCTTCACGGTAACATCAGGCCAAACTCCAGAAGTAGAGAGGGCTGTCATTCTGGCTCCATCCGCCATCACGGATGTCCCACCATGGCGTCCAGTTCCCACATCCAGGATAACTTGGACACTGGCACCGGAACCCTCCTGCAATGGCGCTTTACGACACTGGTCCTGGTCATCTCTCAGAATACTATGCCAGTCACTGTCCCAAACTGCATCGTAGTCCATGTACGGAACTGGTTGGTCCCACAAGCCACAGCCCGCCCATTCTTCTCCGACGCCGCTGGTGATCGTGAATCCAAGGCTGTAGAACATATCACATCCCTTTATGTTCAAGACACTGGCGGTCACCACGAATTGGTTGTTGGACATTATTGCCGACTTGTACTTCGCCGTCAACTCCAGTGAACCCACGACGGCTAACTTGTTTCCTCCATAGCCAAAGTATGACGTCGACAGTCCCCTCACATGGTATTGCGGGAACAGACTCATCACAGTGGGCCAGTTCAACACAGAAGCTGACCCTCCTGTGTCCACTAACAACGGCACTTCCATGCTGTCCAGGAAAGTGTTTCAGTAAATCCACCCATCTGTGCTCGGGGAAACGGTATGAACAACTGTAGGAGTTGAGGCGGGGGTATCCATTCCACCTCGTCAGTCCCCTTGCTCAAAATATTTGCAGGCCCTTGCGAAATGATGTAGGAGTCCACACTTGCCACAGCATTTGCCTTTCACTGGACACTCTCTTGCCTTATACCAGTGCCTGGTGAACCCACAGCCATAGCACCTTGGTGTACCCGGGATGGACCCAATTTTTATAGCTGCAGCGTATTCCTCTTCATCCACGTTGTCTTTGCTATCCGGGTCCACAGCCAATGCCTTCATTCGTGGTTTAGCATGCCCCAACGTGGTCCTCTCACCGAAGTCCTCCAACAGTTTTTCAGCTGCTTCAAACTGCTGTTCTATCTCAAATGCCGTGGCTAATGTCAGTTCACCCAAGTAAGTCAGGAGCCTCGACCATGCTGCAGAACAAAGTGTGTGCTCCGCCAATTGATCATGGACCATCTCTTCTTCAAAGGCTCCAAACTGGCACTCCCCCGCAAGTTGACGCAGGTCTGCAACGTAACTCTGCACCGACTCTCCAGTCCGCTGGAGGCGCTGCAGAAACCTGATCCTTCAAACCATGACATTTTCCGGAGCATGAAAGTAGCACACCATTAGCCTGACCACGTCATCAAAATTATCACACTTTCCCAATGTGCTGAGAATCCTTTGACCCTCCATGCCAAGATTATGGACCAAAATAGCTCTTGCACGCAGTTTCTCTTGCTCTCCAAGGTTTAGGGCCACCAAATAATTTTGAAAAGCCACATACTGTCTCGCCCAGGGGACAGGCAGCTCACCCGGAACCTCCAAAAGTGGCTGAATACCAGAAACAGCTCTCTCCATACCTTTATCCTCATCGCCAAATGTTATGTCCATAACTCACGCTATCAAGAATCAGGCCAGAGGTGCAGTTGAACGCAACTATTATATGACCACATGAACACAGGTGCTCCGTATAGGCAGATGGTCAGTGGTGAAAGAGACCGTGTCCCTTCGGCCTATGCCTTTTATACCCCAGGGTGGCGGTGGAACCGGAAGGGCGGAGCCAGCACCCCGAGTACACCCCAGGTACACCCAGTACCATATTTGATACACTACAGGTATGCTCCGAAGAGAAGAGGAATGAAAGTCAGTAGAAGCAAGACAGAATACATGAGTTTGAAATAGACGGAGGCAGGTGTAATGGTGAAGATGGAAGGATTAGAAGTAGTGAAGGTAGGTGAGTTTAAATACCTGGGATCAGCCATCCAAAGCCACAGACAGTGAACAAGAGAGGTGACGAAGAGAGTGCAGGCAGGGTGGAGTGGGTGGCCAAGAGTTTTAGGGGTGATTTTTAACAGAAGGATAGCAGCTAGAGTGAAAGGGAAGATCTACGAGAGAGAACTGCTATGGTGTGTGGTTTGGAGATGGAGGCACTGACAAAAAGACAGGAGGCAGAGGTGGAGGTGGCAGAGTTAAAGATGCTAAGATTTTCATTGGGAGTGACTAGGAGGGACAAGATTAGAAATTAGTATATCGGAGTGACTCAGGTTGAGCGGTTTGGAGACAAAGTAAGATAAAATAAGATAAGATAAGCTAAACCTTTGTTAGTCCCACAATGGGGAAATTCCAGGCATACAGCAGCAAAGGGATAGCAGCACTCAGAACAGTCGTCAACAAGATAATAAGAACTGGTTAGCCAAAGCAGTAAACAAATATGCATATGTACACAGTTATATACACAGTGCAGGAGCATTTCAGCTATATGAATATGTACCCAGACAGTATATTTCGCCTTTGAATCACAGTGTTGTTGCCATCCTCAATTGGAGGGGACAATCTCTATTGTGCAAAGTTGTTATGTTTAGTATATTTAATGTGACCTCTACAAGCAGCCTTTAGGTTATAAAGTCTGACAGCAGTAGGTAGGAAGGACCTGTGGAACCTCTCCGTCCTGCACCTAGGATGGTACAGCCTACCACTAAATGAACCCCTTAGTGTATTCAGCGTGTCCTGCATAAGGTGGGACTCAGACTCCAGCAGAGATGTCATCTTAGCCAGCTTAAGAAAGACAAGGCTGAGATGGTTTGGACATGTGCGGAGGAGGGATAGTGGAGATATTGGACAAAGGATGTTGACGATGGAGCTGCCAGGCAGCAGGAGAAGAGGAAGACCACAGAAGATTCATGGATGTAGTGAAGGAGTACATGGAGATGGTTGGTGTTACAGAGGAAAATCAAGGAATAGGGTGAGATGGAGACAGATGATCCACTGTTGAGACTCCTAAAGTGGGCAGCCGAAAGAAGAAGAAGAAGAAGAAGAAGAAGAAGAAGAAGAAGAAGAAGAAGAAGAAGAAGAAGAAGAAGAAGAAGAAGAAGAAGAAGAAAAAGGCACAGCATGCAATAAAGCAACTGATGTCTTAATCAATTGATGTCTTTGTTCTCATTCACTTTAATAAACAGCGGCCCAAGATCTAAGGCATAACAATGACAGCATTTAAATGCCACAACAAATTTGTTTTCAGTTGAGCACAAGGTGAGGTTGTTCACAAAGTGAAAATGCAAGGGCAAGGAGCATAAAAGGAGCTTTTACACCTCCTTGCCCACAGCCCTGCTCACACTTGGAAGACTTGATCATAATTACCCAAGGATGAGAGCTGTATAATTCAGAGGATTTTCCCATCTTTGTCCTTGTCCATGACTTTGACAGTTGTAAAAATGCCTTTAGTTATGTATATCATCATGGGAAAAAGGAGAGCCGGCACATCCATGGCACTGTCATCCAAACTGCTCCATGAAACCGCAGAAGAGTGAGCTTTTCCTCCAGCAGATCTTGAGCTGGAGATCCATTAATGTTCCCTCTTCTGCTGAATGAAAATTGGTGTATTTTAACTCAACAAACTGTTATAGGAATATTTTCATTCTTATCATTCTGTTAAACGAATGACAGTGAATGACTATAATTTTTTTAAACTGTCTTAAATTAGATAATGATAGATGTTGGCATTGCACCTACCTGCCAGCTGTCCTCTGGGTTGGACAACAGGTCTTTTCCCGGAAGGGCACAGTGGTTCCACTGCACAACAGCATGGAAATTCAGCATTTAAATAGAAAAAAGAGTGACCCACATTTTTTTTGCAGAGTGAAAACATTAAGAAAAGTGTTTTATCTACAATGTCAGCCAGGAGAAATAAATGAGTTAATACTAAATGTGTGTACTTGTTTCTAAGTGTGCAATTCATTTATTTATTCATTCACATTCTTAGTAATCCCTTATGGTCTGGTCTGTACCGACTGCCATTGAATGAATGATTTAATTAAAGCTCATGTAAGAGATTATGACAGAGTTTTACAAATTCAGTTTGTCAAAATAAGGAACATTTAGAAATTCTAGCCCCGGTGTAGAAATAGGCACACATGCACATTCGCGCCATTTAAACACACTGCTAAAATAGCAGTTGATAATGCGCTGCTGATCTCAGACCTGCTTTTTCAATTCAATTCAATTCAATTCAATTTAAATTCAGCTTTATTTATAAAGTGCTGCATCACAACAGAAGTCATCTTATAGCACTACAAAATGCAGAGAAAACCTCATAATTTCAGAAAGACCCAGCAATCAGACGATCCCCTGTGAACAAGCACTTAGCGACAGTGGAGAGGAAAAACTCCCATTTAACAGGAAGAAACCTCTAGCAGAACCAGGCTCAGGGAGGGGCAGTCATCTGTTGCGACTGGCTGGGGGTGAGGGGATAGAGAGGATTAAGAGGACAGACATAAAGCACATAACAGTGAGATGCCAAGTACATTATTGGAGGTCACCCAGCAGTATGAATCTATTAACAGCAAAACAGAAGTGGGGTTAAGAGACAAAATCCCTCCCTAATCGTAGGCTATATTAAAAAGGAAGGATTTTACACTGTTCTTAAAAACAGAGACCGAATCTGACTCCCGGACCCAGAGTGGTAATTGGTTCCATAGAGAAGGAGCTTGATAGCAGAAGGCTCTGCCTCCGAATGTACTTTTGGAGATTCTGGACATTACAAGTAATCCAGCATTTTGGGAGCGTAGTGCTCTATTAGGATGGTAAGATAATATCAGATCTTTTATATATAAGGGGGCCTGATTATTAAGAGCTTTGAAAGTGAGAAGAAGGATTTTAAACTTAATTATAAACTCTATGGGAAGCCAATGAAGGGAAGACAGAACGGGGGAGATATGATCTCTTTTTCTAGAGCCAGTTAAAACTCTTGCAGCAGCATTTTGGATCAACTAAATATTTTTTTAGAAAGCTTGGGATCAGTCCGCCAAGGTCTCCGCCTTTGACTGCCACCTAATCCACATAGCACCGGACTTCCATGATCCCTCCTGCAGGTGGTGAACCTACTGGAGGGCGGACCCATGTAACTCCTTCGGGCTGAGCCCGGCCGGGTCCCATGGGTGGAAACCTGGCCACCAGACCAGGTGGCCAGGTTAAATATTTTTTAAGGATATTTTAGGACAACCTGATAATAACGAGTTGCAATAACCAAAGGTACATTAACAAAGAATGCACCATAATACCAACACTGAACTTCGCACCGAACCCCATTTTAAATCTGTCCTGTTCTACAAATAAGATGGGTCATTGGAGAATGCACTGACAGAAACAAAAGTACATATGCAAAGTGTGGCTCAAATGCATACAGTAGATCGCTGTAATATGCCCAACTGTCTTAACCACTTATTCCTTTCAAATCATAAAAAATAATAATTTATAACATTTTTCTAGCTTGATATTTTTATGAGCACATATTTGTGCAAAGGGTCATTAACATGAGTATTTTATGAAATATGACACTGCAAAAAAATGCATATAAGTAAATATTACTGCTAATCTTTCAGGCTGCAGTAATCATGTGCAGTATAAATAATTCAGTTTGCATGAAATATTTTGAAAGTAAATAATTTATTTTGTTTTTTTAGACCATAAAATTCAGTTGCAGCATGACAAAACTTCACAATTTAAGGGTAAACATTTAAAGAAATTAATTAATATGTCATGATTCCAAGCACGGGTGTGAGCCATGCTCAGCCTCTGGTCTGTTTGAGTCTCTTTCTGTATTTCTGTATCTTTGTTTATTTTGTATTCAGTATGGGTTGTTGTATTTTTGGTATCTGAGTTTATTCTTTTGTTTCTGTTTTTAGTTTCCTGTTATTTCATCTTAGATTGGTTATTTCAAGTATTTCTTTATCATGCCTCTGGGTTGCCATTTGTTTCTTAATTTATGAGTTGTCCTGTATTCTTAGCCTTGTCCTTATTAGATGATAGATAGATAGATAGATAGATAGATAGATAGATAGATAGATAGATAGATAGATAGATAGATAGATAGATGGATGTACTTTATTGATCCCAAACTGGGAAATTACAGTGTAACAGCAGCATGACAGTAGACAACCAAATGACAGAAACACACGCATGACAGACAAAGGGATTATCCATGGAAAGTAAAACTAACATGACTATAAAAACCTATATACATCATAGCTTAATATATGATGACCCGTATAAACACATGAATCATCCCGTTGCACAATGAAGGACTATCAGGAGCAGAGTGAAATGTGAGATACCAGTTTGACTGTAAGGTGCAGTGTGGCAGCATCAACATCATAGTGAGTTATTGTACAGTGAAATTGCATGTGGCAGGAAAGATTTCCTGTACCTGGCCGTTCAACAGCGAAGCTGTAGTAGTCTACTGGAGAAAGTGCTCCGCTGTCTGTCCACTGTGTGGTGGAGGGGGTGATCAGGATTGTCCATGATGGATCTCAGTTTATTTAGTGTTCTCCTTTCCACCACTGTCTCAAAGGTCTCCAGTCTGAGACCAATTACAGAGCCAGTCCTCTTGACAATCATGTCAAGTCTGTTGGTGTCTCTGGCCCTGATACTGCTACCCCAACAGACAGCAGCAAAGAAGATGGCGCTGGCGACAACGGTCTGGTAGAAAAGCTCCAGCAACTGGAGCTCCTGCTACACACGCTAAAGGATCTCAGTTTCCTCAGGAAGTAGAGTCTGCTCATCCCTTTCTTGTGCGCAGCATCAGTGTTGGGTCTCTAGTCCAACCTGCTGCTGATCCTGACACCCAGATATCTGTAGTCCTCAACCAGTCCCACATCCTCTCCCCTAATCTGCAGTGGCTGAGAAGGCATCTTCCTCTTCCTGAAATAAATCACCAGCTCTCTGGTATTGCTGACATTCAACCTCAGGTGATTCTGCTCTGTCCACTCCACAAATCTGTCTACCAGTGCCCTGTACTCCCCCTCCTGTCCTCCTCTTATACACCCCACAACAGTTGAGTTGTCAGAGAATTTCTGCAGGTGGCATGACTCTGTGTTGTACTGAAAGTCAGTGGTGCATAAGGTAAAAAGAAAAAGAGACAGCACAGTCCCCTGTGGAGCTCCTGTATCACTAGCCACCACTCCAGACAAGACACTGCCCAGCCTGACAAATTGTGGGCTGCCTGTCAGGTAGTCAGTAATCCAGAAGATCACAGAGCTGTCAACCTCCATCACCCACAGCTTCTCACCCAGCAGCAGTGGCTGGATAGTGTCAAATGCACTGGAGAAATCAAAAAAAGTGATTCTCACAGTATCTCCTCCGCCATCCAAATGCAGATGGGCTAGTTGCAGCAGGTAAATGACAGCAGCTTCAACTCCTAAATGGGGCTGATATGCAAACTGCAGAGGGTCCAGCCATGTCTTCACCTGCGGCCTCAGGTGGGCTAAGACCAGTCTCTCCAGGACCTTCATCACATGAGATGTGAGAGCAACTGGTCAATAGTCATTCAGATCCGCTAGAGAGAACTTCTTGGGGACAGAAACCAGGCAGGATGTCTTCCACAGCACCGGTACTCTCTCCAGACTCAGGCTCAGGTTGTACAGGTGTTTTAGTACCGAAGCTAACTGCTTGGCACAGGTCCTAAGGGTCCTGGCGGAGATGCAATCAGGGCCCGCCGCCTTCTGCTGACAGAGTCTCTCCAGCTGTTTCTTAACCTTCAGAATCAGAATCAGAATCAGAATGAACTTTATTGCCAAGCACGTTTACAAGGAAACACAAGTAAACATACGAGGAATCTGACTTGACATTGGGCGCGCTAGATAAGCGCATCCCAATGACGCGGCAGCCATGCAAGGCGCCTGTCATACAGTGGGGGGTAAAGAGGGGGAGGGGGAAGGGGGGTAGGGAAACACAATGGGCAGAGAGAAAAAAAGCATTGTTAATCAAAATAAAGCTCATTATATGACCAAAATTGTGATTACCTAGAAAAAACTCTCTAATGCACATATAAATTAGCAGACAATAGATCACACAAAACAAGAGTTGAGAGAGTCAGTGTATATTTATATATCAGTGTATGTATCAGTCCTGTAATGTTGTATGCGGTGTAGTGTGGGTGTGTCAATCGCTAGTGAACAGCAGAGGGTGCCTCCTGGCAGTGGATGGATGTTAATCATGTGATTTATAAGCAAGTCCAGAGTCTCTCTCTCTTGCTTGCAGGTGGCAGTTGAAGACACATGGTACACTGTCCTTGAAGAGTCCAGTCTGTTGAAACAACAGCGATTGTGTTGATTGTTTGGGTTACATTGCAAGCTGGAATCAGAGGGGAGAGGATTAGGAGGGAGAGGGGAAGAAATTGTCTGCTCTCTCTGAATGCCGGAAGTGTGTCTGTAGCCACAGTGAAGTGAGGGAGGGTCCTGGTGCCCCCACCCCCACCCCAGGAGGAGGAGAGGGGGGATGGAGAAAGGTTCTGCACAGGAGGGTCGGTGGGGAGGGGTGTGTGGGGGTCTGGTTGTGTTGTTGGGGTGACAGACTGTAAGTTTAACCTATTAAAAAACAGATTCAGTTCATCAGCTCTCTCCCGGCTCCCAGATGTCTGCCTGACTCTCCTCTTGCACCCAGTTATTTGTTTCACTCCCTCCCACACATCTCTATCGTTGTTTTACCTGAGTTTGTCTTCCAACTTCCTCCTATAATTGTCCTTGCACCTCCTCAGCATCTCTCTCAGCTCATGTTGCACTCCCCTCAGCTTCTCCTTGTCTCCAGCCCTAAAAGCTCTCTTCTTTTTGTTCAGAAGTGCTTTCAGGTCACTGGTGACCGATGGTCTGTTGTTGGCAAAGCAGTGTACAGTCTGAGCTGGCATGGTTGTATCTTCACAGAATCTCATGTATTCTGTGATGCAGTCAGTCATATTGTCTATGTCCACCCCATCTGGTTCACAGAGTACACCCCAGTCTGTCATCTCAAAGCAATCCTGTATTGCATCAGCAGCCTCCTGTGTCCACCTCCTCACAGTCCGTGTATAAGCAGGTTGCCTTTGCACAAGGAGAACGTACTTGGGTGTTAACATGACCATGCAGTGATCTGATTTGCAAATGGGGGGTAGAGGTGGCACTATATGCATCACTGACATTGGCATACAGTAAATCCAGTGTTTTGTTTTTTTCTGGTGGGACAGTCAACAAACTGGTGAAAGTTTAGTAATGTTTTTTATTTATTTATTTATTTTTTTCCCACTGAGACATGGTTAAAACCACCTCCGATGGCCTTAAATTCATCCTGGTGCTTCTCCAGTAATGTGGCTGCAGTGGAGCTGATGATGTCACAGGCCACCGCTGTGTCAGCTGATGGAGGCACGTAGACGATAATAATTAAGGCACACTTCATTTCTTGTGGCATATAATAAGGTCGCGTACTCACAGCCAGCAGTTCAATGTCCGGGCTACAGCACTTTTCCTTCGCATGACTGTGTCCAGGATGACACCACCGTTCATTGACAAGAAGTGCCAATCCTCCTCCCCTCTTTTTCCTGCTGCTTATCACATCTCTCTACCCCCATATAGTCTTGAAGCCAGGTATTGCTACGTTTACATCCAGGATCAGTGAGTGTTACCACGTTTCTGTAAAACACATGATACTACATTCACGATACTCCTTTTGCGTCCTGACCAGTGCTGTAAGCTCATCTGTTTTATTTCCGAGCGATCGCACGTTCCCAGTGATGACCATCGGTACAGCCGGCTTATGCTTCCTCTTCCTCCTCCTCATCTTCGCTTCAGCCCTTTGCCCACTGCGTCTCCTCTTTAGCCCATCCAGGATGAGGGGCGTCGCTCCAGGCAGCAGCGCTGGCCTCCTCAGCGCAATCAACTGTTCGCGAGTGTTAATGATGCGTCCGCCCCCACCTCTGTTGATCTCCATTGCCGGAGGAAGAGAAAAAAAAACTAGAGAAAGACCGGGCTAAAATAGAGAAAAAGTTGGTCCAGTCTTAATCCGAGTCTTCTTACCGAGCCCTGGTTAATAAGAGACAAACTATATACACAAATAAGCAGATAAAAACATAAAGACACGAGAGAGTTGCTGCTGGTACAGCCGCCCTGCTTCCAGTGCCATTAAAAAAAAAAAAAAAAGTCTGATTCTGTTTGTGTATCTATTATTTTCCTGTGTTGTATTTTATATTTCTGCCTGTGTTTGTTTAAGAGTCTCCCTTATCATCTCTCCTTTTGTCTTTTGGTTTTCATGTATATTAAATTATCTGCATCTCTGGTTTGCCTTTATCTTGCTCTCACCTTAAGGGTTATGTTTTTGTTTTGTATTGTTCGGTTTGTCTTGTGTTGGGATTGTTTCATAGTTTTAGCCAGTCACTTCTTGCCTTAATCCTTTGTATCAATAGCCATGGTTACATACGCAAAATTTAATCAGTCTGATTACAGTTCAGATCAGAACTTTACTGTTTACATGGATCCTAAAAAAAGTTGGTTAGGACGTGCGTTTCCATGTGTCACACGTTTGAACGGACTAAATCATTTTGACATGGGCACAATTATCCAACATTCCGGAAATAGTAGAAGAAGCAACTTCCGATGTAAACAAACCCCGTTTCGTGTCTTTCTCTTTTTGAAATGGACCTGTATTGTGTTATTCAGACTGTACTTTTGTTTCTGCTGGTCTCCGTAATGAAGCTACAAGTCCAGCAGCACAAACTTCTACATATGACGAACAGAGGGAGACAGCAGGACGATACAACCAGTTTTGTTTTACTCCCACCATGTCTTCCACTGGCTGTTGTAAAGGCGGAAATATGTCACATCAACATGTTGCTGATGTACAGACATGCGCAGTTAACATATTTTCTACCCAAACTTTGGAATAAGTGTTTATATGTGCACCAGTAAGATTAACAATTGGCATAACCCACCCGTCTCAATTGGAAGGACATTTTGATCTGAATGAGTCTGATCGGGTAAGAATATTCAGATTGGCGTGTTTATATGAAGCATTTTTATTCTGTTAAGGCTTTTAATCCGGTTACTTGTGTCCATATAAACATGGCTATTGTTTATTCATTCCAGACCGTTCTGACAGAGCCCCGTGTAACTTCCTGCTGTCAAACTTTGTTCACAAGTTGCACAGCTGTCACTGATTGTTCTAATTATTTCATCACTCATGTACCCACACCTGATCTCATTTGTTTGTCCCTATTTATAGGCTGCTGCATGGCTTCCTCCTTGCGGCAGTCTTCTGGTTTCAGACGTGATTCCAGCGTCTTCTCATTTCCAGACGGAATCCCCGTCTGTTTGTATTTTCCAGGTGTTCCCTGTTTTTATCCGTAAGTGTTCGTGTATGTTATTTTGTGCTTCTTTAATAAATGTGCAAACTCACAGCCAGTGATTGGTGTCTTCAGTCCGCCCTTGCAAGGGAATTTTGTGACATGATATTTGATATGTATGATTAGGGATGATGCCGGTTTTAAACTTTAAAAAAAAGAAAACAATTGCTATGTTTATAACTGATTTTTTAGGAGCACATTTTTGTGTGAAGGGACATTAAGGTGACTATTCTGAAGGTGTGACAGAGGGTTAAAACCAAACTCACACACAGGAGATGACTCCATACCCATATGTAATATAGAAAAAGAATAAAACTACAAAGCTCTGACTTTTCAAGATGAATATGTTGAAATTATTGTACAAACAGTTTTCTGTCTTGAACACATTTTATAAATGACAGCCAAGAAGCAGAGAAAACTGATGCAAAAACCGAGAAAAGGAACAAATTAAAAGGGTGTGATAGTTGGACCAAGAGGAAAATAAATAAAGGAGACAAATGAGAGATGTTGGTAGATGAGACAAAGGTGAAGAAAATATGAAGATGAAAGTGAAGAAGAAAAAATAGGAGGGAAGTTGTGCATGTTGTGTAGTTAGATATAATATAATGTTTGGCTTTTATTTGTGAAGCACAGGTGGTGGCTCCACCTTCCGGTTCCGCCACCACTCGTGACTATAAGAGGGCAGCGGGCAGGAGGGGTGGTCTCTTTGCCATCTCTTCTGCCTGACAGCTGTGTAGGTAGTCTGTGGCACCTCTTTAATAAATGTGTGTTCAGTTCGACACTTTACCTCGTCCTTGGCTCCTTGTCCCGACATAACATTTTGGCAACAAGGATAAAAGCAGGTATGGATGCATGTGTTAAGTCTGTTCAGCTGTTTTTGGAGCTCCCGGGTGAGCCACCTGTTCCCTGGTCAAGGTGGTAATCCGCCTACCAGACGTACTTGGTGGCGCTAAACCTTGGGATGCTGGAGAAGTTGAGGGCACATGCGTTGTTATCAGTTTATGTATGCTTCCGTTAGGCAACATTATTAGAAAGCACTGTATACATTTTCATTGTTATGCAGATGACACACAATTATACCTGTCAATGAAGCCAGATGATAGTAATCATTTAGCCAAGTTAGAAGCCTGTCTTAAGGAAATTAAAGCTTGGATGACTTGTAATTTTCTGCTATTAAATTCAGATAAGACTGAAGTCATTCTTGTTGGTCCAAAAAACCTTAGAAATTCCTTTCCAAATCAAACTTTCAGTTTGGATGCGGTTACTCTTTCACTTAATAGCTCTGTGAGGAACCTTGGAGTTATTTTTGATCAGGATTTGTCCTTCAATTAACATATTAAATTTGTTTCTAAGACTGCCTTCTATCATTTGCGTAATATTGCCAAGATTAGGAGCATCTTGTCTCAGAGTGATGCTGAGAAACTGATCCACGCTTTTGTTAGCTCGAGATTAGATTATTGTAATTCTTTATTATCAGGCTGTCCTAAAACATCTTTAAAAAGTCTTCAGCCGATCCAAAATGCTGCAGCAAGAGTTTTAACAGGTACTAGAAAGAGAGATCATATCTCTCCGGTTCTGGCCTCCCTTCATTGGCTTCCCATAGAGTTTAGAATTAAGTTTAAAATCATTCTTCTTACTTACAAAGCTCTAAACAATCAGGCTCCTTTTTATTTAAAAGATCTGATACTACCGTATTATCCTAACAGAGCACTACACTCCCAAAATGCAGGATTACTTGTAATACCTAGAATCTCCAAAAGTACAATGGGAGGCAGAGCCTTCAGTTATGAAGCTCCTCTCCTGTGGAATCAGCTGCCAATCTGGATTCGGGAGTCAGACTCGATCTCTGTAGGGCTAAAACCTACCTTTTTGATATAGCCTACAATTAGGGAGGGATCATTTGTTTCTGAACCCTCCCTTGGTTATGCTGCTAATAGGTTTAGTCAGCTGGGGGACCTCCAGTAATGCACTGGGCCTCACTCCTTTCCTCACTCTCAATGAAATATTTTTTTTGCTGGTCATTAACATTTGTTTGTTCTCTCCCATAGATTGAGTCCCCATCGTGCTGTTTGCTCTCTACATGTCTGTTCTTTTCTTCTTCTCTATCCCCTCACCCCCCAGGCAGTCACAGCAGATGACTGCCCCTCCCTGAGCCTGGTTCTGCTGGAGGTTTCTTCCTGTTAAAAGGGAGTTTTTCTTCTCCACCGTCGCCAAGTGCTTGCTCACAGGGGATCGCCTGATTGCTGGGGTCTTTCTGCAACTGTGGGGGTTCCCCCTTCAGTTGATAGTGCTATGAGATGACTGCTGTTGTGAAATGGTGCTATATAAATAAAATTGAATTGAAATTGAATTGAATTGAATTGAATTGAATTGTTTGGTCACAATCTTGGAATGAAAGGACAGTGGATTCTGAGCACACTGGGTGACTGTGATAGTTTTAATGAAGTGGTTGAGCTAATGGCATGCCATTTTCACACCCCACAAAATGTCATAGTTCGCAGAATTCAGTTTTGACAGCGCCGCCAATGGATGGGCGAGTCCATTCAGCGGTTTGTGGAAAACCTGAGGCTGTTGGCCAGCGAGTGCCAGTTTGGACCGTTGGAGGAGGAGATGATTCGCGACCAGTTGGCGAAGCATACCAACTGAGCTGTGATTAGGTCAAAGCCACTAACATTTTCGGGCGAACTGATGCTGTCCATGGCCATTGAGTTGGCTCAACAACTAGAAGCTGCATATAAACTATCACGGGAGCTGAGTGAGAACTTGTCACACTGACACCTGGGATCACCGCCGACAGCGCATGCAGTGGACCCGGACAGCGATGGTAGTGTGGAGGACGATGTGGATGGTGCCAATGCTGTGGATATGAGGTCTGCCCCAGGGAAGCCCAAATGTCTGGGTTGTGGGTCCACGAAGCACCATTTTAAGGCCAGAGAGTGTGAGGCGAGAGGGAAGTGCTGTGGCAAGTGTGGCCAATTGCATCACTTCGCCAAGATATGCTGCAAGTTCGAGCGAGGTAGTCCACAGCACAAAGAGCACTCGCCCACCACCACTGTTGTTCACACTGTGTCCCCAAGCACCAACGGATGCATGTACTGTATGGTAGAGTTGGATGTAGTAGAGGTGTCTTTACTGATTGGCACAGGAGCGGTGGGCTTTGTGTTGGATTGGGCAACTGTGAGGTATTTTTTCCCACACTACAGGATTGGAGGTGACCCCGCACCGCTTTGTGATTATGGAGGAGGACGGCTGGTCATGGTGGGAATGCTAAGACTGTTGGCTTGGGACAAATTGGCCGAGATGGGTGACCTTGAAATTCACTGTGACAGCCTGTGGGGAAAACATAATGGGCTGCAACCTGTTTTATGGTCTGGGCTTCGCCATTACAAGCAGTGCTGGGGAGGAATGGTTGGGCTGTGGATTGTGGGACCTACTAATCCCGAGAGTAGAAGACGGGGTGGTGTGGGATGAGAACATGCCTGGCACCCTGGAGAGTGAGCAAGACTAATATCGCCCAGGGTAATCACAGGAGGGTCCCTGTGCCAGAGCTCAAGTTGCCCTGGACGAGGGTACTATGCGGCACAGCCGGACGCCTGTGACAGTGGGCGACATCAAGAGGTTGGTTTCACCTGTTCCCGGATCTCGGCTGAAGTGGGCCGGTGAAACAGGGGGCCACAACGGTGATGGCGGCGGTGAAGTTAAAAGAGGTCGGGGCCAGACCGTCAGGCATGATAAAACGACGTGCCAAGCAGAGAACCTGCAAGCCAAGCAAGGCCCCTCTGGGAATTGTGGCTGTGGTCCGGGCTTGGAAGGAGGCATGGTCACGGTGGGTACGGGCCAAATGGCGGTTGGAGGATCACCAGGGTCGGCTGCATGTGGTGGCCTCATGGGAGGATGCCTATCTCCAACTGTTGGATGGCTCATGGAGGCACCCAAATGAGCTGCGGCGTGCCCGGGAGAAGACTATAAGATGTGGGCCTGGTAGTGGGACCCCTTCGGTAGTAACAAAGAGGGGGTGCACCGGGGTCAAGAGAGCCAGCGGCTATGGGCGGACTGCTGGGAGGACGGTCCGGGGTGGGGGTGGGGGGGCAGACTTGTTTGTTTCTACAGTTGGTGTATGGTTTAATTTTTATGCATGTGTTTGGATTTTGAGTATTGTTGGGTCACTGTTATATTTTAGTACTCTGGTGTATTTCTATTCAGTTAATTTATTGTTTGCATAGGGTTATGGGGGTTAATTTAATTACCTGTTTTAAAGTAGGAAACACAGTGGTGTTTTGTTTATGTTGGACTTTCATGCAGGGTAAGTGGTAGAATAACCCGCTTCGCTGTGTGGGGTGAGATGGCAGTCTACCAGTTTCCCTCTAGTGTTAGTTATTTAGGGAGTGATTGTGTGAGGCAATTTCTGTTGTATTGTTTAATTGATTTTAGTGTGTGACTCGGGTCCTAAATTGGGGTGGGTCCTAATTGTGTGTGTGTTTTAGGCTTTTGTAAAGGGGGGAGGGAGAATGTTTTGTATGTTGTGTAGTTACTGTAGATATAACATAATGTTAGGCTTTTATATGTGAAGCATGGGTGGTGGCTCCACCTTCCGGTTCCGCCACCACTCGTGACTATAAGAGGGCAGCGGGCAGGAGGGGCGGTCTCTTTGCCATCTCTTCTTCCTGACAGCTGCGTAGGTGGTGTGTGGTGCATCTTTAATAAACGTGTGTTCAGTTTGATACTTGGCCTCGTCCTTGGCTCTTTGTCCTGACATAATAGGAAGAATCAAGCAGAGCAAATGCACAGTCACAGAACAAAATGAAAACAAAAAGATGAAAAAGAGAGAAGGTGGGAAAAAAGAGAAGTGAAGGAAGAGAAGATGACAAGAGAGAAAAGAAATAATAGGGAAGGGAGTTAAAGGAAAAGAAAAAGAAAGAAGGGTGTATAAACAAAAAGAAAAATGCTTGATGAGAGTAAAGATAGGCAAAAGAAAAAAGGGAAAAAAGACAAAGGAAGGAAGTCAATGGGATGGGGGGCAAGAAAAATGAAAAAGGGAGAACCTAGACCAGAGAAAGATCAGGAAAGAGGACAACAATAGGGAAGGAGGAGGTGTAGAGCAGCACAATGGAGAAGACAGAGAGGAATGAGGACGCAAGAGAGAGAAACAGAGTCGACGGTCAAAAGAACAATGGCAGCGAGCAGCTTCACTGCTTCAGCCTCCCCAGCTCCTACAGCAGCGGTAACACTGCAACAGAGACACCAGCACACTGAGGGAATGACGTCCACAGCCCCAGTCAGGAAGATGTACAAACACACATGCGCGTGCACGCACGCACGCACACACACACACACACACACACACACACACACACACACACACACACACAGAGCCACTGAGGTGTTGTTAGAGCATGCTTCATTGGATTACACACAAACCCACAAAGCTGTGGTCTCCGATCAGCCAGCTTTGAAAATGATTTATTGATCAGTAGAGCTGACATTATGAAGTAGACCCAGAGTGGCTACTCAGTCCTGTTTCCACTGATACAAACACACACACACACACACACACACACACACACACACACACACACACACACACAAACACAGAAGAAACTGGATCATGATAAGACCATGGAGAATAAGGCACCTTTACTTCTGTAGAGCTGCTTCGAATCAATGGGGGCTGTAGGAAGGTCATGCATAAAGGTAGTCTCTCTCTCTCTCTCTCTCTCTCTCTCTCGCTCTCTCTCTGTCTGTATAATAAATCATATTTAAGCCTTAACACTTACAGATACACTTTAAAAAATTATTTATATTTCATGTTCAGTGGAAATGAGAAGCAAGTCTTTTGTGTATTCCTGTGGAGCAGCCCTCACCTCAATCCTCACACCTGCCGTAATATACAGGGACAGCAGGGGGCAGCTCCTGTCACAGCTGGCTGGACACACCACTGGTCTGTTTTTGCTTTTGTTTTTGTTTTAGTCTAAAAGCTGCCTGCTCATTCTCAACGGAAAGCCTTAGTTGTTTTACAAAGGAAGAAATGACACAAGTACTTTCTATGGTAAACTGAGTGACAGGAGGTACAATATATCCTGCAAACTGTAAAGGAGGCATGTGGATCAACAATGTTAGCAATTTTCTGTTCTTTTTCAATCTTAAGAATCTAAATTGGGTTTAAGTTAGTCTTGCATACTCTAGTAGAAAGATGTAGCATGGTTTACTTAATCTCTCACTTTAATCAGTTGTACTGTTGTAAAAATAATTCTGCATTTACAGTATCTCACAAAAGTGAGTACGCCCCTCACATTTTTGTAAATATTTTACTGTATCTTTTCATGTTACAACACTGAAGATATGACACTGATACAATGTAGTCAGTGTACAGCTTGTATAACAGCGTAAATTTGCTGTCCCCTCAAAATAACTCAACACACAGCCAATAATGTCTAAACCGCTGGCAACAAAAGTGAGTACACCCCTAAGTGAAAATGTCCAAATTGTGCCCAAAGTTTCAATATTTTGTGTGGCCACCATTATTTTCCAGCACTGCCTTTACTCTCTTGGGCATGGAGTGCACTAGAGCTCCACAGGTTGTCGCTGGAATCCTCTTCCACTCCTCCATGATGGCATCATGGAGCTGGTGGATGTTAGAGACTTTGCGCGTCTCCACCTTCCATTTGAGGATGCCCCACAGATGCTCAATAGGGTTTAGGTTTGGAAACATGCTTGCCCAGTCGATCACCTTTACCCTCAGTTTCTTTAGCAAGGCAGTGGTCGTCTTGGAGGTGTGTTTGGGGTTGTTGTCATGTTGGAATACTGCCCTGGGGCCCAGTTTCCAAAGGGAGGGGATCATGCTCTGCTTCAGTATGTCACAGTTGTAGCATCATCTCCTTGGCTGTCATCAATAAAACTACTCTTCATCTTAAAGGCATTGTCTCACCCAGGAAAAGGCTAGTCAAGAATTGCTTTTTCATCTCAGGACCACTGTGGTTAACACATTCCTTTGTAAAGAGGTACAAGAGATAAGGATTCCATCTCGTGCAAGGAACGGATTAGCTCACATCATACTTAAGTAAACTGCAAACTCTTTATCCAGACCGTTTTATGGGTTAATAAAACATTGACAAAGAACAGGCATCCCATAAACTTTAAATGCATTTCCTAAGGCCCTAGGATTATCCACAGCTTGACACTACCCCTTGTGGACATCTCTGGAAAATACATTCACTTTTGACTTTACATATTGAACCAAGTTTTGGACTGAGCATTAAACTTTTTCCAAGTTTCATTTCTCAGGATAATTTCCAGGACACCATGGAAAAGCAAATGGACTCTGATGTTCAGTGTGGACAATCAATAATGGGTTTGAAGAATTTATATTAATCCTCGATTTTAAATGTGTGCATGGATGTTTTAATGCTTCAATATATTTTTATTTTATTCTTGCATGTTAATTGTATAAGTACCAGTATAAAAGTGCATGAATTACTGACTGAGATTAAATTTTATACATAAGTATGCTAAGGCATATCCAGTGTATTAAAATGTGTGTCATTCTGTGAGAGGACCGGTATCAGCCAATCAACACCCAGCATATGCTGGGCTACAGCTCTTTCATTCCATTGGTTCCTTAGAGACAAAGGACTGGTTGCTCATTGGACCAAAGTTCATGAAAAACCGTCCATGAAGGAAGACTATTGGCTTAGACTTCTGTCAATCCCCGGAAGCCCGCAAAAGTTGTCTGAGTCTTTAGCAGGGAGAAGCCCTCCTTCAGTTCAGTTTTTGCTATTGTCTTGAGAAAGTCTCTGTGTGTTTTAATGTTTTTTCTTTAAACGTCTGGGAATTAATTATTTCTTTTGAGCTCAAAATTCTTTCAAAAGAAGTCAGACTTCATTTTCACAGGCATTTCTCTAACTTTTTATCCTGTTAAACTTTCTTTAACCACTTGCGCTCCGTTGTTCCGCGGGCGGGCAAGTCTCTGCGTCCTAGGGTGCAGGAGGGCACACTCGTGTGTCCTCGTGCGCTCTCAGACGCATAGTCCAGATTGTGGTGATGTAGGTGGTGTTGGCGTCCAAGCGCCACTGAAAAAAAAAGCTGCAGACACAGCCGCAAACAGATTAGTTCATCTGATTGACCTCTCATTCGACTAATAAGAGCCTTGAATTGGGTTTCTGAAACCTTGAAGAACCAATGAATGAAAACCTAGGAAGGAGGACCCACCTACTGTGAATGCAGGAGCCAATTGAAGCACAGAAGTTCGGGCTGGGTGAAGAGAGATTTACTGTTGCAGCTTATGAAAAAAAAGGACGCTGGACGAACCTGCTACAGATCCAGCAGCATGGAGAACACCCACAAGTGGGACCTGCACTCATTCCAGCAGAATAGACGTTTAGGATTCTCTTCCATCATCATAGACCGACGGAGGCCGACGACAAAGGTCATAAATCATTCACCAAAACCGCAATATTGGAATTATGTTTTGATCGGGATCCACGAGCGGACCAGCATCGCGTTCGTCTGACAATGGGGAAGAGAAGTTCGTCAGGACTCTGCTGCTGTGAAGAGGTAAGGTGTTATAAGCTAAATTATTATTTCTCCCTGAAAACTGTAATCCAAAAATGACTTTTGACCGATCGGTAAATTACAACTGTACGGCGCACGAAGTGCGTGCGCCTCAATAAACGGTTCATTTGCCGTGTTCGGACCGTGAAGGGCCCCCCCCCCCCCGCGCTGCAGAAGAGGAGCGGGGGGGGGCGTTCACGGTCCAAACACCCCCCGGTCCGTGGGGGGAAGCCGCTGTGACAGCGTTGCTGTGGAAACATGCAACGAGTGTAATCCGTCATGTAGCGAGGGCCGAACTTCATCCTTTGTAGTGGGGGGGGGTCCCCCCCCCCCCACACACACACACAGACACAGCCCTGAATGTGACCTTTCATTAGAGCCTAAAATGAAGATTCTACATTGAATTATTCAAAAGTTACAGACGTTTTTCCAAACTGTGCCATTTGGCACAATTTGGCACAGTTCCAAAACGCCTGGGAATAACCTGAGAACAAAGCTGTGTAAAATATTCATTTTTTGTGGTATTGTTACAAAATTTGGATCTCAGCTGGATAACACTTGGTTCTACATTTCTGTTGCATTTTCCAGCCGGATCGGACAGCTGTGTGTTATTTGCAAGCATTTGTATCCAAAAAAACACCGTGGGCAAATTTATTTTCTTCAAGTTCAGTATGTTTAGATGGCTGTAACTCAGTGGCCGGAGCACGTAGAGAGATTATGTTTTTTTTGCCAAAAAATTCAAAGTGTTTTCTTTTAAATGAGACCAACCCCATGAAGATTCTGCAAAGGGTTGAAGAACAGCTTTCAATTTACTTTGGGCACGTTATTTTTGGCGTTTTTAGGAAAATTGCCCGGAGAGCAAGGGGTTAAACTCACCGTGTTATTTTTATTTTTTTTTTAAGGACTTACTGACCCTTCGTTTCCACACTGGAAGCTGTTTTCAACTCCACAAAGTCAGAAGAATATATTTTAGTTTTGCCATTGGGATCAGATTTTTAATTATTCTCAAATTCCCCTGGATGAAGCCGCTGAAAAACAAAATCCCTTGACGCAGCTCGCTATTACCTCTGCACTAAAGAAGCCACCATTGCCGTCTTTGTTTCGAGTTCAATCTTACTGTAGTCGCAGTCAAAATCCAGCCTTGTGACTGCTTGATTTTGAAGGTTGTTGGACTGTGAACTTTGGAATATCTGCGGGCAGATACTTCCCTTATGATCCATGAAATCTTCAGCTGAGGAAGCCGCGGAAAGGACCACAATGCAAGGAGTCACATGAACTGCATTCTCTGTTCCATCTGCTGAAGTGACTAAAACGTCTGAGATTTGAGAATAATTCAGGATCTGATCAGATACAAAATTAAAAGAGAATTAATAATATTTTTTCTTATTTAAATTACATTTTTCCTTTCATAGAATAATTCAGAATTTTTTTCTGTAATTAGTCATTTTTTTTTTCATAAATTCACATCCAATATAATTCATAATTTTTCATTTGAACTCTTCCAAATTCATGCTAAAGTTCCATGGTTACAGATGTGTTCACATTTGGTTATTCATTATCCCAGTTACAAGTAATGTGATGGTTAATGTTGATCATTTCACTGCTTGCATATCATTTGAATGTGATGTCATTTAATCAGCTTAATTTAAATAAATCTGTAAAATGAGAGAAGTTGTTGGGAATTTATTCCATTCTGTTCCTGGCTTTGAAGCCCCAGTATCGAATTCACTAATATTTTGAGACTGATTATTAATTTATTGATTTATTAATTAATTGATAGATCAATTACAGGTATAAGATTAATCATTAATTGCTCACATTTATTGAGCTGGTGCCCCCAAAACGAGTGTGTTACTCTCTAGGTATGAGTGTTTGTGGTGACAGACCAAACATTTGTCCCCACACACATACATTTTTAATACAAATTAAATAATCTTTATACCTGATCATAATTATAAATTAAATATCACTACACAGTACATGTTGGCATTCATCGTTCCCTCAAAGGACTGTAGCTCCCCAGGGCCCGCAGCACTAAATGCAGCCCCAAACCATGACACTCCCACCACCATGCTTGACTGTAGGCAGGATACACTTGTCTTTGTACTCCTGACCTGGTTGCCGCCTCACACGCTTGACACCATCTGAATCAAATAAGTTTATCTTGGTCTCATCAGATCACAGAACATGGTTCCAGTAATCCATGTCTTTAGTCTGCTTGTCTTCAGCAAACTATTTGTGGGCTTTCTTGTGCATCATCTTTAAAAGGGGCTTCCTTCTTGGACGACAGCCATGCAGACCAATCTGATGCAGTGTGCGGCATATGGTCTGAGCACTGAAGGGCTGACCCCCACCCCACCCCTTCAACTTCTGCAGCAATGCTGACTCAAACATCTGTTTTCAAAAGACAACCTCTGGATATGACCTTGTGCACGTGCACTCAACTTCTTTGGTCGACCATGGGGAGGCTTGTTCTGAGTAGAACCTGTCCTATTAAACCGCTTTATGTTCTTGGCCACTGTGCTGCAGCTCAGTTTCAGGGTTTTGGCAATCTTCTTATAGCCTTGGCCATCTTTATGTAAAGCAATAATTCTTTTTTTTTTTTTTAGATCCTCAGAGTGTTCTTTGCAATGAGGTGCCATGTTGAACTTCCAGTGACCAGTATGAGAGAGTGTGAGAGCGATAACACCAAATTTAACACACCTGCTCCCCATTCACACCTGACACCTTGCAACACTAATGAGTCACATGACACCGGGGAGGGTAAATGGCTAATTGGACACAATTTGGACATTTTCACTAGGGGTGTACTCACTTTTGTTGCCAACGGTTTAGACATTAACGGCTGTGTGTTGAGTTATTTTGAGGGGACAGCAAATTTACACTGTTATACAAGCTGTACACTGACTACTTGACATTGTATCAAAGTGTCATATCTTCAGTGTTGTCCCATGGAAAAGATATAATAAAATATTTACAAAAATGTGAGGGGTGTACTCACTTTTGTGAGATACTGTAAATAAGAAAAATCAATATCTGGATTTTTACAGCTGAGATGTTACTAGTGTGTGTTCATAGCTTCATGCAGGCTTTGGTCTAAAGCAACACTGTGTAACTTTCTTGATCCAGGAAAGAACACTGAACAGACTACAACTATGGCAACTATGACCTCAGTGCCAGTGTTGCCAGTTGGGAAAGGTTGAAGTATCATACCAGCAGTTTAAAATTATCATATTATGAGGAAAATTATCGTACACACCCAGTTTTCATTCTGAAGTTGTTCAGGACCATCTGCTTCAGTTGCACATTATCACAGATTATGTATATTACAGCCTAAAACACAGTTTTACCTTTAAATAATCTAACAGATCGGTTAAAAAAAAGTCCTTCTACCTGTGTGGAGTACAGAATGAGCTAAGATAAGATAAGATAAGATAAGATAAGATAAGCCTTCATTAGTCCCACAATGGGGCTGACCCTGTACTAAACGGCCCAAAATATCAGTCGTACTTGATTATCTTCTATATGGCTTCTGTTGAATCATCATATATCAAGGTCTTGCCTCATAAATATTTTGGAAAGTAATCTGTTTATATATTAGGAATAAACAATCAATCCACCTAAACTACTACTAAAATGCCTCTGATAACTGAAGCAGAAACCTGTTAACAGTTTTATTGAGAATTACAATTCAGTGGCATTTTTACAAGCATTTTGCACGTTGCAGCAGCAACAGAAAGCTTTAGTACTAATGCCAACAACAGGTTTGAACCACCCAGTAAAACTGGTGTCTGTCCCCCCCTCCAATTTGTTTCTCAACATGTTTGTGATGTTGCTTACTTGTTGAATCTGCTGTGCTGTAACGTAAATTAATAATTCAATTGCATGTACTAGTTTTTATGTGCGAATGAACTGTACTGAATCCCTTACCGGAGCTGTACTGGAAGCCAGGGTTCACCAGCTGAATCACCCACCTTAGCAGCAAACAAGCCATGTCCGCTCGGTTCAGCCGACTCTCAGTTCAGTGCATGGAAGACAGTTGAAGCTCCAGTACAGCACTAAGTGTTTTGGTCTACAGCTATTTCTAATGGATCTTTTTATCTTGACTCGGGAAATTTCAGTGAACTGTGGATCCCATAACTAACCTCCATCAGAGGCTGCTGCTCTGTTACTGCAACGCAAGTCTTCCGTCTTCTTTTCCACACAGCCCGCACACGTGAGATGATGCTTAAAAACAAACGTAGTATGTATGCGCAGGATCCGTATCCTGATTGTGTTTGTTAATGTATTAATGTTGCCATGTAATGAAGGAGTCAAATAATCATACATTATGGGATTTTTGAAATTATTGATCATACATCGTACAGAGGACAAAATTATAGTACAAATCCAGAAATTATGGTACATATGGCAACACTGCCCAGTCCCAACAGTCAATCATAGAGCGCTCAGTTATTTGTGTTACAGAGCTAAAGCTACACTAGTGGACATCACCATGTGCTAGGCTAATTGCAGACGTAATGAATCACAAACAAGTCATTGGTCAAATAGGTAATTTACTGCATTTTCTTCATTTTGGCTCAAGAAGTTGAATATTAAATGAAATAAAGAGCACTCATTGTCACTTTCAATGCTGGATAATGGTCGAAAATTACATGTTCAGTTTTAACAATGTTATTACTTGATCTAACACTGATGGGACTGTTTCTAGCGCCCAAGTCTTGGTTTTACAAAATTGGCTCCTGTGTATGCAAATGATTTTTTAATGCAATTCTTTCTTCTTTCATCAACACAATGACACAAATAACATTGAACTGACAATTGTGTTTCAAATGATGACAAATGCTGAACATCTCTACGCCCATTGATGATTTTCTTGATCACTGAAAGTACTGATTATAGTGAAGTACTGATGGAAAGGTCTGAATGAACTTCAGCAGTGAAAAAAATGTATAGATTTAATAATTAGATTTTATACTTTGATGCATTGTCATTGTGTAGCAAATGCTGTATTAGGGTGTCAGTTCAACAAAACTTCAGTTCCCAAACATGTGCACTCATACATAGCTGGAATCCATCATTTTTATGTGGATATTTATTGAATCTGGAGCTGTTTATACTAAGTACAAGGGGCTTACTCATAATAAAACACAATCTTGTAGGAGGCCTATTGATACTAAATCTGCTGTCTTTTTCAGACTTGGTTTGAATGTGAGAATACATTTAAAATGGGAGCATCCCTTTATTTTTCCAAAAAGCTGCCCTCAGGCACAAAAAGGGAGAAGGCTATTAACTTGAAATGCTTGCTTTTCCTTTTCATCCTGGTTGGTGCAAACACCCCAAAGTTCCTCCTGCTGTGTGTGGCATCAACAACACTTCACAGAAGTAACGTTAGCAGCAAAGCAGCAGCAACACCTTGATCATGGCAGCATTGGAGTGTGAGAAAATCCCACTTCCCCCAGGGGCTCCCAGCAGCAAATCAAGGCTACACTCATCCTGGATTACTGCACACACACTCACAAAGACATGGATGTACACATAAGCATACATTAGCATATGTGCACTTGTGTGTCGCAAACACGCATGCTGCATTGACAAAGAAATTAATCTTTCAGCATTTAAACATCTGATGATAAACTAACACTGATTTAAATTCATGAAGCACACACAGATGAATTAAATGCTAAATGATGTCTCACAAACAAATTCATTTGCGAGTCATTTGTCTTACTTTGTGACACCTACTAAAGGTTTTAGCATCTTAAATGCACACTATATACAGTATGCCTCTAGTATGCTGTAGAAAACATCACCTGCCCTAGGTCCTACTTATACTAGAATATCTTCTGCTAAATATGAATTTATTTATTTTATTTTTTTCTTTGTACCCTGACTTAGGAAATCTGTCAAATTAAAGCAGTAGTTTTAAGGCTGCGTTAAGTGTGAGAAAGAAGTGCTATAAATTCCGGATAAAATGCCCTATGCAGCAGCACAGGATTTTTTGGCACACAGCAGAATTCATGGTTACATTTAACACAGAAAGTCTTCCAGGTCCTGAAGCAGCAGAACAGTGCCAGACCATTACACTACAACCATCATATTTTACTGTTGGTATGATGTTCCTTTTCTCAAATGCTGTGTTGCTTTTACACCAGATGGTGTACACACCTGGTGCACACAATGGGACACACACCTTCCAAAAAGTTCACCTTTTGTCTTCTCAGTCCATTGAGTATTTTCCCAAAAGTCTTTTGTATCATCAGGATGTTTTCTGGCAAAACTGAGACGAGCCTTATGTTCTTTTTGCTCAGCAGTGGTTTTCGTCTTGGATCTCTGCCATCCAGGCCATATTTGCCCAGTCTCCTTCTTGTGATGGAGTCATGAACACTGACCTTAAGTGAGGCAATTGAGGCCTGCAGTTCTTTAGATGCTGTTGTGGGCTCTTTTGTGACCTCTTGGATGAGTCATTGCTCTTGGGGTAATTTTGGTCGGCCGGCCAATCCTGGGAAGGTTCAACACTGTCCATGTTTTCACCATTTGTAGATAATGGCTCTCATTGTTGTTCGCTGGAGTTCCAAAGCTTTGTAAATGGCTTTATAACCTTTTTCCAGACTGATAGATGTCAGTTACTTTGTTTCTCATTTGTCCTGAATTTCTTTGGATCACAGCAGGATGTCTAGCTTTTGAGGATATTTTGGTCTACTTCTACTTTGTCAGGCAGGTCCTATTTAAGTGATTTTTTGATTGAGAACATGTGTGGCAGTAATCAGGCCTGGGTGTGGCTAGAGATAATTGAACTCAGCTTTCCAAAGATGTGATAAACCCCAGTTAATTTATGTTTTAACGGTGGGGGGGGGGGGGTCACTTTCACACAGGACCATGTAGGTTTGGATTTTTTTTACCCTTAAAAATAAACACCTTCATTTAAAAACTGCATTTTGTGTTTACTTGTGTTATCTTTGTCTAATATTTAAATTTGTTTTATGATCTGAAACATTTAACTGTTTGAGTGTGTCTGTCGCCGAATTGCGACATAACCCCTAGTGGTCAAGAGTGATAAACATTTTTTGTCAATAAAGTATTTCAGATTTCCAAGGCTATAACTTGAAAGTGGTAAGAAATAATGGCTTACTGTCAATTAGAAAGATGTAAAATATGATCCAAAGTTTCAGATAGGAATACATTTTTGCATCTAATTTGCATAATGTCACAGCAGCTCTTTAAATTCCATAGCTCAGTCAAAACTGGACTTTGGACATATTTACACAAAGACTGGTTTAGTCTTTTGACACCGTTTTTTTTGTTTTGTTTTTTTTTGTTCAGAGGTACCTCATCATCTTATCTTCAAAGTACAGTATATGAACAAGAAATCAGTACAATATATATATATATATATATATAAAAACCCAACACTTACCAGCGGCTAATGGGACTCACTCGCTGCCCTGGTCATTGCGTTTTCACCCATTGTGGTCGTTATTTTGTGTTCTGTCATTTATGCTCTCTACCACATCTACAAAGTCTTATGATTATCCCACATAAATTTTGCTTGTATCCCGTGGTTATTTTCCATGTACAAAGCCGTCTAAGTGATGGTGACAATGAACGATTTCGGCCATATTACTAACTAACTAACTAACCTGCACTTATATAGCGCTTTTCTAGTCACAAAGACCACTCAAAGCGCTTTCATTAATACTAACCCTCTATTCTAAGGGCCTATAGGAAACAGATATCTAGGGACAATTTAGAACAGCCAATTAACCTAACATGCATGTTTTTGGCATGTGGGAGGAAACCGGAGAAATCCCGGAGTAAACCCACGCAACACGGGGAGAACATGCAAACTCCACACAGATCACTGTTGGTCGGGGGCTGGGATCGAACCCACGATCCCACAATCCCCACAATCCCTCGGCCAAGGGTAAACTGTGCTGCCGCAGTGCTAACCACTGCGCCACCGTGCAGCATATTAGCTTTTTGAGATAAAAGAAGGGAAAACAGGAAAAGGAAATAAGGAGTTCTTCTTCTTTGGTGTATTACGTGTCATCCATTGAGTCCTCCAGCGCATGTCTGCCACCTTCTGAAACTGGCAGATCAGTACAAATCCCCAATGCAGCCGGCGATGTCAGAGTGGCATGACAGATGCAGTGCCGCACTATTCCATTAGGGGCACGCAAATTCTCACACTCAAAGGGTTAAGTGTTACAAACACGCAAAAAATTAGAAATCCGGAAGGGGGCAAACACTTTTTCACACCACTGTATATTGTGCACTCCACTAAGGGAGAGAAATGGCATTTCAATTCTGCTGTATGCCCTGTACGTATAGAAGTATTGACAAATAAAAATCTTTGAATCTTTGAATTTATATCATATCTCCGGGTCGTCACGGAAGGCATTAGAGTATTACACCCGGAGTTAGTATTTTCATGAAACCGTAATGACATCGAGTGTATTATTGCTTTAACACATCAGTTCTGGCAAGCACAATTTATTAAAGTGACATTCCATCAAAAACAAGTTTTTTTTCTGTTGTTAACATGTCTGCAACATATTTTCTGTGACATACAAGACAAATCAATAGCAAAATCACTGTAATGTGTCATAGATCTGTTTTTTTTTGTTTGTTTGTTTTTTTGCTGTAAAGTTTCACTTAAGCCCCCCCCCCCCCCCCCACACACACACACACACACAAACGGGCGACTTTGGACAGAGCGTTTCTAGCTACATAAGCATTCCTGCTTTGCCTGATTGGCTATGCATTAACCAATTGGGCTAACCGCTGGGCATGGCTACAGACCTCGGGGGAAGAGAGTGAAGCTGAGGACCAAATAAAAAAAGGGTCCAGGGGCAGCAGGATTATTTACAAGATGGAAAAGATAGCATATTATAGGTGTTCAGTTTTTGGCTGTATGAGCAAGAAATTCTCTTCCTTTACATTACATGTCTTACCCACAAACATGAAAATACAACAGAAATAATTAATTTTATTTGGAAAAACCTCAGTGTCCCTGCTAAAATACTGGAGAGGACATGGGTTTGCAGCCTGCATTTTACCCTACATGCCAGGGGAGATGGCTCTGGTGTGCATGGCGCAATGGCCAGAGCGAGTATCGTCATAGGTGAACCTGCAGAAGGATCATTCTCAGTGGAGCAGAGATTTGCTGCAAACCT
Organism: Pholidichthys leucotaenia; assembly: GCA_020510985.1. Taxonomy (NCBI): domain Eukaryota; kingdom Metazoa; phylum Chordata; class Actinopteri; order Cichliformes; family Pholidichthyidae; genus Pholidichthys; species Pholidichthys leucotaenia. The sequence continues at coordinate 242,176,712 of CM035841.1, forward strand.
AGAGGGCTCCCCTCGCCTCCCTGGGAGCACCAGTTGACTCGCTCCGAAGGAAGCTGGCGAGAGCGAGGGACCGCTCCTTCCGCTCCCCCCAAAGGAGTGGTCTCTGGTTACCCACTCACCGTGGATCGCCTCACTGAGGACAGGAAAGCTGTTCGCCCCCGAGGCGAACTGCTCGCTGCCCCCCAGCAAATCGATTTGTGGTGAGTAGGTAACCAGGGACCGATGTGAAGCCCTGCAGTCTCCATGTGGGGCCGGGCAACAACTATGTGCTCCACTGGGAATGATCCTTCCGCAGGTTCACATACTGTATGGAAACCTTACGTCCTCAAGTTGTATTGCCTACTCGGAGTCCTCGTCTTCTTCCAGCTGCTGGTGGGTGGGAGTATGAGTGAAACTAAATAGAATATTCACAGATCCACGCATACTTAAGTAGGTAGAAAACAAAATCTCTTTCCAAGTCATTCTAAGGCAATGAGTTTTTTGTGCATAAAAACCCACAATATACTATTTTGGGCAAACACATTGGTTTTTGAGGTGATTTTAGAGCCGCCAGAGTGCATCTATAAATTAGAGCAATACTGAACAAAATATGATTTGTTTGTTTAATCAGTTATTTTGCAAAGCTGAGAAAAATAGTCCCTTCTAAATGTAGCCAGTAACTGTTGTTAAACATCTCAATCAGCATAAAGACATATATTGTCATTTCACACACATGTAAACAAATTAAATATTGTCAAGTGCAAAAGTCATTGTTTATAAAGCATACCTGTTGAATCAGTACTGCCGAAGACTCCCATTCCCTGCATCTTTGATTACCCTTAACTGTGCTCACCTGTTCCTTGTTGCCGTGATTATCCCTCCTGTCTATATGAAGAGTTCATTTGCAAAAACAGATAAGTCCAGTTGGTTTAATAATGAGAATAAACAACTTTTTCATCTGCTGGCTTATATGTGTTAGTAATTCCAATTCAGCTTCTAAGACATGGTCACTTGAAATATGAGTATCTCAGACATAATAAAGCAAAAAATTGAATATCAGCTCATTGTTATTTTTTGGCAGTTTATGAGTACAAAACAGATACTGTACATCCACAACACATACTTGTGCAAAAACAGACATGTCCCAAAAACCATGCTAGGTTGTCTGGTGAACACATCACTGGTTCATCTGCTTCATCAAAATTATCCATATTTGAAATAATATGCAACAAAATTGTAAAAATTAAAAACTGGCAGGGAAATCACGCAAAGTGAGCAGACCCAAGTAGGGGTCTCTGCAGAACGCTGCCGCAGCAGATAGACACATGATTGTCTGGTCTCAGCATCTAGACACATGGCTGGTTGATTCACATGGCACCATTGAGTCACGTCACCCAAATACCAAGCGCTGATTTGCTGTGTGTGGAGTTATCTGGTTTTGTAAAAACAAGGTCCCGGCATTTATCGGCTTTTGACAAAAAAAAAACATGAACTTCGTAGTGTATATAACAGCAGATATACAGTAGCAGATTTTTCAGAAAAAAAACAATTTGAACTTCTATAAGTAGGTAATGTGAACAGTTGTTTGTTGTACAGAGGAAATTTTTCTTGGAAGTGGCTTTTATCAGTTTTTGCAAACGAACTCTTCATATGTGTGCATTTCAGTCGGTGTCCTGGGCAGTGTCCTTGGTTTCAGGTTCAGGTTCAGGTTACTTTATTTGTACCCGTAGGTAGATTTGTTTTGCAGTTGGTGACATCCATATTTACAAGCCACTAATTACATTCAACATAGACACAAACACAGGCACACATCTTACAAAATAGGTAAATATAAAATATGTACAATATAATTTTTATAGCTTGTTCAACTCTTTGACAGCAGCAGGGACAAAGCTGTTTTTGTAGCGCTGGGTTCTACTTTTTGGGACAGCAAACCTCCGTCTGGAGGGAAGAAGCTGAAAGTTGCAGTGCAAAGGGTGGGAGTCATCATTTAAAATCGAGTCGGCCATCCTCTGTACTTGTCTGGTGTACAGGGATGTCAGGCTCAGCTGTGACTCACCAAGCAAACGACTGGACCATCTGACTACCTGATCCAAGGATTTCCTCTGTTTCAGTTTTATCTGCCCAAACCATGACATTAAAGAAAAGGATAAAACAGATTCAATAAAAGCCCGATAGAACATAGTCATTATGGTTCGGTCAATTTGGAAGCGTGCAAGTTTCCTCAAACAATGCAAATTTTGCTGACCCTTTTTGCACACCCTTTCACAGTTCACCTCAAAGTTCAATCCACTATCAATAATTGTCCCAAGATATTTGTACGATTGTACACATTCGGTGGTCTGGCCTTTTAGTATGGTGACTTTGTGCCTGGGAGTTTTCCTCCTAAAGTCAATAATCATATCTTTCGTTTTTGTTGTATTCAGCTGCAGGTAGGAATCCTCACACCAGTGAACAAAGTCATCAACTACTGGGCCGTGGCCACTCTCACCATCCTGGAGGAGACTGACAATGACTGAGTCATCAGCATACTTTATAATGTGTCTGTTGTATTGTCTGCTCCGACACATGTTTGTGTACAGGATGAAGAGTAGTGGTGACAACACACACCCCTGAGGAGAGCCAGTAGAAGAGCACTTTAGGTCAGACAATGTGCCATTGACCCTTACTCTCTGCATCCTGTTGGTTAAGAAATCCAGAATCCAACCCACCAGATTATTGCTTAAATCAAATTGTTGCAGGAGCCTTTCAACTAAAATATGAGGTTGGATTGTATTAAAGGCAGAAGAAAAGTCCACAAATAAAAGCCTGGCGTGTGTCCCATTAAAATCCAGATGTTTAAAAAGCATGTCAAACAGAGTGACAGTGGCATCCTTCACTCCTCTGTGAGGCCTATAGGCAAACTGCAGAGGATCCAATGCATGTTCAGTCTGCCTTAGGACCTCACGTCTGACCAGTTTTTCAAAAATTTTCATTAAAATTGAAGTCAAAGCAACTGGTCTAAAGTCGTTTACCGTTTTAGGACAGCTGGATTTTGGAACGGGAACAACCACGTTTATGGTTTATGTCGGCGTCTCACCCACATTTCTGTTGACCTTTTATCCTGCCTGTAGCCTAGTGTCCAAAGCCTGTTGTGTTTGTTTCTTTCTGCTCATGAGGTATTAATTTTCTGGTCTGTTTTGTGCATTAAAAGATGGTTTATCAAATCTGCCTCTGAGTTCTCATCTTCATTGCCCTGGAAGGGCAATCCTAACAGAAGGACACCACCAGTCCAGGACCCAGTGGGCAAAAATAGGAGTAGAAAAAAGTGGAGTTGGGATGAGGTGGAGATGGTGACTATGATTGAGAACATGGCTGCTGGCACTCGGAGCAGTTCTTGCCAGGAGAAAGAGATGCTCTGCTGGGGTGGAGTCGACAACTTGCTCACAGCCAGGCCAGGCGTGCGCTCTCACCCTCGGGTACAGAGCCTCACCCTACCTCCGCTACCACCATTTCCCACCATCTCCTCCTCGCCAGAGCTAGAAGCCCTCCTGCCACTGTTACCCCCGGAAGAGTCCTCCGCTGAGAAGGAAGAGTTTTGTGAATCTCAGTTGGTGTTTGGCGGATCCGGGTAGAAGAAAGGGGCCAGGAGGTACCAGGAGATGTCACTTACCTCCGGCTCTGGCTCTTCATCAGACAAGCTCCAGTTTTTCTCGGGAGGACTTGGCCGTCTTCCCCACGGTGGAAAAGTGGGAACAGAGGTAAGAACCTTTCCATTTTTAAACATCTTCCATAGAAAGGTCTTGTTCTGTCCCCAGTAAGGGGGCTCAGCAGCAGTTAATTACCACCACTGCTGATCTCTCTCCACCATTATCTGCTACAATTTCTTCCACCACAGTTTCCATCCCTCCATCCTCACCTGCATATCCTGTGTCCACTCTGTTTTTTTTCCTTAGTGTCTGCCATTACTGGGCGGAAACCGGATGGTATGGGAGGAATCTGCTGTTCTGGAAGAGCCCACAGTTCCTGATAACCCAGTGGTCTGACGGATTGGGTTTGCGATGCTGGAGGTTCAGTGTCCAGTTGACGAGGGGGAGCAGGAGGAGTGCTGACAGGCTGTGCTCACCCAGAAGGAGCTTATGCTGTACTACAAGCTGTGGCTCCTTCCAGAGCACGTGTCCCAACTAGGTTGGAACCAGCTGGCAACGGATGGTCCAGCTCCGGTATCTGCTGTACGGCACAACCTAGCTACAGTTCCAGCTCCTCATCACTCCCCGGCTCTGGCATCTGCTCCATGGCACCTCCCAGCTCCAGCATCTGCTCCACAGTGCCTCCCAGCTCCAGCACCTGCTCCACGGTGCCTCCCACCTCCAGTACCTCGTCCACAGCGCCTCGCAGCTCCACTACCTGCACCACCTGTAGCTCACCCAGACTGGCATTTCAGATCCTAATCCTGTGGTGGTCATCCCGGCAGCAGGAGACCAGGAGTTAAGGCAAGTACCTTTTCATTTATGTTCAAACACCATTTTTGAAAAGACTTGTCTTGCTCCTGGTGAGGCACCAAAGTGCATATTCCACCAGCTGCTGACTCCTCTGCACCAGTCTCTGCTGCTAATAACTGTGGTGTCACCTCATTGACCTCCTGTTTTCCTCCATCATCCAAGGTGAACATGTTGAGGATGAGGTCGCAGGAGAATCACGCTCCGGCTGATATCTCCGAGGTTGGGAGACCTCTAGCTGTAGCTTCAGAAGGTTGGAAGACCTTCTGCCATAGCTTCAGAGGTCAGCAGACCTCCAGCCATTGTTTCAGAGGTTGGGAGACTTCCAGCCATTGCTTCTAACTAACTAACTAACTAACCTGCACTTATATAGCGCTTTTCTAGTCACAAAGACCACTCAAAGCGCTTTCATTAATACTAACCCTCTATTCTAAGGGCCTATAGGAAACAGATATCTAGGGACAATTTAGAACAGCCAATTAACCTAACATGCATGTTTTTGGCATGTGGGAGGAAACCGGAGAAATCCCGGAGTAAACCCACGCAACACGGGGAGAACATGCAAACTCCACACAGATCACTGTTGGTCGGGGGCTGGGATCGAACCCACGATCCCACGATCCCCACAATCCCCCGGCCAAGGGTAAACTGTGCTGCCGCAGTGCTAACCACTGCGCCACCGTGCAGCCCCTTCTGAGGTCAGGAGACCTCCAGCCATAGCTTCCGAGGTCGGGAGACATGCAGCTTTAGCTTTTGAGATTGGGAGACCTCAGGCTGTTGCTTCCGAGGTCGGTAGACCTCCAGCTATAGCTTCTGAGGTTGGGAGATCTCCAGCTGTAACTTCCGAGGTCTGGAGACCTCCAGCCATCATTTCAGAGGTCGGGAGACCTACAGCCAATGTCCTAGAGGCCAAGAGACCTCCAGCAATTGCTTCAGAGGTCAGAAGACCTCCAGCCATTGCTCCAGAGGCCAGGGGATCTCCATTTCTTGGTCCAGAAGTCAAGGGACCTCCACTCATTGTGTCGTGTGTCTGAGCTCTGGTTTGTTACTGAGCTCAGACCCTCACTTTATTTCTAGTATTGTTTATCTGTGAGTCTGATTTTGTAGTTTTCTGTATATGTACATTAGTCTATTTTCTGTTCTGTGGCACAAGCTCCCTCCTCATCTCCCAGGCACACCCACCAGCTGCTCGCTGTCAGCCTTCCCAGCTGCGAACAGTTGGAAATTAGGTCACCTTCCCACTCACACCTGACACTTGTTGTTTCCCCCACTATTTATAGACTGCTGTTTCCCTCTATCAGTGCGGCAGTCTCAGTTGTGTTTAGACTGGACTGCTCTCCTTTGGACAGTCTCCCCCTCCTCTTCTCCAGAGTGTCCTCAGCTCTGGAGAGTCCTATCTGTGTAAGTTATTCTTGTTTGCATTTGTTGTATTTGTCAGCACTGCTTTTGGGACTTTATATTTTTTTCTGTTAATTAATGTCACCACTGCAGTCAAGTGCATGGGCTTGTCTTTCTGCCCGGAGGGGCGTTCATGACAGTAGACTGCTGCCAGTGAAAAAACCCAGCTTCTTAGTAGTAGGGCATTTTTTCACCTTTTTGGGTTTTTGTTTTTACTCACCTGCTCATCGGAGCTGACATGGATTCAGCAGGTGAATCAGCCCAGATGAGGAGGAAGTGGAGTTTCGATGAGCAAGAATTTGTCTCCATTATCGAAGACATGGCAATTGGAGCTCGGTACTACTCATCCCGCAAAGACGAGAAGCTGTGCTGGGGTGGTGTCGCGAACTTGCTGAAGGTTAAGCCCAGCGTGCGCTTCCACCCCCAGGTGATCAGACTGTCCCTTCCGTTACTTCCACTGATGCCATCAGCCTGCTCCTCACCTTCCCCTACAGCTTCACGGTGACAGCGTCGTCCAGCGCCGGCTCTCCAGAGGAAAAACCCTGCCTCTTTGACAGCCTTTCCCCAAAAACCGAGCCCGACAATCCCCACAGCAGACTCTCGCTCTTCTTCTTTGTCTTCCCGGGCTGTCTCATAAGCCCAACCTCCCTCCATTACTGCTACGATTCCCATCCCCTCAGTGTCTCTCCCTGCTGCCAAGAGGTGCTCCGTTTTTTAACCAGCTACATCCATCCCACTGACTACAGGGGCGGCTCCTCAACAATCCACAGAGGGGCCCAAGATCACCTTAGCAACAGAGAGGGACTACGCTCCTTATACAGCAGCAGGCAACATCCAGATCTGGGAAAACAGGCAAGTTTTAGTTAATTCTACTCCTATTTATGATGAAATGTCTTGCCTGATTCCCGATAGGGAGGCTCAGGGAAAGCAGTCCCCTGAGCTCTCCCCACCTGCTGCTGTTATGAATTGCTCACCAGCCCTCTTTGTGTTCTCTTCTGTGGGCCCTGAGTGCATGTCGGCCCCAGAGCAGAACCGCAAGACGCGGGAGAAGCCAGAGGTCCAGGAGAACCCAATCCCAGTACCAGCGGTGAGCCGACCCCCAGCTGCCACACCGGACAAGCCACCAGCGTGGGTTCCTTCGCCTGAGGAAGATGAGACTGCTATCACCACCATGCCTGCTGCGGAGGCCACCGCAGCAGAGTGGGAACCAGAGCCCGACTTCCTAGAGACCGGGCCTGAGGCGTCATCGTCGTTTGGATAGACAGAGTCCTGGATGGCGGTGGAGCTCGAGCTCAGGCAAGTGATCTCCTTTATTTTTCTTATGTCTGTGTTGGAGAGATCTTGCATGGCTCAGGGTGAGGCGAGTTGGGTGCAGCCATCAGCTGTACCTGAGCTCACCTCGCCAGGCTCCGCCGCTGCCGGCGACCCTAACCACGTTTTTCTCCCTGTCTTTCCTGAGCCTTCTCCCAGGGTTGCCGGAGAAGATCCACCACTGCCAGATCCCTCCGTGGATCAAGGTTCACCACCTGATGATGTCATGGGTCCAGCTCCCCCTGCTTAGGTCATTGAGGATGTTGCGTCCCAGTCTGGGACCTCCGTTGGTGCCACTTCCCCACTTCCCGAGGCTGGCGTGTGGTTCCCTCCTTGGTCCAAGTCTCCGTGGGTGCTGCATCCCGGCTGGGGACCCTCGCGGGTGCTGCGCCCAAGTATTAATCCAACGTGGGTGCTGCCCTCCAGCCTGGGCCCGCCATGGGCACTGCACCCCAGCCCGGGGTCAGCTGAGGGTGCAGTGTTGGCCCAGCCAAGGCCCACCGAGGGTGCAGCGTTGGCCCAGCCGAGGCCCACTGAGGATGCTGCAGTGCTCCAGCCTGGAGCCATTGAGGGTGCTGCAGAGCTCCAGCCCAGAGCCACCTCGGGTGCTGCAGAGCTCTAGCCTGGAGCCACCATGGGTGCTGCAGAGCTCTGGCCTGGAGTCACCGCGGGTTCAACGTTGTCCCAGTCTGGGACCACTGCGGGTGCAACTGTGTACCAAGCTGGGACCACCAAGGGTGTTGCAGGCCAGCCTGATGACGCCAAGGCCTTTTATCCTCTGCCAGATGCTGTCGGGGTTCCTATTCCTCCTCTGCCGGACACCATCATGGTCCTCCTTCCTCCTCTGCCTAGTGCCATCGGGGTCCCCTTCCTTCCTCCGCCACCAGACACCGTTGCGGTCCCCCTCCGCTGGCCCTGCTTCCCACCATTGGGCGTTCAGGTGGGGGAGCCACCTTCTAGATCAATCCTCTGGTCCTGGTGGCTCAAGAATGTTGGTTGGCCGCCCTAAAGACTGTGTCGCTGGGTCGTGCGTCTCATTTTCTCCAGCAGGCCACCCGACTCTTTCCACCAGGCCTTCCATCTGGCCTTGGGCTTCGGCCAGCCACCCAAACCCTGGAGCTCTGGGACCTTGGGGGCCTAGGGGACTGACTGAATGCAGGTGCAGGTCATGAGCTGGGTTGTGTTTTCCCTCCTTAGCCTTTTTCCCCACCTCCCTCCCGGGGTGTTTTTTGCTTTACTCCTTCTCTGAAAAGGGGGGGGGGGTCTTTTTGGTATTGCCTTGGAGTGTTTGGAAACCACCCCTTGAAGGGGGGCTCTGTCATGTGTGTGTCTGGTTTGTTACTGAGCTCAGACCCTCACTTTATTTTTAGTATTGTTTATCTGTGAGTCTGATTTTGTAGTTTTCTGTATATGTACATTGGTCTATTTTCTGTTCCATGGCACGAGCTCCCTCCTCATCTTCCAAGCACACCCATCAGCTGCTCACTGTCAGCATTCCCAGCTGCGAGCAATTGGAAATTAGATCACCTGCCTGCTCACACCTGCCCCTCATTGTTTCCCTCACTATTTATAGACTGCCGTTTCCCTCTATCAGTGTGGCAGCCTCAATTGTTTTTAGACTGGACTGCTCTCCTTTGGACAGTCTCCCCCTCCTCTTCTCCAGAGTGTCCTCAGCTCTGGAAAGTCCTATCTGTGTAAGTTATTCTTGTTTGTATTTGTCAGCACTACTTTTGGGACTTCATGTTTTTTCTGTTAATTAATGTTACCATTGCAGTCAAGCGCATGGGTTTGTCTTTCTGCCCCGGAGGGTCGTTCATGACATATTGTCCCACCAGCAGGGACGGTTTGATGGCCAAAAGTGGTAGGACAGTGGTAGGCCACCGGATCAGCCTTGCATTCCAGTCTGGTGGGCTATGGACTTTGGTAGGCCGCCAGACCCACCGTGTTCTTCACTTCGAGGCCCTTTGCACTTGGGTGGACCTCCTGATTCACAGTAATGTATGTTGGGCATTGAACTTTATTTTGATAGACTCGCATTTGACATTCAGGCTAATGCTCCGATCAATATGTTTTAATTCTAGTTTAAATGAAGGGATTGTAACTTGTGTTTGTAAGTGTTTCTGGAAGCACAGCCTGAGGTGCCCTCGGTTGTGTTTTTGCTTTGGATTCTGGGGATGAGAAGGATTTGCTTTGGCCTGCCTGCCTTTATACCCCCACCACCTGGGGTTTTTTCTTGTTTTTTTGGGGGGGTTTGGTGTTCTTTTGAGAGCGTCGGGAATTCACCCTTGAGCTGGGGTGGGGGTGTGCTCTGTCATAGTCAGGAGATGATCACAGTATCTTGTCCACGCCTTATGATAAGTTTTGTTCTTTTTTTCCTCTGATTTGCATTTATCATGAGTATTTGTTTGCATTTATTGCCCTCTCTGTTCCCCTGAGTGCCCTGTTGTTGTCTTTTGTGTCATCCCCTGTTTCGTCCTGGGTCCTTGTGTGTATCTGTTTAGCTTTTTGCTCTGTCCTTCATGTTTTCTGTACCGATTGGAATTCCCTGTGTCACTGATTACCCTTAACTGTGCCCACCTGTTCCTTGTTGCCGTGATTATCCCTCCTGTCAATATATGTGCATTTCAGTCGGTATCCTGGGTAGTGTCCTTGGTTTATGGTTTATGTTGGTGTCTCACCCAGACTTCTGTTAACCTGTTATCCTGTCTGTAACCTGGTGTCCGAAGCCTGTTGTGTTTGTTTCTGTTTCTGCCCACGAGAAGTATTAATTTTCTGTTCTGTTTCGTACATTAAAAGATGGTTTATCAAATCCGCCTCATATGTGGGTCCTCACCTTCATTGCCCTTGAGGGACAGTCCTTACACCGTGGAGCACAACACCCGTAGCTGTCAACGGTGGCCCTCACGAGCCATCAATGAGACGACAAAAGCCAGCCGATGAGTTTGCATATTTTATTAACAAAAGACAAATGACAAAATAATGAGCCACGTGGGGCAAAACACACCATAACTGTAAGATAAGATAAGATAAGATAAGATCAGATAAGATAAGATAAGATAAGCCTTTATTAGATAAGAAAATAAGAGCAGTGAATGTACATATGTACACATAAATATATAACGAATCCCCAGGACAGAGCTAGCTTTCTTGATCAGTTCATAACCTAAGCAGGGCTGCTCGCAGAGATAGCAAAAAACCGTGACGACCTAATAGTATTGAATGCAAAAGATGCAACAGACTTACACAAATGGTCCCCTCCAGTACACAACTAGAACTATATCAGTGGCTACGGAGGGTGACAATATGTATGGGTACATATTCATACTATGTGGGGTAACTAAATAGACAGTTATGCTGTTTATTCCATCTAGCTACAATGCTTCGTACTGTATATATATATATATATATATATATATATGTGTGTGTACATACAGACAGTTACAGAAATCGTTTGATTGCAGTGATTGCCTCAAACGGTTGTGCAACAAATATTAAGTTAAGGATACCATCATTTTTGTCCAGGCCTGTTTCATGAGTTTGTTTTTTAAAATAATTCTGTTGAACCACAATTCAAAAGCATTGTCTGATTTTCATTGGTCAATTTTCATAGAATTTTTATTTATTACCACTTTTGTCAGATTCAAGTTATTTCTGTGACCACTTATCTTCTAAATTATTGCTCTGAGTATTGCTATCCCTGTGCTGTTGCAATCCTGGAATTCCCCCATTGTGGGACTAATAAAGGCTTATCTTATCTAATCTTAGCTCTGTTGAGGTACCGAGACCTGGAAATCTCTTCCAGAGAAGGGAGAGAACAGCCAGTGATTTTTTGCGCAGTCTCAATCACTCTCTGCAAGGCTTTGCGGTCTGCGGCCCTCATACCAAACCGTGATTCCATATGACAAAATGCTCTCAATAGCAGAGCAATAAAATAAAACCAGCAACTGTGCATTCAGACCATTCCTCTTGAGGAGCCTCAAAAAGTGTAGACGTTGTTCAGCCTTCTTTATCGTAGCTATGGTGTTTACTGCCCAGGTAAGGTTGTGAGAAATATGAACACCCAGAAAGTTAAAAGCCTCCACTCTCTCCACACATTCCTTGCCTATACTGTATATAGAGGAGGCGGCTCACTACTATGCTTCCTAAAATCAATAATGAGTTCTTTTGGTTTTTTTTTTTTTGTATTCAATAGCAGATTATTATCTGAGCACCATCTCAGCAGTTTCTGGACCTCATCTCTGTATGCAGACTCATCTCCTCCTGATATGAGCCCCACTACTGTTGTGTCATCTGCAAACTTCACCATAATGTTTGTGGGATGAACAGGTATGCAGTCATATGTGTACAATGAATACAAAGTGGGGCTCAACACACAGCCCTGTGGTGAGCCTGTGTTAAGCATGACTGTAGAGGAGGAATGGGGTCCGAGTCTAACAGTCTGTGTTTGATTTGTTAGGAAGCCCTTAATCCAGCTACAAGTGTGAGTAGGCAGACCAAGCTGAAGCAATTTAGTGATGAGAATATTGGGAATAATTATATTAAATGTGGAGCTATAGTCCACAAACACCATTCTTACATAGCTCCCCTTGTCTTCTAAATGGCTGAATGCCAAGTGGAGAGCTATAGCAATAGCATCTTCAGTGGATCTGCTCCACCTGTATGCAAACTGGTACCAAACAAAGGCTGGGGAGAGACTAGACAAAATATGTTTCAATTCCATTTTCTCAAAGCACTTCATAACAATGGGTGTTAATGCTACTGGTCGATAGTCATTCAGACTGCTGATAATATGTTTTTTAGGTACAGGAATAATGACTGCAGATTTTAAACACTGTGGAACAAAGGCTGCCTTAAGAGACAAATTAAAAAATGTCAGTCAAAACAGAGCATAGCTGATCTGACATGCTCTGAGCACCTTTCCTGGCATTCCATCGGGACCAGTAGCCTTTCTTGGGTGAACTGCTCTCACTTTATGTCTCACCTCATGATCCTGCAGGGTAAGCACATCAGAGCTTGCATTCAATAACATTAATGGGTCCAGGTGAGGTGTATTTGCCTCAAACAGTTCGAAAAAGCAGTTCAATTCTTCTGTCAGTGAGGCGCTGATGTCACTGGAAATGATGCTGCTGCCCTTATAGTTTGTGATATGGTGAAAGCCTTGCCATACTCGTCTCAAATCATTATCAGAAAAATGTTCCTCAACTTCCCTCTTATAAGCCTGTTTGGCCTCCTTAATGCCTTTCTTCGGATTAGCCTGGGCGGTGCTATACAGATCTGTATCCCCTGACCTGAAGGCTGTGTCACGGGCTCTGAGGAGTGCCTGGACTTCTTTTGTCATCCAAGGCTTCTGGTTAGTAAAAACCCTAATGTGTTTTGCCACAGTCACCTGGTTGATACAGTTGGTGATGTAGCATAATACATAATCTGTATGTACATTTCCAGATCCTGATTCTTGAATAAATCCCATAAAGTGTTTGAAAAACAGTCCTGCAGCTGAGAAAGAGCTCCTTCAGGCCATGTTGTGATGTTCTTTATAGCAGGTCTAGCAGTTCTCTTGAGGGGGGTGTATGCTGGGATGAGGAGCAATATTAGATGGTCTGACAGGCCAAGATGTGGACACGGCACAGCTCTGTAGGCATGCTTCAAGTTCGAATACACCCAATCAAGACAATTCTTTCCCCTAGTGGCACATTTCACATGCTATGTGAAATTAGGCAGCACAGTTTTCAAGCATGCTTGATTAAAATCACCAGCTATAATGTGAACACCCTCAGGATAGGCCTCCTGCTGTTTATTTATAACACTGTACAAATGACTAAGGACCACTTTAGTATTTGCATCAGGAGAAATATAGACCGTTGTAATAATAACCACTGTCAGCTCTCTTGGAAGATAAAAAGGCTGACATAAAACTGACATTGTCTCTAGGTCAGGAGAACAGTAAGTGTTAATAATACGACTGTGATTAGTCCAAGAGTTGTGAAGAAAAATAAAGAGACCACCCCCCTCTCTGTTTCCCGGATTCCGCTGTTCGGTCCATACGATGAAGTGTGCGTTCTGGTAGCTGCACTGCAGCATCAGTGATCAGCAGGTGGAGCCAGCTTTCCATTAACAACAGCACACAGTAGTCTCTCACAGTTTTACTAGTTGCCAGTTGTAGCTCTAAATCATCCATCTTGTGGACGATGATTCTGGCGTTGGAAAGAAAATGCTGGGTAGAGGAGATCTATGTGGCTGTCTCTTTTGCCTCGCTAGCAGGCCCACCTGGCATCCCCGCTTTTATTTTCTCTCCCTCCTCCATCTGCGTCGCTTTCGGATTCAGGCAGCGCTGGAACACAACTCTTTAGGCAATTCCCCAAGAGAGTGCTGCTAAAAAAGTGGGCCCTATAGTTTTTATAAAGCTTAACCACTCCCTCATGCAAGAGGGAGGGGTTTTTCCTCAGTGTATCAGTACATTTCCGCTTATGTGACAGTTCAGCTGTGTACAGAACTGATTCTGATTGGTTTCAGCGAATGAATTATAGGGTGTAACCTAAACTCTGCAATGTAGCGTGTGAAGCAAGCAGATAAAGAAGTGTGAGAAAGACAGGCCAATCATGTCATTTTACCGACAGGAGCAAAGAGCTGCTGCGCAGACCCACACCGCCATCTTATTAGACTTTATTAGACCAAGATTTGACTGCACATGATCAATATTTCAATAACAGATAGCACCAGGTATGGCATTTGTGCAAATGGTTGCAGTAATGTGCAGAAACATACAGCAGCAGATGTAATTACTGATGGTGTGCCAAGTCTTTCTGTGCAAACAGCTCAGGTAGTTATTGGCTGTGTCTCAGTTAAGGTGTTGCAACCTCATAGACTGTGGCCCTGTAGGCCAGAGCACTCAAAAATAGGGTAGGCTGCATCTAAAGTCTGATATATGGCTGTTAAATGAGACAGTCTAGTCTATGGAAGATGTATGTCTGCGTGACCAGGCACTACCCTGGTGCCTTGCAACCATGACAGCGTCAGTTGAGAGGTTTTTTTTTTGCTGACATTTTTGACAGAGATACAACTTTATTTTTATGTTTTTTGTTTTTTTGTTTTTTTAATTAATGTATTTTCTTTTCCTTTTACTGGATAATCTTCACCAGACAGAGGACCATGACCAGATAAAATAAGACTTTAACTCATGTTAAAGTCAGCAGGGAGCATTAAGGTAAATTAAGACCACAAAATAGATAGCTTAATCATTATTATTTTAAATATGTGTCAGTTCTAAAATATTTTGTTAATTAGATGAGCAGTGGAAAATATGAAAGTTTACTGTTATCATTTATGACCACTACGTAGCTAAATAATTAGATGTTCTGCCTTGTGTCAGCCCTGACATTTAGGGGCAGATTTCCTAAGGCAGTGCAAATTAGCGAGTGAGCAAATTAGACAGAGCGCCTCAGGGAGTGGCCAATTTTTGCTAGTGATCTACTAATAACACGCAAAATTATGAACACAGACGCAGTCACTTCATTTCAATAATGCCCACCCATCCACACAGACCACCTCAAAATTGTGCACAGGCACAGCCAGTTAGGAGGAGCATGAATGTGGTATTGGGATACCACAAGGTGTTAATCGGCATCGGCGTGATGAGCAGCTGGCTGGTGACATCATCACGCAAAACCACATATAAGGGAAAGCCACCTTCTTAGGGTCTCTTTCCAGTTGGCTCAGTACATGTACTGTATATTATTGAACCACAAGTAATAAAGTTCATGTACAAGTGAGACACCATTCTCTGTGCCTCATTCTGGGTTTGTGGACATAACAATAATATATGATGCTTTTTTTTTTTTTAGTTTTTGTTTAACCCCTTGCACTCCGGGCAATTTTCCTAAAAATGCCAAATAAAAACATGCCCAAAGTAAATCGAAAGCTGTTATTCAACCCTTTGCAGCATCTTCATAGGGTTGGTCTCATTTAAAAGAAAACACTTTGAATTTTTTGGCAAAAAAAACACAATCTCTCTACGTGCTCCGGCCACTGAGTTACAGTCATCTAAACATACTGAACTTGAAGAAAATAAATTTGGACACGGTGTTTTTTTGGATACAAATGCTTGCAAATAACACACAGCTGTCCGATCCGGCTGGAAAATGCAACACAAATGTAGAATCAAGTGTTATCCAGCTGAGATCCAAATTTGGTAACAATACCACAAAAAATGAATATTTTACACAGTTTTGTTCTCAGGCTGTTCCCAGGCGTTTTGGAACTGTGCCAAATTGTGCCAAATGGCACAGTTTGGAAAAATGTCTATAACTTTTGAATAATTCAATGTAGAATCTTCATTTTGGGCTCTAATGAAAGGTCACACTCAAGGCTGTGTCTGTGTGTGTGTGTGTGTGTGTGTGGGGGGGGGGGTTGTCCCCCCCCACCGCTACAAAAGACGGAGTTCGGCCCTCGCTACATGACGGATTACACTCGTTGCATGTTTTCACAGAGGCCCCCCCCCCCTCGCTACTGTGTGTGTGTGTGTGGGGGGGGGTTGTCCCCTCCCCCTCGCTACAGAAGACGGCCATCGCTACATGACGGAATAGACTCATATGCTTCCCCCCGTGGACCGGGGGGCGTTCGGACCGTGAACACCCCCCCCTGCTCCTCTTCTGCAGCGGGGGGGGGGGGGCGTTCACGGTCTGAACACGGCAAATGAACCGTTTATCGCGGCGCACGCACTTCGTACTTTGTGCGCAGTACAGTTGTAATTTACCGATCGGTCAAAAGTCATTTTTGGATTACAATTTTCAGGGAGAAATAATAATTTAGCTTATAACACCTTACCTCTTCACAACAGCTGAGTCCTGGCGAACTTCTCTTCCCCATTGTCAGACGAACGCGACGCTGGTCCGCTCGTGGATCCCGATCAAAACATAATTCCAATATTGCGGTTTTGGTGAATGATTTACGACCTTTGTCGTTGGCCTCCGTCGGTCTATAATGACGGAAGAGAATCCCAAACGTCTATTATGCTGGAATGAGTGCAGGTCCCACTTGTGGGTGTTCTCCATGCTGCTGGGTGAGCCTGGGTCTGTAGCAGGTTCATCCAGCGTCCTTTGTTTTCATCTGCTGCAACAGTAAATATCTCTTCACCAGCCCGAATTTCTGTGCTTCAGTTGGCTCCTGCATTCACAGTAGGCGGGTCCTCCTTCCTAGGTTTTCATTCATTGGCTCTTCATGGTTTCAGAAACCCAATTCAAGGCTCTTATTAGTCGAATGAGAGGTCAATCAGATGAACTAATCTGTTCGCGGCTGTGATTGCAGCTTTTTTTTTTCAGTGGCGCTTGGACGCCACACCACCTACATCACCACCATCAGTATCTCTATCATGCGTCATGCGTCCGAGCGCGCACGAGTGCGCTCTCGTGCGCCCTCGTGCGCCCTAGGATGCAGAGACTTGCCCGCCCGCGGAACAACGGAGCGCAAGTGGTTAAGTGATAACGCCACTGAAATAGCTTATTTTTGTTCATCAAATTTCAAAATTTAGATTTTCATTTAACGTGGCAGACTTTTTTGTTTAATATGTATAAATGAAGTACTTACATCTAATTTAATAAAGGACTACTCATGAATAAATTGGTTATTTGACCAATGTGTTTATTTTATTAATACTAGAACCAGCAAGATGGTCTGATGGAGATTCTGGAGTTTTATTATGTGAATAACTTTGTTTTAACAAAATCTACAGCTCTCCCAGTTCACACCTTTTAACAAAAGCCATTGAGTTACAGTGTTGCAATTTCGGGGGTAATTTCTATGGATCTGTGTGCTCTTTTTGTTAATCATCTCATTGTTGCTTCCCTCCTATATTGTGTATCCTGAAATGGGAGAAAGAAATAGAGGGAAGAGGAAAATGAATTACTGTTTTATGCACAGCAAAATGAAATAGTGTAAATGTGGAAGATTTTTTTTCAAGAGCGGGGGGAGGGGGGACTGTTAGGAAAACTGGAGATCTGAGTCTTAATTTACGCAGAAAAGAAAAAAAAGAGTCATTATCCACTGACACCATCTGCATGTCCACTGCGAGTATCAGGGCTCCTATTGTATCCTATTTTATGGATACAAATTCATGTAGTAGGCAATATACAGTATAAACTAATGAAATTTTAAAAAACTGCTGGATGATGTCTAGTTCAGCATAACAGCGATCTCTGTGAGACTGTTGATATTCATATAATCTGTTCTTCTGTCATGCCAAATAAAGTCATGGGCAGACAGAAGCTTCGGCCATGTGCCTTCAGTTCTTGCCAGTGTCTCTTCCTGGCACCAACGACTGCTATCATGTCAGGTGCAGAAGAATTAAGACAAGCTTTTTTTGAGCTTTAAATCCTGGCACATTTAGCAACAGACTGACAGCTGCAAACCTTAGTAAATCACCTTACGACAGTCATTTAAATACTCCCCTCCCTACAAATTTGCATGCTGACATGACAACTCCCACAAATACATATGCAGTGAGGCAAGGAATAAAATTAACATAGTCCATGCCTTTCCATCACAGATTTTGCTCTGTGCCCTTAAGTAAATAACAGTAATTTTTAAAAGCCAAAACATGGTTTTGCGATGGTACAGCACGTTAGTAAATCTGCCCCTTAGCTTTTAATGTTATAAAGCAGACCACAGTCCTGTACTGTAGAATGATGATCCTCAATGATGTTCAGCAACAGTAGAACAGATTCCATCTTCAGCTTCATCTACGTTGGACCATCTCAGTAAATTAGATAATCATGATTTGTGATTTATTTTTCAAAACTTTAATTATTATCATCAATATTAAATGAGATTCAAAATGTTACACTCTGTGTGTAATAATTATATGAAAGTCTCTTTTAGAATTAGCTTGCAAAAAAATTATTTTTTCAAAAAACTACTTCTGTCATGATTCAGTGCAAGTAAGGCTGAAACGCAGAGCTGCCAGAACGAACACTCAGACTCTGTGTAAAAGTTCATCAGTTTAATGTAAAAATAAAACTAACACAATTCTAAATAAAGAAGCACAACTGAAGAAAAATGCAACAGAAAAAAGGCACATGTGAATTGACACAAACACTGGTGCCCACTGGCATGCACGTTGCCTACAGGAGAAGAGAAGACAGAGATTATTAGCGACAGAATCTCCTGATGGGGAAAATAATAATTAGAAAGCACTCTTACTCAGTGAGCAGAGGAGTCCGGCAGGGAACTCCTGTGTGGAGCAGGGGAACAGGGGGAAGACAGTAACCTGGGTGGATGTCCGGCATTCTTCTTGTTCAGGTGAGCATGATCAGCTCCAGAGTACACACCAACGGGTGTGTAGGGTTATTTAATAAAATTGACATAATGCACGGCTCAGGAGACACACACGCAGGCTCAGAGTAGATCCAATAGCTTTATTAGCAACAAGTGTGTATGAATGTGTGTCTGCGAGATGTGGATGTATTGGTGGTGGCGTCTGCGTCGGGCACGGAGGCAGGAGACCGTACAGCCGGACAACCCTATGGGAGAAGCAAAAGGAGAAGGGTGACGGGCACACACCAACACAGGAGATGTAAAAATGATGATGAGCTTACTTGGAGTTAGCAGGTGGCTGGCACAGCAAGGACGAGGTCCGGTAGACAGTGACCTGGAGAGCCCGGTGCAGCAGCGAGGGGATGGAGACGGAGAGGAATGGTCCGCCGCCGGGAAATCCACCTGTGCACAGGGGAGCAGACTTGGAGAAGAAAAAGGTATGGGCTTCTTACCGAAATGTTTGCTGAAGCGGTTGAGGTTACTCACAGCAATCGTGACGAGTGAAGTCTGACGGCTTCAGGCCGAAGCCCAGGGCGAGGCGGCTTAAATCCCTCGCCGCTGATGAAGTGCAGGTGTGCGTGCAGCTGGCGCCGCAGATGGGTGGCGAGGCGTGACAGTACTCCCCCCTCTAGCAGCGCCTCCTGGCGATGGTTTCTCCGGGTGCGCTCGGTGGAACTCAGTAATGAGGGACGGGTCCAACACAAACGACGAGGGTACCCACTGCCGATGTTCAGGCCCATAACCCTCCCAGTCCACCAAGTACTGCAACCCACGACCCCGGCGCCGGGAGTCCAGGATGGAGGAGACAGGCCAGGCCAGATGGCCATCAACCATCCGGGGCACGGGTTGCGCAGCAGGAGGAGGGCAAAGGGGGTCGGACACTGCCAGCTTCATCTTGGGTACGTGGAAGGTGGGATGGATGTGAAGGGAAGGGGGAATAGCTACACGCACAGCCACCGGGTTGATAATCCTGGTGATGGGGTATGGGCCCATAAAACTCTGTGCCAGCTTCCTCCTCTCGCCCTTTAAAATGACGTCCTGGGTTGACACATAGACTCACTGACCCACCTGGTACGCTGGGGCAGGTCTTCTGTGCCAGTCCGCCGTGGTTCGGTTGCGCTCCGCCGTGCGTAAAAGCGCATTGCGCGCTGACGCCCAGATGGAGCGGAACTGCCTGAGGTGCGCCCGAACTGAGGGAACCGTTACCTCACTCTCCTGCGCTGGGAAAAGGGGGGGGGGGGGTCGTAGCCCAGGGACGCCTTAAAGGGAGACATCCCTGTGGCAGAAGAGCGGGCGGTGTTGTGGGCGTACTCAACCCAGGCGAGATGGTTACTCCAGGACGTAGGTTTGGATGCAGTGACGCAGCGGAGTGCAGCCTCCAGCTCCTGGTTGGTCCGCTCGCACTGCCCGTTGGTTTGGGGGTGATGGCCGGAGGAGAGGCTCACCTTGGCTCCCAGGGCGTTGCAGAATGACCTCCAAACCTCTGAGGAAAATTGGGGCCCCCGGTCCGAGACCACGTCCACCGGAATCCCGTGCAGCCTGACCACCTGCTGGACTAGGAGGTCCGCCGTCTCCAGGGCGGTTGGAAGACCTCGTAGCGGGATGAAGTGTGCCGCCTTGGAGAAGCGGTCTACGATGGTCAGGACGGTGTCGAACGTGTTTGAGACTGGGAGTCCGGTGACGAAATCCAGGGCGATATGTGACCAGGGCCTGCCAGGGACGGGCAGAGGCTGGAGCAAACCCGCTGGAGGGGCATTACCTGACTTACTGGTGGCACATACTGGGCAGGCCCGGGCGTAGCGGGCAGCGTCCCTCCGCAGGCCCGGCCACCAGAAGGACCATTGAAGGAGGTCGATCATCCGGGAGGAGCCGAGATGGCAGGTGAGCTTGGATGTATGTAACCAGTGGATGACCTCCCCCCGAACCGTGGATGGCACGAACAGCCTCCCCTCCGGTCCACCGCCAGGGTCAGGTTCCACCTCCTGCGCCTTCCGGATCTTGCTTTCTACGTCCCAGGTGACGGCTCCCACGATGCACGACCTGGGCAGGATGGTGTGGGCCGTGTCCTCAGACTCCTCAGGGGCAAACTGCCTAGAGAGGGCATCTGGCAGGCCGTTCTTGGAGCCAGGCCTGAAGGTGATGTTAAAACGGAACCTGGCAAAGAACAAGGACCAGCGCGCCTGGCGGGCGTTCAGACGCTTGGCAGATCTCAAATACTCCAAGTTCTTGTGGTCAGTCAGGACCACGAACGGCAGGTCCGCCCCCTCTAGCCAGTGACGCCACTCCTGCAGCACGAGCTTGATGGCGAGAAGCTCTCTGTCCCCCACGTCGTAATTCCGTTCCGCCGGGGACAAGCTGCGACAGAAGAAAGCGCAGGGCCGTTTGACTCCGTCATCTGGCGACCGCTGAGACAGGACCGCCCCCACTCCTGTGTCCGAAGCGTCCACCTCCACGATGCACTGCAGCGACGGGTTGACTTGGCTCAGGACCCGGGAGGAGGAGAACTCTGCCTTCAGCGCCTGAAAAGCGGCCGCGGCCTCTTCGGTCCACCGGAACGGGACCTTAGGAGATGTGAGGCGGGTCAGTGGGCCGGCGATGGTGCTAAAATGAGGGACGAAGCAGCGGTAGAAATTTGCAAACCCGATGAATTGTTGCACCTGTTTTCTTGATGCAGGTGTAGGCCATTCCACCACCGCCTTCACCTTCACTGGGTCCGGAAGCACCTGGTCGTGGGAGATGATGAACCCGAGGAAGGATGTTGTCTTTGCGTAGAATTCACATTTTTCGGCCTTCACATACAACCGGTTCTCCAGCAGCCTTTGGAGGACCCGCCTCACATGGACCCGGTGCTCGTCCCTGGACTTGGAGAAGATGAGGATGTCATCCAGGTAGACGAACACAAAAAGGCCAATGAAATCCCGGAGGACGTCATTAATTAGGCGCTGAAAGATGGCTGGAGCGTTGGTCAACCCGAACGGCATCACCAGGTACTCAAAGTGGCCGTTCGGGGTACGGAAGGCTGTCTTCCACTCATCTCCCTCCCGGATCCGGACGAGGTGGTATGCGCTGCGTAGATCCAGCTTGGTGAACCAAGTCGCCCCCTGGAGGGAGTGGAAGGCGGTGTCCATGAGAGGCAGGGTGTAACGATCCCTCTCCGTGATATCATTTAGGGCGCGATCCTGCCCCTAATGGTGATGACGAGGGACAGATAATTCCAGCACTCAGCGATTCCTTGAGGTAGGAATTCATGGTCTCCTTCTCCGGCGCCGACAGGCTGTAGAGTCGCCCAGAGGGTAAGGGTGCCCCCTGGCGGATGTTTATTGCACAGTCGTAGAGTGTGTGTGGGGAAAGAGACATCGCCTTGGACTTGCTGAAAACCATGCCCAGGTCGTGAAATTCCGATGGCACCAGAGAGAGATCCGGGGACGCAGCGTCCGTAGGAGTTGGACAAGAGGACGGAGAGCAGGCAGCGGACTGCAGGCAGGTGCTCATACAGAATGTACTCCATGCCGACACCCTGGCGGACTTCCAATCCAAGACGGGGTTAAGGAGGCGAAGCCAGGGGTATCCCAGGATGACGGGCGACACAGAGTTGGGGAGAACGTAGAAGGTCATCTCCTCCCGGTGGTTCCCAGAGATGATCACAGGAACAGGGAGGGTCTGATGTGTTACTCTCCCCAGGGAGACATGGGAGAGGTTGACTAGGGTGAGAGGAGATTTGAGAACTTGGCAACGGATGCCCAATCGGGTTGCCAGGCTTTGTGAAATAAAACTGCCCTCCGCGCCCGAATCCACCAGTGCGTGGGTGAGATGCCCAATGGAGTTGTGACAAAATCGGATGGGCAGCTTCAATTGGGAGAGGGGATTTAACCGATTGATGTCCGCGAGGCCCCCTACAGTGACTCGCGGACCCCGCCGTTTGGCTTCTGTGGACAAAGCTCCACCGTGTGTTGACTATCTCCGCAATACATGCAGAGATCCAACTCACGGCGGCGTTGTCTCTCCGCAGGGGGGAGCTTTGCCCAGCCCGTTACCATCGGCTCCGACTCATCGGGGCGCGATGGTGGCGGCGTCACCAGGGGGCAAGCTTGGAACAGGCACGACGAGGCACCACGAGAGCGAGAAGAAGACGACTTCCGCCCCGAGGAGCGCTCGCACAGCCTGTTATCCAAACTGATGGCTAGGGACGTTAGCTCCGCTAGAGTCGCCGGGATGTCCCGCCCAGCCAGTTCATCCTTCAGATCATCATTGAGACTGCGGAGGAAGAGGCCGCAGAATGAACGTTCATCCCAGCCCAATTCCTCCACCGCTACCCGGAAGTCGATCGCATAGTCCGCTGCCGACCGGCTTCCCTGCTGAAGACTGAGAAGCCAATCGACCTGGACAGTCTCGGTACGAGAATGATCAAAGACCTCCAGGAATTGTCTCACGAATTGGTCATAGGTGAGGGTAGCATAACTGGGCCTCGCCATTACGGCGTAAGCCCAAGTTAGTGCTCGCCCCTCTAGGAGATTCCCAATATAACCAATTCGGCTATGATCTGAGGGAAAATCTCCGGGCACACGGTGGAACACGGACTCACACTGCATTATGAACCCCCGTGCACCGCCGAGCTTACTGCTAAAGCGGGCGGGGGTCGGAATGGGCGTGAGCCGAGCCGGTGCTACCGGAGCTGGCTGGACGGCCGCTGGAGCAGCAGGAACCGCGCCACCCTGACGAGCCGGGGGGAACGGCTGTTGGGGGTCCAAGCGGTCCAATCGGTTAGTGATAATGACCAACTGGTTTAAAATCACCTGATGCTGGTGGGCTATTAGGTCCACTCGAGCCTCGAGAGTGGTAAGTCGGCGTGTGAGCCCGCCATCTGCCGAGCCGCTCTGCTGAAGCCGTACTGACATAATGCATGGCTCAGGAGACACACACGCAGGCTCAGAGTAGATCCAATAGCTTTATTAGCAACAAGTGTGTATGAATGTGTGTCTGCAAGATGTGGATGTATTGGTGGTGGCGTCTGCGTCGGGCACGGAGGCAGGAGACCGTACAGCCGGACAACCCTATGGGAGAAGCAAAAGGAGAAGGGTGACGGGCACACACCAACACAGGAGATGTAAAAATGATGATGAGCTTACTTGGAGTTAGCAGGTGGCTGGCACAGCAAGGACGAGGTCCGGTAGACAGTGACCTGGAGAGCCCGGTGCAGCAGCGAGGGGATGGAGACGGAGAGGAATGGTCCGCCACCGGGAAATCCACCTGTGCACAGGGGAGCAGACTTGGAGAAGAAAAAGGTAAGGGCTTCTTACCGAAATGTTTGCTGAAGTGGTTGAGGTTACTCACAGCAATCGTGACGAGTGAAGTCTGACGGCTTCAGGCCGAAGCCCAGGGCAAGGCGGCTTAACCACTTGCACTCCGGGCAATTTTCCTAAAAATGCCAAAAAATAACGTGCCCAAAGTAAATCGAAAGCTGTTATTCAACCCTTTGCAGCATCTTCATGGGGTTGGTCTCATTTAAAAGAAAACACTTGAATTTTTTGGCAAAAAAAACATAATCTCTCTACGTGCTCCGGCCACTGAGTTACAGTCATCTAAACATACTGAACTTGAAGAAAAAAAAATTGGACAGAGTGTTTTTTTGGATACAAATGCTTGTAAAAAACACACAGCTGTCCAATCCGGCTGGAAAATGCAACAGAAATGTAGAACCAAGTGTTATCCAGCTGAGATCCAAATTTGGTAACAATACCACAAAAAATGAATATTTTACACAGCTTTGTTCTCAGGCTCTTCCCAGGCGTTTTGGAACTGTGCCAAATTGTGCCAAATGGCACAGTTTGGAAAAACGTCTGTAACTTTTGAATAATTCAATGTAGAATCTTCATTTTAGGCTCTAATGAAAGGTCACACTCAGGGCTGTGTCTGTGTGTGTGTGTGTGTGGGCGGGGGGTCGTTCCCCCCCCCCCGCTACCAAGGACCAAATTCGGCCCTCTACATGACGGATTACACTCCTTGCATGCTTTCACAACGGCTTCCCCCCCCCCTCGCTACTGTGTGTGTGTGTGGGGGGGGGGGGAACCGTGAACGGACCGTGAACGCCCCCCCCCCTCGCTACAGAAGAGGGCCATCGCTACATGATGGAACAGACTGATATGCTTCCTCCCGCGGACCGGGGGGCGTTCGGACCGTGGCCCCCCCCGCTCCTCTTCTGCAGCGGGGGGGGGGGGGGGGGCGGGGGGCGTTCATGGTCCGAACATGGCAAATGAACCGTTTATCGCGGCGCACGTACTTCGTGCGCAGTACAGTTGTAATTTACCGATCGGTCAAAAGTCATTTTTGGATTACAGTTTTCAGGGATAAATAATAATTTAGCTTATAACACCTTACCTCTTCAAAGCAGCAGAGTCGCGGCAAACAGCTCTTCCCCCATTGTCAGACGAACGCGACGCTACTCCGCTCGTGGATCCCGATCAACATAATTCCATTATTGCCGTTTTGGCGAATGATTTACGACTTTTGTCGTCGGCCTCCGTCTATTCTGCTGGAATGAGTGCAGGTCCCACTTGTGGGTGTTCTCCATGCTGCTGGGTGAGCCTGGGTATGTAGTAGATTCGTACAGAGTCCTTCTGCAGCAGTAAATATCGCTTCACCCAGCCTGAATTTCTGTGCTTCAATTGGCTCCTGCGTTCACAGTAGGCGGGTCCTCCTTCCTAGATTTTCATTCATTGGCTCCTCAAGGTTTCAGAAACCCAATTCAAGGCTCTTATTAGTCGAATGAGAGGTCAATCAGATGAACTAATCTGTTCGCGTCTGTGTTTGCAGATTTTTTTTTTTCAGTGGCGCTTGGAGGGCACACCACCTACACCATCACCATCAATATCCTTATCATGCGTCATGCGCACGAGGGCGCACGAGCGTGCTATCGTACGCTATCGTGCGCCCTCGTGCGTCATAGGACGCAGAGACTTGCCCGCCCGCGGAACAACGGAGCGCAAGTGGTTAAATCCCTCGCCGCTGATGAAGTGCAGGTGTGCGTACAGCTGGCACCGCAGATGGGCGGCGAGGCGTGACAAAAATATAGTGTAATAAGGTACAGGAATTATTTATTTTATTTAATAGTGGGTGTGCGAGGGGACAGAGTTGTACCATCACCCCTACACTCACTAAATAAAATAGAATCAGAATCAGAATCAGAATCAGAAAAAGATTTATTGCCAAGTACATTAACAGATCCCTGATAACATACGAGAGAATTTGACTTGACACAGAAAATGAACCTGCATTTCCAGTGACACGGCTGCATCGGGGACGCGCCTGCCAACAGGATAGAGGGTACAGGTAGCATAAGAATAAGAATAATACAAGGAACAATAGGAAGGAGCAAAAAAAATCATTGATTCAGAATACTGGTTGCATAATCAATCAATATTATGATTACAAGGAAAAAAAAAGCTCTCGATGCACATTCGCAAGACAAGATTCACAGGACACAAGAGAGCAGTGTGTGTATCTTTATTCAGTTCATGGATCAACATGTGTGCACTGTTGAAGCAAGTGTTGATGATAATAAGAAATTAAAAGAAATAGGAAAGCACTCGTAAAAAGGGGGCACCAGTTCTAAAAGAACAACTTGTATTATTAACTTAATTTCAATTGATTAATTTATGTACCTTCAATTACTTAATGGATCAGTCTCAAAATTTAAGGGAGTTCTTTTCCTGCCATGATCTAGGAAACATATATGCAAAAGGAAAACACTTCAACTTCTCTCATTTACACTTTTATTAAACTCATTCAGGTTACATGATATGGCATTCAAATAATGGAAAAACAGATTCAAATGATAAACAGGTATCTAATATCATGTCAACTGCTAGTCGATTCCTGAGCATCAAATCTATAGTTAAACCTTTGTGGAACCAAGAGGAAACCAGATTTTATGTTTCAACTGTAAATGAAGGCTGAAATATCTAACAAACCAGAACGCAATTTTATGGGGAAAAATTCCATAAGTTGATTATCTAAAATTGAACTTCTGAATTAATCTACAAAAATGAAAGGAGGTTACCTAAAAGTGAATAAGAATCTTCCTTCAGTTTATAGCTCTGTCCTACGGCTGAGGGACAAATTGTACCATGAAATACTGGTTATGTTCAATTGTAATTGAGAATTTTAGGACATCACATTTAAACCCAGCAGATAGGAAAATGGGAGTCTCACTTACGAACAGCTGTAGGTCCACATGTTCAGTGGGTCGGTGCCGGCTGGGGTTTTTAAGGTTGGGACCCAGGGAGAAGCAACTGCTGCAAGGCTTCTTTTATGTTCACAACCAACCGTAAGAAGTGTGCACTAGGCCGGGGGCTTGCAGGCGGACAGTGAAAGGCAGCAGTGACGACTGTCTCAGAGCGGCGTGAGATCCTTTGGCAACCAGTCTGAATTTAGGGCGTCTCTGGCCGCAGAGTAGACCAAAAAACCACAAATTCCTGGTTTCTTTAAGGGATCAGGCGTGGATGAAGCTGAAAAGAAAGTCCAAAAAAGAAAAAAAAAAAAGAAACAATCTCTGTTCACTTTAAAATGGGACACACACACACACACACACACACACACACACACACACACACACACACAAAAGACGTCTTAAACTTCACAGAACAATTTAGACAAAAGAAACCTGCAAGAACTACAAAGGACTCTGATGAAGAGAAATCATAAACTTTCTTTTGTTCTTTTTCTGATCTAGATCTTTTCTCTTAAGATAAGATAAGATAAACTTTATTGTCCCTCAAGGGGAAATTTGTCTTGGGCTTGTCACCCGTGCTGCAACCACACAATCCACACATACACAATGGTTGTAGTACATAATAAATGAAATAAAACCTAATAAATAATACAAGTATGACACTATCTTCAAGTGAAAATTCACTGAAAAGATTAAACTACTGGAAAGAAGATCTGCAAACTGAAATTTCAGAGGAACAATGGGAATTGGCTTGTACAGAAGCTCAAACCAAATCAATAAATGTACGCCTTAAATTGATACATTTCAAATGGTTAATGCGGATGTATGTTACACCGGAGGAGTTAAATAAATATAACAAAAATATACCAGATACATGCACAAAATGCATGGGAAGTAAAGGAACTCTATTTCATTGTGTATGGGAATGTAGATTAATAAGAATGTTTTGGGAAGAGGTGAGGGTAACAATTGAAAAAATAATCTCAAAACAAATCATATTGAATCCTCAATTGTTTTTGTTGGGTCTGTACCCAGAAAAGCATAATTTTAATAAAAGTGAAAGAACATTCATAGACCTCAGTTTGCTTAATGCCAAAAAATGTATTGCACTATTATGGAAAAAGATTCATAGACCAGATGTGACTCAGTGGTTAAGACAGATGTTAACAAACCTTCCATTAGAAAGAATAACATATATACTGAAATCAAAGGAAATTGTGTTTGAGAATATATGGAGACCTTTTATTGATTATGTAAAAAATTTAAACATAACTCTTGAAGAAGAAGGTGAATGATGTGTGTGGACCTTGTAAATTCCAAACTGGTGAACATAATATGTATACTTATGTATTGGATTGTCTAGACTAAACAGAGGAGCATTGTTGAAGATTTGATTTTGCTGGTGGTTGTTGGTGTTTTTAGTGCATCTTTTTTTTTTTTTTTGTAGTACTTTAGTGTTAGTGTTTGATTGTTTGTATCATGTTTGTTAAAAAAAAAAAGGTTCAATAAAGATATTGTGGAAAAAAAAAATAATACAAGTACATACATACATAAATATATAACAGCAGTCATTAAGAACAGGAGTTATAAGTGTCCCTGACCAATTTATCTGAGTTTAAAAGTTTTACTGACGTCGGGATAAATGAGCTCTTGTATCTATTGAACCTGCACTTGGGGACTCTGTATCTCCTCCCTGAGGGCAGCCGCACATATTCATTGTTTAGTACATGGCTCATGTCACTGATTATTTTTTGAGCTTGTCTACAGGCTGCCTGGTCGTATAAGATCTGCATGGATAAATACTCTTTAACTCCAATAATTTTCCATGCTGTATGAATTAAACGCAATACTCTGTTCTTTAGTTTCACAGAGAAGTTGCCAAACCAAGCTCTAATGCTGTATCTAATACAGCTCTCCAACACAGCCTGGTAAAATATTAACATAATCCTTTTATCAACGCCATGTATTCTTAATCTACGCAAGAAATGCAGCCACTGTTGTAGTCTACTACAGAGGTAATCAATATGTGTGCTCCAGGTTAATGAATTGTCAATAAATACTCCCAAATATTTATAGGAACTAACCTGTGTTATAGTGTGGTTGTGGATGACCACAGGCCTGTGATCACCAACTCCCCGAGGGTCAAACACCATTTCCTTTGTTTTATCAGTATTCAAAATGAGATGACTGTCATCACACCAATTGAAAAACCTCTGAATTTCTATAAAATAGCTTGACAGATCATGAGTCTTTTGAAGTAGTGATAAAATAGCAGTGTCATCAGAAAATTTAATAATTTGATTGCCTGGATAGACACTTCTCCACTCATCAGTGTACAAGGTGAACAAAAATGGTGAACTAACACAGCCTTGGGGAGCCCCTGTGCTGAGGGTTCTAAATTTAGATAAAGTTCCATTTACACTAACTTGCTGTTTACGATAAGTTAAAAATGAGTGGTTCCATTTAATAATGACAGGATGCACTTTAAATTCCTTTAACCTCTTAATTAAAAGGTGTGGCTTGCAGTGTGTTAAAAGCTGAACTAAAATCAACCAATAAAAGACGTGCATATGAGGTTGTCTCCTCCATGTTTTTCTCGTAACTTCTTCATCTAGTCTCTCTTCTTCTCCTTCTACATTTCTCTCTCTCTCTCTCTCTCTCTCTCTCTCTCTCTCTCTCTCTCTCTCTCTCTCTCTCTCTCTCTCTCTCTCTCGTGCGCATGCGTGGGCGTTTGTGGGAGCAGGGGTGTGGAGTGGTGTCGAGTGAGTACTTTAAACTTTGTATTTTCTAACTTTTTCTCTATCTTGTGTGTTTGAGGTGTGTGTGTTTCATATAGTGGGTTGAGTGTGTGTGTGCTGGGGTGTGAGTGTTGGAGTGAGTGTGTTGGGGAACGGTAGCTTCTGCTGCCGGTTTTTCCCGGCCGGCATCATGCCGGTGATTGATGGTGGTGTGGAGTTTGAGCGCTTAACCCGGCGTCATGGTGTGAGAATCCTCCCGACAGTTCCCTGTTCTGTGGAGGAGGCCAGCCTCGCTGTAGGACAGGTGGTTAGGCATGGCAGCATAAAATCAGCATCGAGGATGAACAGCGCAATTGTGATCTTTCTGGATTCGACTGAAAAAGCTGATCAGGTGGTGGCACAGGGAGTGGTCATAGGTGACACTTTTACTCCCGTTTTACCGCTGGCGAATCCGTCTAGGAGGATCACCATCTCAAACGCTCCTCCTTTCGTTAAAAATGATCAGCTGATTAGAGAGTTGTCCCGTTTTGGCCAGGTTGTGTCCCCTATCAGAATGGTCTCTCTGGGTAGTAAATCACCCCTGCTGAAGCATGTTGTATGTCACAGGAGGCAGTGTTTCATGGTGTTGAAAGACAGCTCTGCTGAACTGAACGCGTCTTTTAATTTCAGGATTGACGGCTTTAGCTACTTGGTGTTTGCAACATCTGAAACCATGAAGTGTTTTGCGTGTGGCGCAGAAGGCCATCTTATTAGGTCATGTCCTGAAAAGGCGAACACAAAGAGCACTGGCGGTAAGAAAGGTGACGCCGCTGTTTCTGGTGGTCCGGAGGGTAGCGCTACATGTGGTGCGGCGGATGCCGCTGCGGCGCCCTCTTCTGCTGGGGCGGTCGCATCCGCGACCGCAACCGCGGCCGCGTCCGCTTCTACTTCTGCGGGGGCGTCCGCGTCCGCGTCCGCTTGTGCTGGGGCGGCCGCGGACGCCTCTGCTGGGGTGGCCGCGGCGGGCGCGGTAGTTGCCCCCCCAAACAGTGATGGTGGGGAATTTCTGTCTGGCGGCAGCTCTGATCATTGTGACGAGCCTGTCGCCCGGGGTAAACAGGTGGAGGGTGTAAGTAAAAGTGCAGTTAAACGAAGGAACGTGAATGAACAGACTTTGCAGGCGGGGGAGGAGCGGTTTGAGGCTGTAGGGGACACACAGAGCAAACACTGCATGACAAACGTTGCAGTTCATGAAGAAATGCAGGAATGTAGTTTTGTTGAAGAGGATCCTTTTAAAGCTGCACAAAAAAGAAAAAGTGCTGAAAACTTGCAGAGCTCTGCTAAATCTAGTAGGGTTGGGAAGTTAGATTTACTAGATGAGAGCGTCTCTGACGAAAGTGGAGCTGAGTCTGAAATGATGCAGACGCAGGAGGAGCAAAGCTCCTATTGTTTTACCAAAATTAGGCAATTTCTCCAGGTGACCAAGGGGAGCAGAGCTGTGAAAGTGGAAAATTACTTTCCAGATCTGGAGTTATTCGTGGCATCAGCTCGCAAATTTATGAAACTGAATGATGGGAATGAGACTTTCACTGATCAGGAAATATATTGTTTAAAGAAACTGGTTGTCAAACTGAAATCACAAATTACTAACAGTCATGTTGACTCTTAGTTTGTTTCTTCCCTTTTATGCTATGTGTGTGTTTTTTTACTGTACCTTATTTTTATCCTTTTTAATGCCCCACCTTAGAATTGGCACTCTTAATATAAACGGGGCCAGGGATGATGTAAAAAGGGCCTCTTTATATAAGCTTTTTAATTTAAAGACACTTGACGTGCTGATGGTCCAGGAGACTCACAGCACTGTAGACATTGAGTGCCAGTGGAGAAAAGAGTGGGATGGCTGCATTTTTTTTAGCCACAAATCCAATAATAGTGGAGGGGTGGCTGTACTTTTCTCTCGGGGTTGTGTGCCTGTCTCTTATGAGGTAGAAGAGGTGGTGAAAGGACATGTACTCTTGCTAAAGGTACAGTTTGAAAACGTAAACTTGGTTCTTATAAACGTGTATGTGCCAACCCAGAGAGCAGAAAGGATCAGGGTCTTTAATATGCTATCAGATACGGTTAGGTCCTGTGATCCAAATAGTTTTTTATTTCTGGGGGGTGATTTTAACTGTACATTAAACCACAGACTGGACAGGAACCATCAGGAGCCTCACCCTGCTTCTGCCAATAGGCTGAGGGAACTAGTGAAGGCACATGAAATGGCCGATGTGTGGAGATCACATCATGGGGACCAGAGGCAGTACACCTGGAGCCATGCTAAAGATAACCTCTTATCTATGGCTAGGTTAGACCGTTTTTATGGTTTTAAACATCAAATGAGTGTTTTTAAAAATAGTTGTATCTGTCCTGTTGGTTTCACTGATCACTGCCTGCTGATTTGTTCTGTTTTCATTGAAAATATAAAGTGTAAGAGTGCTTTTTGGCATTTTAATAATACACTTTTAAATGATGTGTTTTTTAAGGGAGTCTTTCATGATGTATGGAAGTCACACAGGGAACAAAAACCTTCTTTTAGTTCTCTCCAAATGTGGTGGGATTTTGGTAAGGCACAGATAAAACAATTCTGCCAACAGTACACTCAAAATGTCACTCGTAGCTTGACCCAATCCTTGAAAGTTCTGGAGACTGAGGTGGTAGAGCTAAAGGAGTTGCTCAGTTCTACAGGAAAACAAGAGCACTTAGAGGCTCTTAAGTCAAAAAGGTCAGCCTTGGCTAGCTTGCTAGGGGTCACCGCACAGGGTGCTCTGGTCCGTTCACGCTACATGGATGTAGCTCTGATGGACTCGCCCTCCCAGTACTTTTTTGGACTGGAGGGTAAAAATGGACAGAGGAAACTCATTCACTCCTTGTTGGACGATGACGGGAGAACAATCTCCACAGCAGCAGAGATCAGGAAATACACTGCTAGCTTTTACAGTGACTTGTTTAGAGCAGAGTGGAGGGAGGACACGTCACTGGGCCAGGTCTTCCTTGATGGTCTTCCAGCGCTCTCAGAAGACCTTGTTGCCGGCTTGGATGCTCCACTGTCTCTGTCTGAGCTGTATACGGCGCTAATGAGCCTCCAGAATGGAAAATCACCAGGCATAGATGGTCTCTCTGTGGACTTTTTCAAGGAATTCTTGCCACTGCTTGGTCCAGACCTGCTGGAGGTTCTCCAAGATAGCTTGAAAAGGGGGACCCTACCCACGACCTGCAGGAGGGCCATCATCACACTGTTGCCGAAAAAAGGGAACCTCCAGAGCCTAAAGAACTGGAGGCCAGTCTCTCTGCTCTGCACGGACTATAAGATTCTTTCGAAAGCTCTGGCCCGAAGACTGAGAAAGGTGATGAGTGGGCTCATTCATGTAGACCAGACTTACTGTGTGCCTGGCAGGCTGATTAGTGACAATGTCACTTTAATTCGGGATGTTTTGGAGGTCTCTGGTTCATTGGCGGTGGAAACTGGTCTGATTTCAATTGACCAGGAAAAGGCGTTTGACCGGGTTGAACACCAATATTTATGGACAGTTTTAACAGCTTTTGGGTTCAGCCCAGGCTTCATAGCCAGGATACGGGTCTTGTACAGTGACATTGAGAGTGTGCTGAAGATAAATGGGGGCCTGTCTGCCCCTTTAAAAGTCCAGAGGGGGGTTCGGCAGGGCTGCCCTCTCTCAGGGATGCTGTACTCCCTCGCCATAGAGCCTTTGCTTCACTGCTTGAGAAGGAGCCTGTCAGGAGTCACTTTTCCTGGCTGTGACACCACGTTCAAGCTGTCGGCCTATGCAGATGATGTAGTCATTTTGCTGAACAAGCAGAGTGACATTGACGTTTTGGTTAGGAGTGTTAATCTTTTTGGCCAACTTGCTTCTGCAAAAATAAACTGGGGAAAAAGCGAGGCTCTGATGGTGGGGGAGGAACTAGAAAGTCAGCTTATGCTGCCTGGTGGGCTGATTTGGAAAAAAGGAGGGTTTAAGTATCTTGGTGTCTTTATTGGAAGTCAGCAGTTTGAGCAAAAAAATTGGGATGGGGTCATAGAGAAAATTAACGGGAGACTAAACAAGTGGAAGTGGCTAATGCCAAAAATATCTTTTAGAGGAAGAGTGCTCATTTTAAATAATCTTGTTTCCTCATCCCTGTGGCACCGCCTCATGTGTATGGACCCCCCTGCTGGTTTGTTGTCAAAAATTCAATCTGTTTTGGTGGACTTTTTTTGGGGTGGTGGACTCTACTGGGTCCCTCAAGCCCTGTTATTTCTTCCCAAAGAGGAAGGGGGGCAAGGAGTGATTCATTTAGCTAGTAGAGGTGCTGCTTTTAGACTGACTTTTATACAGAGACTGCTGACGGGCCCCCAGGACCTGGTATGGAGGCCTTTGGCCTGTGTTATTTTACGGAGAGTCCTTGGGCTTGGGCTAGACCTCCCTGTGTTTTTAATGGATTTTAAGAACTCTAGTGCACTGTCTTTGCCCAGTTTTTACCGCAGTCTTTTTTCAGTATGGACTCTTTTTAAAAAACAAAGAGGGCCATGCAATTCCCTCCACTGGTTGTTGAGGGAGCCGCTGGTTTTTGGTGGTCGCCTTGGTGTCCTGCCGGGAGTTGGAAGGACCTTCCTTGATAGGCTGTGTTCCAGGAATGTTCTCACTCTGAAGCAAGTGGTGGAACTGGCTGGTCCTGGCCTCAACAACGCCTCAGCCTTAGCAGCTCATCTTGGTGTCAGGTCAAATCGCTTCATCAATGGCCTTCTTGCACACTGGAAACAGAAGCTTCATGGACTTGAGCGCTCCCTCCTCATGAACTTTGGCAATGGCACGCTGCAGCCAGAAAGCACGGACCCGTTTCCCTCTCTCACACTTTGTATGGACTTTGACTTCTCTCCTTGCTCCTTACTGGCATTCTGTGCTCCCACTGGTGTGGACTTTGGAGGAGCCAGTGGTAAGGCACTCTACAGACTGGTGGTGATGGCACTCAACAAAGACAGGTTGAACACCTGTGTGGACACTCCATGGAGAGCCTATTTTAGACTAGGAAAAGGGCATCGGCCTGCTTGGAGGGCTCTTTATAAAGCCCCTCTCCCTAAGAGGCATGGAGACCTACAGTGGAGGGTCCTGCATGGTATTATAGCTGTCAATGCTTTTGTTTCTGTGATTAACAGCAGTGTCAGTGATCAATGTGTTTTTTGTTCCTCTAGGGAGACAGTTTTTCATTGTTTTACTGAATGTCAGCGCCTGAGTGGCCTCTTTGAACTTCTCACAGAACTTTTTCACATTTTTAAGGAAGTTTTCTCTAAGCAGGTTTTCATTTGTGGTTTTATGTACAATTGTCGTTTTAAGCAGAAGTGTCAACTACTGAACTTTGTTTTAGGGCAGGCAAAGTTGGCTATCTATGTAAGCCGGAGAAGAAAACTTGAAAATGTTGAGAATGATGTTGATGTCAAAATTTTATTTGTGAGGCTACTTAAAGCCAGAATCAGGCTGGACTTTCAGTTTTTTATGGGGAATGGGGATGTGGAAGGTTTCAGGACCCTCTGGTCCCTGGAGAATGTCCTCTGCTCAGTTCGTGATGGACAGCTTTTTTTGGGGCATTTTTGGGGGGAATAATTTTCTGTGTAATATAGCATGACATAGAAATTGTATTGACTGATGGACAAGTGGTTTTATTAAAGATCTTTTAAAAATCAAAATCTCTCTCTCTCTCTCTCTCTCTCTCTCTCTCTCTTAGTGGGTGTGGTCGTGAGTGCGAGCTGAGAGCGTGTGACAGCGTGAGTGAATTTTTTCAAACTTTTTCTCTATCTTTTTGTGTTTAAGGTGTTTTTTTGTTAAATAATCTTAAGTTTTGTTGTTTTCTGTAGCTGGGGTGGGGTAGGCGTTTTGGGAGGGGGGTTTCTGCTGCCAGCTCTGCTGGTCAGCATGGTTTTGGAGCGAGGCTCCGGATTCAAGACGCTGACACGCCGGCATGCTGTCAAACTGACACCGGCTGTCAGCTGCTCAGTGGAGGAGTGTAGTCTGGCTGTAGGGGAGCTGGTCGGTTATGAAAGCGTTAGATCAGCTTCGAGAATGAATAGTGCTGTGGTGATTTTCCTCGATAGTGTGGAAAAAGTTAACCGGGTAGTGGAGAGCGGGGTTGTGATTAAAGACACACTGGTTCCTGTTCTGTCTCTGGTGAATCCCGCGAAGAGAATTACCATCTCAAATGTCCCACCATTTTTAAAGAATGAGCTGTTGGAGAAGGAGCTGTCGAGACACGGGCAGCTTTTGTCCCCGATTAAGCACATCCTTCTCGGTTGTAAGTCCCCGCGTTTAAAGCATGTCATGTCTTTTAGGCGACAGGTGCTCATGATTTTAAAGAATAGCGAAGAAAGCCTCAACCTCGTATTTAAATACCGGATTGACGGCTTTGATTACACCATCCACGTCACCTCCGATAATATGAAGTGTTTCGGCTGCGGAAGGGAGGGACATTTGATTCGATCATGCCCTCAGGGAGTGGGGGGTGATCACTCGGGGGAGGCCGCTAGTGCGGCCTCGGGGGCGTCTGGTGACGGAGCGGCTTCGCTGTCCTCCGAGGCTGACGGCGCTCCTGCGCCGTCTGGCGTTTCGGCAGGAGCCGGGGGGCCGTCTGGCGGCGGCGCTTCGGCCGAGGCCGCGAGGCCGTCTGGCGGCGGGGCGGCTTTGCCATCCTCCGCAGCCGGCCTGTCGATCATAACTGAAACAGCAACAAAAGTTAAAGCACATCGCGGGGCTGCTGCACAGACCAACATTGCAGACAAGGGTGAGATTACCAAGAGGGATCATGCTGAGGATCAGACAGAGGAGCCAAATGAGGCCCAGGTAGATGGTGGGACTAGAAAGATGAATATAAAAGCACAGCACAGGGTGAGCGAAAGACAGGAAGAGACAGCTACCAGGGTGGCTGAGTCAGTGTTGGAGGATGAGGATGACATTGAAATAGATGAAGAGTTATGTAAAATCTCCATCAAGCGGAAGAATTTGGAAACCAAACAGCAGAGGAGCAAAGTTAAAAGGGTTGTGAAAGACAGTTCTGAGGTTTCTCTATCTCAGCCAGATTCTTATGCTGGGTCTGAGATAGAGAGTGATGGTGAAAGTAGTGATGATGGGGCCAGTGGAGGCGGTTACCCCTTCACAAAAATACAGAAGTTTTTGCAGGACACTAAGGGGTCCAGACTGGTTAAAGTTGAAAGCTTCTTCCCCGATCTAAAACGTTTTGTTGACTCTGCTCGGGCCTACATGAAAAATAGGGGAGAGCTTGAGCAGGAAAGTTTCACTGATCAGGAGATCTACAGACTAAAAAAGCTTGTACTAAAAGTTAAGAACCAATTTGCCCAGGATGATTAGTCTTTTATCGCTCATTCTTTCTTTTCTGTTTTTGTATTGGCTTTGCCCTCTTATATACATGTGTAGTTTTAATTTTGGCACACTCAACATCAATGGAGCAAGAGAAATGTCCAAGCGAGCGAGTGTTTTTACTCTTGCAGAATGCAAGAAAATTAATGTTCTGTTTGTTCAGGAGACTCATAGTTCTGAGGACAACGCTGATGACTGGAGGAGGGAATTTCAGGGTGAAATTATTCTTAGTCATAAAAGCAGCAACAGTGGTGGAGTGGGTATTTTATTTTCTCGAGATTTTATTCCACTTTCTTATGACATTGATGAGATAATTGCAGGCCACATTTTAAAAGTTCGAGCTGTTTTTGAGAATGTGAAAGTTGTTTTTATAAATGTGTATGCTCCAACCGTAGGCACAGAAAGATTGGCCTTTTTAAATATTTTAGATGACATGATCAAAAATTGCAGTAATGATGACTTTTTATTTGTGGGAGGTGATTTTAATTGTACAGAAAATCCTCTTATGGATAGGAATCACCCAGAGCCACATGCTGCATCCAAAAGAGTTTTAAAAGGTCTCATAGAAGCTCATGATCTGTGTGATGTGTGGAGAAATTTTCATGGCAAGGCTAGACAATACACATGGAGCCATAGAAAGGACAATATTTTGTCCTTAGCTAGACTGGATAGGGTTTACAGTTTTAAGCACCATTTTAGCATTTTTAAAAGTGCTTTTATAGTCCCTGTTGGCTTCACAGATCATTCCCTGGTTCAGTGTTGTGTTTTTATCAAGAATATAAAGTGCAGTAGTGCATACTGGCATTTTAACACGTCACTTTTATCGGATAACAGTTTTAAAACTGCTTTTATGTTTTTTTGGAATAATTTTAAACTAACAAAATCAAATTTTAGTTTTTTGCAGCAGTGGTGGGATGTAGGGAAGAGCCAAATAAAGAATCTGTGCCTACAGTATACTCGCAATGTCTCTGGAGACTTGGCCAGGTCTGTCAGGGACCTGGAGAGAGAAGTAGTGGAGCTGCAGTCTTTGGCAGGCTCCACAGGAGAAAGAGAACATTTTGAGGCCCTCAATGGCAAAAAGTCTGTTTTAACTGACCTACTGGGTGTGGCTGCCAGGGGCGCTGTGGTACGCAGTAGGTTCCAGAACATCGCACTAATGGACGCTCCATCTCATTTTTTCTTTGGTCTGGAGAGGAAGAATGGTCAGAGGAGGATGATCCACTCTCTTAGCTCCGAGGACGGGCGGCCGATCCATGAGTCTGCGGAGATCGGTCGCTTTGCAGTTGCTTTCTACAAGGATCTCTTTAAGAAAGAATTTGTTGAGAATCCACATGCACTGAGTCATTTTTTGACGGACTTGCCAAAGGTGATGGCTAGCGTGAATGCGGAGCTGGAGAGCGGGATCACTCTGCAAGAACTGGCAGTGGCTGTCCAGTCTCTTCAGTGTGGAAAAGCCCCAGGGATAGATGGCCTACCAGCGGAGTTCTACAAGGCGTTCTGGTCTGAGATCTGTGAGGACTTGCTGGAAGTACTGTCTGACAGTCTGCGGAAGGGTCACCTGCCCCTAAGTTGTAGGAGAGCAGTCCTCACCCTCCTTCCAAAAAAAGGCGACTTGAAAGACATTAAGAACTGGCGTCCGGTGGCCCTCCTCTGTACTGACTACAAAATTCTCTCCAAAGTGTTGGCTACCAGACTGAGGAAGGCGATGGACCAGGTCATACATGTAGACCAGACCTACTGTGTACCTGGTAGGTTGGTTACAGACAACATTTTTTTTAGTTTGTGATGTTTTGGACCTCTCCAGCTCATTGGTCAAAGAACTTGGTCTTATTTCAATAGACCAAGAAAAGGCGTTTGACCGAGTTGAACATCCATACCTTTGGCATACATTAGAGGCCTTTGGTTTCAGCTCAGGGTTCATCGCCATGATCCAGGCTTTGTATAGAGACATTGAGAGTATTCTTAAGATTAATGGTGGTTTGAGTGCTCCTTTCAAAGTTGAGAGGGGTGTCCGACAGGGCTGCCCCCTCTCAGGTATGTTGTACTCTCTTGCCATTGAGCCCCTCCTTTGTAAACTAAGGCAAGGCCTCACTGGTTTTAAAGTCCCCAACTCTGACTCTGTTTTTAAAGTGTCTGCCTATGCTGATGACGTTGTTGTTTTTACAAGAAATCAAAATGATGTAGACTACCTTTTAAGAACTGTCAATCTTTTTGGTGAGTGCTCCTCAGCGAGAGTGAATTGGGGTAAGAGTGAAGCTGTTGTGGTGGGGGGGAGACCACAAAAAATTGCCCTACCTGGTGGCCTCTCGTGGACACAAGGTGGTTTTAAATATCTTGGTGTGTTTTTAGGAAATCAGACTTTTACTGAGAAAAATTGGGAGTGTTTTTTAGAAAAAACTGAAGGAAGACTAAAAAAATGGAAATGGATTCTGCCAAACTTGTCCTTCAGAGGTCGTGTTTTAATTATCAACAACTTGATTGCTTCAATGCTGTGGCATCGACTGTCTTGTCTGGACCCTCCACCCAATTTGCTGGCCAGAGTGCAATCTATAGTCGTGGACTTTTTCTGGGACCGTCTTCACTGGGTTCCATAGAGTATCCTGTTTTTACCGAGGGAAGAAGATGGTCAAGGGCTCATCCATCTGGCCAGCAGGGGGGCTATCTTTCGCCTGCAGTTCATTCAGCGACTGCTGAGTGGCCCCCTTGACCTTGTGTGGAGACCTATGGCCAGGGCTGTCCTGGCTCGCTGTGGAGGGCTTGGACTAGAAGAGTCGCTGCTTTTAATGGATTTAAGGGGCCAAAAACTCCCAGAACTTCCCCAGTTTTACCAAAGTGCTTTTAAAATCTGGGGACTTTTTAAAAAGAACTCTCCCCAGGCTTCCTTGTCGCCTTTCTGGCTTTTAAAGGAACCACTTGTGTTCGGGACCCGTTTTGATGTGGGCAATGTTTTAGGACCTTCTGTTTTAAAAAAGTTTATTTTTGCAAAGGTTACAACGCTGGGACATTTGGTGAATTTATGTGGTCCTAACTTGGACAATGCTGTTGCCCTGTGCTCGGCTCTTGGCGTCTCTTCAGTCAGAGTTATAAGGAACTTGTTGAAAGATTGGAGAGACTGCCTGTCTGCAGAAGAACACTCTGCTATTGTTTTACACTGCGAAAACTTTGTGCAAACTGCTGATGAACCTTTTCCTTTTAGTGTTTTATCTCCTGATTTTAAAGATGGCACTGGTGTGTTTTTAAACTCTGAGCACATTAACATTTGTGACTCTCCTGGTAAAAAAATGTATGGACTTTTGGTGAAAATTCTAAATGTGAATAAGTTAAAAGGTCGAGCTGATACACCATGGAGGAAACACTTGGGTCTGGGTCCAGAGGTGAGGCCTGCCTGGAGAGCACTCTATAAACCACCATTAACTAAGAAGGTTGGAGACCTACAATGGCGAGTTTTACATGGTGCTGTGGCTGTAAATGCTTTTATCTCTCTTTTAAACCCAAATGTTGTTGAGGTTTGTCCATTTTGTCCTCAGAAAGAAACTGTGTTCCATTGTTTAACAGACTGCAATTGTTGTTTGTTTTTTGGGGGAAGCTGTTTTATCTGTTTGGAGAAGTCTTTTCCCAGCAGATTTTTATCTTGGGCTTTCCATATAGACAGAGGACTAAGAAAAAGAGTGAACTCTTAAATTTCATCCTGGGTCAGGCTAAAATGGCTATTTATGTTAGTAGGAAAAGAAAAATTTAACAAATGCTGGATTGTAATGTAAAAGACATGCTGGTTGACATGATCAAGGCTCAAATAGTGATTGATTACAATTACTATCATCTGATGCAAAATGTTGAAACTTTTGAGGCTATGTGGTGCTTTAAGCACATCCTGTGTTGTGTTAAGGAGGGGAAAATTACCTCTGGTATGGTCCTGATGTAAGAAGCAAGTTTTTTTTTAGTTTTCCTGGTTTGGTTACTTATGTCTTTGATTTCTTGTCAGTGAGTCATTTTACTTTTCCATTGCTTCTTTTAGTTGTTTTAATTGTTGTGTTTTTCTGTTGAACTTGTGACAATAAAGGTGTGTTGAAAAATCAAAAATCTCTCTGAGTGGGTGTGGTCGTGAGTGCGAGCTGAGAGCGTGTGACAGCGTGAGTGATTTATCTCAAATTTTTCTCTCTTTTTGTGTTAAAGGGTTTTTTTTTCTGCTAAATAATCTTTAATTTTTGTTGTTTTCTGTAGCTGGGGTGGGGTAGGCGTTTTGGGAGGGGGGTTTCTGCTGCCAGCTCTGCTGGTCAGCATGGTTTTGGAGCGAGACTCCGGGTTTGAGCAGCTGACACGCCGGCATGCTGTCAAACTGACACCGGCTGTCAGCTGCTCAGTGGAGGAGTGTAGTCTGGCTGTGGGGGAGCTGGTCGGTTATGAAAGCATTAGATCAGCTTCGAGAATGAATAGTGCCGTGGTGATTTTCCTCGATAGTGTGGAAAAAGTTAACCGGGTAGTGGAGAGCGGGGTTGTGATTAAAGACACACTGGTTCCTGTTCTGTCTCTGGTAAATCCCGTGAAGAGAATTACCATCTTAAATGTCCCACCATTTTTAAAGAATGAGCTGTTGGAGAAGGAGCTGTCGAGACACGGGCAGCTTTTGTCCCCGATTAAGCACATCCCTCTCGGTTGTAAGTCCCCGCGTTTATAGCATGTCATGTCTTTTAGGCGACAGGTGCTCATGATTTTAAAGAATAGCGAGGAAAGCCTCAACCTCGTATTTAAATACCGGATTGACGGCTTTGATTATACCATCCACGTCACCTCCAATAATATGAAGTGTTTCGGCTGCGGAAGGGAGGGACATTTGATTCGATCATGCCCTCAGGGAGTGGGGGGTGATCACTCGGGGGAGGCCGCTAGTGCGGCCTCGGGGCCGTCTGGTGGCGGAGCGGCTTTGCCATCCTCCGAGGCTGACGGCGCTACCGCGCCGTCGGGCGTTTCGGCCAGAGCCGCGGGGCCGTCTGGCGGCGGCGCTTCGGCCGAGGCCGCGAGGCTGTCTGGCGGCGGGCCGGCCTGTCGATCATAACTGAAACAGCAACAAAAGTTAAAGCACATCGCGGGGCTGCTGCACAGACCAACATTGCAGACAAGGGTGAGATTACCGAGAGGGATCACGCTGAGGGTCAGACAGAGGAGCCAAATGAGGCCCAGGTAGATGGTGGGACTAGAAAGATGAATATAAAAGCACAGCACAGGGTGAGCGAAAGACAGGAAGAGACAGCTACCAGGGTGGCTGAGTCAGTGTTGGAGGACGAGGATGACATTGAAATAGATGAAGAATTATGTAAAATCTCAATCAAGCGAAAGAATTTGGAAACCAAACAGCAGAAGAGCAAAGTAAAAAGGGTTGTCAAAGACAGTTCTGAGGTTTCTCTATCTCAGCCAGATTCTTATGCTGGGTCTGAGATAGAGAGTGATGGTGAAAGTAGTGATGATGGGGCCAGTGGAGGCGGTTACCCCTTCACAAAAATACAGAAGTTTTTGCAAGACACTAAGGGGTCCAGAATGGTCAAAGTTGAAAGCTTCTTCCCCGATCTAAAACGTTTTGTTGACTCTGCTCGGGCCTACATGAAAAATAGGGGAGAGCTTGAGCAGGAAAGTTTCACTGATCAGGAGATCTACAGACTAAAAAAGCTTGTGCTAAAAGTTAAAAACCAAATTGCCCAGGATGATTAGTCTTTTATCGCTCATTCTTTCTTTTCTGTTTTTGTATTGGTTTTACCCTTTTATATGCATGTGCAGTTTTAATTTTGGCACACTCAACATCAATGGGGCAAGAGAAATGTCCAAGCGAGCGAGTGTTTTTACTCTTGCAGAATGCAAGAAAATTAATGTTCTGTTTGTTCAGGAGACTCATAGTTCTGAGGACAATGCTGCTGACTGTAGGAGGGAATTTCGGGGTGAAATTATTCGTAGCCATAAAAGCAGCAACAGTGGTGGAGTGGGTATTTTATTTTCTCGAGATTTTATTCCACTTTCTTATGACATTGATGAGATAATTGCAGGCCACATTTTAAAAGTTCGAGCTGTTTTTGAGAATGTGAAAGTTGTTTTTATAAATGTGTATGCTCCAACCGTAGGCACAGAAAGATTGGCCTTTTTAAATATTTTAGATGACACGATCAAAAATTGCAGTAATGATGACTTTTTATTTGTGGGAGGTGATTTTAATTGTACAGAAAATCCTCTTATGGATAGGAATCACCCAGAGCCACATGCTGCATCCAAAAGAGTTTTAAAAGGTCTCATAGAAGCTCATGATCTGTGTGATGTGTGGAGAAATTTTC
Source organism: Pholidichthys leucotaenia (assembly GCA_020510985.1). Lineage (NCBI taxonomy): Eukaryota > Metazoa > Chordata > Actinopteri > Cichliformes > Pholidichthyidae > Pholidichthys > Pholidichthys leucotaenia. Next base: position 242,219,840 of record CM035841.1, read on the forward strand.
ATGGCAAGGCTAGACAATACACATGGAGCCATAGAAAGGACAATATTTTGTCCTTAGCTAGACTGGATAGGGTTTACAGTTTTAAGCACCATTTTAGCATTTTTAAAAGTGCTTTTATAGTCCCTGTTGGCTTCACAGATCATTCCCTGGTTCAGTGTTGTGTTTTTATCAAGAATATAAAGTGCAGTAGTGCATACTGGCATTTTAACACGTCACTTTTATCGGATAACAGTTTTAAAACTGCTTTTATGTTTTTTTGGAGTAATTTTAAATTAACAAAATCAAATTTTAGTTCTTTGCAGCAGTGGTGGGATGTAGGGAAGAGCCAAATAAAGAATCTGTGCCTACAGTATACTCGCAATGTCTCTGGAGACTTGGCCAGGTCTGTCAGGGACCTGGAGAGAGAAGTAGTGGAGCTGCAGTCTTTGGCAGGCTCCACAGGAGAAAGAGAACATTTTGAGGCCCTCAATGGCAAAAAGTCTATTTTAACTGACCTACTGGGTGTGGCTGCCAGGGGCGCTGTGGTACGCAGTAGGTTCCAGAACATCGCACTAATGGACGCTCCATCTCATTTTTTCTTTGGTCTGGAGAGGAAGAATGGTCAGAGGAGGATGATCCACTCTCTTAGCTCCGAGGACGGGCGGCCGATCCATGAGTCTGCGGAGATCGGTCGCTTTGCAGTTGCTTTCTACAAGGATCTCTTTAAGAAAGAATTTGTTGAGAATCCACATGCACTGAGTCATTTTTTGATGGACTTGCCAAAGGTGATGGCTAGCGTGAATGCGGAGCTGGAGAGCGGGATCACTCTGCAAGAACTGGCAGTGGCTGTCCAGTCTCTTCAGTGTGGAAAAGCCCCAGGGATAGATGGCCTACCAGCGGAGTTCTACAAGGCGTTCTGGTCTGAGATCTGTGAGGACTTGCTGGAAGTACTGTCTGACAGTCTGCGGAAGGGTCACCTGCCCCTAAGTTGTAGGAGAGCAGTCCTCACCCTCCTTCCAAAAAAAGGCGACTTGAAAGACATTAAGAACTGGCGTCCGGTGGCCCTCCTCTGTACTGACTACAAAATTCTCTCCAAAGTGTTGGCTACCAGACTGAGGAAGGCGATGGAGAAGGTCATACATGTAGACCAGACCTACTGTGTACCTGGTAGGTTGGTTACAGACAACATTTTTTTAATTTGTGATGTTTTGGACCTCTCCAGCTCATTGGTCAAAGAACTTGGTCTTATTTCAATAGACCAAGAAAAGGCGTTTGACCGAGTTGAACATCCATACCTTTGGCATACATTAGAGGCCTTTGGTTTCAGCTCAGGGTTCATCGCCATGATCCAGGCTTTGTATAGAGACATTGAGAGTATTCTTAAGATTAATGGTGGTTTGAGTGCTCCTTTCAAAGTTGAGAGGGGTGTCCGACAGGGCTGCCCCCTCTCAGGTATGCTGTACTCTCTTGCCATTGAGCCCCTCCTTTGTAAACTAAGGCAAGGCCTCACTGGTTTTAAAGTCCCCAACTCTGACTCTGTTTTTAAAGTGTCTGCCTATGCTGATGACGTTGTTGTTTTTACAAGAAATCAAAATGATGTAGACTACCTTTTAAGAACTGTCAATCTTTTTGGTGAGTGCTCCTCAGCGAGAGTGAATTGGGGTAAGAGTGAAGCTGTTGTGGTGGGGGGGAGACCACAAAAAATTGCCCTACCTGGTGGCCTCTCGTGGACACAAGGTGGTTTTAAATATCTTGGTGTGTTCTTAGGGAATCAGACTTTTACTGGGAAAAATTGGGAGTGTTTTTTAGAAAAAGTTGAAGGAAGACTGAAAAAATGGAAATGGATTCTGCCAAACTTGTCCTTCAGAGGTCGTGTTTTAATCATCAACAATTTGATTGCTTCGATGCTGTGGCATCGACTGTCTTGTCTGGACCCTCCACCCAATTTGCTGGCCAGAGTGCAGTCTATAATCGTGGATTTTTTCTGGGACCGTCTTCACTGGGTTCCACAGAGCATCCTGTTTTTACCGAGGGAAGAAGGTGGTCAAGGGCTTATCCATCTGGCCAGCAGGGGGGCTGTCTTCCGCCTGCAGTTCATTCAGCGACTGCTGAGTGGCCCCCTGGACCTTGTGTGGAGACTTATTGCCAGGGCTGTCCTGGCTCGCTGTGGAGGGCTTGGACTAGAGGAGTCGCTGTTTTTAATGGACTTAAGGAGCCAAAAACTCCCAGAACTTCCCCAGTTTTACCAAAGTGCTTTTAAAATCTGGGGACTTTTTAAAAAGAACTCTCCCCAGGCTTCCTTGTCACCTTTCTGGCTTTTAAAGGAACCACTTGTGTTCGGGACCCGTTTTGATGTGGGCAGTGCTTTAGGACCTTCTGTTTTTAAAAAGTTCCTTTCTGCAAAGGTCACAACGCTGGGACACTTGGTAAATTTATGTGGTCCTAACTTGGACAATGCTGTTGCCCTGTGCTCTGCTCTTGGCGTTTCTTCAGTCAGAACTATAGTGAATTTGCTGAAAGATTGGAGAGACTGCCTGTCTGCAGAAGAACACTCTGCTATTGTTTTACACTGCAAAAACTCTGTGCGAACTTCTGATGATCCTTTTCCTTTCAGTGTTTTATCTCCTGATTTTAAAGAGGGCACTGGTGTGTTTTTAAACTCTGAACACATTAACATTTGTGACTCTCCGGGTAAAAAAATGTATGGACTCTTGGTGAAAGTTTTAAATGTAAATAAGTTAAAAGGTCGAGCTGATACACCATGGAGGAAACACTTGGGCTTGGTTTCAGAGGTGAGGCCTGCCTGGAGAGCACTCTATAAACCACCATTAACTAAGAAGGTTGGAGACCTACAATGGCGAGTTTTACATGGTGCTGTGGCTGTAAATGCTTTTATCTCCATTTTAAACCCAAATGTTGTTGAGGTTTGTCCTTTTTGTCCTCAGAAAGAGACTGTGTTTCATTGTTTTCTGGACTGTAACAGACTGCATTTGTTGTTTGTTTTTTTGGGGAAACTGTTTTATCTGTTTGGAGAAGTCTTTTCCCTGCAGATTTTTATCTTGGGTTTTCCATATAGGCAGAGAACTAAGAAAAAGAGTGAACTTTTAAATTTCATCCTGGGTCAGGCTAAAATGGCTATCTGTGTTAGTAGGAAAAGAAAAAATGAACAAATACTGGATTGTAATGTAAAAGACATGCTGGTTGGCATGATTAAGGCTCGAATAATGATTGATTACAATTACTATCATCTGATGCAGAATGTTGAAACCTTTGAGGCTATGTGGTGCTTTAAGCACATCCTGTGTTGTGTTAAGGAGGGGAAAATTACCTATGGTATAATCCTGATGTAAGAAGCAAGTTTTTTGTTTTAGTTTTCCGGGTTTTGTTACTTGTGTCTTTGATTTCTTGTCAGTGAGACATTTTTCTTTTCCATTGCTTCTTTTAGTTGTTTTAGTTGTTGTGTTTTTCTGTAGAATTTGTGACAATAAAGGTGTGTTGAAAAATCAAAAAAAAATCTCTCTCTCTCTCTCTCTCTCTCTCTCTCTCTCTCTCTCTTACTAACATGCAGGGTGGCTGTCACGCATTTAACTGAAGCGCGCTACTGGGCCATAAAAACAGGGCCGGCCGCAAGACAAGCCAATTATCTTTCATAAAGAGGAGTTTGAATAGGCTTTTGTCCAATGAGGGAACATCTCTTTGTTTGGGAACAGCCAATCAAATGAAAAGGGGCATTATCAAGTGGAAGGTAGTCTAGGGAGTGGTTATCATGAATGATAGCGTACGGAGATTGATACCCATTCAGTTCTTATGAAATTATGTGCCCAATGGAAAATCTAACTAAGTTAAGTGACTCGGCTAATATTCAGTGACCATGCATTTATACCATTACTAATAATATTAACATTCATTTGAATAACACTCATGAAAATAAGCATTCCTAATACATGTTCCTAATACATGCACTCACATTTAAATCAAGGATTAATGAATTACTGCAAACCCTGGTCGGTGATCAAAAGGGTGATGAATTTTGACAGTGTCCTTAGAATCCCGGGGAGATGATAGCTGGAAGAAAAGCTTAATGTTTTGTCAGAATGGACAGTCAGATTGCACAATGAAACATGTTCTGTAGATGACCACTAGGAGGTAGTGTTGAGCTGTAGATAGTTTTTAGATCTCTGTCATGTGAGAGTGGAGGGGGCCTATAGGGCTCTGGAATCCTTCTAAAGGAGGAAGAAGGCTATATATCTGCCCGCTTAAGAAGTTTATGACTTTTTAAGAGCATCAGTTCCTGTAGAGTGGATACTATCACCATGAACTGTCCATTTTGGGGATCTGGACTTCGAGTTGTATGGTCCACTTAAGCCTTCAAAAGGAAATCCTTATCAAGTCTATCGCTACAAGAGTGAAGTTATTTACACTGTGGTCCTGTTGAAGACAGCATTCTTGACCAGACCTTGAGTGAGAGTTGCTTTAAAATGAAGAAAAGTGAAATTTCTGTAAAATGAAGAAAAGTGATCTCCTGGATTGGCTTGAGGAGCTGTTGATGCTACAGGGTGTCAGCAAACCTGAGAGACAGAAGGAAAGGAGTGTAAAGACACAAGTCAACCAAAGGATTATACGAACAAGGCTTAGACATTCTGTGGTTGCAAACCTAACGATCTACTGATGGTTTCTACACACACTGGCTCTTATATATGCTGGGTCGTCAGGAAGCAGCAGGTGTAGAATCACGCAGATGTATCTGATCCTCCGGAGCCTAGAGGACAGGAACAGGAAGGGAGGGGGAGCACGCTCACCTGATCATCACAGTGCCCCCTCCTCAAGGGGCACTCCTGGCATCCCACTGTGCTTGCGAGGATGGGCCTTATGGAATGCCCACACCATTCATTTGTCCAGGATGTAGGGCCCTGGAATCAAGGACCTCTCCTCCGGACCGTACCTCTTCCAGTCGACGAGGTACTGGCACCTACGACCCCGCCAAAGGACATCCAGGATCTTCTCCATTGTGTTTGTGGTCTGGCCGTCGATGACTCGGGGGGCGGGGGATCTGGAGGAGGGTAGAGAGGACTGGCGGAGAGGGGCTTAATGCAGGAGATGTGAAACGTTGGGTGGATCTGCATTGAAGGTGGCAGGTCCAACCGAACAGTGATGTTGTTGATCAGCCGCTTGATGGTGAATGGGCCAAGATAGCTGGGGGAGAGCTTCCGAGACGTCATCTTGAGCAGGATCTTTTCAGCGGACAGCCAAACCATCTATCCCACCATGTACTTCGGCGTCGGTGCACGTCCTCTGTTAGCATATTGTTGGTTGCGCTCTGCAGAGCAGAGGAGGGCAGCTCTTGTGGACCTCCACAGACAGCGGCACTGGCACACTTGGGCCTCCACGGATGGGACGGCGAGGCCCCTCTCTTCCATGGGCAGCAGAGGCGGTGTGTAACCCATCAAGGCCTCGAACGGTGTGAGCCCAGTATGGGAGGAGACAGCTGAACTGTGGGAATACTCCACCCAGGTCAGGTGGGAGCTCCATGTAGAGGGATTATGGGATGCTACACAACTTAGGGTGGCCTCCAGAGACTGATTAGCATTCTCGGCCTGACCGTTGCTCTGTGGATTCTATCCCAACGTCAGGCTGGCAGTAGCACCCAAAAAGCAGCAGAACGTCTTTCACACCTGGGATGTAAATTGTGGACCCAGGTCCGAGACAGTGTCCAGTGGAATTCCATGCAACCTGATGACATGATTCGTCACCAGGTCGGCCGTCTTCGTGGCAGATGGTAGTTTGTGGAGAGGGACCAGATGGATGGCCTTGGAGAACCAGTCAACAATGGTGAGGATCACTGTGTTGCCTTGGGATGGAGGGAGGCCCGTCACGAAGTCCAATGTGTGTGACCATGGATGACTCTTCACTGGGAGGGGATGGAGGAGGCCAGCTGGAGAAGAAGAGTTTGATTTATTCGTGGCACAGATGTGACAGGGCTTGATGAACTCCTGCACATCCCTCCAAAGTATGGGCCACCAAAATGCTCTCCTGAGCAGCTCAATAGTACGGGAGATGCCAGGATGACAGGTGAAGAAGCTAGTATGCCCCCACTTAATCACCTCTCTGCGTAACGCTGAGGGGACATACAGTCGGTCAGGCGAACCTCCCTCTGGGATGGGTTCCAATGACTGAGCTTGTTGGATCCTCTGCTCAGTCTCCCACGAGTGTCCCGAGAAAGCAGGAGGAGAGAATTGTCTCAGGGGAGATGCAGCAGCTGCGGAGGAGGAGGTGTAGGAGGAGGAGTTGGAGGGAAACTTGCATAAGAGAGCATCAGCCGTGGCATTGCGAGACCCTGGTCGGTACAAGATGGACAGATTGAGCCTATTGAAGAACACGGACCATCGAGCCTGCCATAAATTCAAATGTCTGGCCAATTGAAGATATTCTAATTTTTTATGATCGGTCCAGACAATGACGAGTTGACTAGCTCCCTCCAGCCCGTGTTTCCACTCCTCCAGCACCAGCTTAATGGCCAACAGTTCACGGTCCCCAAAATCGTAATTCCTCTCACATGTCATTAGCGGCCTGGAGAAATATGTGCACGGATGGAGTTTCTGGTTAGAGGAGGAGCATTGGGAGAGGACAGCACCCACCCCCGAATCAGAAGCATCCACATCGACCATGAACTGCGCCGCGGGATCAACCTGCACCAGGATGCGCGTGTTGGTGAACAGGCTTTTCAGGGTCACAAAAGCTCGTTCAGTGGCCTCAGACAACTTGAACGGGCTTTTGGTCGACGTCAACTACGTAAGCAGTTGTGCCACCTTACTGTAATCACAATAAAATCATTAGAAGAAGTTGGCAAAGCCCAGGAAGCGTTGGAGGTCGTTTCTTGACTGGGGGTAGGCCAGTCTCCAGTGCCTTAATTTTCACCGGATCGGCCTGTACCATGCCGTCGGCAATGGTGAACCCCAGGAACAAAGTTGAGCAAGTAGAATATTTCCACCTCCCCACTTTTACAAAATGCTGATTCTCCAGCAGCTGCTACAGGACGGACCAAACGTGAACTATGTGCTCTCCCGGCATGCGGGAAAAAATCAGAATATCATCTAGATACACAAAAACACACTGGTTCACCATATCTCGCAAGATGTGATTGATTAACCACTGGAAGACAGCAGGGGTGTTGGTCAGCAGGAATGGCATGACCAAATACTCAAAGTGGCCCAGCGGTATTTTAAATTCCATTATCCATTTGTCTCCCTCATGAATGCAGACCAAGTGGTATGCATTACGGGGGTCGAGTTTGGTGAAAAAACGTGCCTGTTTGAGCAGCTCAACCTCTGAGTTGAGAAGGGGCAGTGGATACTTATCCTTACGGGTAATCGTGTTAAGCTCACGGTAATCATCACACATCAACAGTGTCCCATCCTTTTTCCCTACAAAAAAGAACCCAGCGCCGAGAGCAGACAACGGATGAATAATGCCGGCGCTGAGGGAGTCTTTAATGTAGGTCTCCATCACCTCCCTTTCCGGCCCAGATATACTTTATATCCGGCTGGATGGCAGCCGCGCGTCCGGGAGGAGGTTGATAACGCATTCATAGCCCCTGTGAGGTGGTAATGATAGGGCCCTGGACTTGCTAAAGACCTCTCCTAAGTCATGACAGACCTCAGGCACAGAGCCGGCTCAGCCAGAGGGGAGGAGATCGGGAGCGAGGGCGAGCATGCGGCCGATCGGAGAAACGATGAAAGACAGAATGGGCTCAAGGACAAAATGGAGCCCTTACTCCTATTTATAATTGGGCTATGTATGCGGAGCCACGGATTCCCCAGAATCATGGTGGTAGTCGATTGAGGCAGGACATAAAACTGAATAGCCTTGTGGTGATTGCCGGACAGAATGACCGAAATGGGCTAAATCTGTTTAGTAATTGCCTTGATACTGCTGCCTGAGATCGCTGAGACAGTCAAGGGTGTCGGGACATTCCCTGTGAGTATCTGCAATTTTCTGACAATGGCCTGTTAAAGAAATTTTGCTCCACCCCAGAATCAACCAGAGCGGAAGTTTTGAACTCGGCCCCTGGTAATTGAATGCGGGCCGGGAGTTTGAAACGGTTGTGAATATTTTGCGAGGACCCTCCCGCCAAAACCCCCATGGTTACTGATGGGCCGGATCTTTTTGGTCTCATGGGGCATTTCGAGACTGCGTGGCCTGGGACCCCACAATACATACACGCCCTCGCTGTCTCATGATGCCAACGCTTCTCCAGAGTCAGATGGGACCAACCGAGGGCCATTGGCTTGGAGGAGGCCGAGGGAGCTGCACCAGAGGTGGGTGGGGGCAACCGGCCGGGGAGCGAACAGAGAGGCAGTGGCCTTCTGCTCTCTCGCTCGCTCCCTAAACCAGTTCTCGAGGGCCACAGCCTGTGCGATAAGCTCATCCAAAGAGGACGGGGATGCACGGATAGCCAGCTTGTTGCTTTGATGCGAATTCAGGCCCCAGAGGAAGGCACTGCAAAGAGCGATGTCAGTCCATCCGGAGTCCGCCGCAACGACCCGGAACTCGACAGAGATATCGGCCACAGACCGGTCTCCCTGCCGAAGCCCCATCAGTTGGCAAACTATATTCTCCTCACTCTTTGAATGGTCGAAAGCCTCGGAGAACTCTCGCACAAATTGCTTATACTAATATTGGGGCCGGTCCAGGCTGCTCAAGATGGACTGAGCCATCTTGAGTGCCCGGTCCCATAACAACAAGATCATGAAGTGAATCTTTGCCGAATCCTCCCTATGTTCCCCTCTACCTGCTGGAAATACAACAGCAGTGCAGCAGAAACGCTTTGCACCCCCCCCCCACCTTCCCCCCAAAGGGGATAGGCATAGGAATGGAAATGTTCCTGCAGATGGCATGCGCTGCTGGGCCAGCAGGTGCAGGAGGAGGCGCTGCACCAGGAAGCTGACACAGGTGCTCGGTAATGGTAGCCAATTGCTGGGTGATGTTTTGTAACTGTTCAGAAAGATACATGACCTGACGCTCCGTGACAACATCAAACACGAGAGCACTGATTGTTCGCCTGGCTTAGCGCCCACTGAGCCTCAATCCTTGCTGGATCGTTCTATCATAATTCAGTGCAAGTGAGGCTCAAACGCAGAGCTGCCAGAATGAACACTCAGACTCTGCGTAAAAGTTCACCAGTTTATTGTAAAAAAAAAAATAATAACACAACTCTAAATAAAGAAGCACAACTAAAGAAAACCACAACACAAAAATACACCCGCCCCGCAACGTCAGGGCTGAAAAGTTCATATAGTGGTCAAATTTGATCAAATGTTGTTATTTTTCAACAGTCTCTCCGTCGGAGAGCACAGTTCTTCCATCAGTGTTGCAGTGCTTGGATCCCTGCGCTTGAAAAATAAACTGCATTTGGTCGAATTTGAAAACTATGAACTTGTCCACTGGAGTGGTGGCTCAGTTGATAAAGCATCCGCTCCACATCCAGGAGGCTGGGGTTCAAATCCCGGCCGGGTCCTGCTGAAGACCATATAAAAGCAGAACTTCCTGCCATCCAGCTTGGTGCTCAGCAATAATGGAACAGAGGAGGGAAAATTTGTGGTGGCGTCTTGCATGGCAGCGACCCCTCTTATTCTAGATGTGATTAACATTGTAGATAAGAGAAACGTAATTTTGTTCTACTCTACATGATTGGCTGTATGGATTGAATGACAATAAAGTTGGCTTTTCCTTTTCAGCCTATGAACTTTTCAGCTAATCTGAGCTGATGGCTTCTCACGGGGAAGATGATGAGTGTTTTGTGATTTTAAGCATCTTTTATGTTATTTGTAAGTGAAAACATCAGCATGTCAACAACATAACGGGATAACGGGCTGCCTTCCTGAAATGAACCCTACCCCACCCACTTGAGGTGGTACTCAATTAAAATGGAAAACCAACCAAACTGTGATGAGCAAAGTAGAGTCGAGTGGAGTCGAGGCGAGTTGGGCTAAGTAGGTACTAGTGGAAAAGAGGCTTAAGTAAATCGCAAGAGTGATCACAGCATTTTACAGGGGAGCCTTCCAGGGCAGTGAGGAATAGGTGGGGTCTCCAACCAGTCTGTCATGGGCCAGGGGAGGTCCTGAGGTAAGAGTCTGTTAAACAACATGATTTTGCACAGAGTCCTTTCTTGGGAGATCGTCTTGAGCTGAGAATCCAGATAGCAATGGGGGTCAACATGGGAGAAGACACAGGGGTCCAGACAAACTGAGCTGAAGAGCATGGAGCAATAGATCCTGATACACGAGGGTTAAATGGAATAGTGGAGAGTTCCTTACATGGAGTATCCTTCCAGAGGCAGAGGGTCCAGCAAAGGGAGTCCATAGAGGGCGAAATGAAAATGGTGATCCTTGAGCAGAAAATTATCACAGTGTTTTTCAACCGGGATGCCACAACACCCTATGGGTTTTGTGAGAGAACGCTCAGAGTTTCACAGGAAATTGTCTAATTTCACTTAAAGGGGTCATTGACTGCATTTTTTCAACATTTTAACAGCTCACATATGTATTAATGAAGTATTTGTGACATATTTTGTTCACATTTTCTTTAATTTTTTAATGACCAAACCAATTTTTTTTTTTCCTGGCTTTTTTGAAATGCTCCGATTTAAAGCATATCACTTTAAGAAACATCCTTCAGATTTTAAACTCAGTTAGCCATTAGCTGAGTAGCTTCTAGTCTCCTTCTAGCTTGGATGAGCAGTGCTGTAGTGATGGGTCGGTCTCGAATGAAACGGCTCTTAGAGCCAGCTCTTTGAAGTGAACGACGGGAGCCGGCTCCTTACTGGGAGCCGTGTTTTGTTTTTGTTTTTCTCCTTTCTCTCACCCTCTCTCTCTCTCACTTTTTTTTCTCTTCAAGCCGCATGTGATTGGTCAATATGTGTTTGTGCCTGCCTTGTGTTTGCACTGAGGGGGGAGGGGCGGTAGTTACGCTTACAGCAGCAGTAGCACATGAGCAGAGCAGGAGGGAGAGAGAGAAAGAGAGCCAGGGGAAACAAGAAGAGATGACATCGACACATTAGAAAGGTATAGTAAAGAAAATGAGTGACACCAGAAAAAGAAGCAAAATCTGGAACCATTTCAATTTTATTGACAATACAAAGGCAGAGTGTAGAGTCTGCCAGAAAATCCCTCAGCAGATGCAATACTGGAAGTGAGATCCTACATTGATGAGCCCCTTTGCCAGAGAAGTGCAGACCTACTGAGCTGGTGGGAGACCAAGGCTTCAATTTATCCACATCTTACCCAGGTGATGACACGGAGACTGTGCATTGTGGCAACATCAGTCCCCTCTGAGAGAATCTTCTCCAAAACAGGGCAGATAACTTCCGGTTCCAGTGCCACACGAGTTGGCTACCTTTTGCAACAGCGGCTCAATTCTGAGTCTTTTTTATCTTCCTTCTTCTTTCTGATCCGGTTATAACTTTCTGATCCGGCACACATTTCACTCTATATATATCACGGACACACAGATCGCCCCAAAGGTCTCCCGAGTCGGCGGACAGAGCCACTGTTTACAGCAGGAAACCATACAGCAGGGAAGAGCTAGCTAGCACTCAACCGCCACCCGGTGCTAACGGAGAAACTCGACATACCGGGAGAACTGAAGCGAAAACGACGCGGGTGCCAGGCTGGAGTTTAGGCGGCGTGCAAGAAATATAAGACGGAATAATAAAGAGCGATGGCAAGAACCAAGCAGACCGCCCATAAATCTACTGGAGGAAGAGCCCCCCAGGAAGCAGCTGGCCACCAAGGCTGCTCGGAAAAGCGCTCCGGCCACCGGCGGAGTGAAGAAGCCTCACCGTTACAGGCCCGGTACCGTGGCTCTGAGAGAGAGAGAGATCCGTCGCTACCAGAAATCCACGGAGCTGCTCATCCGTAAGCTGCCCTTCCAGCGCCTGGTGAGGGAGATCGCTCAGGACTTCAAGACCGACCTGCGCTTCCAGAGCTCCGCCGTCATGGCTCTGCAGGAGGCCAGCGAGGCCTACCTGGTGGGTCTCTTCGAGGACACCAACCTGTGCGCCATCCACTCCTAGAGGGTCACCATCATGCCCAAAGACATCCAGCTGGCCCGCCGTATCCACGGAGAGAGAGCTTAGACTTTCTGCTGCACATCCACCAACCACAATGGTCCACACTGTGTGTCTATATATATATTTATATTAATATGTACATATGTATACTAGCTGCTCTTGTTTTTTCTTGCCTTCTGATTGTTGCTCTGAGTGTTGCTATCCCTGTGCTGTTGCAATCCTGGAATTTCCCCATTGTGGGACTAATAAAGGCTTATCTTATCTTTTCTTATCTTATCTTATCTTATCTTATAATTACTGAAAGAAGAAACCGGAGCAGCTCCTCAAAGCTGAGGCACTTGGTATTTCTAAATGCCAAACTTTACCTTAATTAAAGATCTGGGTGTTCATTTTTTTCTTTTTGTTTTGCACATTTTAATTTATATTTTATTGTAAGATAAGATACGATAAGATAAGCCTTTTATTAGTCCCACAACGGGGAAATTCCAGGATTGCAACAGCACAGGGATAGCAACACTCAGAGCAACAATCAGAAGGCAAGAAAAAAAAAAAAAAAAAAAAAAAAAAAACAAGCAAGCAAGAGCAGCTAATATACATATGTACATATTACTATAAAATATATATATACACACACACACACAGAGACACACAGTGCAGAGCATTGTAGCTGGATGGAATAAATATATGAATATATGAACACACAGTGCAGAGCATTGTAGCTAGATGGAATAAATATGTAAATATATAAACACCCACAGTATGGAGCATTGCAGCTAGGTGGAATAAATATGCAAGTATATAAACACACACAGTGCGGAGCAATGTAGCTAGATGGAATAATATGTAGATATATAAAAACACAGTGCGGAGCATTGTAGCTAGATGGAATAAATATATAGATATATAAATATAAACACACCCAGTGCTGAGCATTGTAGCTAGATGGAATAAATATATAGATATATAAATATAAACACACCCAGTGCAGAGCATTGTAGCTAGATGGAATAAATATGTAAATATATAAACACACACAGTGCAGAGCATTGTTGCTAGGTGGGATGAAACAGCATAACCGTCTATTTAGTTATCCTACATGGTATGATTATGTGCCCATACATATTCTCACCCTCCATAGCGACTGGTATGTTCCTAGTTGTATGCCAGAGAGGACCATTGTGTAAGTCTATTGCATCTTTTGCATTCAAAAAAAAAAAAAAAAAAAAAAAACTATTAGTTTGTTACGTCTTTTTGCTATCTCTGCGAGCAGCCCTGCTTAGGTTGTACAGTCTGACAGCCGTTGGTAGGAAGGACCTACGAAACCTCTCGGTTGTGCACCTGGGATGATGTAGTCTGCTGCTAAATGAGCTCCTCAGTGCATCCAGTATGTCCTGCATAGGGTGGAACTCGGACTCCAGCAGAGATGACAGTTTAGCCACCGTCCTTCTCTCTCCTATCTCCTCCATCGGATCAAGGCGTTGCCCCAGGACAGAGCTAGCTTTCTTAATCAGTTTGTTCAGTCTCTTCCTATCGGCTGCAGTAATGCCACTGCCCCAGCAGACCACTCCAAAAGTGATGGCTGATGCCACCACCGTGTCATAGAATGACTTCAGCAGTGCCCCTTGTACACCAAAAGACCTGAGTCTCCTCAGCAGGAACAGCCTGCGCTGTCCCTTCTTGTAGAGTGCGTCAGTATTGTGTGACCAGTCTAGTTTATTGTTCAGATGAATACCCAGGTACTTGTAGGATGTCACCATCTCGATGTCTGTTCCCTGTATATTTACTGGTGCTGTGAGGGGCTGCCCATGCCTGCGGCAGTCCACCACCAGCTCCTTAGTTTTCCTCGCGTTGATCTGGAGGCAGTTCCGATGGCACCAGTCCACAAAGTCCTGGATAAGCCCTCTGTACTCAGCTTCATCTCCGCTGGAGATGAGACCAACGATCGCAGAGTCATCAGAGAACTTCTGTAGATGGCAATGTGTTGTGTTGTGTGAGAAGTCCGCAGTATAAAGAGTGAACAGGAAGGGAGCCAGCACCGTTCCCTGGGGGGCCCCCGTGCTACTGATGATCGTGTCGGAAACACAGTCCCGGGTTCTCACAAACTGAGGCCGGTTCGTGAGGTAGTCCAGGATCCATGATGACAGGTGCTGGTCCACCCCTGCGCGCAGCAGCTTGTCCTTCAGGATCATCGGTTGGATGGTGTTGAAAGCACTGGAGAAGTCAAAGAACATGATCCTCACCATATTCCCGGGCTTCTCCAGGTGGGACAGAGAACGGTGAAGGAGGAAGATCACCGCATCCTCCACCCCAATGCCATGCTGGTAGGCGAACTGGAGTGGATCCATCGCTGGTTCCACCAGGGGGCGGAGATGAGCAAGGAGCAGTCTCTCCAGGGTCTTCATCAAGTGGGACGTCAAGGCCACCGGTCTGAAGCTGTTCAGGTCTTTGGGGTGGGAAGTTTTTGGTACAGGTACCACACAAGATGTTTTCCACAGCTGTGGTACCCTCCCCAGTTTCAGGCTCATGTTGAAGATATACGTCACAATCCCACACAGCTGGTCTGCACAGGACTTGAGGAGCTTTGCGCTGATGCCGTCCGGTCCCGACGCCTTCCTCGCCTTGATCTTCCTCAGCTCCGTCCTCACCTGGGTCTTGGTCAGGGTCAGGATGGGGGGCTGTGTGTTGGGAGTGGGGGGGGTGTCGGTGGAGTGGGGAGTGGGTAGCAGGACTTGATTTCTTAGAGGCAGCAGTGGTTGTTGTGCAGACAGGGGGGAGGGCGGTTGGTCAAATCTATTGAAAAACAGATTCAGGTTGTTCGCCCACTCCCTGCCCCCCGTGGCCTGGGGGGAGGTATTCTGGAGCCCCGAGATGGTTTTGAGGTTTCTCCAGACCCCGCTGATGTCGCTCTGTTGCAGCTTGTCCTCCATCTTCTTCCTGAAGCTGTCCTTGCCTTCTCTGATCTTTCTCCTCAGCTCCCTCTGTACGGACTTCAGCATCTCCCTGTTCCCCGACCTGAAGATCCTCTTCTTCTCTCTCAGAAGTGTTTTTATCTCAGGGTTGATCCAGGGTTTGTTGTTTGAGTGACGCCGTATGGTCTTGGTGGGAACGGATTTGTCCACACAGAAGCTGAGGTAGCCCGTGAAGGTGTGAATGAGGCCATCGATGTCCTCACCATGTGGATCGCAGAGCTGCTTCCAGGCAGTGGCTTCAAAACAGTCCTTTAGAGTGTCCATTGTCTCCTCAGACCATAACTCCACAGTGTGCATGGCCGGAGGTTGTCTGTGCACTAGGGGTTTGTACACCGGTCGGAGATGAACCAAGTTGTGATTGTATTGTGGTTTGCAGTGTTTTGTGTTGTTTCACTTTACATTTGTTTAAAAGGAAAAAGCTGAAAATTTAAAGAGCTAAAAGCTGAATTGTAAATAGCTGATTTTTGTATTTTATAATTTACTTTTTACATTTTATGTGGAGTGAATAAATAAAAGCATATTTATATAATAAACATATAAATAAAAACATGTTTTTACATTAGTAATTCATTTTGTCCATAATTTTATATTGTTGTTGATAATAAATTAAATTAATAAATTAAAGCAACAAAACAACTTGAAGAGCCGCTTGGGAGCCGAAAGAGCCGGCTCTTTTTAGTGAGCCGAGCCGAAAGAGCCTGTTCTCTAAAAAGAGCCGGAATTCCCATCACTACAGTGCTGGTTCACTGAGCCACAGTCAGTTGTGTTTCTCATGTCGTTCCGGCCCATCTCCCAGCAGTGTCACCGGAATGCCACAACCCGAGTCGACCAATGAACAGTTCAGAATGTAGTTCCAAGATTGGCTCTGCCAATCCGAGATGTTGCTAGGGGCAGTTAATCCCACCCACCTGCTAGGAGAGTGGGTAACGCTGTTGTTGAGTCAGAGAGACGTTTGGATTTCAGCAGGAGAGTACATGATCATAGTGTATGTGAGCAGGAGTACACGATAAGAAGTGGAGCGAGAGTGAAACGAGGTAAACCTACAATATACTGAAGGTAAATTACTTTTTCATAAGTGGTGACTTGTAAAAAGTAACCATAAGTGAGCTAAATCAGCTCAGTAGATAGCGCTTAACAATAAATGCTAAGCTAAGTCTCCATTTAACTGTCATCCCTCATGCACCTGAAAAAAATGAAGCTTCCCAAAGGTTTTCTACAACTTGCTCTTTACTGCCTGAAGCTGAAAGGTAATACATATGACGTTCAATTAATGTAGTTGTTTTTGAATTGGTCGTCAGTGTGAGCTAATGTGTCTGAAAGTGAAAGGTTGTACTGCTGTATGTTGTTTAGAGGTCTGTGGTTTAGCTGGGTGCCTCAATTTTGCGCCAGTGCCTCCATTTCGCGCCATGTGCAAAACCCCCCAGAGAGATTGGTAAGCACGAGTTTTACTTTCCCACAGAGGGATTTCATTCACTTTGCACCTTGTTAAGCTGTTTATTTCATAATTCTGGATTTTTCTACTGAATTTATAGCTGTTGAATATAAGGTTTATTTGTCATGTTTGTTCAGTGAATATAAGCTACTTTATTTTTCTACTTGTAAACAGAAAAAAGTTAATTAATGGTAATTAAATTGCCATATGCACTGATTCCATGGTGAAACATTATAAAGAAATGCAAACAGTGAAGCATTTCATGTTAATTGATGTATTTTATTTTGTTGTTAAAAGGAAGTCAATACAGATTTCATGATGCGACTGCAGTTAAAAAAAGAACTACTTAGATATTTAATTTATATTTCTCTGATCCTGTCTGTCGACAGGTCAGCTTTTTTTTTATGTGCCTTGATTCTACAATGATTGTCCTGCATGAATCTGTCCTGTGAGGATCCATGCTTTGACATTGATGGTGAGCCATCACAATAGGATCTAGAAAGAATCATCAAGGTATCACTGGATCCAGGTCTGCTGCACCTGCTGATCCAGGTCTGCTGCACTCCTTGGTGTGGTAGGGCCAGTATCTACAGACACCTTCACACTCAGCCCATTATACAATTTCCCCTTTCCCCCAACATCACACACACATTCCCCCACCTTTCCTTGGACTCTGGATACTACTGACATTTTTTTTCTCTCTTTTTTTTTTTTTATCCTGGGAACTGTGGACTTATTCTTATCATTTTGATTTTTTTTTAATATTTTGGACTTGATTCAACCCATTATAATTTCATTCCCAGAATTGTATTTTGATGCTTAAGTGCTGGGAATGTCCCCTAAATGAATGGTGTTATTACTGGAAATGATATAGATTTTTTTTATCTGTAAACTGTGAGTCTACAAGTGAAGTAAACACTTTGAAAATGATAAATTACACTCCAAATTCAGGTAAGAAGGGTGCACCCAAAAACTGAAATTGAGGAAGGTACCAATTTTGTTGATTTGATGGTAAATATTCATTTGGTGAATATTTTGTGAATATCATTTTTATTTGGTTTTCATTTTCAATTTTGTTACTAAAGCCGACAGTTATTCAATTTAACAATCCTGTCTCTGTGCTTAATTTAAATGTTCCACTTTGCTCCAGCAGCCGAACCCATCGGTCCAATTGGGTAACTTGTATTGGCTAATCATTTATTTATATTGAGTGATAAATCATACACACAAATTACATACCTGTGGTTGTTAGTATATGCTACAGGTGTTATTACCGAATACGGGGTTACAACTGCTTGCCCATGTTTTTTTTTTTTTTTTTCTTTTCCTTGTGCAGTGCATGTACAGATTTCTCCTGTGTAGCTGCACTCATACCCTGTATTTGTGCTCTGGCAGTCTCCGCAGCTCTGCACATGTCTATTGCCTTCTCCAGTGTGAGATTTGATTCTCTTAAAAGTCTCTCTTTCAGGTGCGGATCATTCTTGCTAAACACAAATTTGTCTCTGATCATGCCATTTTCTGATGCTCCAAATTCACAGTCTTTATTTTTCTGTCTGAGTTCTGTCACATATTTTTCAATTGTAATAGATTCTGCCATCAGGTGAACCCAGAACTGATGCCTCTCGCATACTGAATTCTTTTTAGGCTGACAATAGGCTCTGAAAGCTGCTCGAATATCATCTGTAGTCAGCTCCTCCCCATGGTGAATATTCAGTGTGTTCTACACTTCAAGATCCTCTTCTCCTAGTGCATGCAGAAGAATCATTACGTTAATATTTTCTTCCTTTTTCTCCACACCACTAGCAGTCATATAAATCTGGAAGCGGTGTTCCCATCTTTGCCAGTTTTCTCCAATATTACCTGTTAGCACCAACAGTGATGGTAGCTTGAACTGATCCATCTTCTAGCGTCTCAGTAACGGTAGCACCTGTTAGCCTAATTTTTCACACAGCCAAACTCCGGTGCTCACTCACTATGGCATGTTGGATAACTGGACCAACTTCTGACACCATGTTGTAGCTCTTGTTATTTGTTATGAATGTGCTAAGCATCACTCAGAGACATCACCTTAGATTTAGTGGACACTTATTAACAACCGTCCGACTTAACTACAGATATACTAGGAACTCCTCTTCTGTACATATCACTCCGTGCCCACAGAAGAGCAAGTGATGTTCTTCATTCAACTTAGTGCGAGGCACTATATACTACAAATGTATACCTTAAAAGGAGCGTGTTGCTAATAGGGCCAAACCAGTAGAGCAAACTGGATGACTGCAATGTCAGCAGCTTCTGATTTAGCTCTATTAAGATATATGCCAGGGTTTAACTGTTAAACTTGCAATTATTTAAAGAAGCTTGTAGCTTCCTGTAGGCAAATACATCTTTGGATACTTGTTTACTAAAACAGACCTGCTATGTTTAGATGAATCTGGGATAACCAAGAAATGCCCCACTAAAGTTGGACAAAACAAAGACCTACTTTCAACCAAAGGTAACACTACTATTAATAAGTGGAAATAAAATGAGATTGCAAATTTCTGATAAAATTCAAACCTGTAAATTGCACAGATTGTCCTGTCTCATTGCTATCCTTTATTCATGTGCCTTTTACTTGGCTTCTGTAATTTCCATTCACTACACCTGGTGGATTTTCTTTAAGTTGCTTTTATTAGGTCTTCTGAGTTTTGCTTGTGTTTTAATAGGAAGATCAAATGATGACGAACCACTGGCCGTTGAAGTCTGTTCAGAATCAGAGACTACTGGAGGTAATTTCTCTTTCTTCTTAGTTTATGAACAGCCAGAAGCTTCAAAAATGTTGCCAGACAGATGTCTTTCAAAAGGAAAATTTTACGTGTTAACTTAAACTCATTTTAACATAACAAGTACATTCCCTTTGAGTCCAGTATCTTGTAAAATTAACTTTCTTCCCACAAGCCAGTGTTTTAAAGAAGCCACTTCCTTTTTCTTCAAAATAAAAGCTTTACCATCCAGTTCATAGAAACCTTGAATAATTATAAATGGGTGTGTCATGATGGCCGCCAGGCCATCATCAGCATCATCATCATCAGCTGCGCTCACTCTAGCAGGTGGCAATCAGCGGGCTTTAAAAGCCCGACACACGGACTCCTCAGCACGGAGTCGTCTGTCTTCCTTGCCAAGCAATGCACCAAGATCTCAACCACAAGTCAAGAAGCCAACGCCAAGCCAGGCCAAGTCACGTAAGCAAACCCAGCACTCATCATCTGCAAGTTCTATCCCCTGTGCACAGGTGGACCTCCCAGGCGGTGGACAATCCTCCTCAGCTGACAAGGCACAGCCTCTTCCTCCTCGGAGTTCCTCCTCACCCCCACAACTCCGGGCACCTCGAGCACCACGTCACACAGACACCAAGAGCCAGCCGGACTTACACTGTGGGACCTGCAAGTAAGCACCTGCAGCATATACGCCGATATTGCTACTGTACAGCAGTAACCTTTGTGCTTGTGTGTTTCCAGGGTTGCCAGGTCATCACAAGACGGGCTCAGCTCTAGTGACCAGACGAGCACATATACATCCACTCACGCACTACACTCACACTTTAACAATAAAAGATAATTGTCTGTAATCACTCGTGTCAGCGTCGGTCTCTTGGGTCATAAATCATGTCGGGGTGTAAACCTATTTCCAATATTTCCTTGTAAACTAAAGGTACATTGGTATTTTTATTAAAATAAACAAATGAGACAATCATTCTTAAGCAATTCACAACCATGTCGGCAAACCATAAGAGCAGAGGCAGGAATGTGTCACTATTATAACACTGACAGTCATTTTATGTAAAACTTTTTCACATTTCAGATTTTTTGCCATTACAGCTTTGAATCCAGCAGTTACTAATATTGATACCTACCTAGCCTCATCCTATTACATTCAATTATTGCTTGAATTAACAAGAAAAAAACTTGAAGAAGGGATGAGTAAGGTTTGAGGTAAGGAAGTTATTGCTGCTAACAGTACTTCTACAAATTCTTGAATTGTGGGTTGGGATATGTTTTTCCACACACTGTTTTTGCATTTTGAATTTTTTCAATACAGTAGATGACATGGTGTAATATATCATGCGGTGGTTATCTGAGCTTTTATTTACCTCATTTTACAACCTGGTCAGGACTAGACCATGTGCAAATGGCCATAAAATTCATAAGATTGTTTTTGAGTAGTTTATTTTTGTATTTCTTTGCAATTGGTTTTTAGCTCATTGCAGCCAAGCTGAAAGAAGCTACCATGATGATACGGTGTCCAGCCACATTTCACCGGAATCCCCACTTCTCCTAGGCAATTTTCCCAATGCTCACCAAACTCAAAAATAATCTTCAGGTGTTTCAGCATCGAGGTTGTGCTCAAGGCCAAAGTCAAAGATCAGGAGATCTGGGCACTTATGTGATTTCAGAAAAAATCAATATTCCTCCAAGGCAATTGCCCTAATGTTCTTCAAACTTGTGCACAATAATCCTCAAGTAGGTGTGCATCAAGCATGTGTTAGAGGTCAAGGTTTAAAGTCTGGACATCTGAGCAGTCTAAGGGTTATTTATTAGGGCAGAATGAGCTAGTTAGTTTTTCTTTTCTTTTCTTTTTTTGTTTGTTTTTTTTTTGTTTGTTTTTTTTGGGGGGGGGGCAGCTCAGCCAGCTCAGCCTGTATTTGCCCCTGGTCTCCACCATGTAGCAGACATTCCCTGAACCTACTGCCCATGCAGTGGAGAGTAGGAAGCTCAATGTTAACTGATCCAAAATTGCTGACACACCTGCAGCTTCAATTGATGTGGTAAACAACTAGTGAGATATACACACAGAGCTGAGAAAAAGACACTGGGTAGTTTCTGAAAACAAGTGATCCAAGAGGCAAAGTCTGTTTGGGAAAAACTGCTTGAGAAAAACTTTTTTTTTGTTTGCATCCTTGGTCAACATAATGAGGTCCATAGGCTAAGTCACCCAGTTGTTTGTTTGAAATGTTTGTTGTTGGTTTTTTTTGTTTTGTTTTGTTTTTTTGTTTCATTATGGCCAGTAGTGTCTATTAACTGTATATATACAGTATATACAGTATATATATATATATATATATATATATATATATATATATATATATATATATATATATATATATATATATATATATATATATATATATATATATATACAGTATATACAGTATATACTATATATATATATATATATATATATATATATATATATATATAGAGAGAGAGAGAGAGAGAGAGAGAGAGAGAGAGAGAGAGAGAGAGAGAGAGAGAGAGAGAGAGAGAACCTTAATTTGTGTGTTAACTGGGTCTGCTTTGGTTGTATTTTGAGGTGCTTTTGTGTTTTTGAGTTAGCTTTGGATGTTTCAGTTTGTTTGAACATTTTGTGGTTATGATTTTGACTTGATTGTAATTTACTCACCTTTGTAGGCACATTTTAAATGGGTGATTTGGTGTAATTTCTGTTTAATTTTAATATTAAATGTTTTTAATGATTATCTTTAAATCTAGCTGCATATGGTGTACAAGGGGCACTGCTGAAGACATTCTATGACACGGTGGTGGCATCAGCCATCACTTTTGGAGTGGTCTGCTGGGGCAGTGGTGTTACAGCAGCCGATAGGAAGAGACTGAACAAACTGATCAAGAAAGCTAGCTCTGTACTGGGGCAACGCCTTGACCCAGTGGAGGAGATGGGAGAGAGAAGGATGGTGGCTAAACTGTCATCTCTGCTGGAGTCCGAGTTCCACCCTATGCAGGACATACTGAATGCACCGAGGAGCTCATTTAGCAGCAGACTACATCATCCTAGGTGCACAACCGAGAGGTTTTGCAGGTCCTTCCTACCTACGGCTGTCAGACTGTACAACCTAAGCATGGCTGCTCGCAGAGATAGCAAAAAGACGTGACAACCTAATAGTGTTGAATGCATAATTATGGGCACATAATCATACCATGTAGGATAACTAAGTAGACGGTTGTGCTGTTTCATCCCATCTAGCAACAATGCTCTGCACTGTGTGTGTTTATATATTTACATACTTATTCCATCTAGCTACAATGCTCCGCACTGGGTGTGTTTATGTTTATATGTCTATATATTTATTCCATCTAGCTACAATGCTCCGCACTGTGCGTTTATATATCTACATATTATTCCATCTAGCTACATTGCTCCGCACTGTGTGCTTACATATTCATATATTTATTCCATCCAGCTACAATGCTCTGCACTGTGTGTCTGTGTGTGTGTATATATATATATATTTTATAGTAATATGTACATATGTATATTAGCTTCTCTTGCTTGCTTGTTTTTTTTTTTTCTTGCCTTCTGATTGTTGCTCTGAGTGTTGCTATCCCTGTGTTGTTGCAATCCTGGAATTTCCCCGTTGTGGGACTAATAAAGGCTTATCTTATCTTATCTTATCTTATCTTATCTTAAAAGACGCAATAGACTTACACAATGGTCCCCTCCGGTATACAACTAGGAAAATACCGGTCGCTACGGAGGGCGACAATATGTATGGGTACATAATCATACCATGTAGGATAACTAAGTAGATGGTTATGCTGTTTCATTCCATCTAGCTACAATGCTCCGCACTGTGTGTGTTTATATATTTATATATTTATTCCATCTAGCGACTATGCTCCGCACTGTGTGTGTTTATATATTTATATATTTATTCCATTTAGCTACAATGCTCCGCACTGTGTGTTTATATATTTATAGTATATTTATTCCATCTAGCTACAATGCCCTGCACTGTGTGTTTATATATTTAGCTACAATGCTCCGCACTGTGTGTTTATATATTTATAGTATATTTATTCCATCTAGCTACAATGCCCCACACTGTGTGTTTATATATTTATATATTTATATGTACATATGTATACTCGCTGCTCTTGTTTTTTCTTGTCTTCTGATCGTTGCTCTGAGTGTTGCTATCCTTGTGCTGTTGCAATCCTGGAATTTCCCCATTGTGGGACTAATAAAGGCTTATCTTATCTTATCTTATCTTATCTTATATATAATTCAAGAGACAAAAATGTTTAATATGACATTAATAATTACTTTGTATTTTACATATTTTCCCTTTTTAATAGTTTCACTGTGTGGCGTAATCCCCACAACAGTTGGACAGGCACAGCAATGTGTGTATTAACGTCTACAGACAGCCCGCTCTTTCTGGCTTTTCCCGCTTCACTACTGTGATGTTAATGTGCCATTCATGCATTGTGTTCATGCTTCCTGTCCTTACTGTGTCTAGACACTGGTGACAATATGTAGATGTGCCTTGTAACCTCTTGCAATCTCCTTATTGTTATGTGTGTTTCTCAAATGCAAATGCCCATACCTACTGCTGTGAATGCCTTTCATGTATTGTCTGTAGTCGGGTATATAAGCTGCATTATTCTGTAAATCTCTCTCTCACTCTTCAACTACTGCTGCTGACACACACATCCTGTGTCTCTTTGCTGAGAGCCTGAGGACCAGCCAGCCCGTCTCCACAGGGCTGGAGTGAGTTCCTATGATGGCGATGATCGATGAATAAACTTCCTTAAAAACTCCAGATCGCCGGGCCTTATTTTAACATCGCCACACTGGTGACCCCGAGAAAGCACACGCTTTGTGCGACGCAACCTTCTGGTCTGGACAGCTACACTGGTGACCCGTTCTTCATGGTGAGATCTGCACGTCTGGGATCTGCACACCCACGCTGGGACCGGCCGCGCTCACAGCTTCTGACACACGATTCTGTGTCTCCACACAAGAGCGCATGCACCTCGTCCCCTCTCCACGACGGCGACCTCCATGGCCGACGGAGAATGCAGCGCGTGGACCTGAACGCACCATGGCCGAGCAAGTGACAAAGATCGTCTCCTCCCTCTCACCGCTCCAACGCATCTACACGAGCTCGAGGGACAAAGATCGTCTACTCACTTTCACCGCTCCAACACAATGAACAGGGATGATTAAGCACCCTGACCCTGGTTCTCTCCAGCAAGCCCACCCACGCACGGAGCCCCGGCACACACACCGGGGAGTTACGAGGATAGCGCACCACGCACGGGACGCATACGGCTCTACAGACCCCCATCCTCCTTCGCCGCTGCACACAGGCCCTTCAGGGTTGCTAGTACACCTGAGGCACGCACGCAGCATGCTCGAAGGATTTGTTAATGGTCTCAGCCACGGCACACATAGGGAATTCGGCAGTCTGTGGTTCCCGAGGGCTTTAAGGTTGTGCCCGCACCTAAAGTCAACACGCCAAGTCCCTTTGTCTTTGTTTTTTTCTTACAGCCGCCCCTGCTTTTCTTCACGGCCACTATTAATCCTTGCAGGACTTAATCGTGGGAGGAGCCAGTGACTAATTTTTCTTCTTGTGATCTCCGCACGTTCAACGGGACAGCCCCTCGACATCGCGGAACAACAAGCAATTTTTGCGCGGCCCGGACGGTTTCACCGTCCCCGGCAAGCATTTACTACCCCCCACCCTCCTCTACCTCCGCCTGCACAGAGCCTTCCCTGCTCGCTGCCAAAGCTGGACTATCGAGGCCTCGGCCGCCTGCCGAGCCCTCTGGGGGGGAGCGTGTGGCGTAATCCCCACAACAGCTGGACAGGCACAGCAATGTGTGTATTAACGTCTACAGACAGCCCGCTCTTTCTGGCTTTTCCCGCTTCACTACTGTGATGTTAATGTGCCATTCATGCATTGTGTTCATGCTTCCTGTCCTTACTGTGTCTAGACACTGGTGACAATATGTAGATGTGCCTTGTAACCTCTTGCAATCTCCTTATTGTTATGTGTGTCTCAAATGCAAATGCCCACACTTACTGCTGTGAATGCCTTTCATGTATTGTCTGTAGTCGGGTATATAAGCTGCATTATTCTGTAAATCTCTCTCTCACTCTTCAACTACTGCTGCTGACACACACATCCTGTATCTCTTTGCTGAGACCCTGAGGACCAGCCAGCCCATCTCCACAGGGCTGGAGTGAGTTCCTATGATGGCGATGATCGATGAATAAACTTCCTTAAAAACTCCAGATCGCCGGGCCTTATTTTAACATCACCACAACTGTGTCTTTATAGCCCCGTCAAAGTTTAAGAGACAACATTAAAGAAACCATGAAGCATCAATTGATGCTCGCTGCCTTTATTCCTGAAATATACCAATGGCTTCTACAACATATAAAACCTTGGAAAAGTTTTTTTTGTTGTTGTTGTTTTTTGTTTTTTTTTTATTTGACTTTATGCTCTCAAGCATTAGTTGTTTTTTTTGTTTGTTTGTTTGTTTGTTTTTTCTTCTCTCACCTCTTCCCCCAGTAATGTCCTCTTTAACTGTCTTGGAACAGTAAATTAACTGTAGCAGTGTTTCAACTGGCTTAAAGACCTTGGCTCTGTGGCAACATATTTTTTCGAGGGGGGGGGGGCAGAAAACACATGGTAAATGGTATTCACTTATATAGCACTTTTATTCTCATCCCTTGATGACCAAAGCGCTTTATAGATCCTGCTATCCACCCATTCACACACACATTCACACACTGATGGCGGCATGCTACCTAACATGGCACTTTCAGACCCACCAGGAGCAATTGGGGTGAAGTGTCTTGCCCAGGGACACAACGGCAGGATATCCGGGGAGAGCGGGATTCAAACCACCAACCATGTGGTTATTGGACAACCTGCTCTACCTCCTGAGCCAATGCCGACACTATTGTAACTGGAATATGTTAATTTTATACTATTTCTTTCTTTTTATTAAATTTTTCATAGTAACTTTGCATATGGAACTCACCATTTGAAGTATTGTACAACCGAGGCTTGAATGTTGGAATATTGGGCCAGTTGGGGTCCCACCCAGATGCCCTGTGTTTGGACTTTTTAGTGGTGTCATCCTTCTCTCCTTCCTCTACTCTCACCTCTCCTGGACCTTCTGGCTGAACACTTTCCTCTCCTTGGCTCCTCTCTTCTGTCTCATCTCGCCCTCTCTGAGCTCTCTCTAATTCAGGTTCTCTCTGTCTATGGTGGTATACAAACAGATTTGAGAATACCAAGTGTCATATTTTGTACTGCAGGATTTTTATTTTTTTTCATGGTTTACATAAATGACAAAAATGTGTATTTTTTGTTTTTTTTTTCTAGTGTTTTTTTTTTTTTCCATTGCGAGAGTAGGGAAGGGGAAAAAACATTCATAGTAGTAATTTACTCATGCATACTTAAATTATATGATCCGAGGTGGGTATAGTAGCCAGAAATTCTACTCATGTAAAAGCAGTGCATTGAAATTAATAATTAAGAGATTGAGAGATTGAGATTCAACTTTATTGTCATTACACATGTTTGAATACAAGGTAACGAAACGTGACTTGGCATTTGGGCACGCTCTGCAGAGCGCATCCAAGGCCGGGGCAGCCGCTAGGTGCCAGTCATAAAGAAGAAAGGAAAAAAAAAAGAAAAAAAAAGAAAGGATATGACACAGTAGGCGAGAGAAAAAAACATGTTTTATCAAAATGGCGCTCAGTAAGTAAGCGAAATTTTGATTGCAGGCAAAAAAAAACCCTCAATGCACATTTAGCAGACATTTAGTACACAGATCACACAGCAGAGAGAGGGCAGTGTGTGTATATCAGTATGATGATGTCAGTGTGTGTGCAGTGTTGAGTGTATCAGTTACTGGAGTACAACAAATAGTCTCCTAGGCAACGATAGATGTTATAGTTCATGAACGCTGTCCCTTGAAGAGTTCTGTTTATTGCACAGCAGCAGTGTTTGGGTTAGCAGAGCCAGCTGACACATCCGCTTATCTCAACTCTGGAGGAGTGAGTTATCCAGGGGCGCCGATCAAGGCCGAATCTGCACAGACAGAGTATAGGATTTCCTCTCTCATAATTCTGTGCTTACAATTCAAATTAACATTCACTGGCTTTAAATTCATATCATTCCCTGGAGAGCACGAAGCGTCTCCAGATGTTTCCCCTTCTAAACACAGATAAACATGTCCGGTAGAGTCCATCTCTCTACAGTGCATGCAGATGGTAAATTCCATGTTGGTCATTTGCCGCTATTCGTGCACTCCCCATCTGGTCGAATTGTTGAAGAAGCAGCTACGCCGGGTCCGCATTTTGATTAGCTCTTCCAGTTAAATTTTCGATACACCAGGAGAACTCCAGAGCCAATCAGCAGAAATCCTGTGATCATAAAGCCAAAACAGGTAGATGTTTTCCACATCTTCAGTCGAATCACACAGACACATGAGTTCCAATCCATGGGTCTCTCCACATTTGGGCTCCCCCGGGCCCGATTTTCTGTTTGAAAAGGTGGTGTCAATTGCGTTTAAAGCCCAGCTTATATCCATTTTCCGTATTTTTCCATTTGGGTTGAGATCAGCGAGATGGTGAGACGGCACAGACACAAGCAAGCTGGGATTTAGATTTAGGTCAGGAAGACAGGATAGAAGGAGGGAGGAAAAATGTGACTGCTCTCTCTGAAGGCAGCAGGAAGAAAGGAGACAACCAAAAATTCCTTATTGAGCAAAGGAGCACCCACTTAAAAAAACTTGAGTAATGACTTCAATCTTTAAGGTTTGAGGTTCTTCTCCAAAATTTATAACTATTTTCATATCATTTTCTACTTTTCTCTGTAAATTTATCTAAATTTGCAACCATTTTTCTCAAATTTTGTAATTTCCTCTTGTAAAATTGGCTTTTATTGTACATTGAAACTTTATTATAAGTTTGTGAATTTTTTTATGGCTAATTTTTGTTTATTTTTTAAAATAAAATTACTGGGTTTTTGTAATAAATTTGAAACACACTGTGGTAATTGTTTTTCTTTTTCCTAAAACAATTTATACTTTTGACCATAATTTTGCAGAGCCAGAAGAGAACAATAATTTAACTCTGATTTAAAAAAAATATATTAGTAACCCTAAATTAACTTAAATGACCAAAGATGCAGTTATTTCTTATATTTCTATATATTTATAGTTTTTTTTTTGTTTGTTTGTTTGTTTTCTTGGCTTTTTTAGACACCTCCTCACCACTCACAGTAGGAAAACCTTCCTTATTTTGAAATTCAAATGTTGGCACATTTAGTTTGTCTGAAGGCTGCTGATGGATTTAAATCATTGACTTGGTGAATTTCAGTCATCTTAACGTTCCAGGTACATAATATGTTGATTTTTTTTTTTTTTTTTTTTTTTTGATTTTGTATACTTTATTAATCCCCAGAGGGGACATTAAGGGCATCCACCTGGATGGATGAAGCAGCCACGGTACAGCGCTATCCCTTTACCATTCACACACATTCACACCTAGGGCCACTTTAGAGTCTCCAATTAACCTAACCTGCATGTTTTTAGGCCTGTGGGAGGAAACCAGAGAATTTATTTATTTTTTTCCTTAAATTTATATTTCCTCATTGGAATGGTGGGAAATTTGCAAGCATGGTGGGCCGCCACTGGGAAATGTTACCAGAAGAAACCGTGTGTAGCATGTAGTGGCCTCAACAAAAGGAGCTAATACTTTTATTGTACTGCACTTCTACTATGGTGAAGAAATGTTTACATTGTAGCTTCATAACTCGCTCTGTCACATATATTGCAACCTTTTCCATTATCTAAAGAACATTAAGTGACTCTTATTTTATTCAGGGTCATCACAAAAGAAGAGAGTGAAGTGGACAGAAGAAGAAATCCAGGCAGTAGAGAAAACACTCATGGACTGCATTAATTCTGGAAAGGTTCCTGGGAAAGCCCAGTGTTTGAAGTGTATTGAAACTTCACCAGTGACATTTAAAGGCAAAACTTGGAAGGGAGTAAAATTCTATGTCAAAAATTGCATTGACTCATTAAAACGAGAGTCTTTTAAAAGAAAGTAAAAACTGAATTGTTTTACTGTGAAATGGATGTAACAAGATGGCAGTTTCTGATAGTTCTAATCATGCCTGATCTTTGTTTGGAATTTCTTGGATGGTAAAATGTTTTGAAGTTTCATCACAACTAATGTACTGTATGTGTATACAAGTATATACATATTTTCATTCATGGATACGAATTTATGTATAGATATGGTCATTTTTTTAGCTCATTCTGGTAAAACTGAAATGACCTAATGCAGTGGTGTTTCATCCATCAGTCTGTCCAGCCATCTGGCTCTGTCAGTCCTCCAAGACATTTTCCCCGATGCTCACTAAACACAATGATTCTAAGGTGGGTCTGCATCCAGATTGTGCTCAAGGTCAAATGTCAGGACATCTGTGCATTTATAGTTTCATGAAAATCATTACCCCTGCTAGGCAATTGCACCAATGCTTGGTAAAGCCATTCACAATGATCCTCAGGTGGGCCTGTATCTGGTCTGTCAACATCAAAAGTCAGGAAATCTGAGCACACTCGGTGATTTCATCAGGCTGGATTGAACTATTCCATTATTGATGGTCTGGTTCATTACCTCCGCCAGGCCGCAGGCCGCAGGAGGTTATGTTTTTGCCAGCGTTTGTCTGTTTGTCTGTCTGTTTGTCTGTCTGTTGGTTAGCAACATAACTCAAAAAGTTTTGGACGGATTTCGATGAAACTTTCAGGCGTTGTTGGAAATGGTACAAGGAAGAACTGATTAAATTTTGGGGATGATCCGGAACACCATCTGGATACAGGAATTTTTTAAAGGATTCTTTAACATTGTGAGATACGGCCATTTTCAACATGTGTGCAGGCACAATGGAGGGTGCTGGTCGTCGTGTCTGACGAACATGAACTCCGCGTTCTTCAAAGTTTTAGGCACAAAAGCACGCGGAAAACAGTGGTGGGCCGGGCCCGGCAGCATACCTGTGTTTGCGCTACGCTGCAAAAGCTGAGACGGGCAGCTGTCCGGCGCCGGATTATTTGGCAGAAATTCCCCAGGCAGCCATAGGGGCTGCGCAAAAACGAGCTCTCTGAGGGGAAGCTTCCAAATCCTCTTTTGCCATGGAGCACAACCCCAATATAAAACCCACGGCAACCTGTCTACCCAATTTGCATCCGTCAGTGAAGCTCTGAGTGCTGCTTTCAGTGATCTATGAAAACGCTAGCATAACCCATTGGCCTGTGGGTTGTACGTGGTTGTGCGATGAATTGCAATGCCCGCAGCCTGGGAGTTTGGAAATGGAGGAGATGGACACAACACCAACACTTCAGTTTATTACCTCCGCAAAGGAGGTAATGCTTTTACTACTGAACCACTAATCCTATTATTGTGAATCCAATTGCTAGTCATATGTTTTCATGGTCAAGGAATCTGAAAACGTACACACAAACACTGTATGGGGGGAACTGTGGTGCTTGGCGGAGGTCTGCGCTCTCCGAGTGCTTTTCTAGTTTATACATGTGTTCATGTATTTGCATTTGTTTGGAAACCATGCACTTGGTTTAATAAAACTGTTCATTTAGAACATTTAAGTGGAGTCCAGGATTCAGAAATCATTGGGCAGTAAACAAGTTACCAGATAATATACAATTACAAATTATATCATATACAAAAATTCAAATATAATGCAGTCTTCTAGATTGAGCTTTTTATTGATTTAAACTCCCATTGCTTATCGTTGAGACATCCTTACATTTGCATATGGATATATATGGATTTTGCCAAACTTTCTAAACTTGGAAAATTTTGATAGAAAAGTCAATATTTGGTATCCCAGGGTCACTCAAAAAATTTAGATGCTTCAAATAAGCCTTTATTTCATTCTTAAAGTTGTGTCCCCATGTTTCACCACCTAGACAATGTCCCCACATTGCTGGAAAAACAAGTATATATTTGTGTGTGTATTTACTAAAGCAAAAATTAGGGACATTGATTAACTCATACACCAGTTTTTGGGGACACCTTTCCCATTGGGGACCAAAACCACAGTCCCCAAGTATATTTCATTCTAAATGCAGTCAGCATGCTCCAGTAGGTGTCTGGTCTTAAAATCTCCATTGTCCCTAAAAGTGACTATTTCACTTTTTTTGTGTATGTGTGCCCCCCCCCCCCCCCCCCAGTGGAAGTGTGTTGAATTGTTAAGGACAAAATAGGGGACCCGCATTTTGACTGATCATAAAGCAATGTAGATCCCATAGTTGCCCGTAATTTGCCTGATTATAAAATCACATAAGCAGTTCAAGTATAACATAGCTATTGCTATGTTGGTATTTGATTATCTATCTATCTATCTATCTATCTATCTATCTATCTATCTATCTATCTATCTATCTATCTATCTATCTATCTATCTATCTACACATGTGGACAAAATTGTTGGTACCCCTCTGTTAATGAAAGAAAAACCCACAATGGTCACAGAAATAACTTGAATCTGACAAAAGTAGTAATAAATAAAAAGTCTATGAAAATTAACCAATGAAAATCAGACAATGCTTTTGAATTGTGGTTCAACAGAATTATTTTAAAAAACAAATTCATGAAACTGCATCTCTCTCTCTCTCTCTCTCTCTCTCTCTCTCTCTCTCTCTCTCTCTCTCTGAGTGGGCTTGGTCGTGAGTGCAAGCTGAGAGCGTGTGACAGCGTGAGTGATTTATCTCAAACTTTTCTCTATCTTTTTGTGTTTAAGGGTTTTTTTCTGCTAAATAATCTTAATTTTTGTTGTTTTCTGTAGCTGGGGTGGGGTAGGCGTTCTGGGAGGGGGGTTTCTGCTGCCAGCTCTGCTGGTCAGCATGGTTTTGGAGCGAGGCTCCGGGTTCGAGAAGCTGACACGCTGGCATGCTGTCAAACTGACTCCGGCTGTCAGCTGTTCAGTGGAGGAGTGTAGTCTTGCTGTGGGGGAGCTGGTCGGTTATGAAAGCATTAAATCAGCTTCTAGAATGAATAGTGCCGTGGTAATTTTCCTTGATAGTGTTGAAAAAGTTAACCAGGTAGTGGAGAGTGGGGTTGTGATTAAAGACACACTGGTTCCTGTTCTGTCTCTGGTGAATCCCGCGAAGAGAATTACGATCTCAAATGTCCCACCATTTTTAAAGAATGAGCTGTTGGAGAAGGAGCTGTCGAGACACGGGCAGCTTTTGTCCCCCATTAAGCACATCCCTCTCGGTTGTAAGTCCCTGCGTTTAAAGCATGTCATGTCTTTTAGGTGACAGGTGCTCATGATTTTAAAGAATAGCGAGGAAAGGCTCAACCTCGTATTTAAATACCGGATTGACGGCTTTGATTACACCATCCACGTTACCTCTGACAATATGAAGTGTTTCGGCTGTGGAATGGAGGGACACTTGATTCGATCATGCCCTCAGGGAGTGGGGGGTGATCACTCGGGGGAGGCCGCTAGTGCGGCCTTGGGGCCGTCTGGTGACGGAGCGGCTTTGCTGCCCTCCGAGGCTGACGGCGCTGCTGCGCTGTCGGGCGTTTCAGCCAAGGCCGCGGGGCCGTCTGGCGGCGGCGCTTCGGCCGACGCCGCGAGGTCGTCTGGCGGCGCAGCCAGCCTGTCAATCGTAAATGAAACAGCAACAAAAGTTAAAGCACATCGCAGGGCTGCTGCACAGACCAACATTGTGGACAAGGGTGAGATTACCGAGAGGGATCACGCTGAGGATCAGACAGATGAGCCAAATGAGGCCCAGGTAGATGGTGGGACTAGAAAGATGAATATAAAACCACAGCACAGGGTGAGCGAAAAACAAGAAGAGACAGCTACCAGGGTGGCTGAGTCAGTGTTGGAGGATGAGGATGACATTGAATTAGATGAAGAGTTATGTAAAATCTCAGTCAAGCGGAAGAATTTGGAAACCAAACAGCAGAGGAGCAAAGTAAAAAGGGTTGTCAAAGACAGTTCTGAGGTTTCTCTATCTCGACCAGATTCTTATGCTGGGTCTGAGATAGAGAGTGATGGTGAAAGCAGTGATGATGTGGCCAGCGAAGGCGGTTACCCCTTCACAAAAATACAGAAGTTTTTGCAGGACACTAAGGGATCCAGAATGGTTAAAGTTGAAAATTTCTTCCCCGATCTAAAACGCTTTGTTGACTCTGCTCGGGTCTACATGAAAAATAGGGGAGAGCTTGAGCAGGAAAGTTTTACTGATCAGGAGGTCTACAGACTAAAAAAGCTTGTGGTAAAAGTTAAGAACCAAATTGCCCAGGATGATTAGTCTTTTATCGCTCATTCTTTCTTTTCTGTTTTTGTATTGGCTTTGCCCTCTTATATACATGTGTAGTTTTAATTTTGGCACACTCAACATCAATGGGGCAAGAGAAATGTCTAAGCGAGCGTGTGTTTTTACTCTTGCAGAATGCAAGAAAATTAATGTTGTGTTTGTTCAGGAGACTCATAGTTCTGAGGACAATGCTGCTGACTGGAGGAGGGAATTTCGAGGGGAAATTATTCTCAGTCATAAAAGCAGCAACAGTGGTGGAGTGGGTATTTTATTTTCTCGAGATTTTATTCCACTTTCTTATGACATTGATGAGATAATTGCAGGCCACATTTTAAAAGTTCGAGCTGTTTTTGAGAATGTGAAAGTTGTTTTTATAAATGTGTATGCTCGAACCGTAGGCACAGAAAGATTGGCCTTTTTAAATATTTTAGATGACACGATCAAAAATTGCAGTAATGATGACTTTTTATTTGTTGGAGGTGATTTTAATTGTACAGAAAATCCTCTTATGGATAGGAATCACCCAG
Organism: Pholidichthys leucotaenia; assembly: GCA_020510985.1. NCBI lineage: Eukaryota > Metazoa > Chordata > Actinopteri > Cichliformes > Pholidichthyidae > Pholidichthys > Pholidichthys leucotaenia. The sequence goes on from CM035841.1 coordinate 242,253,973, forward strand.
AGCCACATGCTGCATCCAAGAGAGTTTTAAAAGGTCTCATAGAAGCTCATGATCTGTGTGATGTGTGGAGAAATTTTCATGGCAAGGCCAGACAGTACACATGGAGCCATAGAAAGGACAGTATTTTGTCCTTAGCTAGACTGGATAGGGTTTACAGTTTTAAGCACCATTTTAGCATTTTTAAAAGTGCTTTTATAGTCCCTGTTGGCTTCACAGATCATTCCCTGGTTCAGTGTTGTGTTTTTATCAAAAATATAAAGTGCAGTAGTGCATACTGGCATTTTAACACGTCACTTTTATCGGATAACAGTTTTAAAACTGCTTTTATGTTTTTTTGGAGTAATTTTAAATTAACAAAATCAAATTTTAGTTCTTTGCAGCAGTGGTGGGATGTAGGGAAGAGCCAAATAAAGAATCTGTGCCAACAGTATACTCGCAATGTCTCTGGAGACTTGGTCAGGTCTGTCAGGGACCTGGAGAGAGAAGTAGTGGAGCTGCAGTCTTTGGCAGGCTCCACAGGAGAAAGAGGACATTTTGAGGCCCTCAATGGCAAAAAGTCTGTTTTAACTGACCTACTGGGTGTGGCTGCCAGGGGCGCTGTGGTACACAGTAGGTTCCAGAACATCGCACTAATGGACGCTCCATCTCATTTTTTCTTTGGTTTGGAGAGGAAGAATGGTCAGAGGAGGATGATCCACTCTCTTAGCTCCGAGGACGGGCGGCCGATCCATGAGTCTGCGGAGATCCGTCACTTTGCAGTTGCTTTCTACATGGATCTCTTTAAGAAAGAATTTGTTGAGAATCCACATGCACTCATGAGTCATTTTTTGACGGACTTGCCAAAGGTGATGGCTAGCATGAATGCGGAGCTGGAGAGCAGGATCACTCTGCAAGAATTAGCAGTGGCTGTCCAGTCTCTTCAGTGTGGAAAAGCCCCAGGGATAGATGGTCTACCATCGGAGTTCTACAAGGTGTTCTGGTCTGAGATCTGTGAGGACTTGCTGGAAGTACTGTCTGACAGTCTGCGGAAGGGTCACCTGCCCCTAAGTTGTAGGAGAGCAGTCCTCACCCTCCTTCCAAAGAAAGGCGACTTGAAAGACATTAAAAACTGGTGTCCGGTGGCCCTCCTCTGTACTGACTACAAAATTCTCTCCAAAGTGTTGGCTACCAGACTGAGGAAGGCGATGGAGAAGGTCATACATGTAGACCAGACCTACTGTGTACCTGGTAGGTTGGTTACAGATAACATTTTTTTAATTCGTGATGTTTTGGACCTCTCCAGCTCATTGGTCAAAGAACTTGGTCTCATTTCAATAGACCAAGAAAAGGCGTTTGACCGAGTTGAACATCCATACCTTTGGCAGACATTAGAGGCCTTTGGTTTCAGCTCAGGATTCATCGCCAAGATCCAGGCTTTGTATAGAGACATTGAGAGTATTCTTAAGATTAATGGTGGTTTGAGTGCTCCTTTCAAAGTTGAGAGGGGTGTCCGACAGGGCTGCCCCCTCTCAGGTATGCTGTACTCTCTTGCCATTGAGCCCCTCCTTTGTAAACTAAGGCAAGGCCTCACTGGTTTTAAAGTCCCCAACTCTGACTCTGTTTTTAAAGTGTCTGCCTATGCTGATGACGTTGTTGTTTTTACAAGAAATCAAAATGATGTAGACTACCTTTTAAGAACTGTCAATCTTTTTGGTGAGTGCTCCTCAGCGAGAGTGAATTGGGGTAAGAGTGAAGCTGTTGTGGTGGGGGGGAGACCAGAAAAAAATGCCCTACCTGGTGGCCTCTCGTGGACACAAGGTGGTTTTAAATATCTTGGTGTGTTCTTAGGAAATCAGACTTTTACTGGGAAAAATTGGGAGTGTTTTTTAGAAAAAGCTGAAGGAAGACTAAAAAAATGGAAATGGATTCTGCCAAACTTGTCCTTCAGAGGTCGTGTTTTAATCATCAGCAACTTGATTGCTTCGATGCTGTGGCATCGACTGTCTTGTCTGGACCCTCCACCCAATTTGCTGGCCAGAGTGCAATCTATAGTTGTGGACTTTTTCTGGGACCGTCTTCACTGGGTTCCACAGAGCATCCCTTTTTTACCGAGGGAAGAAGGTGGTCAAGGGCTCATCCATCTGGCCAGCAGGGGGGCTGTCTTCCGCCTGCAGTTCATTCAGCGACTGCTGAGTTGCCCCCTGGACCTTGTGTAGAGACCTATTGCCAGGGCTGTCCTGGCTTGCTGTGGAGGGCTTGGACTAGAGGAGTCGCTGTTTTTAATGGACTTAAGGAGCCAAAAACTCCCAGAACTTCCCCAGTTTTACCAAAGTGCTTTTAAAATCTGGGGACTTTTTAAAAAGAACTCTCCCCAGGCTTCCTTGTCACCTTTCTGGCTTTTAAAGGAACCACTTGTGTTCGGGACCCGTTTTGATGTAGGCAATGCTTTAGGACCTTCTGTTTTAAAAAAGTTCATTTCTGCAAAGGTGACAACGCTGGGACACTTGGTAAATTTATGTGGTCCTAGCTTGGGCAATGCTGTTGCCCTGTGCTCGGCTCTTGGCGTTTCTTCAGTCAGAACTATAATGAACTTGCTTAAAGATTGGAGAGACTGCCTGTCTGCAGAAGAACACTCTGCTATTGTTTTACACTGCAATAACTCTGTGCAAACTGCTGATGAGCCTTTTCCTTTTAGTGTTTTATCTCCTGATTTTAAAGATGGCACTGGTGTGTTTTTAAACTCTGAGCACATTAACATTTGTGACTCTCCTGGTAAAAAAATGTATGGACTTTTGGTGAAAGTTTTAAATGTAAATAAGTTAAAAGGTCGAGCTGATACACCATGGAGGAAACACTTGGGTTTTGTTTCAGAGGTGAGGCCTGCCTGGAGAGCACTCTATAAACCACCATTAACTAAGAAGGTTGGAGACCTACAATGGCGAGTTTTACATGGTGCTGTGGCTGTAAATGCTTTTATCTCTATTTTAAACCCAAATGTTGTTGAGTTTTGTCCATTTTGTCCTCAGAAAGAGACTGTGTTTCATTGTTTTCTGGACTGTAACAGACTGCATTTGTTGTTTGTTTTTTTGGGGAAGCTGTTTTATCTGTTTGGAGAAGTCTTTTCCCTGCAGATTTTTATCTTGGGTTTCCCATATAGACAGAGAACTAAGAAAAAGAGTGAACTTTTAAATTTCATCTTGGGTCAGGCTAAAATGGCTATTTATGTTAGTAGGAAAAGAAAAATTGAACTAATGCTGGATTGTAATGTAAAAGACATGCTGGTTGGCATGATTAAGGCTCGAATAATGATTGATTACAATTACTATCATCTGATGCAAAATGTTGAAACTTTTGAGGCTATGTGGTGCTTTAAGCACATCCTGTGTTGTGTTAAGGAGGAGAAAATTACCTATGGTATGGTCCTGATGTAAGAAGCAAGTTTTTGTTTTAGTTTTCCTGGTTTGGTTACTTGTGTCTTTGATTTCTTGTCAGTGAGTCATTTTTCTTTTCCATTGCTTCTTTTAGTTGTTTTAGTTGTTGTGTTTTTCTGTTGAACTTGTGACAATAAAGGTGTGTTGAAAAATCAAATCAAATTTCTCTCTCTCTCTCTCTCTCTCGTGCGCATGCGTGAGCGTTTGTGGGAGCAGGGGTGTGGAGTGGTGTCGAGTGAGTACTTTAAACTTTGTTTTTTCTAACTTTTCTCTATCGTGTGTGTTTGGTGTGTGTGTTTAATATAGTGGGTTGAGTGTGTGTGTGCTGGGGTGTGAGTGTTGGAGTGAGTGTGTCGGGGAACGGTAGCTTCTGCTGCCTGTTTTTCCCGGCCGGCCATCATGCCGGTGTTTGATGGTGGTGTGGAGTTTGAGCGCTTGACCCGGCGTCATGGCGTGAGAATCCTCCCGACAGTTCCCTGTTCTGTGGAGGAGGCCGGCCTCGCTGTAGGACAAGTGGTTGGGCATGACGGTATAAAATCAGCATCGAGGATGAACAGCGCAATTGTGATCTTTCTGGATTCAACCGAAAAAGCTGATCAGGTGGTGGCACAGGGAATGGTCATAAATGACACTTTTACTCCCGTTTTACCGCTGGTGAACCCGTCTAGGAGGATCACCATCTCAAACGCTCCTCCTTTCGTTAAAAATGATCAGCTGATAAGAGAGTTGTCCCGTTTTGGCCAAGTTGTTTCCCCTATCAGAATGGTCTCTCTGGGTAGCAAATCCCCCCTCCTGAAGCATGTTGTGTGTCACAGGAGGCAGTGTTTCATGGTGTTAAAAGACAGCTCTGCTGAACTGAACGCGTCTTTTAACTTCAGGATTGATGGCTTTAGCTACTTGGTGTTTGCAACATCTGAAACCATGAGGTGTTTTGCGTGTGGTGCAGAAGGCCATCTCATTAGATCATGTCCTGAAAAGGCGAACACAAAGAGCACTGGCGGTAAGAAAGGTGACGCCGCTGTTTCTGGTGGTCCGGAGGGTAGCGCTACATGTGGTGCGGCGGATGCCGCTGCGGCGCCCGCTTCTGCTGGGGCGGTTGCGGCTGCGGCCGCGTCCGCTTCTGCTTCTGCGGGGGCGTCTGCGTCCGCTTGTGCTGGGGCGGCCGCGGCCGCCTCTGTGGGGTGGCCGCGGCGGGCACGGTAGTTGCCCCCCCAAATAGTGATGGTGAGGAATTTCTGTCTGGCGGCAGCTCCGATCATTGTGACGAGCCTGTCACCCGGAGTAAAGAGGTGGAGGGCGAAATGAGTGCAGTTACATGAAGGAACGTGAATGAACAGACTTTGCAGGTGGGGGAGGAGCGGTTTGAGGCTGTAGCGGACACACAGAGCAAACACTGCATGACAAACGTTGCAGTTCACGAAGAAATGCAGGAATGTAGTTTTGTTGAAGAGGATCCTTTTAAAGCTGCACAAAAAAGAAAAAGTGCTGAAAACCTGCAGAGCTCTGCTAAATGTAGTAGGGTTGGGAATTTAGAAATATTGGATGAGAGCGCTTCTGACGAAAGTGGAGCTGAGTCTGAACTGATGCAGACGCAGGAGGAGCAAAGCTCCTATTGTTTTACCAAAATTAGGAAATTTCTCCAGGTGACTAAGGGGAGCAGAGCTGTGAAAGTGGAAAATTACTTTCCAGATCTGGAGTTATTTGTGGCATCAGCTCGCAAGTTTATGAAACTGAATGATGGGAATGAGACTTTCACTGATCAGGAAATATATCGTTTAAAGAAACTGGTTGTTAAACTGAAATCACAAATTACTAGCAGTCATGTTGACTCTTAGTTTGTTTCTTCCCTTTTATGCTATGTGTGTGTTTTTTTACTGTACCTTATTTTTATCCTTTTTAATGCCCCACCTTAGAATTGGCACTCTTAATATAAACGGGGCCAAGGATGATGTAAAAAGGGCCTCTTTATACAAGCTTTTTAATTTAAAGAAACTTGACGTGCTGATGGTCCAGGAGACTCACAGCACTGTAGACATTGAGAGCCATTGGAGAAAAGAATGGGATGGCTGCATTTTTTTTAGCCACAAATCCAATAACAGTGGAGGGGTGGCTGTACTTTTCTCTAGGGGTTGTGTGCCTGTCTCTTATGAGGTAGAAGAGGTGGTGAAAGGACATGTACTCTTACTAAAGGTACAGTTTGAAAACGTGAACTTCGTTTTTATAAACGTGTATGTGCCAACACAGAGAGCAGAGAGGATCAGGGTCTTTGACGTGCTATCGGATACGGTTAGGTCCTGTAATCCAAATAGTTTTTTATTTCTGGGGGGTGATTTTAATTGTACATTAAACCACAGACTAGACAGGAACCATCAGGAGCCTCACCCTGCTTCTGCCAATAGGCTGAGGGAACTGGTGAAAACACATGAAATGGCCGATGTGTGGAGATCACATCATGGGGATCAGAGGCAGTACACCTGGAGCCATGTTAAAGGTAACCTTTTATCTATGGCTAGGTTAGACCGTTTTTATGGTTTTAAACATCAAATGAGTGTTTTTAAAAATAGTTGTATCTGTCCTGTTGGTTTCACTGATCACTGCCTGCTGTTCTGTTCTGTGTTTATTGAAAATGTAAAGTGTAAGAGTGCTTTTTGGCATTTTAACAATACACTTTTAAATGATGTGTTTTTTAAAGAGGTTTTTCATGATGTATGGAAGTCACACCGGGAACAAAAACCCTCTTTTAGTTCTTTCCAAATGTGGTGGGATTTTGGTAAGGCACAGATAAAACAACTCTGCCAACAGTACACTCAAAATGTCACTCGTAGCTTGACCCAATCCTTGAAAGTTCTGGAGACTGAGGTGGTAGAGCTAGAGGAGTTGCTCAGTTCTACAGGAAAACAAGAGCACTTAGAGGCTCTCAAGTCAAAAAGGTCAGCCTTGGCTAGCCTGCTAGGGGTCACCGCACAGGGTGCTCTGGTCCGCTCACGCTACATGGATGTAGCTCTGATGGACTCGCCCTCCCAGTACTTTTTTGGACTGGAGGGGAAAAATGGACAGAGGAAACTTATTCACTCCTTGTTGGACGATGACGGGAGAACAATCTCCACAGCAGCAGAGATCAGGAAATACGCTGCTAGCTTTTACAGTGAATTGTTTAGAGCAGAATGGAGGGAGGACACGTCACTGGGCCAGGTTTTCCTTGATGGTCTTCCAGTGCTCTCAGAGGACCTTGTTGCCGGCTTGGATGCTCCACTGTCTCTGTCTGAGCTGCATACGGCGCTAATGAGCCTCCAGAATGGAAAATCACCAGGCATAGATGGTCTCTCTGTGGACTTTTTTAAGGAATTCTGGCCCCTGCTTGGTCCAGACCTGCTGGAGGTTCTCCAAGATAGCTTGGAAAGGGGGACCCTACCCACGACCTGCAGGAGGGCCATCATCACACTGTTGCCGAAAAAAGGGGACCTACAGAGCCTAAAGAACTGGAGGCCAGTCTCTCTGCTCTGCACAGACTATGAGATTCTCTCAAAAGCTCTGGCCCGAAGACTGAGAAAGGTGATGAGCAAGCTCATTCATGTAGACCAGACTTACTGTGTGCCTGGCAGGCTGATTAGTGACAATGTCACTTTAATTCGGGATGTTTTGGAGGTCTCTGGTTCATTGGCGGTAGAAACTGGTTTGATTTCATTTGACCAGGAAAAGGCGTTTGACCGGGTTGAACACCAATATTTATGGACAGTTTTAGCTGCTTTTGGGTTCAGCCCAGGCTTCATAGCCAGGATACGAGTCTTGTACAGTGACATTGAGAGTGTGCTGAAGATAAATGGGGGCCTGTCTGCCCCTTTAAAAGTCCAGAGGGGGGTTCGGCAGGGCTGCCCTCTCTCAGGGATGCTGTATTCCCTCGCCATAGAGCCTTTGCTTCACTGCCTGAGAAGGGATCTATCAGGAGTTACTTTTCCTGGCTGTGACACCACGGTCAAGCTGTCGGCCTATGCAGATGATGTAGTCATTCTGCTAAACAAGCAGAGTGACATTGATGTTTTGGTTAGGAGTGTCAATCTTTTTGGCCAACTTTCCTCTGCAAAAATAAACTGGGGAAAAAGCGAGGCTCTGATGGTGGGGGAGAAACTATAAAATCAGCTTACGCTGCCTGGTGGGCTGATTTGGAAAAAAGGAGGGTTTAAGTATCTTGGTGTCTTTATTGGAAATCAGCAGTTTGAGCAAAAAAATTGGGATGGGGTCATAGAGAAAATTAACGGGAGACTAAACAAGTGGAAGTGGCTAATGCCAAGTATATCTTTTAGAGGAAAAGTGCTCATTTTAAATAATCTTGTTTCCTCATCCCTGTGGCACCGCCTCATGTGCATGGACCCCCCTGCTGGTTTGTTGTCCAAAATTCAGTCTGTTTTGGTGGACTTTTTTGGGGGGGTGGACTCCACTGGGTCCCTCAAGCCCTGTTATTTCTTCCCAAAGAGGAGGAGGGGCAAGGAGTGATTCATTTAGCTAGTAGAGGTGCTGCTTTTAGATTGACTTTCATACAGAGACTGCTGACGGGCCCCCAGGACCTGGTATGGAGGCCTTTGGCCTGTGTTATTTTACAGAGAGTCCTTGGGCTTGGGCTAGACCTCCCTGTGTTTTTAATGGATTTTAAGAACTCTAATGCACTGTCTTTGCCCAGTTTTTACCGCAGTCTCTTTTCAGTGTGGACTCTTTTTAAAAAACAAAGAGGGCCATGCGATTCCCTCTACTGGTTGTTGAGGGAGCCGCTGGTTTTTGGTGGTCGCCTTGGTGTCCTGCCGGGAGTTGGAAGGACTTTCCTTGATAGGCTGTGTTCCAGGAACGTTCTCACTCTGAAGCAAGTGGTGGAACTGGCTGGTCCTGGCCTCAACAACGCCTCAGCTTTAGCAGCTCATCTTGGTGTCAGGTCAAATCGTTTCATCGATGGTCTTCTTGCACACTGGAAACAGGAGCTTCATGGACTTGAGCACTCCCTACTCTTGGACTTTAGCAATGGCACACTGCAGGCGGAAAGCACGGACCCCTTTCCCTCTCTCATGCTCAATATGGACTTTGACGTCACTCCTTGCTCCTTACTGGCATTCTGTGCTCCCACTGGTGTGGACTTTGGAGGAGCCAGTGGTAAGGCACTCTACAGACTGGTGGTGATGGCACTCAACAAGGACAGATTGAACACCTGTGTGGACACTCCTTGGAGAGCCTATTTTAGACTAGGAAAAGGGCATCGGCCTACCTGGAGGGCTCGTTATAAAGCCCCTCTCCCTAAGAGGCATGGAGACTTACAGTGGAGGGTCCTGCATGGTATTATAGCTGTCAATGCTTTTGTTTCTGTGATTAACAGCAGTGTCAGTGATCAGTGTGTTTTTTGTTCCTCTAGGGAGACAGTTTTTCATTGTTTTATTGAATGTCAGCGCCTGAGTGGCCTCTTTGAACTTCTCACAGAACTTTTTCACTTTTTTAAGGAAGCTTTCTCTTAGCAGGTTTTCATTTGTGGTTTTATGTACAATCGTCGTTTTAAGCAGAAGTGTCAACTACTGAACTTTGTTTTAGGGCAGGCAAAGTTGGCTATCTATGTAAGCCGGAGAAGAAAACTTGAAAATGTTGAGAATGATGTTGATGTCAAAATTTTATTTGTGAGGCTACTTAAAGCCAGAATCAGGCTGGACTTTCAGTTTTTTATGGGGAATGGGGATGTGGAAGGTTTCAGGACCCTCTGGTCCCTAGAGAATGTCCTCTGTTCAGTTCGTGATGGACAGCTTTTTTGGGGGCGTTTTTGGGGGGGTTAATTTTCTGTGTAATATAACATGACATAGAAATTGTATTGAATGATGGACAAGTGTGTTTATTAAAGATCCTTTAAAAATCAAAATCTCTCTCTCTCTCTCTCTCTCTCTCTCTCTCTCTCTATATATATATATATATATATATATACAGTATATATATATATATATAGTGGTGTGAAAAAGTATTTGCTCCCTTCAAGATTTCTCTTTTTTTTTGTATGTTTGTAACACTTAAATGTTTCAGATTATCAAACAAATTTAAACATGAGACAAAGATAACACAAGTAAACACAAAAATGCAGTTTTTAAATGAAGGTGTTTATTATTAAGGGGAAAAAAAATCCAAACCTACATGGCCCTGTGTGAAAAAGTGATTGCCCCGAAACCTAAAAACTGGTTGGGCCACGCTTTGCAGCAACAGCTGCAATCAAGTATTTGTGATAACTGGCAATGAGTCTTTTATGGTGCTGTGGAGGAATTTTGGCCAATTCTTTGCAGAATTGTTGTAATTCAGCCACATTGGAGGGTTTCACCCAACCTGGTTGGGGCTTCCCGTTCAGTTATTGGAGACCCCCTTGAGACTGATCACCCTCTCTATAGCCCCTTTCGCTATGGTTTCCCACCGGACTGTCCCAGTGTCTGTTATTACATCGGGCAATCACCAGGAGGAGCTGAGGTTATATGTATGTACTGCAGATCTCTTCATCCCCGGTTATCCTCGGCTATCCCTGGCTTCGCCTGCACAACCCCTCCATAGACTGGCAGTCCGGGAGTGTCCGTGCCTGGAGTTGTTTTTGTTTAAGTGCCTTCCTTCAGTCCGCTACATGCTTGCCGTCCATGCCGCTAAGTGCCCCGATCCCTGCCCCTCCTGATTTGGATAAGGTCCCTCCCGAATACCACGATTTGGGGGCCGCCTTCAGCAAGATGCAAGCCCTTTCCCTCCCCCCCACCGCCCTTATGATTGTGCCAATAATCTCCACGCTGGAGCTCCTCTACCATCCAGCAGACTTTACAACCTGTCTGCGCCGGAGCGGGAAGCGATGGAGACGTACATCAAGGAGTGTTTGAGCTCAGGCATAATCCGGCCATCGTCGTCAGCGGGGGGGGCGGGCTTTTTCTTCGTCAGCAAGAAGGATGGCTCACTGAGACCGTGTATAGACTTTAGGGAGTTAAACAACATAACTATCAAGGATATGTACACTCTTCCTCTCATTAACTCAGCCTTTGATTCCCTCCAAGGTGCCTCCTAGTTTTCTAAATTGGACCCGTGCAACGCCTATTTTCTGGTGCGGATCCAGGAGGGTGATGAATGGAAGACGGTGTTCCGGACTCCGAGTGGACACTTCGAGTATCTCGTGATGCCATTCGGGCTGACCAACGCCCCTGCCGTCTTCCAGAGGCTGATTAATGATGTATTGAGGGATTTCTTGGGCACATTTGTGTTTGTTTATCTGGACGACTTCCTGATTTTTTCACAGTCCCTGGAGGAGCATCGTGTCCACGTGAGGTGGGTACTGCAGCGATTATTGGAAAACAAACTTTTTGTGAAGGCTGAAAAATGTGAGTTTCACGTTAACCGGACTTCGTTCCTGGGTTTTATCATCTCTCATAATGAGATCCTCCAGACCCGGGTAAAATCAAAGCAGTGGTTGAGTGGCCTACCCCATCATCCAGAAAGCAGCTCCAACAGTTTCTGGGATTTGCCAACTTTTACCGCCGCTTCATTCAGAATTACAGCCGGATTGCTCTCCCCCTAACCAGTCTTACCTCTCCCAAGGTTCCTTTCCGGTGGACTGAGGAGGCGGCGGCGGCCTTTGCTGAACGAAGTCCAGGTTCTCTTCTTCTCCTGTTCCGACGCAGGTGGACCCCACACTCCAGTGCTTGGTGGAAGTGGATGCATCGGACTCGGGGATGGGAGCAGTCCTGTCCCAGAGTCTCTGGCAGATGGCAAAATTCGACCCTATGCGTTCTTCTCCCAGGGAACTGTTGGCCGTCAAACTCGCCTTGGAGGAGTGGCGTCATTGGTTGGAGTGGGGCCTCCCAGCCATTCATCGTAGGGACTGACCACAAGAACTTGGAATACCTTCAGACGGCCAAGCGTCTGAACTTCCGCCAGGCCCGCTGGTCTTTGTTTTGTGGGAGGTTTGACTTCACCATTACCTATCGTCCCGGGTCGAAGAACACGAAGCCGGATGCCTTGTCCCGCCAGTTTGCCTCTGAGATGACAGAGACGCCCGAGCACCCTATCCTACCTCCATCATGTGTCATGGGCGCCATCTCCTGGGGTATTAAGGACAAGGTGTTGAAGGCTCTGGAGGACGAGCCCAACCCGGGTGGGGGGCCAGCGTGTAGACTGTTTGTTCCATCAGCCATCTGGGGGAAGGTTATTCATTGGGGTTATTCATCTAAGTTCTCATGTCACCCAGGGCAAGGACACATAGTGGAGCTGATCCAGAGGACATTTTGGTGGCTGTCGCTACAGAGGGATGTCAGGGAGTACATCCGGGCCTGTCCTCATTGTGCCACCGGGAAGACGTCTTCTTCTCCTCCAGCTGGATTACTCCGTCCCCTCCCCATCCCCAACAGGCCGTGGTCCCACGTGGCCCTGGATTTCATTACCGGTCTCCCATCATCCAACCACAACACGGTAATTCTTACACTGGTTGACAGATTCTCCAAGGCTGCCCATTTCGTTCCCCTGCAGGGGCTGCCCAAGGAGACGGCGGACCTCCTAGTCCAGCATGTAGTTCGTCTTCATGGCATCCCCTTGGACATCATCTCGGACCGGGGTCCCCAGTTCGTGTCCCAAGTCTGGAGTTCATTTTGCAGCACCTTGGGGGCCACTGTGAGCCTATCTTCAGGCTACCATCCTCAAACCAATGGGCAGTGTGAACGAGCGAACCAGGAATTGGAGGCCGTGCTGCAGTGTGTCGCCACCACCAACGCCTCGTCTTGGAGCTCCCACCTTCCCTAGATTGAGTATGCGCACAACACCACCATCTCATCAGCCATAGGCATGTCTCCTTTCCAGGCCTCGTTGGGATACAATCCCCCACTGTTCCCGGAGGAGGAGGGGGCCATTGCAGTTCCTTCGGTTCGTGCCCACCTGCAGCGGTGTTGTTGGATCTGGAGGGCTACTCGGGAGGCTCTGCAATGCACAGCTGAGCGCAACACGGCGGTGGCCAACCGTCACAGGGCTCCAGCTCCCATCTACCAGGTTTCCAACAGGTATGGCTGTCTACCAAGCATATTGATTTAAAGGGTGAGAGGAGGAAGATGTCTCAAAGGTTCATTGGACCCTTTCCCATCACACAAATCATTAACCCAGCATGTGTGCGACTAGCTCTCCCCCCTTCCTCCGCATCTGTCCTTCTTTTCACATCTCCCAGGTCAAGCCTGTCTGCTCCAGCCCCTTGTGTCCTCCATCCAGGGACCCACCACCACCGATGATGATCGACGGTGACCCGACTTGGAAGGTCAACGCCATTCTGGACGTCAGATGCCGGGGTTGCGGTCTACAGTACCTTGTGGATTGGGAGGGCTATGGGCTGGAGTGGAGATCCTGGGTGCGCCCCTGCTTCATGCTGGACAAGCAACTCATCAGGGACTTCCACCAGGTGCACCCAGGTAGGATGGATCAACCGCCGAGAAGCGTGTTGTTGGGGGAAAGCACTGTCATGGCCGCCAATTAGGTGCACCTGCGCACACACACCTGTCTGCTATCTGGATCTGCCTATATATTCTGTGAGACCCAGAGATCAGCGCGGAGTCGTCTGCTTCCTTCCTGAGGAATCTGAACTCACCAACTCTACACTGAGCTTCCAGCCTCATTGTCTTTCCAGCACTTCTGCTCGCCTTGGGTCTCCTAACCATCCGGTAGCCAATTAAGCCTGAACCTTTCCTCTCACCCATCTCCTTCCCCTGTGCACAAGTGGTGCTCGGCGGCAGACTCCCGTCCACCTGGTGGCGGACCTCCCTGCCTCGTTCACCTGCCTGCTACATCTCCTATGGGGCGACTGGCACTGTCCTCCTGGCCTGGGCCGGTGTGCTAACCCGTGTGCTTCTCCAACTCAGCAAAAAGTAAAGACAGTCATATCTGGCGCTTCTCCTGTCAGGATTGCTCCTAATTGTCCCTCTGCTCTGTCCTTAGGGTTGCCAGGTTGCACGGTGCTCTGCTCGCCCCAAACTGACTCATCCACACACTACACTCACAACAGACATTCACACATGCATCCATACATTCACATCTATTATTAATAAAAGGTTAACTGTGTTTCCTGAGTCGTGTCTGCTTCTTGGGTCTGTACCATGTCATTATTTGCAGTTTTATGGTGTTTTAGCTGCAGTGTGCAGGCTAGCGCTGCTAACGAGTGAGCGGACCAGTAAATCTAAACACAGCTGTTCTTGGTAACTTTCTGGTAAGACAAGGTGACTAATCCAGCTGCAGTCCTGGGTGAACTGTATCTGTTATTTACTATTAACCTTATTTATACAGGTAATCCCATTGAGACACGGGGTCTCATTTTCAATAGAGCTGTTTCATCGATCAGTTCTGTTAAAGCAGAGCTGATCACAGTGGTCATCTGGTACATAGAAGGATGAAGCTGGTCTCATATTTATTTTGTACATAATCATTTCTGGATGATTTTAACATTTATTTTGCTGGGATGCATCAAGGTGAAGAAGTTCTGTCCCCCTCAATGGTTCGGAATCAGAATCAGAATCAGAATGAGATTTATTGCCATTGTTCATGTAGTACACAAACTAGGAATTTGTCTCGGTGCAATGTTGCAACATTAAACATGGAGTAGCCATCCATCCATCCATCCATCTTCTACCACTTTTCCGGAGGTCCGGGTCGCGGAGGCAGCAGTTCAAGCAGAGAAGCCCAGACTTCCCTCTCCCCAGCCACCTGCTCCAGCTCTTCAGAGGGGATACCAAGGCGTTCCCAGACCAGCTGGGAGACATAGTCTCTCCACCGAGTCCTGGGTCTGCCCCGGGGTCTCCTCCCAGTGGGACGTGCCTGAAACACCTCAAGTGGGAAGCGTCCAGGAGGCATCCTAATCAGATGCCCATACCACCTCAACTGACTCCTTTCAATGTGGAGGAGCAGCGGTTCTACTCTGAGCCTCTCCCGGATGACTGAGCTCCTCACCCTATCTCTGAGGGTGAGTCCAGCAATCCTACGGAGAAAGCTCATTTCAGCCGCTTGTATCCGCGATCTCGTTCTTTCGGTCATTACCCAAAGCTCGTGACCATAGGTGAGAGTAGGAACGTAGATTGACTGGTAAATCGACAGCTTTGCCTCAGAACTAAGCTCCCTCTTCACCACAACAGACCGGTACAACGTCCGCATCACTGCAGATGCTGCTCCAATCCGTCTGTCGATCTCTCGCTCCATTTTCCCCTCACTCGTGAACAAGACCCCAAGATACTTAAACTCCTCCACTTGGGGCAGGAGCCTGTCCCCAACCCGGAGAGGACAATCCACCTTTTTCCGGCTGAGGACCATGGACTCGGACTTGGAGGTGCTGATTCTCATCCCAGCCGCTTCACACTCAGCGGCAAACCGTCCCAGCAAGAGCTGTAGGTCATTGCTGGATGAAGCCAACAGGACAACATCATCTGCAAACAACAGAGATGAGATCCTGTGGTCACCAAGCATGACACCCTCCATTCCCTGGCTGCGCCTAGAAATCCTGTCCATAAAAATTATGAACAGGATCGGTGACAAAGGGCAGCCCTGGCGGAGTCCAACTCTCACTGGGAATGACTCCGACCGAGTGTTGGCAATACGAACCAAACTCTCACAACGGTCGTACAGAGACCGAATAGCTCGTAACAACAAGCCCGATACCCCATACTCCCGAAGCACCCCCCCCAAAAATCCACGAGGGACGCGGTCAAATGCCTTCTCCAAGTCCACAAAACACATGTAAACTGGTTGGGCAAACTCCCACGAACCCTCAAGAATTCTCGAGAGGGTAAAGAGCTGGTCCGATGTGCCACGGCCAGGACGAAAACCACATTGCTCCTCCTGAATCCGAGGTTCGACCAACGGCCGGACTCTCCTCTCCAGTACCTTGGCATAGACCTTCCCAGGGAGGCTGAGGAGTGTGATCCCTCTAAAGTTGGAGCACACCCTCCGGTCCCCTTTTTTGAAGAGAGGAACCACCACCCCGGTTTGCCATGCCAAAGGCACTGCCCCCGACCTCCACGCAATGTTGCAGAGACGTGTCAACCATGACAACCCAACAACATCCAGGGCCTTGAGGTACTCAGGGCGAATCTCGTCCACCCCCGGGCCCGGCCACCAAGGAGATTATTAACCACCTTGGCGACCTCAGCCCCTGTGATAGGCGAGTCATCCCCCTCGTCCCCAAACCCTACTTCCTCTGTGGAAGGCATATCAGTGGGATTGAGGAGATCCTCGAAGTATTCCTTCCACCGCCCGACGATATCCCCAGTTGAAGTCAACAGTGTCCCATCAGCACCATACACAGTGTGGACAGGGAGCTGCTTTCCCCTCCTGAGCCGCCGAACAGTTTGCCAGAATCTCTTTGAAGCCGACCGAAAGTCTTGTTCCATGGCCTCACCGAACTCCTCCCATACCCGCGTTTTTGCTTCAGCAACCACCCGAGCTGCACTCCGCTTGGCCTGCCGGTACACCTCAGCTGCTTCGGGAGTCCCACAAGCCAACCAAGCTTGATAGGACTCCTTCTTCAGCTTAATGCCCCCCCTCACCACTGGTGTCCACCACTTGGTTCAGGGGTTGCCACCACGAGATGCACCGACTACCTTGCGGCCGCAGCTCTGGGCTGCTGCTTCAACAACAGAGGTGGAGAACATGGCCCATTCAGACTCCATGTCTCCAGACTCCCTCGGAATGTGGTTGAAGTTCTTCCAGAGGTGGGAGTTGAAGACCTCCCGGACAGGGGCCTCAGCCAGACGCTCCCAGCACACCCTCACTATACGTTTGGGTCTACCAGATCTGAATGGCTTCCTCCCCTGCCATCGGATCCAACTCACCACCAGGTGGTGATCAGTTGACAGCTCTGCACCTCTCTTTACTCGGGTGTCCAAGACATACGGTCGCAGGTCTGATGATACGATAACAAAATCGATCATCGACCTGCAACCTAGGGTGTCCTGGTGCCAGGTGCACATATGGACACCCTTATGCTTGAACATGGTGTTCGTTATGGACAGACTGTGGTTAGCACAGAAGTCCAATAACTGAACACCACTCGGGTTCAGATGGGGCAGGCCGTTCCTCCCAATCACCCCCCTCCAGGTTTCATTGTCGTTGCCCACGTGCGCATTGAAGTCCCCCAGTAGGACAATGGAGTCTCCAGGAGGAGCACCCTCCAGCACCCCAGTCACAGACTCCAGAAAGGCTGGGTACTCTGAAACATCATTTGGTGCATAGGCACAAATGATGGTCAGGACCCGTTTCCCAACCCGAAGGCGCAGGGAAGCAACCCTTTCGTCCACCGGGGAAAACTCCAATATAGAGGCCGCAAGGTGGGGCGATACAAGAATACCCACCCCTGCTCGTCGCCTCTCGCCCGGGGCACATCCAGAAAAGGCCAAGCTCCAGCCCCTCTCCAGGAGACTGGTTCCGGAACCGGAGCTGTGTGTTGAGGTGAGGCCGACTATATCTAGCCGGTATCGCTCAACCTCGTACACCAGCTCAGGCTCCTTCCCCACTAGAGAGGTGACATTCCACGTACCAAAAACCAGTTTAGAAAGCTTGGGATCAGTCCACCAAGGTCTCCGCCTTTGACCGCCACCTAATCCACATAGCACCGGACCCCCATGATCCCTCCTGCAGGTGGTGAACCCACTGGAGGGCGGACCCATGTAACTCCTTCGGGCTGAGCCCGGCCGGGTCCCATGGGTGGAAACCCGGCCACCAGACGCTAGCCTTCGAGCCCCTCCCCCAGGCCTGGCTCCAGGGTGGGGCCCCGGTAACCCCATACCGGGCGGGGTACACTGAATCCTTGATATAGAATTTATCATGAGAGTCTGTTGGATCGTTCTTAGTCTGGCCCTTCACCCAGGACCAGTTTGTCTTGGGAGACCCTATCAGAGGCAAATTGCCCCTGGACAACATAGCTCCTGGGATCACTGGGGCACGCAAACCCCCCCACCACGATAAGGTGACGATAAAAAACTATGCATGCAATAAAAGGTAGAATATGAATAAGTAATACTAATCTATGCAATTTTTAAATATATTAACAAGCAGCAGATATTGTGGAGTTCCACATAGTGCAGTCGGTAGTGCAAAAAGAAAACAGTGATAATTGTCATGAGTCCGGTTGAGCTGCTGTACGTAGTGCACGAGAGTCTAATAAGTCACTTAGTGTTCAGCAGTCTGATGGCAGAGGGGAAGAGGCTGTTCATGTAGCGGGAGGTTTTAGTCTGAATGGACCGAAGTCTTCTGCCTGAGGGGAGGGGGGCAAACAGTGCGTGTCCAGGGTGTGAAGGGTTGGCTATGATCCGACCTGCACGCCTCCGGGTCCTGGAGATGTACAGGTCCTGGAGGGATGGGAGCTTGCAGCCGATCACCTTCTCAGCAGCGCGCACAACGCGCTGCAGTCTTAGCCTGTCCCTGGCGAGTGGCTCCTGCGTACCACACGGTGATGGAGGTGGTGAGGATGGACTCGATTATGGCTGTGTAGAACTGCACCAATATCTTGGTGGGTAGCTTGAGCTTCCTCAGCTGCCGCAGAAAGAACATCCTCTGCTGGGCCTTTTTGATGAGGGAGCTGATAGTCGGCTCCCACTTGAGGTCCCAGGTGATGGTGGTGCCCAGGAAGAGGAAGGAATCCACAGTGGTGATGGGAGAGTCTGTGAGGGTAAGGGGGGGCAGAGGGGCTGTGACTTTTCTGAAGTCCACGATCATCTCCACTGTCTTCAGAACATTCAGCTGCAGGTTGTTGTGGCTGCATCAGGACGCCAGCCGGGCCACCTCTCTCCTGTAGACGGACTCGTCACCGTTGGAGATGAGCCCGATGAGGGTGGTGTCGTCCGCAAACTTGATCAGCTTGACAGACTGGTGGCTGGAGGTGCAGGAGTTGGTGTACAGGGAGAAGAGCAGGGGGGAAAGTACACAGCCCTGGGGTGATCCAGTGCTGATGCTAACAGAGTCTGAGACAGTCTTTCCCAGCCTCACATGCTTCCTCCGGTCCGTCAGGAAGTCGGTGATCCACCTGCAGAGGGAGTCAGGCACGTTGAGCAGGGACAGCTTGTCCTGGAGCAGAGCGGGGCGGATGGTATTGAATGCAGAGCTGAAGTCCACAAACAGGATCCTGACGTAGGTTCCCGGGGAGTCCAGGTGCTGCAGGATGGAGTGGAGGGCCAGGTTGACTGTGTCGTCCACAGACCTGTTGGCTCTGTAGGCGAACTGCAGCGGGTCCAGGAGGGGAGTGGTGATGGTCTTGAGGTGGGGCAGGACCAGGCGCTCAAAGGACTTCATGACTACAGAGATGAGCGCTACAGGTCTGTAGTCATTAAGTCCAGTGATCCGTGGCTTCTTGGGGACAGGGACGATGGTAGAGGTTTTGAGGCAGGCCGGCACGTGGCATGACTTCAGGGAAGTGTTAAAAATGTCTGTGAAGACAGGAGTCAGCTCCTCCACACAGTGTCTCAGGGTGGAGGGAGACACGCCGTCTGGGCCGGGGGCCTTGCACGGGTTCAGTCTGGAGAACTGTCTGTGCACGTCCTGCTCACTGATGGCAAGGGCGGGGGGGGGGGCGTCTTTGATGAAGTGGGGACCATGGAGGCAGTGGCGCTGGGGGGAGGGCGGAGTTGGACACAGCTGACGAGGTGTCAAAATGGGCATAGTGTTGGGACAGTCTTTGACAAAGGGCTTTGTCATCCTGTCCCTTAGAAGCCTGAGGCCGATAGTTGGTGATTTGCCTCAGTCCTCTCCACACAGAAGCAGAGTTGTTATCAGTGAACTGCTGCTGGAGTCTCTCAGAATACACAGATTTAGCTGTCCTCAGCTCTCTGCTAAACCGGTATTTGACCTCCCTGTAGCAGTCCCTGTCTCCACTTTTCAACGCTGCTTCCTTCTCCTTCCTGATCTGTCTGAGCTTAGCTGTGAACCAGGGCTTGTCGTTGGAGTAACTCACCCTGGTACGCGATGGAAGAATGCTCTCCTCACAAAAGTGGATATATGAGGTCACAGTGTCCATGTACTCATCCAGATCATGCGTAGCTCCTTTAAACATGTCCCAGTCAGTTATTTCCAAGCACTTGCGCAGCTCCTCCACAGCTTCACTGGTCCATTTCCTCGTAGTGCTCACAACAGGTTTTGTGAGCTTCAGTCTCTGTCTGTATGTGGGAATCAGGTGGACCATCACGTGATCAGATAGTCTGAGCGCAGCGTGGGGAACAGCGCGATACGCGTCCTTAACTGTAGTGTAACAGTGATCCAGCGTGTTCTCTCCTCTGGTGGGGCATTTAATAAATTGTTTGTACCGGGGGAGTTCGTGGCTCAGGTTGCTCTGGTTAAAGTCGCCAACCACAATAACCAGAGAGTCCGGGAAGGTCCGCTCCGCTTGCTGAATGTGATCCACGAGCCCGCGCTGAGCCTCGCGCACGTCCGTGTTGGGCGGGATGTAGACAGCAGCCAGGATGAATGAAGCAAACTCAAGCGGGGAATAAAATGGCTTGCAGTTGATGAATAAATATTCCAGAGTGGGAGAACAGTGTTGGAAGATCACAGTTACATCGGAGCACCAGCTGCTGTTGATGTAGAAGCAGACTCCTCCGCCTGTAGTCTTGCCAGAGAGCCCCGTGTCGCGGTCTGCACGAAACAGCTGAAATCCCTCGAGGAGGAGCGCACTGTCCGGTGTCTTTTCCTTGAGCCAGCTCTCAGTGAAGCAGAGGGCACATGAGGTGGAGAGGTCCTTAAATCGCATCAGCAGTCTCAGTTCATCTACCTTGTTATAAAATGAGTTGACATTGGACAGAAAGATCCCAGGCAAAGCCTTGTGCGTGCCTCTCCTGCAAAGCCGCACCAGGGCGCCTGCTCATCTTCCTCTCTTTCGCCGTCTTACTTTTTGGGCTAAAAAGTGAACCAGATCGGCAGCAGGAGCCAAAAAAACTGGGAGTAGGTCCGTGGGAGTGAAAGTCCTGATATTTAGTAGCTCTTCACAGGTGTAAGAGCAGGCAGACACACAATTGACGAACAAAAACAAACAAAAAAAAGCGCAGCGAAGCACCATGGCGACCACTGTGGGCGCCATCTTGGATCTTCCAAGTTCGGGGCTCATATTTACTTCAGTAAACACAATGGTGTGTCTGACGTTAGTTTTCTTCTGCGCATGTGGGTCAATTCATAGTTGTAGACCGTTCACACTGGAGTCTGATGAGGGTCGCATTTAAGTTATAATTTGAAAAGCCACACAGAAAAATTGGATCTAAGCAAAAAAATCAGAATTGAGCATTAAGACCTGCAGTTTGACCGTAGCCTAAGAGAAAATGCTTCAAGTGTCTGTTTTCTGTGTATAATGCACAGATCTTATGTGTAAGGGAAAAATCAATATTTAAACAATCTACACACTTTTTCTTCTGCGTTATCCATTGCATTTGCTACATGAAAGATGTAAGAGGAGTTGACAGCTTGACTTAGTATCTGACTGTGGCATCAAGAATTCATCTCCTGACATAAAGTAACTATGATTTAGTAAATGCTAGTTAGCTGAGTAGTTCATATGAGTTGGGTAAACATGAAAATTTCTCTTAAACAGGTGAGATTGCTGAGATTTAAATAAAGATGGAGTGATCTGTCCGGAGATGGAGGAGTCATCCTCAACATGATGCTGAACAACACATTAAGCTGAAAATTGGCAAGGCTGGTGTCACTGAGTGTTTTAAGATAAGATAAGATAAGATAAGCCTTTATTAGTCCCACAATGGGGAAATTCCAGGATTGCAACAGCATAGGGATAGCAACACTCAGAGCAACAATCAGAAGACAAGAAAAAACAACATCTAGTAAACATATGTCCATATTACTATAAATGTATATATATAGACACACAGTGCAGAGCATTATGGCTGGTGAATGTGCAGCAGAAAGTCTAAGCTCTCTCTCCGCGGATGCAGCGGGCCAGCTGGAAGTCTTTGGGCATGATGGTGACCCCCTTAGCGAAGAAGAGACCCACCAGGTGGGCCTCGCTGGTCTCCTGCAGAGCCATGACGACGAAGCTCAGGAAACGCAGGACGGTCTTGAAGTCCTGAGCGATCTCCCTCACCAGGCGCTGGGCAGGCAGCTTACGGATGAGCAGCTCCGTGGATTTCTGGTAGCGACGGATCTCTCTCAGAGCCACGGGCCTGTGACGGCGAGGCCTCTTCACTCTGCCGGTGGCCAGAGCGCCTCTCCGAGCAGCCCTGGTGGCTAGCTGTCTCCTGGGGGGCTTCTTCCTCCAGTAGATTTTACGGGCGGTCTGCTTGGTTCTTGCCATCGCTCTTTATTATTGTCTTATATTTCTTTCA
Source organism: Pholidichthys leucotaenia (assembly GCA_020510985.1). Classification (NCBI taxonomy): domain Eukaryota; kingdom Metazoa; phylum Chordata; class Actinopteri; order Cichliformes; family Pholidichthyidae; genus Pholidichthys; species Pholidichthys leucotaenia. Next base: position 242,275,694 of record CM035841.1, read on the forward strand.
CGCCGCCTAAACTCCAGCCCGGCACCCGCGTCCTTTTCGCTACAGCTCCCGGTATGTCGAGTTTCCCATTAGCACCGGGCGGCGGCCAAGTGCTAGCTAGCACTAGCTCCTCCCCGCTGTAACGTCTCCCACTGCAAACCGTGGCTCCGTCCGCCGACCCGGGAGACCCCCGGGGCGATCCGTGCGTCCGTGATATATATACAGAGTGAAAGGTGTAGAAAGAAGAAGGAAGATAAAAAAAAGGCTGTTGCAACAGGCAGCCGACTCGTGTGGTGCCGCCGGTCCGGCGGAACCGGAACCGGAAAAAAAAAAAATCAACCCATATTTATCAACCCATACTAAGGTTTGTTCTCACATTTTTGTGTTTAACATGTGGACATGCAACTTGTGTTTCTGCAGATGTATTCAAGTCTTGTATAATAACAATAAATAATAATCTTGAGTCACACTGTATGAATTTAGTATTGGGCACTGAAACCAGTATGTATCTCATGTTCCAACATTGTATTAATTATCTGTTGATATTTGAATTACTAGTTTGTAACTGTTATCGAGATCTACTAGCAGAACACTCATAACTATTTTACCATTACTATAGAAGCAGATTAAAATAAGAATAATTGTGTTTTGAGTATTTTTGATTTAGCTGTTTCTAAGCATAAATACCACAGTTTTGCCTCCCTGCTGATAAGCCATGTAGCTGTCTTCACAGACATTTTTAACACCTCCCTTAAGTTATGCCACGTGCCGTCCTGCCTCAAATCCTCCACCATCATCCCTGTCCCCAAGAAGCCACGGATCACTGGACTTAATGACTACAGACCTGTAGCGCTCACCTCTGTAGTCATGAAGTCCTTTGAGCGCCTGGTCCTGTCCCACCTCAAGTCCATCACCACCCCTCTCCTGGACCCGCTGCAGTTTGCCTACCGAGCCAACAGGTCTGTAGACGACGCAGTCAACCTGGCCCTCCACTCCATCCTGCAGCACCTGGACTCCCCGGGAACCTACGCCAGGATCCTGTTTGTGGACTTCAGCTCCGCATTCAACACCATCCGCCCCGCTCTGCTCCGGGACAAGCTGTCCCTGCTCAACGTGCCTGACTCCCTCTGCAGGTGGATCATCGACTTCCTGACGGACCGGAGGCAGCATGTGCGGCTGGGAAAGACTGTCTCAGACTATACTAGCATCAGCACCGGATCACCCCAGGGCTGTGTACTTTCCCCCCTACTCTTCTCCCTTTACACCAACTCCTGCACCTCCAGCCACCAGTCTGTCAAGTTGATCAAGTTTGCAGACGACACCACCCTCATCGGGCTCATCTCCAACGGCGACGAGTCCGCCTACAGGAGAGAGGTGGCCCAGCTGGCGTCCTGGTGCAGCAATAACAACCTGCAGCTGAACGCTCTGAAGACAGTGGAGATGATTGTAGACTTCAGGAAAGTCACTACTCCTCTGCCCCCCCTCACCCTCTCAGGCTCTCCCATCACCACTGCTGATTCCTTCCGCTTCCTAGGCACTACCATCACCAGGGACCTCAAATGGGAGCCGACCATCAGCTCACTCATCAAAAAAGCCCAGCAGAGGATGTTCTTCCTGCGGCAGCTGAGGAAGCTCAAGCTACCCACCAAGATGTTAGTGCAGTTCTACACAGCCATCATCGAGTCCATCCTCACCACCTCCATAACCGTGTGGTACGCAGGAGCCACTGCCAGGGACAGACTAAGGCTGCAGCGCGTCGTGCGCACTGCTGAGAAGGTGATCGGCTGCAAGCTCCCATCTCTCCTGGATCTGTACATCTCCAGGACCCGGAGGCGTGCTGGCCGGATCATAGCCAATCCCTCACACCCTGGTCACGTACTGTTTGCCCCCCTCCCCTCTGGTAGAAGACTTCGGTCCATCCAGACTAAAACCTCCCGTCACATGAACAGCTTCTTCCCCTCTGCCATCAGACTGCTGAACACTAAGTGACTTATTGACTCTCGTGCACCATGTACAGCAGCTCAACCAGACTCATGTCAATCATCACTGTTTTCTTCCTGCATTACCGACTGCACTATATAGTTCTCCACAGTATCTGCTGCTCGCTAATATATTTTAACTGTTGACCAGTATCACTTAATCTTATCCTACACTTTATTTCATGTATAGTTTATTTCTTTTATCTTATCATGTTTAATGTTGCAGCATTGTACCGAGACAAATTCCTAGTTTGTGTACTACATGAACAATGGCAATAAACCTGATTCTGATTCTGATTCTGATTCTGATTCTGGTTCTACAGTAACCCAGAAGCAAATGCTTATGTAAAACCTCAATTCTTTGGTTGAAAGCTCCAAGAATGAGCCGGTGAATTCTTCAGAGATGCAACATTTATTTGGAGGTCACATGTAAAGCAAGCAGCGCTGGGCTCAGTGGGACACAGCTCTTACAGGAATGGAGTCAGACTGAGCCCCAACTTCTGGGTGCAACTTACATTTATCTTCTTAGGCTGGGCACACCCCATACAGTGGAATGGACTCACACGCAACTGTCTGATTGGCCAGTTTAACTCTGATGTGAACAGGCCATCCTCTGCTCATGTATACTTATCCACTAAAATGTTTTATTAAAAGTGTGTGTGTGAGTGTTGATTTGGGTGTGTAACTAATGCAATAGACCTCACTTAATAGGATTGAGAGAGAAAGAGAGAGCTCTATAGCTATGCCTGATTCCTGTTTATCAGAGTGTTGTTGCTTTACACTTCAGATTGTAGTTTAACACTTTTAACATATTTGTTCATAAGAATGCAAGCAAAGACTTAACATATTTGTTCATATGAACACAACCAGAACATGTGTAGAGCATAATGGAGATTACCTACAGAATTATTATTTTGTCACTCTAACTTTTCATGACCCTTTCATTCTCCCCTTTTGACATGACTTTATCATGTCAACTATATATGGTGTGAGATACGCTAGTGTGGTACACCCAAATAGGGCACCACATTTGGAAATAATACAGAGAGACTGTCATTTTATTTTTATTTTAAGAGTATCTAAATATATTTTGAGATTGTGGACGATCAATAATATTAACATTTGATATGTAGCCCTGTATAAATATTTAAGAGTAAGCAGCGGAACCTTAGGCACTGCGGTCGTTCCACCCCAGGTAAACAAATAGGGTGCACTTCCGGCCCCCCCTTTAGTACTATCTGGAGAAAGACACGAGTGGTCCTGTGTTCTGTCTTTCAAAGACTCTTTTTGTATTTTACAGACCCAAGAGCAGACGCGAAGGATCACGTCTTTTCACGCTTTAAAACTATTTCTTTTTGTTATTGTGGTCACCTTCCCGGGACCCGTAACAAACTGTGGGGGCTCGTCCGGGATCTCTCCTCTACAGTCATCGAGGGAAGATCCAGTGATACCAGAACTACGAGACAACGGTTGCCAAGCTGCTACATCAGACACGTCAGTCAGTGGGTGTCCAAGGAGGAAGATCAAAGAGAAAGAAAGGATCTTCAACCAAAAGTGGAACTGCACTGCTGTCAAGAAGGTAAAACGCAGCCTAGTCACTGTACAAATAATACAACACTCGAACTACAGATAGCTAAAGTACCATGTCGACAGCACGAAAAGAACTGATATGGAGCATCAGAGGACGCTTGTTTGCCCTCTCAAGTAAGGATCTTTTCGAGCTAACAAAGAGCCTAGCAGCTGGAGACAAAGACACACAGTTCAGTGAAGACGATAATGAGAGCTGTATGGACTATGTCAATGCATATCTACGGTCCCCAACTCTGCTGAAACTTGAAGATGAGGGAATGAGTCAGTTGCTGATGTTGGATGATCTGCTAACTAAAGTGATACAAACGAGTGGCTCCACCACGCATTCAGCTGATCAGGCTGCAATACCAACCAAGTCAAGTCCTCATCCATCCAAGATGTTGCCAGATCCACCATCACCATCTGCTGTTCCACCAGGCACCCAAGTTAGTGTGAACGCAAACGCAGAGTCTGTAGAGGAACTGAGGAAAGCATATGAGACACTGGGAGAAAGACTAAGACTGTGTGAAGTTGTGACACTCCAACCACCTGTAGCACCCAGTCGTCAGAGCCACTCACAACCGCAGCCAAGGGAACAAGGTAGTCCAGAAAGATATGTCACTCTCAAAGACCTTTCCTACCTGCCTCGGAGAGAATTCAAGGCTTTTGGAGGACAAATTGGAGACAACAGCTCTGAAATCAATTATAACAGTCTCATGAGACAGATCAATGAAGGATTAAAAGAAGGATTTTCTGAAGCAGAGGTCATGAGGGGGGTACTGAGAATTGTAAAGCCTGGCACGTTCAGGGACATGCTCATGCTCAAAGATGAACTGGTTCTTTCTGAACTTCAGGGCTTTCTCCGATCCCACCTTGGAGAAAAGGCAACAACAGAGATGTTCCAGGAGTTAATGTGCGCCCGACAAACTGAGCAGGAGTCCCCTCAGCAATTCCTATATCGCATGATTGGGCTCAAACAGAAACTCATCTTTCAGTCAAAACAAGCCACTGCAGACATCTCGTATGACCCAAGGACAATCCAGGAAGTGTTTCTGCACACAGTCTATCAAGGTCTGGGAGTGAAGTATGCAGACTTGCGGCAACGACTAAGACCTCTTACATCAAACAACAATGTAACAGATGAAGAGATTCTTAGTGAGGTCACAAAGATTATCAGTGATGAGAATGAGCACCAGCGAAGGTTAGGGCAAACCCCTCGTCAGAAGTCAGCACATAGCGCTGTGATTGCAACAAGGGACACGACAGCCAAAGACCAACAAGCCTCACAGACAATCAAACAACTCGCTGCACAAGTAGAGACTCTAACCAAGATGGTGGCAACTTTCATGGAACAGAAAGCTGTAAACTCCTCCCCTCAGCATTCTCAGCCTCCAGCTAACCAAAAGAAAACCTATCTCTGTCCGAAATGTACTGAACAAAGCTTACAGGAGTGCAGTCATTGCTTTGTATGCAGTGAGTCGGGACACAGAGCAGTCGGATGTCTGAAGCGACCCAAGAATCAGGGAAACGGGAATCGGTCTCTGTCAAGGGACAGCCAGAGATCGATACAGAGCCAAAGTCCCAGCCAGTAAACTCTTCCTCTACCGAAGCTTCAACTCCGTGCCCCAGGCACCAGAGCAAGCAGCCGAGAAAGCAGGTCAAATGCAACAGAAGGAAAGGTCAGATTCCCTCCTGTCAGAGTGCCACCAAATACCAAGCTCCCCTTGTCGGCAAGAAAAGTCTGCTGAAATGTCTAATCGGTGGTTACCCTGCGACAGTGCTGTTTGACTCTGGCTCACAAGTGAGTATAGTTGACAGGCAATGGGTCAAAAAGCACATACCCAACACTGTGGTAAGACCACTCCAAGATCTGCTGAACGACGAGCTTGAGGTTTATGCAGTTAATGGCCAAGCAGTCCCATATGACGGATGGGTCGAGCTTACAGTCACTTTAGCGGGCCACGAAGATCCCAATCTCACTGCACAAGCGCCATTCCTAGTCAGTAAGCTGTCACTGAACCAACCACTAGTTGGAGCTAATGTGCTGGGAGCGATTATACAAGGCCAAGGGACAGATGAGGAAGCCAGTACAGTACTATATAGTCTACTGCGCAGAGCTCTTGGAATGGACGAAGACCAGGTAGTGGCCATGGTAAACTTCATTCAAGTGCCGCAAAGAACTGACTGTGATCCTGTTACACTCAGAGTCGGTAAAGACAACATGATTATCCCAGCTGGCAAAGCAGTACAAATATGTTGCAGGGTGCCCCAGAACTTTGACATCTCTGACCCTCTTGTACTTTACGAACCTGCTGAAGAGAACATTGCTTTGAGAAATTTGAGTGTGGGGGAAGGACTTTTGGAGATTAACAATTCCCAAAGACCTTTTGTAAAGGTCCCCATCTCCAACCATTCCAAACATGAAGTAATCCTGCCGAAAAGAACAGCCCTAGGCACCATCGAACATGTCGCCAAAGTCATTGAAACTGATACACTAGAGCCACCAGAAACCCAGCCCATACTGACATCAGCAACTACAGCAGAGGTACTAAGTAAGACCGCCCAAGGTGACTCTCCTGCCGAGCCTTGGTTGCCACCGGTCGATCTCAGTCATCTAAGCCCAGATCAGCAAAAGTCAGTCGAAAAGGTTCTGATGGAAGAGTGCGAGGCATTCTCTCGCGATAGCACTGATATTGGCTGTATCCCTTCTTTGCAAATGGAAATCAGACTCAAAGATGACACGCCAGTTCAGAGAGCTTACGCCTCCATCCCCAAGCCCCTGTATAGGGAAGTAAAAGAGTACATTCAGGAACTGATAGTGAAGGGATGGATCGTAAAGTCTCAGTCACCCTACGCAGCCCCAGTTATCTGTGTCAGGAAGAAGGACGGATCTTTACGTCTGTGTATTGATTACCGCCTCCTAAACAACAAAACAGTGCCCGACAGACACCCGCTTCCCCGGATCCAGGACCTCACCGACTCCCTCGGTGGTTACAGCTGGTTCTCGATCCTGGACCAGGGTAAAGCTTACCATCAAGGTTTCATCGCAGAGGGCTCAAGGTACCTGACTGCATTCACCACCCCGTGGGGTCTCTACGAATGGGTGAGAATACCCTTCGGGCTGTCCAACGCACCCGCAGCCTTTCAGCGGAGCATGGAAGAAATGCTGGACACGCTCCGTGATGAGTGCTGCATACCCTACCTTGATGATGTGCTCTGTTTTTCCAAGTCATTTAATGAACATGTCCAAGTGCTGAGGAAAGTTCTCCAAGCTTTGCAACGCCACGGGGCGAAGCTGAAGCCTGAGAAGTGTGAGTTGTTCCGCAGAGAGGTTCGGTATGTCGGTCGCCTGGTGTCAGAAGATGGAGTGAGGGTGGACCCCAAGGACATCGAAGCTGTGCAGGCACTCAAACACAGAAGGCCACAAATAGTTGGAGAAGTCAGACAACTTTTGGGGTTCCTGAGCTATTATCGGACGTATGTGCAGGACTTCTCGCGCATTGCCAAACCCCTGTACGACTTGCTCCAGGTAAAGTCTGACACACTGCCGTCCAAGCCATCCAAGGGCAGAGCAAAGTACCCACAGCAGTCTTCCCGAGCTCCAGTGAAATGGGACAAGGAACACCAAGAGACCCTTGAGCGCTTGATTGACATGTTGACCCAGCCACCTGTGTTAGCGTATCCTGACTTCACCCAGCCCTTCGTACTCCACACGGACGCGTCCCAGAAAGGCCTTGGCGCGGTCCTGTATCAAAACCAAGACAATAAGATGAGAGTGATTGGGTACGGGTCACGCACACTAACACCTGCCGAGCAAAACTACCACTTGCACAGTGGAAAACTAGAGTTTCTCGCCCTCAAGTGGGCAGTTTGCGACAAGTTCAGAGACTATCTCTATTATGCCCCAAGTTTCACAGTTTTTACGGACAATAACCCCTTGACGTATGTCCTCAGCACTGCAAAGCTCAACGCCGTAGGGCATCGTTGGGTGGGACAGCTCGCAGATTTCCACTTTGACATAAAATATCGCCCCGGAAAAACAAACATTGACGCTGATGTATTATCCCGTTGTCCACTCAACATTGAAGCCTTCATGCAAGAGTGTACAGGAGAACTGTCAGAGGAAGCCGTTGGTGCAGTATGGGAAGGGAGCAGAAGAGCCAAGCAAGGTGATGTAGCATGGATTGCAGCCCTCAGCCTTGCTTCACCAAGTTCACCCCTCAAGGAGCCACTGCATTTCATCGGCCACGATAAACTAGTCCAAGAACAGAGAGCAGATCCAGCCATCGGGAAAGTCATGGAGATGAAAGAAAAAGATATGACACCAACTGAAGACGACAAAGCCAAGCTTGACATAAGCACAAAGAGACTGTTGAGAGAGTGGAGTCGGATGCGCATTGAAAATGGCCTTCTCTATAGGAAAACCACAGAACGCAAGCAGCTAGTTCTGCCCGCTGTCTACAGACAAGTAGCTCTCACCCATCTCCATAACAACATGGGCCATGTCGGTGTGGAGAAAGTCTTGAGCTTAGCCCGTGAGCGATTCTACTGGCCTTTCATGAAGCGAGAGATCGAGGAGTATGTCACCAGGAAGTGCCCATGCATAAAACAGAAAAAGCCAGCAACGCATGAGAGAGCACCCATGGGCAGTATAACATCCAACTTCCCACTCGAGTTAGTATGCATCGATTTCCTGCACCTAGAGTCCTGTAAAGGCGGGTTTGAATACATCTTGGTGGTAGTCGACCATTTCACCAGGTTTGCACAAGCCTACCCCACCAAGAACAAGGCCGCAAAGACAGCAGCAGACCGCCTCTTCAATGATTTCATTCCAAGATTCGGCTACCCCTCCAAGCTTCATCACGATCAGGGTCGGGAATTTGAGAACGAGTTATTCAAGTCCCTCAGAGAGCTAGCAGGTGTTGGCCACTCAAGGACTTCTCCCTACCACCCCCAAGGTAACCCGGTCGAAAGGCTGAATCGGACCTTGTTGCAGATGCTACGTACATTGAGAGAGAAAGAGAAACTAAACTGGAAGGAACACTTACCTCACACCATCCATGCTTACAACTGCACTAAGCATGAGGCCACTGGTTTTTCTCCATACTTCCTGTTGTACGGCAGACATCCTCGCCTCCCAGTAGACCTTCTCTTTGGCCTCATGACAGAAGAAGACACAGAGACAGCCCATGGATACGCTCAGAAATGGAAAGGGAAAATGACAGAGGCGTACAGGATCGCAAGTGCAAACAGTCAACAGTCAAGCTCCAAAGGAAAGACAAACTATGACAAACGATGCAGAGGTGTAGTCCTGCAAGTAGGAGACAGAGTGCTTGTACGGAACCTGGGCGAAAGAGGTGGTCCTGGCAAGCTAAGGCCCTACTGGGAACAAACAGTCTACATCGTGAGGGAGCAGGTTGGAGACAACCCCGTCTACAAAGTAAGTCCAGAGACAGGAGGTCGTCCCATCCGTACCCTACACAGAAACTTGCTTCTCCAAGTCAACGACTTACCAGTCGACATCGTTCAAAGTCCAGTTGCCAAGTCACAAAAGAGAAACAACAGACCTACCGATATCAGACAAAACACACTGGAAAAGTCAAACAGTCCTGAAGCGAGTGATTCAGAAGAAGACGAACCCCTCTATTGGTTTCGTGTTCCCAGACACCTGCAAGAAAGTCAGCGTCCAGTCGACCGAGTTCAATGTGAGTCACAAAGAAGACAGGGAACAACACAGCAAAGACAAGTACAAGTTCCTATTCAACCTGAACAAGAAAGAGACAATATTACGGAAGAAGGACAAGAAATACAAAGGGAAAGCGAACAAAACGTGGACCAACTTCAACCAGACGACGACGGGGAAGTGCTTCATATCCACCAAGATGTTCCTGCTCCTAGTCCCGGACCTGCAGCTCATCCTGAGCTGGTGCCCAGTCCAGAGCCAGACCGTCGTCCTGAGTCACCACCACGTCTGAGGCAGTCCACCAGACAGAGACGACCCAACATGGTGTTCACCTATCCGTCCCTGGGCCAGCCAGCCTTCCAGACTCGTCCGTCGGTGAACACTGTCAGTGTCCAGCAGTCAACACCATATCCTTTTATGTGTTACCCTCCTTTCTATCCTCAACCTTTTTATCTTCCTTCTTTCACCTCTAACTACTTGCCATGTCAGTATGCTATTCCTTGCTATTAAACTAATCAGATCTTGGATAATACCTGAAGATGAAAAGAAAGACGTTCCAGAGACTTTTGAATAGAGACTTTAATAGTGTTGAGATTTTGATTTGTTACTGTTAAGTGTCAGGAGCCACTTTTGTTGTTGGGGAGCGTGTGGTACACCCAAATAGGGCACCACATTTGGAAATAATACAGAGAGACTGTCATTTTATTTTTATTTTAAGAGTATCTAAATATATTTTGAGATTGTGGACGATCAATAATATTAACATTTGATATGTAGCCCTGTATAAATATTTAAGAGTAAGCAGCGGAACCTTAGGCACTGCGGTCGTTCCACCCCAGGTAAACAAATAGGGTGCACTTCCGGCCCCCCCTTTAGTACTATCTGGAGAAAGACACGAGTGGTCCTGTGTTCTGTCTTTCAAAGACTCTTTTTGTATTTTACAGACCCAAGAGCAGACGCGAAGGATCACGTCTTTTCACGCTTTAAAACTATTTCTTTTTGTTATTGTGGTCACCTTCCCGGGACCCGTAACACTAGTGATCAGTAGATGGTGAATAAGATAGGTCCCTACATTGTGTGTCAACCCAGTCAGTCAATCCAAGATAGGTTTTCACCACTGGTCCTGGTACCTTTGCCTCCTCCCTTGCAGACACCCCCAGCGTGGTGCAGCGATGGCCAAGAGGCCATACCGAGGCAACACCTCTTTTTCCAGATGAACTGCAGCAGCAACTCCTTGTGAATCCACATAATTGTCCTTAGTCACCAAGTCCTATACCCCCACCGAAGTCTCCCACTGACCATCATGTGAATAGTTCTTTGTATGGTGGAGTGGATCCTGTGGGGGTCATAAGGTCAAGCAGGGTCAACCCATGGAGCCCGTGAAACATTTTGTCCACCAGTTGACCTTTGCCAGGGCTCGCAGCATTCAGCTGCACCCATCACACAGTTGCGAAAGAGGTTTGATCTTCCTCTGTGTCTGCTTCCTGTATCCGCAGCTGTGGAGCACAGTCCCATCTCGTCGACACACAATGGTACCAATAGAAGCAAAACAGATGTGTGCCCTCACTCTCAGAGGCACAACTCTTCCCATGAGGTTTACAGGACAGTTTGGTGGATACAGAAGAGAGTGGACAACATGCAGTCCAGTCAGTGAACAGTTCAGTGGTACTGTCCTAGAGAAGCCAACCACTGGTGTATAATCAGTGGACAGAGGTAAAGAAGCTGGTGTTGATGAAAATCGAGCCTCTGTGCCCACCGTAGCTGCATAGGCCTTGTTTCCCACAGTGAGGGGTAGCGTTGGATCAGAAAGTGCTGTCTCCTCCGTGTGGCTGTTCTGACTACACCCCAGGTGCTGGAGGTGCGGTGGGTGTGCATGGGTACCAGTTGCTCCCTCTTCTAGGGGCTGAAGCTGTACAGTCACTATCCCAACGACCTCCTTTTCTGCACTGCAGGCACACGTCTCCAGGTGGGCGTGATGTTCTGATGCCTCCCCTGTATGCACCTCTTCTGCACCCTACACCTTTGCTGAGGTGCCGACACAAAGGATTCGGCCGGGACAGGATCAATAGTAGCCTGAGGGGTTGTCACTACAATGGCTGGAGCCTGTATCGTTTCATCCTTATTCACTACATCTGTAGTTGGCAGTGTGCTGTTGTGTTACTGGTGTAAGTTATCTCCCATTAGCCTATGAGTGTGTGTTTGTCGGCTATGTGCAAGCTGGTCTTCATTACGAACTACAAACAGTAGCTGTGTTATGATAAGTGAACTGGGTAATGAGACCTATGTGCTGAGCAGATATGTGTAGGCTGGTCTTTATTGTGTCGGCAGGATAGATGACATAACAATATGTACATGCAAATAAGCTTTATGAATAACGTGTCTGTGTCAGTAGGTGGCAAACAAAATTGTTCAATGTCAGTAGATATCCCTTTCCATGCATGTTGTATTTGGGCCTCAAGAGCTTCAAACCTGCACAATTATCCTGACTACCTAACCGCAATTAGCATGATGTGAATAATAACGCAAGAATGCTATAAATCTCACACCCCTACGTGTGTGTGGTAAGCTATGTAGGATTCATGTATCATCAGTAGCACATTGTATTTACAAATTATCCGTAATAGCGCAATGGTCTTCTTCGTCATCATCTTCCGTCTTGGGATCTTCAGCTCCTCCTCCTCCAAGCTCAGCAATTTGTTTCTATTAAGAGGTATGAGATGTGCAAAATTTGCTGATGACTACCACTGTGGAAAATTGCATTTGGAGGTTTAGCTCATTCATCAATTTGTGTGATCCTGGCATACAATGAGCACAAGGAATTATAGCTTTGTTAATTCCTGCAGGTCCTGCATCATCAGGGTGTTTCCCACAGGACTGATGACACTATGACATCTGCTGCTTTTATTTTTAATGGCCTGTTTACCACCTTCCTGGGCTTCTAAACATATGGTCTATAGTGCCATACTCTGCTCCTTTTATTAGACCTGCATCTGTTTAATCTTTTTACCTTAACAAATTTAGAATTTGCTTCAAATGGCTTATCCAGGACTTCGTGGACTGGTGCCATTGGAACTGCCTCCAGATCAACGCGAGGAAAACTAAGGAGCTGGTGGTCGACTGCCGCAGGCATGGGCAACCCCTCACAGCACCAGTAAATATACAGGGAACAGACATCGAGATGGTGACATCCTATAAGTACCTGGGTGTTCATCTGAACAATAAACTAGACTGGTCACACAATACTGACGCACTCTACAAGAAGGGACAGCGCAGGCTGTTCCTGTTGAGGAGACTCAGGTCTTTTGGTGTACAAGGGGCGCTGCTGAAGTCATTCTATGACACGGTGGTGGCATCAGCCATCACTTTTGGAGTGGTCTGCTGGGGCAGTGGCATTACTGCAGCCGATAGGAAGAGACTGAACAAACTGATTAAGAAAGCTAGCTCTGTCCTGGGGCAGCGCCTTGATCCGATGGAGGAGATAGGAGAGAGAAGGACGGTGGCTAAACTGTCATCTCTGCTGGAGTCCGAGTTCCACCCTATGCAGGACATACTGGATGCACTGAGGAGCTCATTTAGCAGCAGACTACATCATCCCAGGTGCACAACCGAGAGGTTTCGTAGGTCCTTCCTACCAACGGCTGTCAGACTGTACAACCTAAGCAGGGCTGCTCGCAGAGATAGCAAAAAGACGTAACAAACTAATAGTTTTTTGGATGCAAAAGATGCAATAGACTTACACAATGGTCCTCTCCGGCATACAACTAGGAACATATCGGTCGCTATGGAGGGTGAGAATATGTATGGGCACATAATCATACCATGTAGGATAACTAAGTAGACGGTTATGCTGTTTCATCCCATCTAGCAACAATGCTCTGCACTGTGTGTGTTTATATATTTACATATTTATTCCATCTAGCTACAATGCTCAGCACTGGGTGTGTTTATATTTATATATCTATATATTTATTCCATCTAGCTACAATGCTCCGCACTGTGTTTTTATATATCTACATATTATTCCATCTAGCTACATTGCTCCGCACTGTGTGTGTTTATATACTTGCATATTTATTCCACCTAGCTACAATGCTCCGTACTGTGGGTGTTTATATATTTACATATTTATTCCATCTAGCTACAATGTTCTGCACTGTGTTCATATATTCATATATTTATTCCATCCAGCTACAATGCTCTGCACTGTGTGTCTGTGTGTGTGTGTGTGTATATATATATTTTATAGTAATATGTACATATGTATATTAGCTGCTCTTGCTTGCTTGTTTTTTTGTTTTTTGTTATTTGTTTTTTTTTTTTTTTCTTGCCTTCTGATTGTTGCTCTGAGTGTTGCTATCCCTGTGCTGTTGCAATCCTGGAATTTCCCCGTTGTGGGACTAATAAAGGCTTATCTTATCTTATCTTATCTTATCTTAAATTTTCTCATCCGCTCATTTGTTAATGTTAAGATTGGACATATAGGAGATTTCTGGGTGTCAATGTGCACAGCCTTTTGTGCTGTGGTTACCCAGTTAACTGACAATGCATATGTTTTTAATTTAGGAGAATATTCTATCTTAAAGTCAGGTGTTTGTTTTCCATGGATGGCTATATTTCCCAGCAGAGGTGACAAAATGTCCAACATTTTCCAATCGATGTGTTTGGGTCTAACCAGTGAGATGTGTTGAACCCCCCATTGGTTAAAATGTCTCTTATCCTCTTCAACTAGGACAATGGATGCTTCCACACATTCCCTTGTTTACCAGTACAAGTTTTATGACCAATCTGGAGGATGGGTTGGCAAAGAATGGTTGTTCATAATTTGGATCAGAGCCGTTCAATTGCCTATAGTACATGGGGTACAATGCTACTTTTACAGATTTTGATAGGTATTCTGTTAGTTTGCCATTTACATATTTTAACTATTACTTTTTCTGACTTTGAAAAGTCCTGCAGGTCATTACCTGAAGTTACTAATTTACATGCACCTGCGTCACACAAATTTAATCTGAGTACCTTGAACTTCAGATATTACTTTTGGTTAGCACTATTGTTAACATTAGATCAAAGTCAGGTAAATGGAAGATGTCTGCTATTTTCTGATAATTTATTTTTTTGCTAATTTTCTGTATGTGTAGAAGTGAGTCCACTTGTCTATTTTAGTCTTAAGCATGCAGTCCAGTTTTTCCGTATTGGATGTGGATCATGGGTGCCTCCCCTCCCAGTGGCCGGTCTCGCCATCACTCAGTTTTCATTGTGGGTGCGTTGGCCCCTCCTGCCCCACTGCTGTCCTCCCCCTCCTCCTTTTGGCTTCCTATTAATAAAAACAGATTTGTGGTGATCCTCAGGCTCCCCGTGTGTCAGCCTTTCCATAAATAAGTGCGGGTTTTTCTTCAAATTTTTATTTTCCTTTCTTACTTAGATTTCCAAAGCCAATCTGTTAATGTCTTCAAATTTAGTACAGTGCCAAACAATATTTACGAGTGATCCAGACCAGCTGAGAGTTTTGTGTAAATAGTTTGCTATTATTCTAAGCTTAGTTTACAGTAAATAGCTATATTTTATCTGTATGATTCAAGTCTAAGAGTTTAATCCCTATAAACTAGATTTCATACTTTGATTTAGGTTATAATTCATAATATTTAAGCATTATTATTTCATCTACGTCCAAATCATATCAGATGCAAAAGATTCTGAACTTTGTCTTCCCAATAACACAACAACACACTGCTCCATTATTTTGTAGAACAGTGCTGTGAGAAATGTCTTGTCCTGCTAATTGATCAACTCATTTAGGATAAGATGGACATAATTCTGATTTTTATTGCTTGACATGAAGTGTGCACCTTGTTTCTAGGCTAGGCTGTGTATAATCTATTATGAAATGTGTGTGTGTGTGTGTGTGTGTGTGTGTGTGTGTGTGTGTGTGTGTGTGTGAGTGTTGATTTGGGTGTGTAACTAATGCAATAGACCTCACTTAATAGGACTGAGACAGAAAGAGAGAGCTCTATAGCTACGCCTGATTCCTGAGAGTGTTGTTGCTTAACACTTCAGACTGTAGTTTAACACTTTTAGCATATTTGTTCATAAGAATGCAAACAAAGACTTAACATATTTGTTCATACAAACACAAACAGAATATGTGTAGAGCATAACTGGAGATTACCTACAGAATTATTATTTTGTCACTCTAACTTTTCATGACCCTTTCACTTCATTTACAGTGCTGAAGCTGAGACCACTCCTACAGGTTATATAGTATGATGCACTGATTAAAAAAAAAGTTTTCTAGGAGCACTGGTCAGAATTATTTCCTCTGTGTCATGAATTTGGGTTTGGTGGTCCCAAACCTAATTCTATGATGCTGTGGCTATTGTGTCCCTTTGTGTTGTTTATTTTCCATCAAGCGCTGTCCCAGATCCTCTTGGGCCCTTTCGCTCCCTGACAGCTCAGCCACGCCTCCTCCTCTTGTCAGTGGGATCAGCTGTTCCTCATTATTCCCTCTCACTCCCTGTTCCACGCATGCACACATTCACATGCACTCTCCCACACACATACACACACACACATCCTCACTCACATGCTCAGACATTCAGTCATGCACAATGGTTTTCACTCAGTCCAGCCCACGCATTCACTGACTCTAGCACACCGGCGATCTCGCTCCTCCTTAGTGGCAGTACTCTTAAGGCCAGGGTCTGTGGGGAGAGATCGCCGGATCATTGTTGGTTGTTTTCCACTTACCTTCATTGTTCATTCAGCCTGACTGTGTAGTCTTCTTCTAATGCTACCTGACATTCGCTTGTTACCTGGTGTTAGTGGCTGTTCCTGTTTCGCCTGCTCACATTGGACAGCACGGACTGGCTCGGACTGCTCCAGTCCGTAAGTCTAGTTTGCCTTTCTCCCTGTGCCGTTCAGCTTTGCTGCGGCACTAGGCATTTTCTCCCTCTGCCTGTCAAGCGTCCTAGAGGCGTCCCTGTTTTCCCGGTGCCCTCCATGACTGTACTCATCTTATTGTTTGCTTGTCAAGATTGTTTGCTGGACTGAAACTTATTTTTGTTCAATAAATTGCGTGCAACAACCTCTGCATGTGGGTTTTTCATCTCCTCTCCTCCGTGTGCTGCGTAATGGTGCATGGGGACATAACACTCTTAATTTATGGTAAATGGCATTCACTTATATAGTGTTTTTTCTCATCTCTGGATGACCAAAGCGCTTTACAGATCCTGCTATCCACCCATTCACACACACATTCACACACTGATGGCGGCAGAGCTGCCAAACACACACAGGCGCTAGCCTGGCCACCAGGCTCTCTGTTCTATGGATCTCTGGAACTGATTAGTTTTGGCTGAAAAATGATGGGTATCAGCTGCCCCAGAGGATAAAAAAAATAGTCAAATTAGTTTTCGTTTTTTTTATCTTATTTTAAAGGTCGAGGAGTGTATGTCACAGAGGTTTTCAGAAAAGGAGATTTTGTGTTTGAATATTGTGGCAAACTTCTTAAACAGCATCCTAATCTTCCCACAAAGAAGTACAGTGACAGGGAGGAAGTATTCTTGTTTGATTTTGAGTGGAAGGGGAACTGTTGGTTGTCAACAATGATGTATAATATGTGTTATCATTTTAAGTTGTATTTCAATTTCATTAGGCTAGTGTCAAGAAACAAGCTTTGCATGGCCTATTTGCATTAGATTGTTTAAATAACTGAAAAAATAGATACAAGAGACTTAACACCAAAGTAATATCTTAAAAAAAAGTTTGATTGATGTGTTTTTAATTAACTGGAATATAAAATGCTCAACACTGCATCCAGACTACTTAGTTAACAAACTCTCTTTCTAATCCTTTTCATTAAGTCTTGATGCATCTGTTGAAGACAAGTCATTGGGAAGACTTGTGAATGATGACCATCAAAATCCTATTTGCAAGATGAAAACTATTGATGTTGAAGGGATGCCACATCTTTGCCTGTTTGCCCTAAGATACATTGCCCCAGGTGAAGAAATAACTTACAACTATGGGAATGCAGACTGGCCTTGGCGCAAGCAGGTAAACTCATTTATCATTGATAAGTGAAGTAACAGTCATTGTGGTCAGAATGGCCAAGGTGGGGGTGAGATGTTGCCCAGACGCATATAAGGCAACATCTCGCCCCCACCTCAGCCATTCTGACCACCTATCCGTGATGCTGGTGCCTGCCTACAAACCCTTACTGAAGCACAGCGGGCCAGTAGAGAAACAAATCAGGACTTGGCCAGAGGGTGCAGCCTCGGCACTTCAGGACCGTTTTCTGCATACAGACTGGGAGGTTTTCAAAATAGCAGCCTCTTAGGGAGACAGGATTGATGTGGAGGAGTATGCTGAAATGATCACCAGCTACATCGCGAAGTGCACAGAGGATGTCACTATAGTGAAGACCTTCACTGCACGGGGCAACTATAAACCCTGGATGACTGCAGAGGTGCGCTCGCTGCTGACAGCCCGAGATGCAGCCTTTAGAGCGGAGGACAGGATTGCCCTCCGCTCAGCCAGGTCTGTGCTCTCAAAGGGAATTAAGACGGCAAAACGCGCCTATGCGGAGAAAATCCAGGGATATTTCTGTGACACAGGGAAAACCAAATGGATGTGGCAGGGAGTTCGGGCGTTGATGGATTATAAGTCTAGGCAAGGGGTCAATGAAGATGACGGTTCACTTCCAGACAGGCTCAACAACTTCTTTGTAAGTTTTGAAGCATCAAACCCGGCAATGAGAGGGAGGGCTGTCCCATCTCCACCATCTGTGGGGCCAGCTATCACCATCAATGCAGCAGACACACGAAGGACCCTAATCAGGGTCAACCCACGCAAAGCTGCAGGTCCGGACAACATCCCGTGACGTGTGCTCCGAGTCTGCACGAGCGAGTTGGCGGATGTCCTGTGTAACGGAAATATGGGAATATTAATAAATAATAAATATGATCAGGTATGAATTATTTAATTTATATTGATGTATTGGAATCTGAGCTCAAATCTCATTTCATATACATCAGAAAAGTTAATAACACTCGTAAGGGGCACCAGCTTCTATCTTTAAGAAGCAATTTGATCTTTAATTTCACTTTATACCTGTTTGATCACTCAATAAATTAATCAATAATCAGTCTCAAAAATTTTCCGTGAATTCGATACCTGGGCTTGAAACAGACTCAGAATGAAATAAATTCCCAACAACTTCTCATTTTTAAATATTTATTAAACGAAATGATTAATAGACATTGAAATAATTTCATTAATCATAAAATCAATCTTGTAAATGATAGATTAACAATGTCAATATTTTCGGAACCAGGGTTAAACTGAGAGATAAATTTCTATCAGTTTGAGTTAACAGATTATTAAAAACAACGCAAATTTATGGAGAAAGTTTATTAATTATGAAAAAGTCCTAAATTAATCTTAAGAAAATAAAAACGGAATTTTAATGAAAAGAAGAGTTATGTTAAGGGCTTCTTAATTTGCATCTGATTAGATATACAAATTATTACCGAACCTCAGAAGTTTATTCAGCAGTGGAATTAAAGTTTTTGCAGCTCACGTGCTTCTCGGTGATGATAGTTCTGTCGTCCGTCCTCAGCCCAAGATTTCGTGGAAGTTAAGGGAAATATCTGCCAGCAGATACTTCAGGGTCCACAGTTCGACCTTTAGATTCAAGCGGTCGAAGGAGGCTGGATTCTGGGCTGTATGACCCAGAGTTGTAACTGGGTTAGATGACTTTCTTCAGCATTTGATGAACAGCCTTGATTCCTCAGCTGCACGTGACGTGGAAGTCTGCGTCTTTCTTCAAGAGGTCTTCGATAATAATTAAAAGATATCTAATCCGATTTCAAATTAGAAAAGAAACTTTCGGACTTTAGATAAAAATAGTAGTTTCTGGTAGGTGCTTGGTCAAGAAAAATATTATAAAAATAAAGTCAAGATTAAAGTTTACCTTAAAATTAAACAAACGGTGGTTTTACAGAAAGTTTAACAAAGGAAAGTGATGAATAAAAATTGGAGTTTGACTCCGATTAAGAATTGAGCTCAAAGAAATAGGAATTCCTAGGTGTTTAAGAGAAAAAGAAAATACAAAGTTACATAAATTACAAGTTATCTGCTCTGTGTTCAGAAAAGTGACATGTGGTCCTTTGTTCTTCCTTGCTGTGTGTAGACAATGGAGGAGATCAGAAAAAAGGGAGCAGGCCAAAAGAGAATCCGGAGCAGAAAGAGTGACGAAAAGAGTCTCTCTCCTTTATATAAGCTCTGTTGAGTTTCGCGGGATTCCGGCCTGACCGGAATCTCAGCCAATGAGCGTCCTTCGTGGGCGGGCTCGATGAACCTTTAGTCCAATAACAGGCCTTGTCTGTGAGAGACCAATAGGATGAAGAAGCTGGGGTTCTATGAAGACTGGTGACACATGATATCAGTCCACAGGAATACACAGTTTTAAATGCATTGGAATGTACTGTTACACACTTATGTATAACTAAACTAACCTTAGTGTATCTTATAAGCAGTGCTTCTGAATCAACATGCAGGAATAAACATTCATATAAACATTAGCATCATATATATAAAATCACAGATTAATGCATTTCACACATATTTTCCACAAAAACATCAGAGTCCATCTGCATTTTCATAGTCCTGAAAAGAATGAAGGTTTAGAATTGAGTTTGTAATAATGTACTTTAAAGTTGTTTAAATCCAGCATGTCCACAGTTTAAGGAAATTTGTGGGTCTGTGTGGCCAGGTCTGTTGCATGTTTATGGGGGCAATAAAAGTGAAGCCGGACATTGGGGGAAATTCCTTAGGCTGGTTTTAACAAAAAAGGGGATTTCAGCTGTGGCCTGGGGGAAGAAAATCCATTTCTTTGCGTTATTCCTGGGTGAACAAAAATGTCTTTAAGCAGAAAAATAATTGTTGCTGAGCCAAAGTGAGATGATGCTACACCTGACTGACATTCATAACATCTCCCTGAGTCAGGCCATTGTTCCTAGATGCTTTAAGACCTATATCACAGTACCGGTTGCAAAGGAACCAGTTGTGTCTTGTCTGAATGACTACCGTCCTGTTGCACTGACTCCAATTGTGATGAAGTGTTTTGAACGGCTTGTCAAACCACACATCACAGCCTGCCTCCCTGCATCACATGACCCGCTCCAGTTTGCTTATCGCTCAAATCGCTCCACAGAGGATGCTATAGTCACCACCCTGCACTCTGTCATTACCCACCTGGATCAGAAAGACACCTATGCCATACTCCTGTACACTGATTTCAGTTCAGCATTTAACACTATTACTCCCCAGAGACTGATGGAGAAATTACTCCTTCTCGTTCTGAACACCGCCACATGTCTCTGGATCCTGGATTTCCTGACCGAGAAACCTCAGTCTGTCCATGTTGGAAATAACATCTCCAACCCCATCACACTGAGCACTGGATCCCCTCAAGGCTGTGTACTCAGTCCACTGTTGTTCACACTTCTACCACATGACTGTGTGTCCAGACACGAGGGGAACCAGATTATTAAGTTTGTGGACGACACCACAGTGGTGGGACTTATTCAGAGGGATGAGGAATCAATGTACAGGGAAGAAGTTAGAGACCTGGAGGGTAGGTGCAGGGAGAACAAGCTGGTGCTCAACGTGGACAAAACAAAGATGATTATCGACTTCCGGTGGTCACAGCCTGAACACGTCCATCTCTGCATCAGCGGCCGTTCGGTGGAGAGAGTGGAGAACATCAAGTTCCTCGGAGTGCAGATATCGCAGGACCTGACCTGGAGCAAGAATTCTGTGGGGATCAGGAAGTGGGCCCAGCAGAGACTGCACTTCTTGAGTAAACTCAAACAGGCCTCTCTCCCCGTCTGCATCCTCAGGACCTTCTACAGAGGTGTGGTGGAGAGCGTTCTGACGTACTGCATTGCAACATGGTACTCCAGTTGCAGTATGTCAGACAAAAAAGCCCTGCAGAGGATAGTTAATGGAGCTGAGAGGGGAATTGTAGTTTCCCTCCGCTCTGTCCAAGAACTTTTTCAGAACCGTTGTAGGAGCAGGGCGCTGAACATTGTTAAGGACCACTCTCACCCTCTGCATAAACACTTTGAACTGCTGCCATCTGGCAAGCGATTCCGGAGCATCAGAGGCAGGACCACCAGACTGGTTAACAGCTTCCTTCCACAAGCTGTTAGGATGCTGAACAGTTGATCCAGAATCTTTTATACATATTACTGTACTATATGGACATTATGTATATTATAGTTCTAGTTAGTTTTAAGTATTTATTTCACTTAGCTACCTTGACTCACTTAGCCATTTTAATTGGTATTTTATATATAGGCAGTTATTATCACCTTAAACTGCAACTGTAATAAGTTAATATTATTGTAAAAACCAAATGTGTCTCAGTGATGTGTGAATGGTTGTTGGGGTGGGGGGTGAGGGGATGTGTGAGTGTGTTTTAAATTATGTTCTTTTTATATATATGGATGTGTAGAGAAACACAATTGCACCTTGCTTGCACTACAGTTGTATGTATAGCATCATGACAATAAAGGTTGATTGACTGATTGATTGATTTACATGCAAATGATAAAAAAGATCCATTATTGTTAGTAATAATCATGTTGGTCATTTTGATCGTAGAACACTTTCCTTTGTTTATACTGTATTTATTTACTGTGTCCTTTTCAAGCAGAAATTAACACCTGACATCAGCGAGCAGACTGGTGATTACAGCGCGAGAGCTCAGGTAGGAATCTATTCAAATGTCCCCAGTCAGTTTTAAATGGAGTGTGTGTGTGTTTGTGTTTGAAACGTCCCCACAAGTATTCCATGGCTGACGTACTGATGACTAATTATTTAGCTAATATTTTTCATGTTTTCATCTGTTTAATTTTGTGCTGTTTTTGTATTTCCAGCAGAAATTACCACCTGACATCAGGTCAGGTTGGCAATTACGGCACGACAGCTCATGTAGGAATCACTTCAAATGTCCCCAATCAGGACTAACTGGAGTGTGTGTGTGTGTTAGAAACGTCCCCAAAAGTATTCCGTGGCTGACAAAGTGATGACTAATATTTTAATTGATATTTTGCATATTTTCATTTGTTCAGTTTTGTGATGTTTTTGTATTTCCAGCAGAAATTACTGCCTGACGTCAGTGAGCAGATTGGCGATTACAGCACAACAGCTAAGGTAAGAATCAAAAGTCCGCAATCAGGATTAACTGGAGTGTGTGTGTGTTAGAAACAACCCCAAAAGTATTTCATGGCAGATGTACTGATGACTAATATTTTAGCTGATATTTTGTATATTTTAACTGTATAATTTTGTGCTGTTTTTGTATTTCCACCTGACGTCACCAAGCAGGCTGGTGATTACGGAACGACAGCTCTGGTAGGAATCAGTTCAAACGTCCCCAATCAGGATTAACTGGAGTGTGTGTTAGAAAAGTCCCCATAAGTATTCTGTGGCTGAGGTACTGATGACTGATATTTTAGCTGATATTTTGCATATGAAGAGTTTGTTTGCAAAATCTGATAAACGCCATTTCAAAGAAAATTTCCCTCTGTACAACAAACAACTGTTCACATTACCTACTTATAGAAGTTCAAATTGTTTTTTCTCAAAATCCGATATGTCCTACGTTATACACACTAGGAAGTTCATGTTTTTATTCAAAAGTCAATAAACGCTGGGACCCTGATTTTTACAAAACCAGATAACTCCACATGGCAAATCAGTGCTTGGTATTTGGGTCGCGTGACTGATCTTGGCTGCCTTCCTGGTCTGCTCACTTTGACTGATTTCCCTGCCAGTGTTTTAAGCCTAAAAGGACAAAAAACCTGGCCCATGTGCTGAGTGACACTGAGCCCTTTATAAATATTCCCATCTGGAATCTGGTCTGTGGTATTGTGGATAGATGGTACAGATGTACTGTATATAGGTCACTATAACAGGGTTCTACAAAGGGTTTTACAGTGTGTTTGGCATTCTCTCTTTCACACATGCAGTCATAGAGCGGCTCTCCTACATAAAATCCCACCAGTTTATTAAATTAGGGTTTGCCGTTTTAATCAAGTACAGTTTGACGTGCTGGGGATGAAACTGATTGGAAGATGGTAAGGCTACCACCATGCTACCATTGCTAGACAATGGCTTTTGATTTGTGATTACAATGAAGTGATATTTTAACAACCTTAAAAATTATCTCAGATTAATAAATGATAATCCAAATTGTAATTGGTCTAATTAGTTATAACAGGATTATAACAAACGCCTAAAAAAGTACATGTTATCCTGAAATATGCAGCAAAGACTGTTCTTACTGAACATATTCCAGATCATGTATATAAAGACATTAATGATTCATGGCCTCAATGGGGAAGTAAGGGACTAAAAGTTTGATCAGCTGATCATGAAAGTTTGATCAGCTGGTGTACTTTTGTACAACTGAACAGTGACATTAAGGTCCGGATTACAATGATGGTTTCGGATGATCAGTTGTCACAGATGCAGAACACGTTTATGGGCATGTCCAAGTTCATTTCCTTATGACAACGGCATAAAAATGAAATTCCCACCGAAGCATGACACAAAAGAGGCCTGTGTAATCATTCAGAGGTGTGTTTTGGATAATCCAATCCAAGGCAGTCCTTCCCACCCCTTTAATGGAAAGAGATGGATTACCTAAAGTAAATTGTGATCATGATGGCTGAAGACGGGTTTTGCGCTGACCAAAGCCCGTGTATGTGAGCCAAAATACACCCGATAGCAATGCTACTTGGTTATAAGGAGACATCAATCACAGCTGATGCTTAGTTAGTTATGTTAGAAAGAACAAACTACCAGTAGACAGTGCATCCACTATGAACTCGGAGGAGGCACCTCATTTCAAACGGTTGTGGCAGCGCGTAATCCCATGCACGTTAGATAGATTAGGCAATAATGTGTGATTTTTTTTTTTTTTTTTTTTAGGGGAATAAGTGAATGAACATGGAGTGTGGAGCGTTTTACTTTTCACTACCTCCCCAGAGAGACAGGAGATGTGTCCACATCTGTATCGGCTGTGCACTCTGGGTTTCCAGTCCAGCTTGCTCTCCATCAGCCCCCGGCAGAGGCTGCTGAGAGTGGCCTCGCTTCATGGCGGGGGCCAGAGGTGGACAGGAAGCCGTGGCAGATCACCTCCTTCCCTCCTTCCCTCCTACCCAGGATGGATAGGATGCAAGGAGGCCTTCCCTCTGATGGATCAGATGGAGGGCTGGGCGATCTCCACCATCTGTTGGGCCAGCTATCATCATCAACGCAGTGGACACACGGAGGATCCTTATCAGGGTCAACCCACGCAAAGCTGCAGGTCCGGACAACATCCCGTGACGTGTGCTCTGAGACTGCACAAGCGAGTTGGCGGATGTCCTGACTGACATTTATAACATCTCCCTGAGTCAGGCTATCGTTCCCAGATGCTTTAAGACCTCTACCATAGTACCGGTGGCAAAGAAACTAGTTGTGTCCTGTCTGAATGGCTGTTGTCCTGTTGCACTGACACCAATTGTGATGAAGTGTTTTGAATGGCTTGTCAAACCACACATCACAGCCTGCCTCCCTGCATCACATGACCCGCTACAGTTTGCATATCGTACAAACCGCTCCACAGAGGATGCTATAGTCACCACCCTGCACTCTGTCATCACCCACCTGGATCAGAAAGACACCTATGCCAGACTCCTGTACATTGATTTCAGTTCAGCATTCAACACCATTATTCCCCAGAGACTGATGGAGAAATTACTCCTTCTCGATCTGAACACCGCCACATGTCTCTGGATCCTGGATTTCCTGACTGAGAGACCTCAGTCTGTCCGTGTTGGAAATAACATCTCCAACTCTATCACGCTGAGCACCAGATCCCCTCAAGGCTGTGTACTCAGTCCACTGTTGTTTACACTTCTAACACATGACTGTGTATCCAGACACGAGGGGAACCAGATTATTAAGTTTGCAGACGACACCACAGTGGTGGGACTTATTCAGAGGGATGAGGAATCAATGTACAGGGAAGAAGTTAGAGACCTGGAAGGCTGGTGCAGAGAGAACAATCTGGTGCTCAACGTGGACAAAACGAAGGAGATGATTATCGACTTCCGGCGGTCATGGCCTGAACACGTCCCTCTCAGCATAGGCGGCCGTTTGGTGGAGAGAGTGGAGAACATCAAGTTCCTCGGAGTGCAGATATCGCAGGACCTGACCTGGAGCAAGAATTCTGTGGGGATCAGGAAGTGGGCCCAGCAGAGACTGCACTTCTTAAGGAAACTCAAACAGGCCCTTCTCCCCATCTGCATCCTCAGGACCTTCTACAGAGGTGTGGTGGAGAGTGTTCTGACGTACTGCATTGCAACATGGTACTCCAGCTGCAGTATGTCAGACAAAAAAGCCCTGCAGAGGATAGTTAAGGGAGCTGAGAGGGTAATTGGAGTTTCCCTCCCCTCTCCAAGAACTTTTTCAGAACCGTTGTAGGAGCAGGGCACTGAACATTGTCAAGGACCACTCTCACCCTCTGCATAAACACTTTGAACTGCTGCCATCTGGCAAACAATTCCGGAGCATCAGAGGCAGAACCACCAGACTGATTAACAGCTTCCTTCCACAAGCTGTTAGGATGCTGAACAGTTGATCCGGAATCTTTCATACATACTACTTATTTTATTTATTTAGCGAATGCAAAGTCCTTAAGCCAAGCAGTTGCCTCCTGGTTTGCTGTATGGAGGGTGTGTAATCCTCCTTCCAGTCTTTGGAGCGGGCAAGCCTCTATGATGTGTTCCATAGTTTGCTCCTCTCCACATGCGCACAGTGGGCTAGGGCTACTGCCCCATCTGTGAAGGCTGGCCAAGCAGGGGCCATGTCCAGTCCTGAAGCGATTGAGTGTAGACCACTGTCTCCTTGGGAGGTTGGTGCCCGGGACCTGTTGGTTGGGGTTTATCACCAGCTGTTTGTTTGGGACCTCCTTGGTCTCCCATTCCTCTTGCCAAGCTGTCTGGATGGTAAAGTCAGCTGGGGGAGGGTTTTTCCAAATCGGCCGTCTGGATGAAAGTCGGGCAGTGGGTGGGGTGTAGATATCTGCATGGATTGGTAAGTGAGGAAAATCTTTAACTTTTTGGAGCATCCTTTGAGTTAATGCTGCTCGCCGGATGTGTGGAGGGGCTATGTTTGACAGTACAGAGAGCCAGGGGAGTGGTGTTGAGCGGATTGTTCCAGTTATAGTTCTCATGGTTGAGTTGAGCTGGGTGTCTACATGGTGTGTGTAAGATGACCTGGACCAGACAGGGGCACAATATTCTGCTACAGAGTATGAAAGGGCCAGTGCTGAGGTGCGCAGGGTGGAGACTGCCGCCCCCCATTTTGCACCAGCAAGCTTGCAGAGCAGGTTGTTTCGTACTTTCACCTTAGCAGCCGTCCACTTTAGATGTTCCTTGAAGGATAAGGTCCTATCAAGGGTCACTCCAAGATAAGTTGGATTTGGGGCATGTTTAAGCTTGAGTCCGCTCAGGTGGATGTTTAGTTCTCTGGCAGCTTTTGCATTGTGGAGATGAAATACACTGGAGACGGTTTTTGCTGGGCTTGGTTTTAGGCGCCAGATTTTGCAGAACTGGTCCAGTTTAGCAAGATCTTCCGTGAGCACCCGTTCCAGTGGTTCAAAGTCTGGTGCATACTACTGCACCTTATGGACATTATGTATATTATTTGTATATTATAGTTCTAGATAGTTTTCAAGTATGTTTCAGGGATGTGTGAATGGCTGTGTTGGGGTGGGGGATGAGGGTGTGTGTGAGTGTGTGTCTTAAATTATGTTCTTTTTACTTATATGGATGCCGAGAGAAATGCAATTTCATCTTGCCTGCACTACAGTTGTATGTACAGCAACATGACAATAAAGGTTGATTCGATTTGATTTGATTTTGATTTGATTTGGATAGGGGGAGACCGTTGGTCGGCAAAAGCAATAGGAGAGGGAACATTCCATCTCCCCATAGCCGGGAGCGACTTCCACATCATTGTTAATGAAAGTTTATGAAAAGTTTCACAGACATCATTTCTGTGTTGCATCCATGTACACATTAAACCATTAAACTGATTTTTCAGCCAATTTTTACCTGTTCATTTTTGTTAACATAACTAACTATGCCTGATGTCTTCCTTATAACCAAGCAGCGTTGCTATCATGTGCATTTTTGACACACACACATGGGCGTTGGTCTGCACAAAACCCATCTTAAACAGTCATGATCACAATTCACTTTAGATAATGTGCCTCTTTCCATTAAAGGGATGGGAAGGAGCGCTTTGGATTGGATTATCCAGAACACACCTCTGAATAATTAGACCGGCCTCTGCGTCATGCACTGGTGGAAGGTTCATTTTTACGCTGTTGTAATAAGGAAATGAACTTGGAAACACCCATAAACACTTTCTGCGTCAGACAACATAACAACTGACCCCATCATTGTAATACAGCCCCATTACTGTCCCAGCGCATGCCTTTTCCTGAGCTCCAGAGCTGCACGATGTCAAAACACGTCCATCTCTCTATCTTCTTCCGCTTAATCCTTTTCGGGTCGTGGAGGGGCTGGAGCCTATCCCAGCATCTTGGGGCGAGAGGCAGGGTACACCCTGGACAGATCGCCAGTCCATCGCAGGGCCAACACAGAGAGACAGACAACCATTCACTCTCGTAGTCATACCTAAGGACACTTTAGAATCCCCAGTTTGATGCCAATTAACCCAACTTGCATGTTTTTGGCATGTGGGAGGAAACCGGAGAAATCCCGGAGTAAACCCACGCAGACACGGGGAGAACATGCAAACTCCTCACAGATCACTGTTGGTCGTGGGCTGGGTTCGAACTCAGGATCCCCTAGCCAAGGGTGAGTTGCTGTGCTGCCGCAGTGCTAACCACTCTTCCACCGTGCTGCCCCATGTCAAAACACACCACTGAAATATCATTAAGCAATGCGCTTCTGACAATAGATCTCCTTTTTTCTGGTGAAAAGCAGATTCTGATGAAATGCACCATAATAGTGTAATGCGCATTAGATTTTGCGCCGCCACACCTCTTTGAAAAGAGGCACCTCCTCTGAGTGCATGGCGGGTGCACTGTCTACTGATAACTTGATGGCGTGATGCAAGGCATTAAAAACAGACAATGTACTGACAGAAAATAACAAAAACACTGACACACAGCAGAAAGTCTGTCAGAAAAGTGCACAGATGTCTGTCAAAATGGGGCCCTCAAACTGTCACCAAGATAAATGTTAAAATTCAATGAATGGAAGTTATTTCACACTAAAACTCTGTTTACCAACCTCATCAACAAGCAGAAGTTTAAAGACTAATGTTAACTTAAAAGTAGTAACACTCACTTTGAATGCATGACGAAATTCTAGTAACAGTCCTGTGTCAAAATAGCACCACAGAGACAACTCTGCTAACACGAACTGCTGCATACAGTTATTGTAATGTATAGTAGTATGCTGTACATGCAGTCAATACAATCAGTTAAAATGAATTTCTTTATATATAAAAATCTTATAAATGTCAGTGGTAAGTTGGGATTGTCTTTGAATACATACTGTGCATTTGTTCAAATATTTTTGCAGCAGAGTTTGTGAACTCTCTTTCAGATAATAAAAATTTATTTTTAAATAATGATGTATTGACATCCCCATTATTTTTTTCATAGGTAAACGAAGTAACCGTAAATGTAAGTGGGAAGACAGTGAAGTACGTGCAGTTGAAAGACACATGATGCATTTCATCAACACATTCAAGGTATCTCAAAAAAACGACTGTATTCAGTGCATCAATGCAGAACCGTATGCAGTGAAGGACAGAAACTGGACTGGGGTAAAAAAAATATGTCAGGAATCGCATCACTGCCTAAAAAAGAAAGGCTTTCACTAAAGAGTGAAGATGTTGCATGGTGTTCTGTTCAGCTCAATGTCAGCTCTAGAAATGTTTGTAAAGCTTTGAAAGGATAAGGTGGATTTTTTTTTTTTAATTCAAAGCCTTTTCTGTAGCATATAAACTATGTTCCAGGTCTTAGATCTGAGTGCTCTAACCCAGCTCTCCTCTTTTTTTAAGTTAGTGAAGTTCTTGAGAGCTCATTTTCTGAAATATTTCAAGGTCAAACTTTGGAAAATTCAGCTTGTTGGCATAGGATTCTAAGCATTTGAGCTGTGAGGCATTTTTACACCATGTCCTTACGTTATTAAAAACCGTTGCTAACAAATTTCATCAGAGTTCATTTCTTTGCAGATTTTCTTTGTGGTGTTATTAAAGCTTATATATCATATCTGCCACTTAATTTACTTCAAAATTCTGTATTTCCTATGAAAAATGTATATAACTTAAGCTGTTGTAACACACGTGTGTGCACACATGTATATATATGTGTGTGTGCATATATATATACAGTATATATATATATATATATATATATATATATATATATATATATATATATATATATATGCACACACACATGTATGTGTGTGTGCATATATACAGTGGGGTAAAAAAGTATTTAGTCAGCCACCAATTGTGCAAGTTCTCCCACTTAAAAGATGAGAGAGGTCTCCAATTTTCATCATAGGTATACCTCAACTATGACAGACAAAATGAGAAAAAAAAAATCCAGAAAACCACACTGAAGGATTTTTAATGAATTAATTGGTAAATTCCTCGGTAAAATAAGTATTTGGTCAGTCACAAAAGTTCATCTCAATACTTTGTTATAGACCCTTTGTTGGCAATGACAGAGGTCAAACGTTTTCTGTAAGTCTTCACAAGGTTTTCACACACTGTTGCTGGTATTTTGGCCCATTCCTCCATGCAGATCTCCTGTAGAGCAGTGATGTTTTGGGGCTGTCGCTGGGCAACACGGACTTTCAACTCCCTCCAAAGATTTTCTATGGGGTTGAGATCTGGAGACTGGCTAGGCCACTCCAGGACCTTGAAATGCTTCTTACGAAGCCACTCTTTTGTTGCCCGGGTGGTGTGTTTGGGATCATTGTCATGCTGAAAGACCCAGCCACATTTCATCTTCAATGCCCTTGCTGATGGAAGGAGGTTTTCACTCAAAATCTCACGATACATGGCCCCATTCATTCTTTCCTTTACATGGATCAGTCGTCCTGGTCCCTTTGCAGAAAAACAGCCCCAAAGCATGATGTTTCCACTCCCATGCTTCACAGTAGGTATGGTGTTCTTTCTCCTCCAAACACGACAAGTTGAGTTTTTACCAAAAACTTCTATTTTGGTTTCATCTGACCATATGACATTCTCCCAATCCTCTTCTGGATCATCCAAATGCTCTCTAGCAAACTTCAGACGGGCCTGGACATGTACTGGCTTAAGCTGGGGGACACATCTGGCACTGCAGGATTTGAGTCCCTAACGGCGTAGTGTGTTACTGATGGCAGCCTTTGTTACTTTTGTCCCAGCTCTCTGCAGGTCATTCATTAGGTCCCCCCATGTGGTTCTGGGATTTTTGCTCACTGTTCTCGTGATCATTTTGACCCCATGGGGTGAGATCTTGCATGGAGCCCCAGATCGAGGGAGATTATCAGTGGTCTTGTATGTCTTCCATTTTCTAATAATTGCTCTCACAGTTGATTTCTTCACACCAAGCTGCTTACCTATTGCAGATTCAGTCTTTCCAGCCTGGTCCAGGTCTACAATTTTGTTTCTGGTGTCCTTTGACAGCTCTCTGGTCTTGACCATAGTGGAGTTTGGAGTCTGACTGTTTGAGGTTGTGGACAGGTGTCTTTTATACTGATAATGAGTTCAAACAGGTGTCATTAATACAGGTAACGAGTGGAGGACAGAGGAGCCTCTTAAAGAAGAAGTTACAGGTCTGTGAGAGCCAGAAATCTTGCTTGTTTGTAGGTGACCAAATACTTATTTTCCACCATAATTTGCAAATAAATACTTTAAAAATCAGACAATGTGATTTTCTGGATTTTTTTTTCTCATTTTGTCTCTCATAGTTGAGGTATACCTATGATGAAAATTGGAGACCTCTCTCATCTTTTAAGTGGTAGAACTTGCACAATTGGTGGCTGACTAAATACTTTTTTGCCCCACTGTATATATATATATATATATATGCATATATACTGTATATGTACACACACACATATACAGTATATATGCACACACACACACACACACACACACATATATATATATATATATATATATATGAACTTTTGTTATTGACCAAATACTTATTTTACTGAGGAATTTACCAATTAATTCATTAAAATTAATTAATTCATTAAAAATACTTCAATGTGATTTTCTGGATTTTTTTTCTCATTTTGTCTCTCATAGTTGAGGTATATCTATGATGAAAATTGGAGACCTCTCTCATCTTTTAAGTGGGAGAACTTGCACAATTGGTGGCTGACTAAATACTTTTTTGCCCCACTGTATATATATATATATATATATATATATATATATATATATATATATATATATATATACAGTATATACGAGATATAGATGGACTGCCATGGATCAGTAACATGAATATCTTGTGAACATACAATGCTTATAACAAAATATTTCAAATGTAAACTGCAGTTCTTTTGCAGGACTCGAGCAGTTGAAGACATTCCTACCATTTCTACCAGCATGTCTCCTGTCACACAAGAGGGGACAAAACATTGGACCATGTTTACACCAATATTGTGGGAGCCTACACAGCAACTCCCCTCCCCCACCTAGGTCAGTCTGATCACTTATCCTTGTTCCTTACCCCCAAGTATGTACCGCTCATCAACCGGGTGAAGCCATCAGTGAGGACCATCAAAGTGTGGCCAGAGGGGGTTGACTCTGTACTCCAGGAGAAGTTTAGGAACACAGACTGGAGTATGTTCACCTCTCAGGCTACCTGTGGCTCCCACATAAACATCAACTCTTACACCCACTCAGTCCTGGACCATATCAACACCACTATTGACAGTGTCACCACGGAAAGACAGATCACCACGTACCCAAATCAGAAGCCGTGGATGAACAGAGAAGTGCGACTTCTGCTAAAAGCACGTAACAATGCCTTTAGATCTGGTGATGCACAGGCCTACAGTTCATCCAGGGCAGATCTGAAGAGGGGCATCAAGAGGGCCAAGCACAGCTACAAGCTGAAGGTGGAGGAACATTTTGGGGACTCTGACCCCCGACGTATGTGGCAGGGCATTCAAGCTATCTCTGATTATAAGCCCAGCAACTCCATACCTATAGCCATGACTGTGCCCTTTCTCAATGAGCTAAATAACTTCTATGCTCGTTTTGACAAGGACAACAATGAAAAGAACATCAATTTCCCACCCTCTGATGACCTCCACCACCTCACACTCACCCACACCGACGTCCGTAATGCACTGAGTCATGTCAACGTACGTAAGGCTGCTGGCCCTGATGGCATTCCTGGGCGTGTGCTGAGGGCATGCGCTGAGCAGCTGGCAGGGGTCTTCACAGACATCTTCAACCTGTCCCTGGCCCAGGCCGTGGTACCAGCGTGCTTCAAGACCACTTCAATAGTACCAGTGCCGAAACATTCAACACCATCGTGCCTAAATGACTATCGCCCTGTGGCACTGACGCCCATAGTCATGAAGTGCTTTGAGCGACTGGTCTTGGCACAGCTCAAAAAAGGCCTGCCCCCTACACTGGACCCTCATCAGTTCGCCTACCGGAGCAACAGGAGTACAGAGGATGCCGTTTCTACAGCGCTGCACTATGTACTCTCACACCTGGATGACAAGAACACCTACGCAAGAATGCTGTTTATTGACTTCAGCTCAGCATTCAACACAGTTATCCCCTCCAAGTTGCTCACCAAACTTGGGGACCTGGGAATCAGTACCTCCACCTGCAACTGGATCATGGATTTTCTGACCAACAGACCCCAGCATGTTAGGTCAGGCCCCAACCGTTCTTCCGTCATCACACTCAACACTGGTGTACCACAGGGCTGTGTGCTCAGCCCATTCCTCTACTCCCTCTACACCCATGACTGCAGGCCTATGTATGGATCAAATTCCATCATAAAGTTCACAGATGACACCACGGTGATTGGACTCATCAGGGACAACAACGAGTCAGATTACAGGGCAGAGGTTGAGCACTTGGCTACTTGGTGCGCTGACAATAACCTGCTCCTTAACACCAGCAAAACCAAGGAGCTCATAGTGGACTACAGGAAGGAGAGGGAAGAGACACATAACCCCATCCATATCAATGGCATAGCTGTTGAACGTGTCTCCAGCTTCAAATTCCTGGGGACCCACATCTCGGAGGACCTGTCCTGGTCAGTTAACATCACCAGCCTGATCAAGAAGGCCCATCAGCGCCTCTTCTTCTTGAGGACATTGAAGAAGAACCATCTGTCAACTGACATCCTGGGCAACTTCTACCGCTGCATGATAGAGAGCACCCTGACCAACTGTATCACACTCTGGTATGGGAGCTGCTCTGTAGCTGACCGCAAGGCGCTGCAGCGGGTGGTGAAAACCGCCCAACGCATCACAGGGACTCCACTTCCAGCTATAGAGGACGTCTACAGGAAAAGATGTCTGCGCCGGGCACGCAGCATTCTTAGGGACTCCAACCATCCTGCTCATGGACTGTTCCAGCTTCTCCCCTCCAGAAGACGTTTCAGAAGCCTTTGGACTAGAACCAGCAGATTTAGGAACAGTTTCTTTCCAACAGCTGTCACGTTATTGAACTTAGTTCCCCGCTGACTCTCTTACAATCATCTTTTACCATCCTCACCTGTACATAACTGCATAACTACATAACTACATCTAACTTATTGCACATTATTTGCACATAACAGTACTTTTAACTTTCTGCACTGCTGCATATATTTGCATATATTTGCTTAAATTGCACATACTGTTAATTACCGTATATACCGCACTGCTGTCCTTTGCACTTCTGATTGGATGCTAAACTGTGTTTCGTTACCTTGTATTCATACATGTGTAATGACAATAAAGTTGAATCTAATCTAATCTAATCTAATTCATTATGAACATTGTGAAAGTGGTGAAAGTATCATGGTGTTTTGTGATGTTTTACAATATATGTGTTCTCTAAACTACATTCAATAAGCATTGATTGCACATTCACCACCAGCTGTGGTCCAAGAGTTGATGAAGCCCTCTGAGGCTGGAAACTGTACTGATAGGTGTTACCACAAGGTGGCAGTACGATCTCATGAGATAGCAGGTAGATTCAGGAAGTGGTAAAACGTGAACCGGAAGTTATAATAAAAAGGCAGCACGTCTTGCTGGCATGGTGATTAAGACTAAGTGTCTTTGTTATAAGTAAATAACAAACATTACAGAAACCTTTGACATTTTCAGCTAACATAAGTTCAGGATGGAAATCTGGCATATATCCACTTTATTCCTAGGCCCCATGATGCCTTGCGTGAATTATGGTAGCAACTTCCGGTACTAGTTTATGCAACAGACTTCCACAAATGGTACCCTCCAGCATACAACTAGGACAATATCAGTCACTACGGAGGGTGACAATATGTATGGGTACATATTCATACCATGTAGGGTAACTAAATAGACGGTTATGCTGTTTATTCCATCTAGCTGCAATGCTCCACACTGTGTATATATATTTATATATTTATGTGTACATATGTATATTCACTGCTCTTATTTTTCTTATCTTCTTAATTATTGCTCTGAGTGTTGCTATCCCTGTGCTGTTGCAATCCTGGAATTCCCCCATTGTGGGACTAATAAAGGTTTATCTTATCTTATCTTACCTTATCTTATCTTAGTTTAGAACGTATTGTTGTCACTGAAATGGGACACTTGTACTTGTTAACAAAACAATGACTTCTGCATCAAAAATGCGGGAACACAGCCTTTTGCACCTCAAAAACAGTTATATAATCATACCACATCCCACGACTATGGAGGGTTGAGAAGATGACCTTAAAAAGTGGACAGTAGCTCCGTTAGTTAGCTCTGCTGCTAACATGCTAACGCTGTAAACAAATAAAAGCTCTGAGATATATCAATGTTTCCACGGCAATAAAGTCGGCTGCATTTTGTTAAAATATGTTGGACATAATCAAATTTACCTCAGAGCAGTCGTAGAGTCTAGTCAGAGCCACAAAGATCCACAACACCGTGATTGGGCATTTTATATCCGGGGTAAAACGTCAGTTCTGTGACATTCATACAAGTGAAAACATACCTGGCTCTTGTCTTGGTGTCTGTCCTGTGTCTGTACCACCGATCACACAAACAATCCTACACATTGCTGTTGAAGCCACAGATTTAGCTGTGCTTGTCTGTGAGGAGCCTCACACCACAACAGCAGCAAGTACCAAAATTACACAAAAACATTCAAAAATACAAAAACTACAAGTGCTGAAATTAGCTGCCACTTGAGTGCAAAGCATGTATGTGGACTATACATTAAAATTAATTTGAAAAACTTTTAAAAATGCTATTTTAAATACCCCTGCTACTCCACTCTTACTAACTGATTTAACACTAGGTCCGCCGAAACCGGAAATTCCACCCATAATCGTTCCTACAGCAGCACCCCCAGGAATAAGGTGGATTGAGAGTTGAGTGCAGCAGGTCACACCAGGGTGAAGTAAATGTTGAAACATGCTAAACTGGAAACAGTAGTGAGCTTCTCAATGTGGATACAGACCCAGTCTGAAGGTTCTGATGTACATTGTAAATGTGCTCAGAGTTGCAATGAAGTTAGACATATCATGCTGCATTTCTTGTTGGGTTGTATGGGAGAAGCTAAGTCATGTTAGCGTGGGCTCCAGTTTTAGAATCTGGTGTTTAGACAGCAGAAATCTGGAGTTTTGACATAAAAACCAAGTTGATGATTTAACCCTGAGAGAATTTCTGTCGCAGATCCAAACCATCTGCATGCACCCTCTGGTGGCAAGATTTTTTTCAAGAAAATATTCAGTTTATATATCATAAATTTCAAAGGCTGTAACTTGAAAGTGGTAAGAGATAATGGCTTACTGCCAATGAGAAAGATGTAGAATATGATCCAAAGTTTATGATAAGAGTAAATTTACACATCTAATTTGCATAATGCGACGGCAGCCATTTCGGATTGCATAACTTTTGGTCAAAGTGGACTTTGGGCATATTTACACAAAGGATGGTTTTGTTTGTTTTGTGGAGAAAGGAATAACCAGACCGAACTTTCCGAGCAGATGAACTTTATTCACTCTCTCACATCTTCCAGAATCAGAAACATTAACCTCATGTAGTAGGGACTCTCTTTTATATCACAACACTCACACGTCCCTGCTACCTGAGGTCTTGCATTACAATTCACTCCCCCGTGACAATTCCTTTTGTCCCCCAGCCCTTTGATCTCCATGTTCTTCTGTCAGAGGAAACTACTGCATCCCCATGTCTTTCAGTCTGAGATGAATACCACAGCATCGGTCTCCCACAGTCTTTATGCTGTTGTTGTTGTTGTTGTTGTTGTTGTTGTCACCTTATCATCATAATATATGAACCAGAAAATCAGTAGAATGTAAACAAACTGATAAAAAAAAATTCAGACCTACTGCTCGTCATGTGTCGCCATGTGTCAGTGTGCTCACCCCCCGTCCTTATTTTGTCTTGTGTCATTTTTGCTTTCTGTCCCACAATCACATTTATCTTCTGATTTATTCCTCCTTGATTTTGGCTAGATAATGCCACAGAACTGGCAGGAATGTCCTCTCCGTCACGTGCAGCTTCGTCAATGGTGGACAAAAAGTGTTCAGCTCTGGTCCACCTTGTGCTGTCCAAAAAGTAAATCTTTCCCTTCAGAAGCCAAATAATCCCTTTTACAATCATAGTTGGAAAAATCTGGAGCAAATGTTTCCTACCTCTGAAAATATATGTTCCGCATTTGTTTATACGGCTCTTCTTCTGTGCCCTGGAAGTGATATCAGATTTGACGTGGTTCTGGTTTGCTGATCTCAGTCCTCCAGTGAAGAGCAGTAAGCGATATGTGTCTGCCATCTAGTGATGTAAAATGCTTGGTAC
This sequence comes from Pholidichthys leucotaenia, assembly GCA_020510985.1. NCBI lineage: Eukaryota > Metazoa > Chordata > Actinopteri > Cichliformes > Pholidichthyidae > Pholidichthys > Pholidichthys leucotaenia. The sequence continues at coordinate 242,313,046 of CM035841.1, forward strand.
ATCTGGGTTTATTTTGTTGTTTTTTTCATACTTTTTTGACCTATCACATGACAGGTGCAGATCTGCGACACCAGCCACAGGAAAGGTAGATCATGTAATCAAATTTAATCATAAAGGGGTTAAACTGTTTAAATTTCCTCTGTGTCTATTCAGCAATTTGCAGTGTATGGTTTGAGCCAACCACCACAAACTTACTGGAAAAATGAACTCTATACAAGGTTAAATATATTCACATTACAGCATTTAATCTTAAATAAATATGACTTGTAACAGATGCAGGTATTTACAATAAGTCTTATCCCCTGAGGTAAGTAAGGCACCCAGAGGTGATTTTATTCCGTCTGTGTATCTGTGTATGGCTGAAAGCCCCAAAAGTGACTTTAAAATTCTTTGTCCCCAATTTGAAGGTAAAAATACTGGATGACAAAAATAGTTTGAAAGTAAAATCTTAAGTGATTATTGTAATCTGGGGACTCAGGGTCATATAATCCACTTGTCAGTGTGTCTAAATCATTCAGAAACTGGTGTCCTCTAAGGTGGTGTCTGTGTGTGTGTGTGTGTGTGTGTGTGTGTGTGTGTGTGTGTGTGTGTGTGTGTGTGTGTGTGTGTGTGTGTGCGTGTGTGTGTATGCAGAGGCGGCTGAGGTTAAGCACACAGGTCAAGCTTTACACTGTGAGTGTGGAGCGGACAGTTCTTGCTGCAGGCTATAGTGGAAGGAGACTTCATTTGATGGTTAAACCTGACAGTGCCTCCACCGAGATGGATCACCTGCCTGAGGCAGATTTCTTCATCCTTGATGTGTCAAGATATCCACATAAAAACTCTAGCAAACTGTACAAGAGTGGGCAGTTAGGTGTCACTGCTCAGTAGATGGATTAGTTTCATGTGCTGTGGTGATGCTATGCTGTGTTACATTTGTGTTTCATTTCACTGATGTTTGCTTTCTTTAGCTAACCGATAACACTGAAGACAAGATCCCCAAGTAAGATTCTCACTTACACACCATAAGGTATCTACAGGTGCATCTCAATAAATTAGACTCTCACTGAGAAATTGATTTTTTTTTTTCAGTCATTCAATTCAAAAAATGAAACTGATAGAAAAGATTTGTATTTGTTTTATATTTGTATTTGCTTTGTCTCAGAGTGAAAGTAAAAGTGTCGAGGTTGCAGCTGCACAAGTTATCATCTTGTTTTAGTCCAGCCTGTCTGGTTCCCGTGTGACTGGTACAGAGTGAGTGTCGTGGTTCCTGAGAAAAGATAATCTGTACACCTAGTTTTGACCAGATCTACTGGACCAATCATAATGGACAATTTTCCCCTGCACCTTTCAGATTACGGAGGGCTTAAAGAACTGAGTGATGCATTTGGTGTCTGATAAGATAAGATAAGATAAGATAAGATAACATAAGATAAGCCTTTATTAGTCCCACAATGGGGAAATTCCAGGATTGCAGCAGCACAGGGATAGCAACACTCAGAGCAATAATTAAGAAGATACAGAAGATATAAATAAGAGCAGTGGATATACAAATGCTGAAAATACATATCTGAAAATGCTGGCTAAAAGTAACTGTAAATACTCCACAATTGTTATTCATGCCGGCATTAATGACATCCGTCTCCGGCAGTCGGAAGTCACCAAACTTGATGTAGAATCGGTGTGTGAGTTTGCAAAAACGATGTCTGCCACTGTAGTATTCTCTGGGCCCCTCCCCAATCTGACCAGTGATGACATGTTTAGTCGCTCGTCATCCTTGAACCGCTGGCTGTCTGTGTGGTGTCCTAAAAATGACGTGGGCTACATTGACAATTGGAGCTCTTTTTGGGGAAAACCTGGTCTTATGAGACGAGACAGCATTCATCCCAATTTGGATGGTGCTTCTCATTTATCTAACAATCTGGCATCTTTTTATCCAAATTTCCAAAACCATGACTACTCAGAGTTGGGACCAGGAAGCAGAGTGGCAGTCTTACACGCCTCTCTGCAGCTCCTCTTCATCCGCCACCCCTCAGCTTAGCCCCTGTCTTCCCCATCAGAGAATCGTTGTCTGCTCCCTCCAAAGTAAATAAAAATATCATGCATAAGCATCCCAAAGTGATAAAGCAAAACATTGGTAAAACTCAAATTAAACATAAAGCCTCTAAATTGAATGATTTGGCCTCTGTTCCTCCTCATAATTAAAAAATTAAATGTGGTTTATTAAATATTAGGTCTCTAACTCCCAAGTCTCTGTTAGTCCATGATCTGTTAATTGATCATCAGATTGATTTAATTTCCCTTACAGAGACTTGGTTAGGGCAAGAGGATTATGTTGGTTTAAATGAATCAACTCCCTCTGGTTATTTAAACTGTCAAAATCTCAGAAGTTCTGGTCGTGGAGGAGTAGCAACAATTTACCATTCCAAATTACTAGTTAATGTAAAGCAAAAAACATGTTATAATTCCTTTGAGGGCCTGGTCCTCAGTATTGGGCACTTTAGCAATTTTAGGTTAAACCCAATTTTATTTGCCATAGTTTATCGTCCCCCATCAACCTACTCAGAATTTTTATCCGAATTTGCTGATTTCTTAGCTGATTTAGTGCTGAAATCTGATAGAATAATTATAGTAGGGGACTTTAATATACATGTGGATGTAGATAGTGACTGCCTTAATGTGGCATTTAATTCAATATTAGACTCGATTGGGTTTTCTCAGAAAGTAGGAAATTCTACTCATTACCTCCACCATACATTGGACCTTGTTCTGACATATGGCATAGAAATAGAAAATCTTGTAGTGTCTCCTCATAACCCTGTACTGTCAGACCATTGTCTGTTAACCTTTGATTTTACCATTTCTGACTATTTGGCTCCTAAAGAAAAATATTATTACAGTAGATGCCTCTCAGATGATGCTGTTTCCAAATTTATGCAGATTGTTTCCTCTATGCCATGTGTCAACACAACGGAAATAAGCTATAGACAGCTTGCTCCTTCTGTAATTGATAACGTGGTGGATAGTGTTTCAGCTTCTCTGCATCAGGCTCTAGACTTGGTGGCCCCCTTAAAAAAGAAAAAGTCTAATCAGAGATTTCTAACTCCTTGGTTCAACACAGAAACTCGTAGCTTAAAACAGAAGACTCGTCAATTAGAAAGAAAATGGCGCTCTACTAATTTAGATGAAATCTATTTAGCTTGGAGAAATCATCTTTTAATTTATAAAAAATCTCTTAGAAAAGCTAGAACAAGTTATTACTCTGCATTAATAGAAGAGAACAAGAATAATCCCAGGTTTCTTTTCAGTACTGTAGCCAGGTTGACAAAGAGTCAGGACTCTGTCAATCCTAGCATTCCCTTAGAGCTTACTAGTCAGGACTTTATGAACTTTTTCAATAATAAAATGTCATCCATCAGAGATAAAATCAATCAGATTCTTCCCACAGTTAACTTAAATACTGTAACTACTACAACTCCTTCTTTTGATGTCTGTCTTGATGAGTTTACTCCAATCGACCTTTGTGAGTAAGACAAAATAGTTTCCTCATCCAAACCTTCAACTTGTCTTTTAGACCCTATTCCTACTAGGTTATTTAAAGAAGTCTTCCCACTTATTGGTAGCTTTATTCTTCATATAATTAATTCTTCATTAACTTTAGGCCATGTACCGCAGGCTTTTAAAACAGCTGTAATTAAACCTTTACTTAAAAAGCCAACGCTAGATCCAGGAGCTTTAGCTAACTATAGACCAATCTCTAATCTCCCTTTCATTTCAAAAATCTTAGAAAGAGTTGTTGCTACGCACTTATTCGACCACCTGCAGGGAAATGGTTTACTTGAAGAGTTTCAATCTGGGTTTAGAATCCTTCATAGTACTGAAACAGCCTTAGCGAAGGTCACTAACAACCTCCTCATTGCATCTGATAATGGACTAGTTTCTGTACTTGTCCTTTTAGACCTTAGTGCAGCTTTTGATACTATCGATCATAATATTCTACTTGATAGATTAGAACACTATGTTGGACTTAATGGAACTTCGTTGCAGTGGTTTAGATCTTATTTATCTGATAGGTTCCAGTTTGTTCATGTAAATAATGAGTTTTCTTTCAACTCAAAGCTTAGTCATGGAGTTCCACAGGGATCTGTGCTAGGCCCTCCTCTTTTTAGTTTATATATGCTTCCGTTAGGCAACATTATTAGAAAGCACTGTATACATTTTCATTGTTATGCAGATGACACACAATTATACCTGTCAATGAAGCCAGATGATAGTAATCAATTAGCCAAGTTAGAAGCCTGTCTTAAGGAAATCAAAGCTTGGATGACTTGTAATTTTCTGCTATTAAATTCAGATAAGACTGAAGTCATTCTTGTTGGTCCAAAAAACCTTAGAAATTCCTTTCCAAATCAAACTTTCAGTTTGGATGCAGTTACTCTTTCTCTTAATAGCTCTGTGAGGAACCTTGGAGTTATTTTTGATCAGGATTTGTCCTTCAATTCACATATTAAATTTGTTTCTAAGACTGCCTTCTATCATTTGCGTAATATTGCCAAGATTAGGAGCATCTTGTCTCAGAGTGATGCTGAGAAACTGATCCACGCTTTTGTTAGCTCGAGATTAGATTATTGTAATTCTTTATTATCAGGTTGTCCTAAAACATCTTTAAAAAGTCTTCAGCTGATCCAAAATGCTGCAGCAAGAGTTTTAACAGGTACTAGAAAGAGAGATCATATCTCTCCGGTTCTGGCCTCCCTTCATTGGCTTCCCATAGAGTTTAGAATTAAGTTTAAAATCCTTCTTCTTACTTACAAAGCTCTAAACAATCAGGCTCCTCTTTATTTAAAAGATCTGATACTACCGTATTATCCTAACAGAGCACTACTCTCCCAAAATGCAGGACTACTTGTAATACCTAGAATCTCCAAAAGTACAATGGGAGGCAGAGCCTTCAGTTATCAAGCTCCTCTCCTGTGGAATCAGCTGCCAATCTGGATTCGGGAGTCAGACTCGATCTCTGTTTTTAAGATTAGGGTTAAAACCTACCTTTTTGATATAGCCTACAATTAGGGAGGGATCATGTGTTTCTGAACCCTCCCTTAGTTATGCTGCTAATAGGTTTAGTCAGCCGGGGGACCTCCAGTAATGCACTGGGCCTCACTCCTTTCCTCACTCTCTATGAAATATTTTTTTTTGCTGGTCATTAACATTTGATTGTTCTCTCCCATAGATTGAGTCCCCATCGTGCTGTTTGCTCTCTTCATGTCTGTTCTTTTCATCTTCTCTGTCCCCTCACCCCCCAGCCAGTCGCAGCAGATGACTGCCCCTCCCTTAGCCTGGTTCTGCTGGAGGTTTCTTCCTGTTAAAAGGGAGTTTTTCCTCTCCACCGTCGCCAAGTGCTTGCTCACAGGGGATCACCTGATTGCTGGGGTCTTTCTGCAACTGTGGGGGTTCCCCCCTACAGTTGATAGTGCTATGAGATGACTGTTGTTGTGAAATGGCGCTATATAAATAAAGTTGAATTGAATTGAATTGAATATACATACATACACATAAATATATAAATATATATACAAAGTGCGGAGCATTGTAGCAAGATGGAATAAACAGCATAACCGTCTCCTGATTGATGCTTGTTTGGACTTACTCGGACAACCCCAGTTCTCTTTTTTTTTTTTTTTGTTACTTATTTGTACTCGTAGGTAGACTTGGTTTGCAGTCTGGTGACAAGCCACCGGCTGCTGGTCGCTGCGTGCGTGAGCGCCCTAAACCTACATGTTTTTGGTGTGCGGGAGGAAACCGGAGAAATCCCGGAGTAAACCCGCGCAACACGGGGAGAACATGCAAACTCCACACAGCTCACTGTTGGTCGGGGGCTGGGATCGAACCCACGATCCCCGCGGTCCCCCGGCCGAGGGTAAAACTGTGCTGCCACAGTGCTAAACCACTGCGCCACCGTGCAGCCCAGTTCTCTTTTGCTTGGTGTTAGCTTAGTGTTGGCCTAGCAGAAAGTCTGATCAGACATACGGGTGGATCGGACCCCGGGCGGGGCTGTTCACCGGGCTAGGCTAACCTTTTTTTAGTTGTTTTTAGCTATTTTGGCTGGCTGGCTATCCACTTCTCACCTGGAGCGTCATGGCTCCATCCCCGACGTGTGCCAGCTGTGTGTTCCTCCTTAAGAAGGTTTCTGAGTTGGAAGTGAGACTCTCTAACCTCTATAAGACTCGGGAGGCTGAAGACCACCTTGACACTATAATTCTCAGACGAACAACGGCCCCGGCAACCGATTTGCAGCTGGCATAGACGGCTACTTACCTGGGTGAATTCAGCACATTGCCATCCACTTCCACCCCTGCTCCGGTCTCTTCAGAGGTCTCTTGAGATGTCCAGGACCCCAGCAATAAACACTGGCTTCAGCTCGGAGCTAAACCCAAAGCCCCGGGTGGTTTTTCTCATCTTCAATGCACGCCCTGGACCTTGGTTTGGCCAACTAGCAAACATCGGCAATTGACCAGACAGGGCCGCGCCACTTCTCTTCCCTTGCTACTGAAAAACAGATTCGACATCCTTTCTCTGGAAGACTTTCCCCACCTGGACGTCAATCATCCGCCCATGGCCGCCCCTCATCCTCCTCCTTCAGCAGCTGCCCAAACCTGCAAGCCTCAGATTAAAACTACTTTAGATATGCCAAATTATACACCAGCTCCAAAAAGAAGAGAATGCATCACCCCGCCATCACAACAACAACATCGACAAAATTATCCACCACTTCAGAATCCACTGACAAAGCCCCCCAGACGACGTTGGTAATTGGTGACTCAATTATGAGAAACGTCAGAAGCAGGTACTGTGTCACTAAATTTCTTCCTGGGGCTAAAGTGTCTGACATTGAGGCTCTTACCCCTGACCTATTAAATGAATTCTCCCACGCTAAAACTGTCATTGTACATGTTGGATGCAACAACATCCCCGATGAAGCGTCGGAGAGCTTAAAGAGTGACTTCAAGAGCCTTCTGTCCACTCTTAGGAACTGTAGCAGACGTGTGTTTATCTCTGGGACTTTGGCACCTTTCGGATGACGCTGCAATTATTTTAGCACAACTGTCAGCCTTAATACCTGGTTGTCTTCTACATGTCCTACTTTTAACATTGGTTTTGTAGACAAATTCAACCTGTTTTGGAACCGCCCATCACTTATGAGGCCAGATGGCATCCAACCAAATAGACTCGGTGCACGTGTTATAAGGGACAATGTGTTCTATTCCATTCACCATTTTTTAGTACAGTGACTGAAATTTGGTGCGTTAACTCACTCCAAAGTTCCTGGGTCTGCCAACCAGCCCTTTTTTGTTTCCACTTCTCATATTAATCCTATTAATCCAAATAATGACATAATTACTGGCCCAGGGAACACGCACGCAGGCTCAGGTGAGATTCAAAGGCTTTATTCAACAACAAGAGATGTATGGATGCGTGTATGCGGAATATGAATGGTCTGTGGGTGAACGAGGAGCGCCGGGGGCAGAATGGCACCCCGTGCAGCCAGGCAAAACTATGGACAGAGCAGAGACAGGAATATGAGTTAACCTTCACCACGCGGGGTTAATGTACCGAGTGTTGCTTACTTGCAGATGTAACGTGGCTGGCGTTGGCAAAGGAACGCTTGCCTGGGAGACAGCGCCCTGCTGCGTGTTCGACAAGGAGTGGATGAGGAGGAAGAGGAGGTGGCAAGGACGGGAGGAATCTGCCGCCAGGTAATCCACCTGTGCACAGGGGAGAGACTGGAAGACAGGTGAGTGAGAATACAGCTTACTTGCTGGTAGGAGATGCTGCAGGATGGGAAGGAACGATCCTGCAGAGGGATTGAGAGCGTTGATTAACAGACAGCTCCAGACCGATGTTCTGGGCCGAGTGGGTTAAATAGTCTGTGATTGACGAGGCACAGGTGTGCGCGCAGCTGAGGCAGATGACTGGGGACGGCGAGTTGTGACAGTACTCCCCCCCTAAGCAGCGCCTCCTGGCACTGGTTTATCTGGGTGCGCCCGGTGGAACTCCATGATAAGATCCTCATCCAGCACAAAGGAAGAGCGCACCCAGGATCTCCACTCCGGGCCATACCCCTCCCAATCCACCAGGTACTGCAGCCCACGACCTCGGCACCGGGAGTCCAGGATGGAGGCGACCCCCCATGCCGGGTGGCCGTCGATCATCACGGGAGGGGGAGGTGCCCTAGGAGGAGGACAGAGTGGGTCAGAGCTCACGGGTTTTGCCTTGGAAACGTGAAACATGGGGCAAACATGGAGGGAGGGGGGGAGGGCCAAACGCACAGCCACCGGGTTGATTACCTTAGAGATGGTGAAGGGACCGATAAAGCGTGGCACCAGCTTCCTCTTTTCGGCCTTGAGACTGACGTCCCGGGCCGATAGCCAGACCTGTTGGCCCACCTGATAACCGGGAGCAGGCTTCCTGTGGCAATTAGCCATAGTGCTGTTGCGCGCCGCCGTGCGTAAAAGTGCCTCGCGTGTCCTGGTCCACAGGCTCCGGCAGCGCCTCAGGTGTGCCTGGATGGATGGAACTGCTACCTCGCTCTCCTGCTCGGGGAACAAAGGGGGATCATAGCCCAATGACGCCCGGAAGGGGGACATCCCGATAGCCGAAGACAGTGTTGAATTGTGGGCATATTCCACCCAGGCCAGGTAAGAGCTCCAGGAGGATGGGTTGGAGGAGGTGACGCAGTGCAGGGCAGCTTCCAACTCCTGGTTAGCGCCCTCACACTGCCCGTTGGATTGGGGGTGGTGACCGGAGGAGAGGCTCACCGTGGCCCCCAGGGCATTGCAAAAACACCTCCATACTTGAGACGCGAACTGGGGCCCCCGATCAGATACGACGTCCGTTGGGATCCCGTGCAGTCTGACCACATGTTGGACTAGGAGATCGGCCGTCTCCCGTGCCGTGGGGAGACCATGGAGGGGCACAAAGTGAGCGGCCTTGGAGAATCGGTCCACAATAGTCAGGACGGTGTCATATGAATTAGAAACGGGGAGGCCAGTAACAAAGTCCAGGGCTATATGTGATCAGGGTTTGCCCGGGACCGGCAGGGGATGGAGCAGCCCTGCAGGAGGTGAGTTCTGGGTCTTGCTCGTAGCGCACTGGGGGCAGGCCCAGACGTAATTGGCGACGTCCTTCTGAAGTCCGGGCCACTGCCAGAAGCTCCTTGTCGCCAATGTCATAATTGCGCTCAGCCGCAGACAGGCACCGGGAGAAGGCGGCACAGGGGCGCATCACCCCATCCACCGGAGAACGTTGGGACAAAACTGCCCCCACCCCCATGTCGGATGCATCCACTTCAACCAAGCACTGCAGCGCGGGGTCCACCTGGGTCAGGACCCGGGAGGAGGAGAACTCCGTCTTCATTTCTCAAATGCTGCTGCTGCCTCCTCGGTCCACTGGAAGGGCACCTTGGGAGAGGTGAGGTGGGTCAGGGGGGTGACGATGGAGCTGTAGTTAGGCACAAAACGGCAGTAAAAATTAGCAAAACCAATGAACTGTTGTACCTGTTTCCTGGAAGAAGGGGTGGGCCACTCAACCACCACTTTGACCTTGGTGGGGTCGGGGAGGATCTGATCATGGGAGATGATAAAACCCAAGAAAGAGGTCGCATTGACGAAGAACTCGCATTTCTCTGCCTTAACATACAGTCTGTTTTCCAAAAGCCGCTGCAGAACCCACCTCACGTGGGCTTGGTGCTCCTCCCGAGACCTGGAGAAGATCAGGATGTCATCTAAATATATGAATACGAAGACCCACAGGAAGTCTCGCAGGACGTCGTTAATGAGCCGTTGGAAGATGGCAGGAGCATTGGTGAGCCCAAACGGCATGACCAGGTATTTGAAGTGGCCGCTGGGCGTCCGAAATGCCATCTTCCACTCATTGCCCTCCCGGATCCGAACAAGACGGTATGTGCTGCGGAGGTCCAGCTTGGTGAACCAGGTGGCCCCCTGGAGGGAGTGGAAGGCAGAGTCCATGAGCGGAAGGGTGTATCTGTCCTTCACCGTGATGTCATTCAGTTCCCGGAAGTCGATGCACGGCTGCAGGGATCCATCCTTCTTGGAGACGAAGAAAAACCCAGCTCTGAGTGGAGACGAGGAGGGATGGATGATGCTGACGCTGAGCGACTCCCTGATGTATGTGTCCATGGCCTCCTGCTCTGGGGCAGACAGGCTGTAGAGGCGACTGGATGGTAACGGCGCCCCCGGGCGGAGGTTTATGGCGCAGTCATACGGGCGGTGGGGGGGAAGAGACATCGCCTTGGACTTGCTAAAGAAAAGCCCCAGATCGTGGAACTCCGGAGGCACCAGGGTGAGGTCCGGGGGAGATGAGTCAGGAGCAGGAAGAGGAGAGGATGGGGAACAAGCCGCAGACTGGAGGCAGGTGCCCATGCAAAACGAGCTCCACGAGAGGACGCTGCCGGACTGCCAATCGAGCACGGGGTTGTGGAGGCGCAGCCACGGGTAGCCCAAGATGACGGGGGAAGCCGAGGTGGACGGGACAAACAGGCTGAGGTCCTCTCAATGGTTGCCAGAGACAATGACTGACACCGGCTTGGTGCGATGCGTCACTACTTCCAGGGGAGAACGAGAGAGAGTGACGAGGTTGAGGGGAGCTGGTAATGCTTGACAAGGGATGCCCAAGCGGGTTGCCAGGCTCTTGGAAATAAAGTTTTGTTCTGCCCCCGAGTCCACCAGTGCGTGAGTGAGGTGCCCGGTGGAATTGTGACAGAACCTAATGGGCAGTGAACAATTTGAGATGGGATTTGGCTGGTTGGCATCCGCGAGGCCCCCTACAGTGACTTGCGGACCCCCCCGTTTGGCTTGATCGGACAGTGGTCCACGGAGTGCTGGTTGCCCCCGCAATACATGCAGAGGCCCAGCTCCTGGCGGCGCTGTTTCTCCGCTAGGGGGAGCTTGGTTCACCTCACCAACATCGCCTCAGGCTCATCGGCGGACTCCGGAGCAGGTAACGCCAGGGGGCGAGACTGAGAGGCACGGGCGGGGGTTCCGCACAAGCGGTTGTAGGACTTCTACTCGGCGGCCCGCTCTCGCAGCGTGTTATCTAAACTGATAGTTAGGGAGATTAATTCAGATAACCGTCGCGGAAGATCTCGGCTAGCCAACTCATCCCGCAGACTAGAACAGAGGCTGCGGAGGAGGATGCTGCAGAGAGATGCCTCGCCCAGCCAACCTCTTCCGCTGCCACCCGGAAGTCAACAGCGTAATCGGCCGCCGACCGGCTACCCTGGTGAAGATTAAGGAGCCAATCGGCTAGAACACTGTCACAATCCGAGTGGTCAAAAACCTCAAAGAAATCTCACACGAATTGGGCATAGAAAAGGTTTGCGTAGCCGGGCTTCGCCATGACGGCATAAGCCCAAGCTAACGCTCGCCCCTCCAAGAGGCTAGCCACGTACCCAATCTGGCTGTGGTCTGAGGGAAAATCCCCGGGAACGCGCTGAAACACCGACTCACACTGCAGGATGAACCCCCGCACTTCACCGAGTCTCCCGTTAAAGCGTGCGGGTGTGGGGATTGGAGTGAGCCGGGTTGGCGCTCCCGAGCCAGGCTGGCTAGCCGAGGGAGCAGCGGAAGCTGACCCACCAAGATGAGCCGGGGGGAACGCCTGCTGGGGGTCGAGGCGATCCAGCCGGTGAGTAATTGTAGTTAATTGATTGAGTATAACTTGTTGATGAGCGATCAAGTCCACTCAAGCCTCGAGGGTGGAAAGATGGCGTGCAAGCCCGCTGTCCACTGGGCCACCTTGCTGGAGCCGTACTGACATAATTACTGGCCCAGGGAACACGCACACAGGCTCAGGTGAGATTCAAAGGCTTTATTTAACAACAACAGATGTATGGATGCGTGTATGCGGAATGTGAATGGTCTGTGGGTGAACGAGGAGTGATGGGGGCATAATGGCACGCCGTGCGGCCAGGCAACCCTATGGACAGAGCAGAGACAGGAATATGAGTTAACCTTCACCATGCGGGGTTAATGTACCGATTGTTGCTTACTTTCAGATGTAACGGTGGCTGGCGTTGGCAAAGGAACACTTGCCTGGGAGACAGCGTCCTGCTGCGCGCTCGATGAGGAGTGGATGAGGAGGAAGAGGAGGTGGCGAGGACGGGAGGAATCCGCTGCCAGGGAATTCACCTGTGCACAGGGGAGAGACTGGAAGACAGGTGAGTGAGAATACAGCTTACTTGCTGGTAGGAGATGCTGCAGGTCGGGAAGGAACGATTCTGCAGAGGGATTGAGAGCGTTGATTAACAGACGGCTCCAGACCGATGTTCTGGGCAGAGTGGGTTAAATAGTCTGTGATTGATGAGGCGGAGGTGTGCACGCAGCTGAGGCAGATGACTGGGGACGACGAGTTGTGACAAATAATCCTCACTGTTTAGATCAGTTTTCAGTTTATAACCCCATAGAGATTGTATCTGTCTCCCGTTACCCAAAATATTATAACCCAAGACAAATACAACATAACTTGATAAATACACGCCTTTCTGCAGCTCCTCTTCATCCACCACCCCTCAACTTTGCCCCTGTCTTCCCCCTTAGAGAACCTTTGTCTACTCCCCCCAAAGTTAATAAAAATATAACGTATTAACATCCCAAAGTGATTAAACAAAATGTTGGTAAAACTCAAATTAAACATCAAGACTATAAATTTAATAATTTGGCCTCTCTTCCTCCTCATAATTTAAAAATTAAATGCGGTTTGTTAAATATTAGATCTCTAAATCCCAAGTCTCTACTAGTTCATGATCTATTAATTGATCATCAGACTGATTTAATATCCCTTACAGAGACTTGGCTAGGACAAGATGATTATCCATCCATCCATCCATCTTCTTCCGCTCAATCCTTTTCGGGTCGCGGGGGGGGCTGGAGCCTATCCCAGCATGTTGGTTTAAATTAATCAACTCCGTCTGGTTATCTAAACTATCATAATCCCAGAAGTTCTGGTCGTGGAGGTGGAGTAGCAGCAATTTTCCATTCTAAATTACTAGTTAATGTAAAGCAAAAATCATGTTTTAATTCCTTTGAGGGCCTGGTCCTCAGTATGGGGCATGTTAGCAATCTTAGCTTAAACTCAATTTCCTTTGCCATAGTTTACCATCCTCCTTCAGCCTACTCAGAGTTTTTATCCAAATTTGCAGAATTTTTAGCTGATTTAGTGCTGAAATCAGACAGAATAATTATAGTAGGGGACTTTAATATGCATGTTGATGTAGATAGTGACTGTCTTAATAAGGCATTCAATTCAATATTAGACTCAATGGGGTTTTCCCAGAAAGTAGAAAATTCTACCCATTATCTCCACCACACATTGGACCTTGTTCTGACTTGTGGTTTAGAAATAAAAAATCTGCTAGTATCTCCTCATAATCCTGTACTGTCAGACCATTGTCTGTTAACCTTTGATTTCATTATTTCTGATTATTTGACTCCTAAAGAAAAATATTACTACAGCAGATGTCTCTCAGATGATGTTGTTACCAAATTTTTGCAGATTGTCTCCTCTATACCATGGGTCAACACAACAGAAATAAAAGATGGAGAGCCTGCACCTTCCGTAATTGATAGCATGGTAGATAGTTTTACAGCCTCTCTGCATCAGACTCTAGACTTGATGGCCCCTTTAAAAAAGAAAAGGTCTAACCAGAGATTTCTAACCCCTTGGTTTAACACAGAAACTCATAGCTTAAAACAGAAGACTCGTCAATTAGAAATAAAATGGCATTCAACTAATTTAGATGAATATCTATTTAGTGTGGAGAAATCATCTAATTTATATTAAAAAAAAAAATCTCTTAGAAAAGCTAGAACAAGTTGTTACTCTGCATTAATAGAAGAGAATAAGAATAATCCCAGGTTTCTTTTCAACACTATAGCCAGGCTGACAAAGAGTCAGGACTCTGTCAATCCTCACATCCCCCTAGAGCTTTCTAGTCAGGACTTTTTGAACTTTTTCAATCATAAAATGTTATCTACCAGAGATAAAAACAGTCAGATTCTTCCCACCGTAAACTTAAGTACAGCAACTACTATGACTCCTTCAATTGATATCTGTTTAGATAAGTTTACTTCAATTGACCTTTTAGAAGTAAATAAAATAATCTCCTCATCCAAGCCTTCAACTTGTCTTTTAGACCCTATTCCTACCAGGTTATTTAAAAAAGTCTTCCCATTTATTGGTAGCCGTATTCTTCAAATAATCAATTCTTATATAACTTTAGGTCATGCACCGCAGGCTTTTAAAATTGCTGTAATTAAACCCTTACTCAAAAAGCCAACACACGATCCAAGAGTTTTGGCTAACTATCGACCAATCTCTAATCTGCTTTTCATTTCAAAAATCTTAGAAAGAGTTGTTGCTACGCAATTATTTGACAACTTGCAGGGAAATGGTTTATTTGAAGAGTTTCAATCTGGGTTCAGAATTCATCACAGCACTGAAACAGCCTTAGTGAAGGTCACTAATGACCTCCTTATCACATCTGATAATGGACTGATTTCTGTACTTGTCCTTTTAGATCTTAGTGAAGCCTTTGATACTATTGATCATGATATTCTACTTGATAGATTACAACACTATGTTGGACTAAATGGAACTTTGCTGCAGTGGTTTAGATCTAATTTGTCCGATAGACTTTAGTTTGTTCATATCAGTAATGAGTTTTCTTCCAACTCTATGCTCAGTCATGGAGTTCCACAGCGATCTGTGTTAGGCCCTACTCTTTTTAGTTTATATATGCTTCCATTAGGCAACATCATTAGAAAGCACCTGTATACATTTTCATTGTTATGCAGATGACACACAATTATACCTGTCAATGAAGCCCGATGATTGTAATCAATTAGCCAAGTTAGATGTCTGTCTTAAAGGGGACCTGTTGTGGTGGTCTAAACGCATTCAACTTGAAAACATTAGGCAAAGTATTCGTTATTTGGTTAAATAATTATTGCCAGCCATCTACCACCAGAGAAATATGCAAATACGACCGCCGGCATGGCCAGCCAATGAAAACTATGCGCGCAGCCATGACACATGCGGATGTGACGTCACCACGTTGCTACTGAAAAGTCAATACTCCGCCTTTACCAGCGACTAGGGTGCTTTTGTCAGTGTTTTTGTTCTATTATGGCTGAATTGTCGGACTCTGAGGAAGAATTCGGTCAACATTGCTACAGGTTTGAGCCAGAAAGGTCTTCTGAGGGTAAAAGTGACAAAGTGGTCCTCACACACAACGGAATTTCGTCCGAAAGGAAACGTCTGTGCACTGTTCCGAGATTGCGCAACCACTTTTCCGCTACGATCTTCTGACAAGGTGAGCTGGGTTTGGGTACACAAAAGAAGTGTTTATCTTTGTTTTTTCACTTATTATTGAGACATCCAAAGGCTTTACATTCCGCCATGTTGCGATATCCATATCGCATTGTATGTTTTTGTTGTTACAAGAGCGCCGAGTGTCTGCTGATCTGTATATACTTTTAGCGGCTAGGGAAGAGCCCAGCACTGAATCCAGGCTGTCTGGTGGCCGTTATGACCTCAGATCAGACGAGATGACCCGCTGAATTTAAGCATTTATTTATTTATTTTCTACTTGTTTTAGTTCTGCATTTAATATGAACCCTGAGTTTGAAATAAATGTTTGAATTTGAATTTGAATATCCTGAAAGCCACTGCTCATCCGGGCACTCCAGGCTCAGCCAATATTGATCCAGATCGCGGTATCCACGCTACTACGTCACAGGAAGCGTCCTGGCAGGCCATGTAGCCACCAGTATGGCTGCGCTCATGTTTTGCTGACATAGCTGAACCAGCACATCAGCAATGGATTTATATCGCATTGCTTTGAACTTGAACTTAAACTTGAACTAGAATGTGAGACAGGGCTCAATATAATATCTTTTTTTTTTTCACGACCACCACAGGTCCCCTTTAAGGAAATCAAAGCTTGGATGACTTGTAATTTCCTGCTATTAAACCCAGATAAGACTGAAGTCATTCTTGTTGGTCCAAAATACCTTAGAAATACCTTTCCAAATCAAACTCTTAATTTGGATGCTGCTACTCTTACTCTGAATAGTTCTGTAAGGAACCTTCGAGTTATTTTTGATCAAGATCTGTTTTTCAATTCACGTATTATATTTGTTTCTAAGACTGCCTTCTATCATCTGCACAATATTGCCAAGATTAGGAGCATCTTGTCCCTGAATGATGCTGAGAAACTGATCCCCACTTTTGTTAGCTCTAGATAAGATTATATTAACTTGTTATTATCAGGTTGTCCTAAAATATCTTTAAACAGTCTTCAGTTGACCAAAAATGCTGCTGCAAGAGTTTTAACTGGTTCTAGAAAGAGAGATCATATCTCTCCGGTTCTGGCCTCCCTTCATTGGCTTCCCATAGAGTTTAGAATTAAGGTTTAAATCCTTCTTCTCACTTACAAAGTTCTTAATAATCAGGCCCCCTTTTATATAAAAGATCTGATATCACCCTATCATCCTAACAGAGCACTACGCTCCCAAAATGCTGGATTACTTGTAATACCTAGAATCTCCAAAAGTACAATTGGAGGAGGCAGAGTCTTCTACTATCAAGCTCCTTTCCTGTGGAACCAGTTACTTATCTGGGTTCGGGAGTCAGACTCAATCTCTGTTTTTAAGAATAGGGTAAAAACCTTCCTCTTTAATATAGCCTACGATTAGGGAGGGTTTTGCTGTTAATAGATTTAGACAGCCGGGTGATCTCCAATAATGTACTTGGCTTCTCTCTGTTAATGTTTGCTCTCTTTATGTCTGTTCTTTTCATCATCTCTATCCCCTCACCCCCCAGCCAGTCACATCAGATGACTGCCCCTCCCGGAGCCTGGTTCTGCTAGAGGTTTCTTCTTGTTAAATGGGAGTTTTTCCTCTCCACCATCACTAAGTGCTTGCTCACAGGGGATCATCTGATTGCTAGGGTCTTTCTGCAATTGTGGGGTTTTTCCCTGCATTTGAAAGTGCTATGAAATGACTGTCGTTGTGATATGGCACTATATAAATTAAGTTGAATTGAATTGAATTGAATGTGTGTTTGAGTGAGAATGGTGCATGAATAAGCTTTGAAACTATTTCTGTATTGTTCTCCACTGGCCAGTGTAATTAAATTTGCTGAAACTCTGATCCAGCCTGGTTTTTGACTGAAGTTTTACAAGACTTTTTCTAACATACTTGATGCCTGAGCCACAGAGACTCCATCTATCTTTCCTGCCTGCTTCTAGTGTTCTGGGACCACAGTGAGTGTGCACAGCTGCCTCCCCCTCCGGTGCAAACAAGCCGGTTTTGTGGAAGTGGGGTACGGTCCAGAGGTGCTTGGAGCAGTGACGGAGAGTGACGGAGCCAACCCACAGGCAGATCACAGTGAGTAAATTTAATTGGTGATGATGCCCGGTTTGAGTCCGCTGTCGGTCTGAGAATAGGCATAAAAAAGCTGTAAGCCAAGCGTTTGATACCGTAAAGTCTAAATCGGGCTTTGGACGAGGTAGAAGCTTGGTTGTCCTGGTTCGAGGCCACAACGGGAATGTGCATTTCCACTGCGTTAAGTGGACCAATAGAGCACGCTGGGGGGGGGGGGTATTAAAATCAATGCCAGATCTTTTTTTACATCACAAGTGAGCATAAATTAAAATCACTGCAAGATCTTTTTTAATATCACAAGTGAGCATTGATGTGAAAAAAAATATCAATGCGAGAGCGTCTTTTCATCACAAGTGAGCATCGATAAAGTGAGGGATAACCTTAAAATAAAGATGAAATAGTGCTAATATAATAAGGATAAACTCTAATGAGGTAATGAGACCTAAAATACCTTAAGGCATCATTCAAAACAGGTCTAAAATAAAATAAAATAATCCTTAAAAATATATACACGAAAAAATGACCTCAAATTATAATAAAAATAAAATAAATGCAGTTTGTTTGTCTGGTCATTTGTGTGCTTGTTTGTGTGTGTTTTTGATGTTTTGTTTACTTTGGTGAGAAAAAGAGAGAAAAAATGAATTGTTTTCAGAGCGGCAGAAGATGATTGATGATGAGAACCTTGGGTTTCCAGATCTGCTTATTATAAGCGACTTTGGGATTGTTTCACTAATATGTGTGTGTTTATCTGGAGCTTGCTATGTGTGTGAAAGGACTAAGTTGTGTTGTGCTAAAGTAATAATAAGGTCACACTGAACTGGGGATTTTGGTAAGATGAAAGGTATACGATGCTTGCTTTTTATCTCAAGATAGTTTTGGCAGTAACTTCTTTTGTTGTGCAGGGTTTTTTTTGTTTGTTTGTTTGTTTGTTTTGTGGGGTTTTTGCTGGCTTTATGATAGTTACTTGTGTTAAGCAATTTAGTCTTTCTTTACTGGCAGATGTCTTTTTATTTTTTAACTAACATTTGCTTATTTTAAGTAAAATTACCTGCCAGCAGAGCAAGAAAATTTGATTTTTCTTTTGTTTCAGATGCCTGAAGGCAGGCAAACAGCATTAGGTTATTTCATTTGACTTATATTTGACTTTTGCTGTATAATTGTATTATATAGCTCACAGTTGCATTATCTCTCCAACTGAGGGACAACAGTGGCTTCAGATGGAAAAGAGAAAAAAAAAGTGGCAACAGGCTGACTTGGACTTGACTTGGATGGTAAAATCAAAATCTGATGATATATCTGAAAAATTGACCATGGTAAAAGGGAGGAAAAAGATTTGACTTATATGTGTTTTATTTCTTCTATGCTGCATGATGAGTCTTGCGTGGGGGCAGGGGAGCTGTGCTTCTGCTTCTCCTCTTCCATGCTCCCTCGCTGCTCAGCCCATACCCCGATCTCACAGAACTCCAGACTGGGGAAGCTGTGCCTGATATTATCTCTCCAAGAGTTAGCCCAAGAGTTAAATAGATGTGCACACATATCCACTCCACGCTCACCATCAATATGATGAATAAAACTGAAGATTATGGAAAATGTTGTCACAGAATAATACTCGATGATTGAACTTTAAATACAGCTTGTATGGGATGATCCAAATCACAAACAAGGTAACGATGAAAGTGCTGAAGCTTGTACATCCAGGTTACAAGAAGTTAGATGGGCATTCTGATTTAACTATGGCTGCTAATGATTCAGGCGTAGAAACTTATTGGCAGCATTTGAAAAGTGTCTTTTTGCAAAGAATGCACCCACATCTAGCTGATTACATCTGCTAACATTTGGTCACATAATGCACCTGTGCATTTGGCGATGTGTTAACTTATGAAAAGTGAAAGAAAAATCAACTCCTGTTTGTGTGATTGTTGACACAGGATGGGGGGGGGCAGAGCTTCCCCCCCCAGTTCTATTTTTTAGGGTGGCACCGGAACTGGAGAGGGGGAGAGGGAGGCATGGGACGAGCTGGCCGTACCAAGGGTAATGTGACGTTTGTCATCAATGTGGACAAAAGGGCCATTGGCGGAGGCAATGTCCTGGATGACCCCATAGGCCGATAACCTGACTGACCCCACTGAAGCTAAGTACAACTGTTGACGATAACACTGACATAACAGACATCCATTTACCTGACTTTGACTTGACGTTAACAATGCAGTGTTTACCTGAAGTGACACTGCAGGTTCAGGACATTCCAATAAAGTTTCCCAACGGAGAATGGTTTGAGAGCATCACATTTTCCACATGTGATAGAAGTACATGTAATGCAGGCCACAGACGAATATTGTTGACAGACATTTGAGTGGCCCAGATCCAAACTTTGGAAAAACATTCCGCAGAAGAGTGTGGGTAATCTTGGAAACAAACTCCTGATCCAAGAGTTCAATATTCCTCAAAACTAGAAACTTGTTTTCTGCCTTTGAACTGGGTGACCACAGTGCAGAAAGAAGTTCACATTGATGTTCCCAACTCATCCACGTGATCACTTTTTACATTAACACAAAGAAAGGAACACGCATCCTTACAAATCCCAAATTCTCTGTGGTCGACAGGGAAGGCAGATGTAGGCTTAATAAAAAAATGCAGAATTGGTTAAAATAAATTCTAAATCTCATTCTAGGCCTTACCAAAGACAGTATCCTCTACCACCTGAAGCCCAAGAAGGCATTTAACCGGTCATAGAGGACCTGAAAGCAGCAGGTGTAATTATTCCATGCCGAAATTCTCCATGTAACACACCTTTGTTTCCTGTGAGGAAGGCTGGACCATCCTCCGGATTGTGAATGGCCTAAGACCTTCAGGCGGTAAACAAAGCAGTTATCCCAAGGGCTATTTCAGTCCCAGACCCACACACTTTCTTGAACAACCTACAATCACAAATGCAATATTTCACAGAAATAGACATCAGCAATGCTTTTTCAGCGTACAAATACATCCAGATCATCAGTTTAGGTTTGCATTCACATTTGAAAACAAGAGGTACACATTCACCAGGCTACCACAGGGTTATTGTGAATCACCAACATTTTTTTTTTTTCCACAGGCAATGTCGGCAAACTTGGCACAGTTTATTCTTCCTAATGGGAGCCAGTAGCTCCTTTATGTTGATGACATTTTGCTGGCATCACCTGATGAAGAAACATGCAAACAAGACACCAGTGCCTTACTGATTTTTTTTTAGCAGAACAAGGTCACAAAGTCAACAAGGAAAAACTACAGTTGTAGAAAAAAGAAGTTAAATATTTAGGCCACATTTTGTCAGCAGAAGGCAGACATGTTGACCCAGCTTTCAAACAAGCTATTTTGTCAGCACCGAAATTCATCACAAAAAGATATATGTCATTTTTGGGTACTTTAAATTGCTGTTGCTTTTGGATTGCAAATTATTCATTTGAAGTGAAACCTTATCTGATATTATCTACAAAACACCCATGGCTCAGGTGGACAGAACTGAGTGGACATCTGAGGCATTTGTTAAAAAAAAAACAAAAACAAAACAACAACCTTTTGGTCAGCACTGATGTCCTGGCACTCCTCAATTTCAAAAAGCCATTTGTACAAGTGGCTGTTTGTAGAGAGTGGCACATGACATCAGTCATCCTTCAGCCAAGTGGCACAAGGTCATTTAGGAAACCACACCACAGCATCACTTCTTTTAACACTGACAAAAAAAAAATTATCACATGATGCACAAACTGTTTCAGAAGGCCTCCACTCTGATGCATGGGATTTCCCATGTATCAGAAGGGGGTATGATTAAAATAATAAAATAATAACTCTAATAATAATAATACTAATAAAATAATTAATAATGTATGATAAGTAAAAGTAATTTGCTACTCAATCTAAAATTTGCTACTCAATTTAGTAAGAAGAAAACAATGCTTATCCTTTTCAAAACCTTTGCACTGATTCCAGTGAACTAAATAAACGTGAAGGGAAGAAATATTGTTTGGTGATTATTAATACATTTATTAAATGGACAGAAGCCTTCCCTTGCACTCATCCAAATGCTGCTACAGTAGCAAAGAAACTCTTAAATGAAATAATACCAAGATTTGGAATAATTGAGAAGATTTTCTCAGATAATGGAACACATTTTGTAAATTAGATTATATCACACTTGGGTACGACACTCAACATTAACTTGGAAAACCACTCAGCTTACCTTCCACAATTTGCAGGATTAGTGTAATGCACAAATAGGACTGTTAAAGAAGGTTTCAGAAAATAGTGACAGAATTAGGAAGAATAATGGATGTTAAGCCTTATCTACTCCCATCATTAAGGCAATTTAATTCAGGTGATGAGGAATGGTGTTTAACTGATTACATGCAAAGAATGTTGACTGACAGAGATATTGTTCATGCTGCTTCTTTCAGGAGGGATCACGGGGAATCACTCATCTTGGCAAAGCCGGGGGAATCTGGTCCTTATCAAAGTCATCAAAAAGAAAAAAAACTGGGTCGAAGCTCCCTGGCAAGGACCACATAAAGTCATCCTGGCAACACCAGCAGCTTTGAAAGTCAAAGGGTGTGACCCCTGGGTGCTTTTGACACATTACAAACTTTACCCCGTACAAAACCCCCAGCAAAAAACTAAGTAATCCCCATTCCCTCAGCAAGACTGTTTCTATTTTAATCCCCATTGCAAACTCTGAAAAAAAAGGGGGGGGGATCCTCAACAAGTTCAACAAGTGACTGTTTAACTGTTTTGTTTTTTTGTTTTGTTTTTTTCCTGTTGTTTATCATGGAGAGACAAAATGCCACTCAGAGAAGGTTGGCAGCTGAAAGATGTGAATGATACACCTGTTTTTTCATCATCATCATCATCATCATCATCATCATCATCATCATCATCATCATCATCATCCTTGTGGTAACACTGATGTTTTGGTTATTTTTAGGAACATCATTACCCATCTATCGTAGGGCTAGATACATTACACACACACTATGACTGGCTAGAAGGTCCAGGTCATCAGGACCATGTTTATGCTGGTAATGTGTGGTGGAAGTATGCTAATTACACAGCCAAATCAGCTAATCATTCAAATTGCTATGTGTGTTCTTTGCTTCCACTTTCAGCTGGTCAAATATCTGTCACTGCTAAACTAATGGAACTCACAGAAGGTGTTTGTTTCTTGCAAGAGTCTATGTATAGAAATAGTACAGCAAGCATTACTTTGAATCAGAGACACGATGACAACCCTTACTCGGTGAAAGCAAGGTTAATCTCACTGGGGAATTTCTCCTTTTGTCTAAAAGGGTGTGGAAACGTCTCTCTGGGCAGCTTACTGCTTTCTAAGTGTGCAACGGTGCATAGTGCATCTCGCCCCTGTACTGCTATCTGCTGGACCAACGAAGTGGACAAAAGTTGTCCTGAAGATCTTTTTTGTCAGTCTAGAAGTCTGGAAGGAAATGTCGCCCTGCAGGAGCTCTGTAGCACTGTCATTTGTGATTCTTACAAGCATGGCATGCATATGGTGACAGGGGGATGGTGGCTGTGTGGCCATCATGCCTACTCACACCTGCCCATAAATTGGGGAGGGGTGTGTTCCCTCGTAGTTGTGACTGACCATACCATCATATTGTCGGCAGGACAAGTGGGCAGGGTGAAGAGAGATGTCTCCTTTGCACCACATGATGCCATCTGGGGCACAAATGTGTCAAAGGAATTTAAGTTAGAAACAACAGGGCAGAAGGTACTTCATGCACTGTTTCCCTGGGTAGGAGTGGATAAAAACACCTTATGGATTGAAACTACTAGTTATAGACAACACTTATTTGTGAATTTTTCTTTATGTGCTTTTTTCTGGTATACATGAGGAATTAACGACTCTTAGACTTATGTTGGCTCAAAATAGAATGGTTCTTGATCAAATAACTGCCATCCGAGGGGGCATGTGTGTAATTGTAGGAGATTATTGCTGTACTTTTACCCCTGAAAATGATTCGCGTGATTGCCTTGGCCATATACAACCTCACTGCCTTACAGGTTGCCGTGGCTAAGGACAATGTTACTGATGAACAAACCTGGTTAAGTTGGTTACTTTCTTCATAGAGAAGTGTCATCATGAGCCTGTTAGTGATTTTGGTGGTATTATTTTTGGCCTTTTCCTGTGTCATTCCCTGTATCCGTAGTATGATGATGAGACTTATTCATGTTAAGCTAGTGATGTACCATGGTGCAGTTGCCAGGGATGGTGGGGAGGATAAACAAACAGCATGAGCTCAAGATGTCTGTCCATGACCCAAGTACAGAGTAAAATTGTGACTGACATGCTGAAAACCAAAAGGAGTTACATGATCATGATGTGAAGTTGAAATGTACTACTTGTAAATACATTTCTGAAGTTTGAAGCATTAATTTTATTACTTTTACTTTTATTTTGTTTTTATTTTTTGTTTTTATATTACTCATTTCTATTTTTACATTACATTATTACTGTCATGCGGTGACCCTCATGGGCCACCATAAGACGCCAAAAGTCGCCAGTGAGCTTTGCATAGATGTTTTATTCACAAGACAAGATGAGTCAAGGCTGTGAGCCGCTGAGGGCAAAACACACACACTATAGAATACAAGGGATCGTAGGGCTAACCCCAGCTACTACGACCTTAACTATGAACAAGGATAAGCACGAACCTGACATGACGAGGACCAGGAATGATTGATGATACTCCAGCATCAATCAGCTGTCAGCGCCCGCTAATAAAGCCGGCAGCTAACGAGCTGTGATGCCGAACAGCTGATCGGTCTTGACAGCCGGAAACCCCACCGAGCACTGTTACAATAAGAGCCCGGTGGAGGCAGAATGTAATCCACAGCTGTCAAGGCCGACAGAGATGATACATAGCCCGAGCGCGGATGAGATCGGAGCTCGGGTCATGACAATTACACTTTATTATTATGAATACTGTTTCGTCTTATATTGTTTTGTTTTATCTTTTATGTTGGTTTTTATTTAAGCTGCAATGACACATAATTATAACACACATATGCCCTTATTATATCCTTTTATTATCATTTTATCATCATTTTGCTTTCACCGTTTTCACCATTAATGATTTTATTTATTGATCAATGAGTTTATGGTTTCATTTCTCCTCCTAAAGGACTAAAACGTTTATCCAGTGCCTGGGGCAGCAGGGCCAACGGCGGACTTTCCCCATCAATAGCTAGTTAGGATCTGTTGCACACAAATGCACTGGAGCTTAGCATAGCTGACAGATGGGGTTTTAGATGCCATCAATTATTCTTTTCTGATGCCTTGCATGGCATCAAAAGGGGGGAGAATGATAGAACAATTTCATATTTGTCTTATATTTGTATTTGCTTTGTCTCAGAGTCTGTCTCAGAGTCCGTGTAAAAGTTTCAAGATTGCAGCTGCACTATTTATCATCTTATTTTTAGTCCAGCCTGTGTTGCTCCCGTGTGACTGGTACAGAGTGAGCGTCATGGTTTGTGAGAAAAGATCATCTGTATACCAAGTTTTGACCAGATGTACTAGACCAATCAAAATGGACAGTTGTCCCCTGCACCTTTCAGATAATGGAGGGCTTAAAGAACGGAGTGATGTGTGTTTAAGTCAGAATGTTGCGCAAATAGGCTCTGAGACTATTTTTGAATTGTTGTCCACTGGCCAGTGTAATTAAATTTGCTGAAGCTCTGATCCAGCCTTGTTTTTGACTGAAGGTTTACAAGAATATTTCTAATAGAAACTCATGCAGTTGTGTGAAAAAAGTGTTTGTCCCTTCCTGATTTCTCTTTTTTTTTGTATGTTTGTCCCACATAAATGTTTCAGATGATCAAACAAATTTAAATATTAGACAAAGATAAAAAGTAAACACAAGATGCAGTTTTTAAATGAAGGTGTTTATTATTAAGAGTAAAAAAAAAAATCAAACTTACATGGCTCTGTGTAAAAAAGTGACCCCCCCCCCCCAGGTTAAAACATAAATTAACTGTGATTTATCACATCTTTTGAAAGCTGAGTTCAGTTTCTCTAGCCACACCCAGCCATGATGACTGCCACACCTGTTCTCAATCAAGAAATCACTTAAATAGGACCTGCCTGACAAAGTGAAGTAGAACAAAAGATCCTCAAAAGCTAGACATCATGCTGCGATCAAAAGAAATTCTGGAACAACTTTGTGAAACAAAGTAATTGAGACCAATCAGTCTTGAAAAGGTTACAAAGCCCTTTCAAAAGCTTTGGGACTCCAGCAAACCACAGTGAGAGCCATTATCCACAAATGGTGAAAACAAGGAACAGTGGTGAATTTACCCAGGAGAGGCCGGCCGACCAAAATTACCCCAAGAGCGCAGCAACAACTCATTCAAGAGGTCACAAAAGACCCCCCAACAACATCCAAAAAACTGCAGGCCTCACTTGTCACAGTTAAGGTCAGTGTTCATGACTCCACCATAAGAAAGAGACTGGGAACAAATGACCTGCAAGGCAGAGTTCCAAGACGAAAACAACTCCTTAACAAAAAGAACATAAAGGCTTATCTCAGTTTTGCAAGCAAACATCTTGATGATTCCCAAAACTTTTGGGAAAATACTCTGTGGACTGACAAGACAAAAGTTGAACTTTTTGGGAGGTGCGTGTCCCATTACATCCGGTGGAAAAGTAACACAGCATTTGAGAAAAGGAACATCATACCAACAGTAAAATATGGTGGTGGTAGTTTTATGATCTGGGGCTGTTATGCTTCTTCAGGACCTTGAAGACTTGCTGTGAATGGAACCATGAACCCTGCTGTTTACCAAAAAATCCTGAAGGAGAATGTCCAGCCATCTGTTTGTGACCTGAAGCACACTTGGGTTCTGCAGCAGGACAATGATCCAAAACACACCAGCAAGTCCACCTCTGAATGGCTTAAGAAAAACAAAATGAAGACTTTGGAGTGGCCCAAAGTCCTAACCATATTCCGATTGAGATGCTGTGGCATGACCTTACAAAGGTGTTTCATGCTTGAAAACCCTCCAATGTGGCTTAATTTCAACAATTCCACAAAGATGAATGTGCCAAAATTCCTCCACAGTGCTGTAAAAGACTCATTCATATTGCAAACACCTGATTGCAGTTGTTGCTGCTAAGGGTGGCCCAACCAGTTATTAGGTTTAGGGGGCAATCACTTTTTCACACAGGGCCATGTAGGTTGGGAGTTTTTTTTTTTTTTTCCCTTAATAATAAGCGCCTTCATTTAAAAACTGCATTTTGTGTTTACTTGTGTTATCTTTGTCTAATATTTAAATATGTTTGATGATCTGAAACATTTAAGTCTGACAAACAGACAAAAAAAAACAAACATGAGAAATCAGGAAGGGGCAAACATTTGTTGAGACCACTGTATATTCATTAATTCAGTTCAATTTCAATTCAATTCAACTTTATTTATATTGCACCATTTCACAACACCAGTCATCTCATAGCACTTTCAATTGTAGGTGGAACCCCCACAATTGCAGAAAGACCCCAGCAATCAGGTGATTCCCTATGAGCAAGCGCTTGGCGACGGTGGAGAGGAAAAACTCCCTTTTAACAGGAAGAAACCTCCAGCAGAACCAGGCTCAGGGAGGGGCAGTCATCTGCTGCGGCTGGCCGGGGGGTGGGGGGATAGAGAAGATGAAAAGAACAGACGTGTAGAGAGCAAACAGCACGATGGGGACTCAATCTATGGGAGAAAACAAACAGATGTTAATGACCAGCAAAAAAAAAATATTTAATTGAGAGTGAAAAAAGGAGTAAAGCCCAGTGCAATTATTGGAGGTCCCCCGGCTGTCTAAACCTAGTAGCAGCATAACTAAGGGAGGGTTCAGAAACACATGATCCATTACACAAAGAGTGATATATTTTAGGTGTTTATTTGTTTAAATTTTGATGATTATGACTTATAGCTCATGAAAACCCCATATTCACTTTCTCAAAAAATTAGATTAAATAAAATTATTTTTAAATAAGAGATTTTTGTGATGATCAGGTGAGCGTGCTCCCCCTCCCTTCCTGTGTTTTTTTTCCCTTCTGCCTGTCTCCGGGCTTCAATATTGATTATGCCCACCTGCGTGATTGTGCACGCCTTCTGCTGCCTCATCTGCCAGCTTTAAAAGAACCAGTCTGTGACTGCTTCTTCACTGGACCATTGAGTATTGCTGCCATTGGCTATTGTTTAGATGAATGGTATTTGACCTTACCTGTTGTCTGACCTTTTTGTCTTCTTCTCCTCGGGTTGCTGCCATCTCAGCAGTGTGTCACCCTGGGGCTGTGCATGCTCACCTGAACCTCTCCTTCACCTGGAAAACTTCAGCTCCACCCAGGCAACAAACTACCCCACTCCTTCCTCCAAACTTCACTTACCCTGGGTGTTCGCTGATTTTCCCCCTGCTACCTCACCCACTTTTTTTTTTCTTTTTCCCCCTTTGTCCTGTCAGGCAGCTAGTCAAGCAGAACAGGGATCTTTCACTCTTATTGTGCAAAAATAGATTTACTTTGCCAAAAGGAGCTTATACTGTACCTAACTATGTATTGTATATTGTTGTAAACTCCTCCTGTAATAACTTTTAATACTTTATTTTAATTATTTTACCCATGGAAGATCCGACAGGATGGGGAAGAGGGAAAGGAAGTGTGTGGAGGGGGAAAGAAAAGGGAGGGGAACAGACAAAAAGACAAACATACCACAACTAAAACAAACAGAAGACAAAATGCTTCTTCCACCAAAGATGTCTCAACACAAGTCTGGTTTCCATATCTGTTAAAGGAGAGACACTTATGCGTGTGTGTCTGCGTGCGTATATATGACAGCGCACGCAAAATAAGTGTGTGCATGTGAGATGTTTGTCAGGAAACATACGAAGCAGGGGGCCGGCTGCAGCAGCTCTCCCCCCAGGAACCCCAAGCAGGAAAGGCAGCTCAGCCAACCCCCACAGGGCACAAACATCCAAGGTCAGCAAGCCCCAGGAAAGCCAGGCATCCGCCCCCAGAGGGACAATCAAGGGAGGCCAAGTTGCTAGGCGGCCGGCTAGATGAGCCCACACACCCGGACCCGCCAACCCCCTACCCCACCAGCAGGGCAGACACCCACCCCCAGACCCCAGGAGGCCTGTGACCCCACCCCCTGGGCCAGAGACCAGCGCACGCCCCCCGGCGCAAGGCCACCCCAGACACCCCAACAGTGGGCCCACCCCCAGAGCCACTACCGCACACCCCGGGGACTCCCATACCCAAAGAAGTTCCCCCCACCCAGGGGAGCCCACATTGCCGAGAGGCACTACCCCCCTTAATCCAGCACCTCCCGACTTGCAGACACACCCCTCTCCACACCTTCACACCCACATGCTCCCATGCGCACCCATTTGCACTCCCTCACTCTCACTCACCCAGACCCACCAATTCTCTCTCACTCCTGTACCCATTCAATCTCACCCCTCATTCACCCTTGTTTCTTAAGGCAGCTGAGAAGCAGGTGCACACACCAGTGCCCGGCAGCGGCCGGGAGCCGAGTGCTGAGGGCACAGAAGCAGACCCCCACCTCCGGCGCCAACCCGAGTGACTGATCAGCAGACCACCATAGGCGCCCCGAGATCCAACCTGACATGCAATGTGCCACACAAAACTGACCCACCATCACCACCTCCATTCATCTCACTCTCACTTACTCTCATATTCAGTCCCTCTCTCACTCCCTTGGTTGTATCTGTACATTCAGTTGCACCAGGGATTTTGATAACATGATAGGTCCAAGGCTCCCCACTGGGCCCCCACGCCCCCAGTAGGAGGAGGGCAACAGGGGTGGGGGAAGACCCCCCCCCCCCACCCTGCACAAAACATGGTGGGTGTATGTCGGTTATATGATGTGTTTGTGTGTAAATGTGTGGACTACCAAAGTGCAATTAAAATTTGGGGGCTGGTGATTGGACCACCGCTAGCTACTGCAATGGGCAGCAGGGTCCCCATCCCCCCAAGCCCTCAGTGTCTAAAATGCAATTAAAATTGAGGTGAGGGGGGACTTCCGGGAAGATGGCGGAGAGACATAACACTTAAACAAAGAGCTCTCCCTAGCCGGATTAAAAATCATCGGTAAATGGCCAACTCGACATAAACGAATCAATAAACTAAGGGATGAAAACACGAAGGAACCGGGCACAAGGACAAAAACAGGGTAAAATTGAAGAATTCCTCTCCAACAACGCAGGAAAAACCGCTGTACGCAAAGCCCAAAAAAACGAGGTGTCTACAGCAGAGAAAATGGAAGACACCAGACTCGACAACATGAACGCTGGCATCGGCAGTTTGGGTGAAGAGTTAAGAGAATTCAAGCGACAGCTACAACAGGATTTAGCGGCTCTTAAGGAGGAACTGAAAAAAGAAATTAAGGAGGAAATCATGGACCTCCGAAGAGAAATGGAGCGTAAATTAACGGAAAACATGGAGGAGCTGCGCTCCCAGCGGGCGTGTATGACAGAAACGCAGACCCGAATTTCGGAACTAGAAGATTGGAAAAGCGAGGCAAACGAACAACTACAGACCCTGACGACACAAACGCAGAGGATGCAGGAGAAAATAAACGACTTGGAGAGCAGATCCCGACGAAGCAATATGCGCATCTTTGGAATTCCGGAGGGCATTGAAGGCAACTCGATGACAAAATTCATGGATCAGTTCTTAAAAAAAGAACTGGAAATACCCGGAGAAACGGATCTGCAGATTCAACGGGCGCACAGAGCACCGGCACAGAACCCGAAAACAAACTCTCCACCCAGGTCAGTTGTGGTAAACTTTGTGAAATATGACATAAAGGAAAGAATCCTGACGCAAGCATGGAAAAAAAAGATATGAATCGGCGACAAACAGGTATTTTTTGACCATGACTACCCGACAGAAATTGTGCAGCAGCGGAAGAAATATGCCAATATTAAAAAAAAGCTGAAAGAGAAAAAAATTAGATTCCAAACGCCGCTAACGAAAATGAGGATTCATTGGGAGGAAGGCACAAGAACCTACAACACGGCCGAAGAGGCAGCGCGGGATATGATGGAGCGGGGCCTTGAGGTGAGCGTGCCGAAGGAGACGGCTGGAGCAGCGGCGGCCCTGAACGCACCACGACAGACGGAGTGGAGGCGAGTGAACGGCGGAAGAAGGGGGAGAGACGTAGAGCAGCGGGCCCAGGACAAGCTACAAGGCTTTCAAGTGAAAGCCTAGATCATAACAAAGATTAAGAAAGGCACAGAAGAAATGAAGGCCAAGAAGACAAGGTAAAAGAGAAACAGACGGCTAGGAGAGGTTTAAGTGATATTTGTTGGACATTTCTAGACTTATGACTATTACTTTGATAGTAATTAGAAGTCTAGGGAGGGCCCTTCACTCTGTGAAGACAAACCCCCCACCCACCAACAGGGACCAGTGGGCAGAAGAAAGGCCCAAAGTACGGAGGTCGAGATTTTTTAATGTGTTTTTATATAAATATGTGTTATTTTTGTTGTTAAAGGGGCTAGGAGCACAAGTTAAAAAAATGGAAAAACATGAATATGGGTAAAAATCTTAAGATAATGACATTAAACGTGAATGGTCTGAACTCACCTGTTAAAAGGGAAAGAATAATAAGAAAATTCAAGAAGGAAAAAGCTGAAATTATATTTATGCAAGAGACACATTTGAGCAAGACAGAACATGTGAAACTAAAGAGATTTGGCTATAAGAACTCCTACTACAGTTCATTTAAGGGAGGAGCAAAAAGGGGGGTTATGATACTAATCTCAAACAAAATACAATTTGAAAGTGAACAGGAAATCCAGGATAAAGAAGGCAGGTATGTAATAATAAAGGGAAGAATAGATGGTATGCAGATTACATTAGTGAACATCTATGCCCCACCAGAAAGTGACAAGGGTTTTTTTCAACATCTGTTTGATCTCATAGCAACACACAGTGAAGGAGTCCTAATTTGTGGAGGAGACTTAAATGCTGTCATGGATCATGAAGTTGACACAACAAGTGTTAAGAAGACAAAAAAACATGTAACAAAGTTCATAAGAACCTCACTGGCAGAAATGGGTATGGTAGACATATGGAGGGACCTGCACCCACTTGAAAAAGACTATACACATTATTCAGCAGTCCATAAAGTACACTCTAGAATAGATTACTTCCTTATGAATGAAGGTGACAGACACAGGGTGAGAAATTGTTGGATTGGAGGGGCAGAAATATCAGATCATAATCCTATATACATGGAAATATATTTGAACATTAGAAAACGACAGACAACATGGAAACTTAACGTAGGACTGTTAAATGATGAGAAAATGAAAGAAAGAATAAAAATAAACATAAACGAATATATCCAAGAGAATGACAATGAAGAAGTGGACCCAACAATACTATGGGACACACTAAAAGCCGTGTTAAGGGGTAAATTAATTGTTGAAACAGGAAAAGCAAATAAGACTAAACTGGAAGCGTATGAACAAAGATGTGAGAGACTGAGGGAACTAGAACGTAAACATCAAAGCACAAATGACCCAAAAATATATCAAGAAATTAAAGAAGAAAAAACAAAGATAAAAGAAACACAAATGGATGAAATTGAAAGGAAAAATAGATATCTAAAGCAAAAATATTATGAAACGGGGCCAAAAGCCACAAAACTGCTGGCAAAACGGTTAAGAAAACAACAAACAATGAATAATGTATACAAGATTAAAGACCCCACCACAAATAAAACCACAGTTAACCCAGAAAACATCGAAGAAATTTTCCATAATTTCTACCAAGAACTATACTCGCAACCTGAAGAAACAAATACTAAAGATATCAAAAAATTTCTAGACACATTGGACTTGCCATCAATAGGAAATCAACAAAATGAAAAACTAACAGCAGAAATAACAACACAAGAGATCAGAGATGTGATTAAGTCACTTAAAAACGGTAAATCACCAGGTAGTGATGGATACCCCTCTGAGTTTTATAAACTGTTTATAGAAGAACTCACGCCACAACTCCTAAAGTCATTTAATTGGACGCTGAACAACAACAAAATACCTCCATCATGGAACGAAGCAATCATTTCAGTTATTTTAAAACCAGGGAAAGATAAAGAACAATGCGGAAACTATAGACCAATCTCTTTATTAAATGTAGATTATAAAATATACACAACAATTATATGTAAACGAATAAAGAC
Organism: Pholidichthys leucotaenia; assembly: GCA_020510985.1. Taxonomy (NCBI): domain Eukaryota; kingdom Metazoa; phylum Chordata; class Actinopteri; order Cichliformes; family Pholidichthyidae; genus Pholidichthys; species Pholidichthys leucotaenia. Next base: position 242,345,732 of record CM035841.1, read on the forward strand.
ATTCTTGACGGAATTGATAGAAGATGATCAAACTGGATTCATAGAGGGACGCCAAACACATGACAATATCAGGAGAACAATACATATAATTAACCAAATACATAAAGAAAAGAAAAGCGCAGTAATAATGAGTTTAGACGCAGAAAAAGCATTTGACAGGGTTAACTGGAAATTCCTATATAGTGTACTGGAGCGCTTTGGATTTAACGAAAAATCAGTACAATGCATAAGGACGCTATATCAAGAACCTGTGGCAACAATCAAGATAAACGGTAGCTTAACAGACAAAGTAAATATACAAAGATCAACTAGGCAGGGATGCTGCTTATCGCCCACCTTGTTTGCTCTGTTCATAGAACCATTGGCTCAAGCGATACGACAAAATAAGAAATTAAAAGGTGTAACAATAAAGGGGGCGGAACACAAGATTGGGCTATTTGCAGACGATATTATAGCTTACCTTGAACAACCAGATAAATCAATAATGGAAATGATGAACTTGATAGAAAATTTTGGAAAATTATCAGGATACAAGATAAACATAACAAAAACACAAATACTGACATTCCACGGGCTGCACGGTGGCGCAGTGGTTTAGCACTGTGGCAGCACAGTTTTACCCTCGGCCGGGGGATCGCGGGGATCATAAGATCGTGGGTTCGATCCCAGCCCCCGACCAACAGTGAGCTGTGTGGAGTTTGCATGTTCTCCCCGTGTTGCGTGGGTTTACTCCGGGATTTCTCCGGTTTCCTCCCGCACATCAAAAACATGTAGGTTTAGGGCGCTCGCGCACGCAGCGACCAGCAGCCGGTGGCTTGTCACCAGACTGCAAACCAAGTCTACCTACGGGTACAAATAAGTAACAAAAAAAAATTCCACTATAACCCTCTAAACCAGATAACTGATAAGATCAAACTAAACTGGAACCAAAAAGAAATAAAATACCTTGGAGTGAACATACCTAAAGACCTAAGCAAAATATATAAAGCAAACTATGATAGGTTGGAACAAGAAATAAAAAAAGATATTGATAGATGGTCAATCTTAAATATGGATCTGAATTCAAAAATTGAGACAGTCAAAATCAGCATACAACCTAGATTACTTTACCTCTTCCAGGCTATACCAACAGAGATTCCAGATGCCCAATTCTCAAAGTGGGACAGGATGATATCGAGATTTGTTTGGGGAGGTAAAAAACCAAGAGTGAAATATAAAACCCTCCAATTACCAAAAGAGAAAGGAGGCATGGGCCTACCGAGTCTAAAGAAATATTACTACTCAGCACAAATAAGATATATCATATGTTGGTGCGACGAGGGATATGAGGCAAAATGGAAAGAAATGGAAAAGGAAATTGAGGGACTCCCAGTACAAAGCATAATAGGGGATAAAGATGCATATAAGCAAATCAAACAAATAGACCCAATCACTAAATTTACTTTAGAACTGTGGTATAAAATAGTACAAAAATATAATATAAGGGAAGACATAAAACTATTGAAATGGGTAGCATTTGACAGTCAGTTTGAACCGGCAAAACAAGATAGGGGATACAAAAATCTGGTGAACAAGGGAATCACAGCATGGGGCAATATCGGAAAAAAAGATCTCGGGAGCTTTGTAAATATCAGGAGAAAATTTAAATTAGAAAGATCGGAATTTTTCAGATATCTGCAGATGAGAGATTACTATATGAAGAAGATTAGGCATAACCTCCAAACAGATGTGAACGAGATTATACAACTTATTTTAAGCTCATATGCAGGAAATAAAATAAGAATTATTTCAAAACTATATCAGAAACTTATGACAAACAATCATACAAGTAACTATATAAAGGAGAAATGGGAGAAAGAGCTCAATTTAAACATAACAGAAGAAAGCTGGCAGGAAATATGGAAAACACAACACACATCAACAAATTCAAGGGCATGGAGGGAATTTGGATGGAAAAACCTGATTCGCTTTTTCATTACACCACAGATTCAAGGAAAATATACAAATACCCAATCTTTATGCTGGAGGGGATGTGGGGCTCAAAATGCAGACCACTCACATATGTTTTGGAAATGCTACAAAATATCATAATTTTGGAAATCTATGCATGTGACAATACAGAGGATATTAGGATATAATATACCAATGAACTGTAACCTGATGTACTTATGTGATCTTAAAAAAGACAATGTTATACAGGCTGAGGACAGATATCTAGTTAAAATCTTGTTGATTGCATGTAAAAAAACTATCACAAAAAAATGGCGATCAGAAGTTCTTCCTGACCAAGAACAATGGACTGACATTGTTGAGGACATACGTATGATGGAAAAACTAACATATCGACGAAGAATGCAAGAAGGAATATGGGAGAAAAAATGGCGGAAATGGACACACTACAAAGTGCAACAACGAGGCAGAAATTGAAAGAATAACCAAAGACACTGAAAAAACCAGAAGAATTAAGAGATGGAAACTAAAAACTTGATGCTCCAACATTTGCCCCCCCCCCCTTTTATTTTTTTTTTATTTTTTTTTTTATTTTTTTATTTTATTTTTATTTTTTTTTTATTTTTCCCTACCCTAACCCCTTTGTTTTTTAAATGTAGAATGTGATCTGAATGCATTATATATGATGAAAAATGAATAAAAATCTAAGTTACAAAAAAAAATTGAGGTGAGGGCAGTCCCACCACACAGCAAAGGTATCCCCTTCGCCGACACAGTGCAGCACACCCCCAACCCAAAGCCCTAAATGTATCCAAGAAGATGTATATTCCACCCAGACTCAGGGGGAGGGGGAGGGCAGGAAATAAGACTGGGAGGGAGGCGGTCTAAAAGCAACCCCCCCCCCCCCCAAGAAGCCAGCTCTCAAACTGATTCATGAGGCCACCCACTGCACCCAAATCCCAACCCAGGGCGAGGGCCGACAGTGCAAGCAGCCCAGGACCCACATGCATCGCGCCCTGGTGATCCCAGCACCACAAACATGATGGGGCAGCCATACCCATTCCCACTCATCTTACACACACAAACATGGAAAACAACAATAGTCACAATAGTGAACAATGGGCTGGACCCACACAGCGCCCCACATACCAAGCGACAACCCCTAGCATCAACGTAAGCTCACCAACCACCCACCCCGGACGCACACTGACAGCGGCAGGCCACCCTGCAGCCACAGCCTCCCCAGAGCAGCCTGATGGAAACACGGCCACCAACCCATGCCAATGCCCCCCCCAACTGCCCCGAGCACAAACAGACCCCCGCACCAATGACACCTGGGGCAATGCGACAAAGCACCCCACCCCGCAACAAAACAGCAAGGCGGCTGGGACAAGCAGGCCATGAAATGTCAACCCCCATGCCACTTGATGGACTGCCCCATCCCCGCCACCAAACGAAGTTCTCCTACCCATAGACACATCCTCCACCCCCAGACATCCACCCACAGGTAACCGCACCCATACACACACGTACCCCCACCCACCATCACACATGCCCACCTACACCCACACACAGCCCCACCTGCCCACTCACAACACACACACCCACTTCCACACCCGCTCATACACAAGCCTCCACTCTTACACACATACACACACACGCACACATGCACACCCACACCAGCAGACCCCAGTGGATGGGGAGGGTGACCCAGGACCCAGGCACCTGCCCCAGGGTGCTGCCAGGGCCCCAGGCAGAACACAACCCCGCCACGCAAGGATGCACTGGGGCCAGCCCGAACCACCAGCGCACATCCAACCCTGGCCCGGGGGGGGGGGGAGAGCACCAGGGGCCCAGGGCCAGATCCAGACCCATCTGGGAGGCAAGGCCAGCCGGCTGTAGGCCACAGCCCACCCCCTGGCCCACCCCGCAGCTCCCCCGACCAACCCCCCCAGGCAAGACACACGACCACACTGGAACAGGCCCCCCAGAAACCCACGGTTGGGGCGCAGCCAGAGGCGGCAAGGAGAGCAAGCCACCGCCCGCCACCACTCAGGTTATAGAATTAATAAGAGGGGACCAGAGAGAATTGAATTCTGCCAATTGATTATTTGAGGAGGCTGACATTCTCTCCAGGCTAATCTAATCTACTTTTAAAGAAAGTTATTATAATAAGTCATGCACAAGTTATTTCTTGATTTCCGATTAATCAGGATAGTTTTATTTGCGATGCATAAGGCGGTGAGAACCATGTGTGACCTCCTTGCATCTATATTTATTTCACTTAAATCACCTAATATGCAAAGTGTGGGTGAGGATGGGGCACTATAACCAAGCCATGCCGACAAGTCCTCACGTCTTCTGCCAGAACTTTTGTACCGGTGCATAGGACCACATAGCTTGCATATAGCTATCCGGGACGTTACTGGTGCAGTAAGAGCAGATATTTGTGTGACTCGGGCCCATTTTGAACATCTTTTGTCCTGTGTAATGAATTCTTTGTAGAACTTTATACTGTATAACTTGTAAGTTAGAGTTTTAGTCATCTTAAAAGTGTTAAAACATATTTGTGTCCAGAAGCTTTCCTCTTTATTGATTGATGGGTCTGTCTCCCATTTTGATATTGGAACAGATACGGACTCATCTAGTTTTGATAATAGTCCATGTACAGTATTTTTGATATCAATTTAGGGAAAGGGAAATTTAGAAACTCTGCCACCTTAACTGGTACCTCTAAATCTGTCTGATTATGATTGAATCCTGCTTTTTTTATGGATACTGTATAAGCTGTTGGTATTCAAAATACCTTTTTTTTTCACTGATGTCGTACTGTGACACTAGTTGCTGAAATTGGGTAAAATTTCCACTTTGAATAAGATGTTCTAAGTTATTTATTCCCATCTCTTTCTATAGTGGAAAATTTAATGTCTTTTTTTGTTGCAAGATATCAGGATTATTCCAAATGGGCGTGAATTTACAGGGAACAAGTGAAGACCCCGTTATTTTTAAAAAAATTCACCAAGCCACCAGAGAAGAGCTGATATTAATGCTTTTAAAACAGTCATGGTGTTTAATACAGGGACTTATAAAAGGTATGTCAGAGATATTTAGTGACCCACAGAGAGCCTGTTCAGCATCTAACCATGGGTTTCCTAGTGGGGTTGATTTTGTCCATTTAGAAACAAACTGCAGTCTACTGGCTAAAAAGTAGTTAAAAAAATGGTACATATTAGCCTCCGCACTTTCGCTTTTTGAAGAGTTTTTAAACTAATCTGTGATGGTTTATCCTTCCATAAAAATTTACTTATATTTGAGTCTAAAGACTTAAACCAGGCCATTGGGTAGGAATCATTGAGAACAAATAGTTGATTTTAGGAAGGACCATCATTTTAACAGTTGCAACTCTTCCCATTAGTGATATAGGTAGTGTCCTCTACCACGTAAGATTGTCTTGTATTGTTTTTAAAAGGGGAATGTGATTTAGTCACAATAACTCTGAGAGCCTGGGAGAAATATCAATTCCTAAATATTTAATATTACCTGATTGTATTGGAATAGTAGATGCATTTGAGAAATTGCAAATTTATAGGTAGGACTATTGATTTACCCCAGTTAATAGAGTAGTCTAATAATGATAAAAAATTATCAATGAGCACCACTGTTTGAAGAAGAGATCTTTGTGAGTTTTCAAGCACGGTGGTGCAGTGGTTAGCACTGTTGCCTTACAGCTAGAAGGTTCCTGGTTCGAATCCCCGGGCTGGCAGGGGTTGGAACCTTTCTGTATGGAGTTTGCATGTTCTCCTTGTGCTGTGTGGGTTTACTCCGGGGGCTCCGGTTTCCTCCCACAATCCAAAGACATGCATGTTAGGTTAATTGGTTGTTCTAAATTGTCCCTAGATATCTGTTTCCTATAGGCCCTTAGAATAGAGGGTTAGCATTAGTGAAAGCGCTTTGAGTGGTCTTTGTGACTAGAAAAGCGCTATATAAGTGCAGGTTAGTTAGTTAGTTAGTAATCATCAGCATAAAGACTTATCTTGTGTTCTTTTTCTCCAGTTTGGATACCTGATATCAACATTTTGTCATATGGCTGCTGCTAATGGTTCAATAAAGATGGTAAAAAGTGAGGGAGAGAGTGGACAACCCTGCCTAGTACCTCTCTGGAGATTAAAGCTTCAGTAAGTCTGATCATTTGTTCGGACAGATGCAACTGGACAGCTATGTAGTGTCTTATTTCAGTTTATGAAAGATGAATCAAACCCAAACTTGTTTAACCCCATAAAAAGAAATTTCCAGTTAACACGGTCAAAGGCTTTCTCTGCATCCTGAGACAAAATTGTAGTTTCTAAGTTATTAATCGTTCAGTAATCTATTAAATTAAATAGCCTGCGTGTATTATTAGCCGAGTGCCTACCCTTCATGAAACCTGTTTGATCTGGGTGTATAATAAATAAAATTATTCTTTCCAGTCTTTTGGCGAGAGCTTTGCAAATTACTGTATTTTAAGATCGACATTCATAAGTGAGATGGGATGGTAGCTGGATGGAAGCGTAGGTTCTTTTCCAGGTTTAAGGAGCAGGATAACACTAGCCAAATTCATATTTGGAGGGATTATATTTTCTTCTTTAATTTGGTTCACCATTTTAAAGAAAGTAGGTGCCATCACAGGCCAGAATTCTTTATAAAATTCTACTGGAAAACCATAAGGTCCCGGAGCTTTGTTGTTTGGGATGTGTTGAAGTGTTTCCTGGAGTTCAGACACCAGAAGAGGTGCCTCCAGAGCCTCAATCTGTTCATTATTTAATCGTGGTAAGTTAATATCGTTCAAAAATGTATTTATCTCTGGTTCAGATGGGTTAATCTGAGATGAGTAGAGGTTTTCTTAAAACTTTCTGAAAGAGTTATTTATTTCTTCAGGCTCATGGGTAATATTTCCAGTCATATCCTTGATAGAGTGGATAGTTGTTTTTTTCTTTATTCAATCTAAGCTGGTTTGCAATATGTCACCCCGATTTATTACTGTGTTAAAACTTCTCAGGATGCTGTCTTTGTATTAAAAAAACTGTGCTCTTTTGTTTGCAATTTCTTTTAATTCCAGCTTTAATTTTCTCAGATTGTTAAGTCTTTGTTCCTGTGGAGAAACAGCACAGGTTGTCTCCAGTGATTTAAGTTTCTGTTCTAACTCCAGTACCAGTGCTTTTTTCTTTTTTATTCTTATATGAACATTAAGATATTATTTTACCTCGTGTGACCACTTTTGCTGCTTTCCAAAGAACACATGGGGATATTCCTGGCACATCATCATATTTCAGATATGATTCCCACTCTTTATTAAAGTAGTTAATAAGGTGTCTTTTAGTAGTGATATATTAAATTTCCAGCTCCTAGTTTCCCTTGTAGCTTTCCTATTTACTAGTGTAAGCAATACTGGATGGTGATTGCTAATAGCTTGATTTGAACATATTTCAGTGTCTTTGATGTCCCTCACAATAGAGTTTCTGGCTAAAAAGAAATCTAGACATGAATGTGAACTATCAACTAATGAAAAAAAAAGTGTATTCCTGAACAGTTGGGTGAAGAGAACGCCATTCATCGCAAAGACCAAAATCATTCATGTATTGTTTGAGAGTGTCAGTAGCCTGCCATATTCGGTAATTCCCCAATGCACTGAGCCTGTCGATTGCAGGGTTTAATACCAGGTTGAAGTCTCCTATTATGAGTGTAGTGTCCAGGTGCTCAGAACGATAAGTGAAAAAAGTGTGAAAATAGGATGGGTCGTCAATATTTGGGCAATAAACACTTACAATACATAGATCCAAATTTTGAACTGAGATTTTTAGTTTTATAAATCTACCTTCCGGATCTGTTATGGTATTATTCACAACAAAGCACATTCTTCTGTTTACCAATACAGCTACCCCCCTTTGTTTAGAATTAAAGCCAGCTGAGTACATGTGGGGGGATTCCGGGGAGGTGAGTGCATCTACAGATAACTTAGAGGCATGTGTCTCCTGTAGTAAGACAAAGTCTGCCTGTAGATCCTTCAGCTGATTAAAAACTTTTAGCCTCACCTCCCTGGTACCAATTCCACGTATGTTCCACCTGACAAACTTAAATGTGGACATGTTTTCACTAACAGGTTATGTACTAAAGGCTAACTAAATGTGCCTATGTGATTATATGTCCGTAATGTATGCATATACAGTATGTGTACGTATATGCTGTGTGTAAAATATACACCTACACATGTATGATTGGTTGTGCGCGCATGATGTCTCTATTCCATTTGCCTGCAATTGCAAGCACATGGGGTGCATGTACTTAAAGTTTTTTTTTTAATGATAAACCAGAAGTATGAGAGAAAACAGACATAAAGGTTAGTTAGTGGTGAAAAAAATGCAGATAACATACAACGACCTAACAACTTCAACAAAATTAACTCCAACAGACAAACAACAACTTCAGCAAGAAAGAAAAAAACATTCAGACAAATGTTAAATCAAACTGAGATTGAATAAGAGACCTGTGCTCAATCACACTCTTTTTCCACATGTAGCTAAAAAAAAAAAAAAAAAAAGGCTCTAGAATAACCAGGGCATTATACTTTCATCCATAAACAGTTTGCCATCTATATACAGTCTATCCACAGAAACAATAGCTCATTTACATTCTTGGATGTTTTGTTTCCTAATGGGGAAAAAAGCTTCCTTCTTCTTTCCTGTTGAAATTGATCATTTAGACCATAATTGATGTATTTAAGCTGCCTGCCCTGCCTCTGTACCAGAATTTTTAGCTTGAAATGCTCAAATTTGGCAACAATAGGTCTGGGACGTTTATTCTGGGAATTTTTTTGCCCAATTCGGTGGACTCGGTGGAAGGTAATTGATTTTGTGACTTCGGGGGGTCGCTCGAGTTGTGCTGACATAAATTCACGGACCAGCTGTTCCGGATTTTCATTATTTTTTTCAACGATTCGAAAAAAAACAAAAACAAAACAAGGTTATCTCTCATGCTGCGTGACTGCAAATTGAGAACTGTTTCCTTCATTTTTCGGTTTTCTCTCTCAACAGCTCTAAGCCGCGTGGTTAGTGTGTTTACTGACTTTTTTAGGTTACAAGATGAGCTGTGCTTGAACTGAACTCCAGACTCTCACCCAAGCCCTGGAATTCTTTATGATGCAGCTCGACCACCGCCAGTCTACCATCCATGCTGGTAAGTTTATTCTCAATAGAGAAAAGGGTGTCACTGTCCTTGGAGCCCTCCAATGATTTCTCAGGCATTATTTTTGGTGAGTCTGTGGGTCTCGGTCGTTTAGACTGAGAAACAGGGACGGGACACACACTCGCCTGCTCCATGACACAGCAATGGTAATAAAACTCATCAATATAGTTCTCTAGTTCCTCCAGCTCCGTACGAAAAAAGAAAGACACAGACAATCAGTTAATGGATTAATTGCAAAAAGAGAAAAAAAAAACAACTACCTGTGAAAAAGTTTGTTCATGCCGGGACAGGAGTCACCATTTTGGATTATTGTGGAACAGTCTTGAAAGGTCTCTGTCACGCCGCGCCGCTCATCAGCGGCGCCACCTGCACGCACACCCGCACATCATCAGCGGTGAGGGATTTAAGCCGCCTCGCCCTGAGCTTCGGCCTGAAGCCGTCAGACTTCCCTACGCATCGCTGTGAGTTCCTTTCGTCCTCAGCTGATCATTCTGGTAAGAAGACCTTACCTCCTTTCCCTTCCAAGTCTGCTCCCCTGTGCACAGGTGGATTTCCCAGCGGCGGACAACGCCTCCCCATCGCCTGTTCCTCGCTGCTGCACCGGGCTCTCCAGGTGGCTGTCTACTGGACCTCGTCCCTTGCTGTGCCAGTCATCTGTCCTATCCAAGTAAGCTCCTCTCTCGCTCATATATCTCCTGTGTAGGTGTGTGCCCATCACCCTTCTCCTTGTGCTTTTCCCATAGGGTTGTCCGGCTGTACGGCCTCCTGCCTCTGTGCCCGAAGCAGACGCCGCCACCAACACATTTACATCTCGCAGACACACATTCATACACTCCTGTTGTTAATAAACTATTTGAACTACTCTGAGCCTGTGTGTGTGCGTCTCCTGAGCCGTGCGTTATGTCAGTATGGCTTCAGCGGAGCGGCTCGGCAGACGGCGGGCTCGCACACCGGCTTACCACTCTCGAGGCTCGAGTGGATCAGATAGCTTATCAGCAACAGGTGATCCTCAATCAATTAATAAATATAACTAACCGATTGGACCGCTTGGACCCCCAACAGCCGTTCCCCCCGGCTCGTCAGGGTGGCGCGGCTCCTGCCGCTCCAGTGGCCGTCCAGCAGGCTCCGGCGGCACCGACTCGGCTCATGCCCATTCCGACCCCCGCCCGCTTTAGCGGAAAGCTCGGCGGAGCGCGGGGGTTCATAATGCAATGTGAGTCCGTGTTCCATCGTGTGCCCGGAGACTTTCCCTCAGATCATAGCCGAATTGGTTATATCGGGAATCTCCTGGAGGGGCGAGCATTAACTTGGACCTACGCCGTAATGGCGAGGCCCAGTTATGCCACCCTCACATATGACCAATTCGTGAGACGCTTCTTGGAAGTCTTTGACCATTCTCGTACCGAGACGGTCCAGGTCGATCGGCTTCTCGCCCTCCAGCAGGGGAGCCGGTTGGCAGCGGACTACGCGGTCAACTTCCGGGTAGCGGCGGAGGAATTAGGGTGGGAGGAACGCTCCCTCTGTGGCCTTTTCCTCCGCAGTCTCAATGATGATCTGAGGGATGAACTGGCTGGGCGGGATATCCCTGAGACGCTAGCGGAGCTAACATCCCTAGCCATCAGTTTGGACAACAGGCTGCGCGAGCGCTCCTCGGGACAGAAGTCGTCTTCTTCTCGCCCTCATGGAGCCTCGTCGCGCCTGCCCCAAGCTCGCCCCCTGGCGACGCCGCCACCATCGCGCCCCGAGGAGTCGGAGCAGATGGTGACGGGCTGGACAAAGCTCTCCCCGGCGGAGAGACAACGCCGCCGTGAGTTAAATCTCTGTATGTATTGCGGAGATAGTCAACACACGGTAGAGCTTTGTCCACAGAAGCCAAACGGCAGGGTCCGCGAGTCACTGTAGGGGGCTTCGCGGACGTCAATCGGTTAAGTCCCCTCACACAATTGAAACTGCCCATCCGTTTCTGCCACAACTCCACTGGGCATCTCACCCAAGCACTGGTGGATTCGGGCGCGGAAGGCAGCTTTATTTCTCAAAGCCTGGCAACCCGATTGGGCATCCGCTGTCAGGCACTAAGGAACCCTATCTCCCTGGTCAACCTCTCTCGTGCCTCCCTTGGGAGAGTTACGCACCAGACCATCCCCGTCCCCGTTATTATCTCTGGAAACCACCGGGAGGAGATAACCTTTTACGTCCTGCCCAACTCTGTGTCGCCCGTCATCCTGGGGTATCCCTGGCTACGCCTCCACAACCCCGTTCTGGATTGGAAGTCCGCCGGGGTGTCGGCATGGAGCACGTTCTGCATGAGCACCTGTCTACAGTCCGCTGCCTGCTCTCCGTCCGCTTCTCCCTCTCCTACGGATGCTGCGCCCCTGGACCTGTCCCTGGTGCCACTGGAATTTCACGACCTGGGTATGGTATTCAGCAAATCCAAGGCGATGTCTCTCCCTCCTCATAGGCCCTATGACTGTGCAATCAATCTCCGCCAGGGGGCACCCTTACCTTCTGGACGACTCTACAGTCTATCGGCGCCGGAGAAGGAGACAATGAACTCTTACCTCAAGGAGTCGCTGAGTGCTGGGATAATCCGCCCATCGTCATCACCTGTGGGGGCAGGATTCTTCTTCGTCGGTAAGAAGGACGGATTCCTCCGTCCTTGCATTGACTATCGTGCCCTTAATGACATAACGGAGAAGGATCGTTACACCCTGCCCCTCATGGACACCGCTTTCCACTCCCTCCAGGGGGCGACTTGGTTCACCAAGCTGGATCTACGCAGCGCATACCACCTCGTCCGGATCCGGGAGGTAGATGAGTGGAAGACAGCCTTCCGTACCCCGAACGGCCACTTCGAATACCTGGTGATGCCGTTCGGGTTGACCAACGCTCCAGTCGTCTTTCAGCGCCTCATCAATGACGTCCTCTGGGATTTCATCGGCCTTTTTGTGTTCGTCTACCTGGATGACATACTCATCTTCTCCAAGTCCAGGGACGAGCACCAGGTCCACGTGAGGCGGGTCCTCCAAAGGCTGCTGGAGAACCGGTTATACGTGAAGGCCGAGAAATGCGAGTTTTACGCGAAGACAACATCCTTCCTCGGGTTCATCATCTCCCACGACCAGGTGCTTCCAGACCCAGAGAAGGTGAAGGCGGTGGTGGAATGGCCTACACCTGCGTCAAGAAAGCAGGTGCAGCAGTTCGTTGGGTTTGTGAACTTCTACCGCCGCTTCGTCCCAAATTTTGGCACCATCGTCGGCCCACTGACCCGCCTCACGTCCCCTAAGGTCCCGTTCCGGTGGACCGAAGAGGCCGCGGCTGCCTTTCAGGCGCTGAAGGCGGAGTTCTCCTCCTCCCGGGTCCTTAGCCAAGTCAACCCTGCGCTGCAGTGCATCATGGAAGTGGACGCTTCGGACACTGGAGTGGGGGTGGTGCTATCCCAGCGGTCGCCAGACGACGGAATCAAACGGCCCTGCGCCTTCTTCTCCCGGCGCTTGTCCCCGGCGGAGAGGAATTACGACGTGGGTGACAGAGAGCTCCTCGCCATCAAGCTCGCGCTACAGGAGTGGCGTCACTGGCTAGAGGGGGCGGACCTGCCGTTCGTGGTCCTGACGGACCACAAGAACTTGGAGTACCTTAGATCTGCCAAGCGCCTGAACGCCCGCCAGGCGCGCTGGTCCTTGTTCTTCGCCAGGTTCCAATTTACCATCACCTTCAGGCCTGGCTCCAAGAACGGCCTGCCCGACGCCCTCTCTAGGCAATTCGCCCCTGAGGAGTCGGAGGACATGGTCCACACCATCCTACCCAGGTCGTGCGTCATGGGATCCGTCACTTGGGACATCGAGAGCAAGATCCGGAAGGCGCAGGAAGTGGAACCTGACTCTGGCGGGGGACCGGAGGGGAGGCTGTTCGTGCCATCCACGGTTCGGGGGGAGGTCATCCACTGGTTGCACACATCCAAGCTCACCTGTCACCCTGGCTCCTCCCGGATGATTGACCTCCTCCAGCGGTCCTTCTGGTGGCTGGACCTGCAGAGGGATGCTGCCCGCTACGCCCGGGCCTGTCCAGTGTCTGCCACCAACAAATCGGGTAATGCCCCTCCAGCGGGTTTGCTCCAGCCTCTGCCCGTCCCTGGCAGGCCCTGGTTGCATATCGCCCTGGATTTCGTCACCGGACTCCCAGTCTCGAACACCTACGACACCGTCCTGACCATCGTGGACCGCTTCTCCAAGGCGGCACACTTCGTCCCCCTACGAGGTCTCCCTACTGCTCTGGAGACGGCGGACCTCCTCATCCAGCACGTGGTCAGGCTGCATGGGATTCCGGTGGACGTGGTCTCGGACCGAGGGCCCCAATTTTCTTCAGAGGTTTGGAGGTCGTTCTGCAACGCCTTAGGAGCCAAGGTGAGCCTCTCCTCCGGCCATCACCCCCAATCCAACGGGCAGTGTGAGTGGACCAACCAGGAGCTGGAGGCTGCGCTCCGCTGTGTAACGGCGTCCAAACCAACGTCCTGGAGTAACCACCTCGCCTGGGTTGAATATGCTCACAACACCGCTCGCTCTTCTGCTACAGGGATGTCCCCCTTTAAGGCGTCCCTGGGTTATGACCCCCCGCTGTTCCCGGCGCAGGAGAGTGAGGTAACTGTCCCCTCAGTACGGGCGCATATTAGACAGTTCCGCTCCATCTGGGCGTCAGCGCGCAATGCGCTTTTACGCACGGCGGAGCGCAACAGAGCCGTGGCGGACCGGCACAGAAGACCTGCCCCGGCGTACAGAGTTGGTCAGCAAGTCTACATGTCGACCCAGGACGTGATTTTAAAGGGCGAGAGGAGGAAGCTGGCACAGCGCTTCATGGGCCCATACCCCATCACCAGGATCATCAACCCGGTGGCTGTGCGTGTTGCTATTCCCCCCTCCCTCCACATCCATCCCACCTTCCATGTGTCCAAGGTGAAGCTGGCAGTCTCCGACCCCCTTTGCCCTCCTCCTGCTGCGCAACCCGCGCCCCGGATGATTGGTGGCCATCCGGCCTGGCCCGTCTCCTCCATCCTGGACTCCCGGCGCCGGGGTCGTGGGTTGCAGTACTTGGTGGACTGGGAGGGCTATGGGCCTGAACATCGGCAGTGGGTACCCTCATCGTTTGTGTTGGACCCATCGCTCATCGCTGATTTTCACCGAGCGCACCCAGAGAAGCCATCGCCAGGAGGCGCTGCTAGAGGGGGGAGTACTGTCACGCCGCACCGCTCATCAGCGGCGCCACCTGCACGCACACCTGCACATCATCAGCGGCGAGGGATTTAAGCCGCCTCGCCCTGAGCTTCGGCCTGAAGCCGTCAGACTTCCCTACGCATCGCTGTGAGTTCCTTTCATCCTCAGCTGATCATTCTGGTAAGAAGACCTTACCTCCTTTCCCTTCCAAGTCTGCTCCCCTGTGCACAGGTGGATTTCCCGGCGGCGGACAACACCTCCCCATCGCCTGTTCCTCGCTGCTGCACCGGGCTCTCCAGGTGGCTGTCTACTGGACCTCGTCCCTTGCTGTGCCAGTCATCTGTCCTATCCAAGTAAGCTCCTCTCTCGCTCATATATCTCCTGTGTAGGTGTGTGCCCATCACCCTTCTCCTTGTGTTTTTCCCATAGGGTTGTCCGGCTGTACGGCCTCCTGCCTCTGTGCCCGAAGCAGACGCCGCCACCAACACATTTACATCTCGCAGACACACATTCATACACTCCTGTTGTTAATAAACTATTTGAACTACTCTGAGCCTGTGTGTGTGCGTCTCCTGAGCCGTGCGTTATGTCAGTCTCGAGATCACAGCATCGGCCCCTCCTCTCAGCTCACCCACCTTTTAACGCTAGGTTCCACAGCCGGGCCCTCTGCTTTGGTAGTATGTTACTCCTCCTCTCGTCCTCTTTTTCAGCCCTCTCGATTAAACCCATTATTAATCATTTCTTCTCTCTTTCTCCTCTACAGGCTGTGTGCTGCTCCAGGGTGCTCATTTGTGTTTTGTTGTTGCTTATTAGTTTTTTGTTGTTGTTCATTAGTGTTCTTGGTGTAATAAATAGTGCTAAACGTTACCACTTGAGTCTGGTTGTTCTGTCAGTGTTGTGCACTCTGTGTTTGAGCCTCTGGCTTATAAATTATGACAGAGTGGTCCAGCAAGGATAGAGGCTCAGTGAGTGCTTCACCAGGGGAGCAATCAGCGCTCTCCCATTTGTACACCACAGGGTGCCAAGCTGTTTTTCTTTCGAAACAATTACAAACAGTTACTCAACAATTAGCTACTGTAACCAACCACCTGTGTTGGCTTCTTGGTTTGGCGTTTCCTCCTCCACCTGCTGCTCCAATTGCTCCTATTATTCTCAAACAATTTCCATCCCCTCTCCTGCCCCGTACTCGGGGGAGGTGGGGGGTGTAAGGGTTTTTTCTTCACTGTCGGCTTCATTTTCAGCAGGTGGCTGGGGAGTACTGAGAAGATTCATCTAAAATCCAGTAACAATGACCATGTTACACAGATACCGCATGCTTAAATGGGCCCAGTCCATATTAAGCAGAACGGAGGGGCCCCAGTATTCTTACCATCGGTTTATACAGAAAATTTTCTCCAGCATTCGATCATACAGAGAGTGAGGGTAATATTGCTAGCCAACTGTTGGTGCTTCGGCAGGGAGATCGGTTGGTTGCCGATTTCTCGGTCGAGGTCCAGGTCGTCATGGTGGAGTACGGATGGAGCAATGTTCCTCTACGCAGCGCCTTCCTCTGGAGTCTCAAATCCAACCTCCGTGATGACCTGGCAATTAGCGCCAATCCTTCCTTTCTGGATGAGCTAATCGAGCAGGCCATTGGCCTGGACAGTTGTTATCGTGAGCACGCTAGGGAGCGGAGTACCTCTGCTTCCTTGTATGCATCGCAGCCGTCCCCCTTTTCCTCTCACTCCGCTAGGTCGGCTTCTACAGAGTTGATGGTTCTTGACCGGGCTCATTTGACTCTGGAGAAGGGCCGGCGTCGAGAAAAGGCAGGGGCTTGCATGTATTGTGGTTCCACCGAACACGCATTGCTGAAATGCCCTATTCGGCCAAAAGATCTGGCCCGTGAGTAGCCGTGGGGGCTCAGACGAGTGGACCTTCTACAAATCCTCCCAATAGGTTTATGCTTCCAGCCCTCATTCACCTACCGGGGGCCAAATCTAAGGCCTCAGCTCTAATTGATAATGGAGCTGAGCAAAATTTCATTTCGCAGGAGCTTGTGCAAAAACTGAGAATTCACAATAGGGCCCTACCATCCGTTTTAAACATCGCAGCCCTTTCTGGCTGCAGGTTAGCTGCAGTCACGCATTAAACCGAGCCTGTTTCTGTTCTTTTGTCCGGCAACCACCGTGAAAGCATGCAGTTTTATGTGCTGGCCAATTCATCTATCCCCGTGATTTTGGGCTATCTGTGACTCCACCAACAAAATCCCATTATTAATTGGGACCAAAATTCCATTTCATCCAGGAGCCCTTTTTGCCTGTCGTGCCTCCATTCAGCCACATGTTCGCCAACTATCCCTATCTCGTCCCCTCTGGCCGAGTTGCCAGACGTCAGTCTCATGCCCGAGGTCTTTCATGACCTTGGGGAGGTCTTTAGTAAGTCTAGGGCCCCTTCTTTGCCACCTCACCAGTCCTACGACTGCACTTTTGATCTCCTCCTGCTTGCGCGACTGCCATCCAGTCGGCTCTACAGTTTGTTGGAGCCATAGAGCGAAGTGATGGAGATTTATAACAAAGACTCCCTTAACACTGGTCTCATTCGTCCCTCATCTGCTCCTCCCGGCACTGGGTTCTTTTTTGTGGGGGAAAAAAACACATTGTTTTGGCCCTGCATTGATTATCGTGAGCTAAACGCTATCACCATCAAAGATAAGCACTCGTTACTGCTCATTAACTTGGCTTTCAAGCTACTTCACCGTGCGCAAGTGTTCACTAAACTTGATCTCAGGAACGCATGCCATACCTGAATGCATACATCTAGTCTGCATAAAAGTAACACAGCAAGGTGACGAGTGGAAGACAGCTTTTAAGACACACCTGGGGCAGTTTTGAGCACCTGGTGATGCCCTTTGGGCTGACCAATGCCCCCGCCGTCTTCCTAGGTATGATAAATGATGTTCTCCGGGATATGGTTAGCCAGTTCATTTTTGTATATCTCAACGACATCCTTATTTTTTCCCGCACGCTGGAGGAGCAAACAGTTCATGTCCAGCAGTGTTGCAGCGGCTTCTTGAAAATCAACTTTTTGTGAAGGCCCAGAAGTGTGAGTTTTCCTCCGCTTCAAGGGTTTATTGTAGCCGAGGGCAAGTTAAAAGCCAACCCAGCTAAAGTCAAGGCAGTTTCTAGATTGGCGTACCCCCCCAGTCCAGGAAGCACCTCCAGCACTTCTTGCGCTTTCCAAATTTCTACCGCTTCTTTATTCAGGATTACAGCAAGGTAGCCCTGCCCCTAACCCAGCTAACGTCTACTAAAATCCCATTTAAATGGTCTGAAGCAGCTGAAAAGGCCTTCTCCAAATTAAAAGCCCTTTTCTCGGAGATGCCCATCTTGGCTTAGGTCAACCCTGAATCACATTTTGTAGTTGAGGTGGACTGATCTGATTCGGGGGTTGGCACTGTCCTCTCCCAGCCCTCCGCCTGCAATCAAAAATTACATCCGTATGCGTATTTTTCGCTGTGGCTCACGCCAGCTGAGAGGAATTACGACAAAGGGGACCGTGAACTGCTGGCCATTAAATTGGCACTAGAGGAATGGAGATACTGGCTAGAGGGAACCACCCAACATGTCATCATCTGGACAGATTACAAAAACTTAGAGTATCTTAGTTCTGCCAGAAGATTAAATTCCAGGGAAGCCCGTATGCTTTGTTTTTTCTTAGGTTTAATCTTTCCATTACTTACCGTCCTGGTTCTCGCAATATAAAACCTGATGCTCTCTCTCGCCAGTTCTCCTCCGACCCTTCACCTTCTTCTTTCCCTCTTGCTCCTTCTCCTTCTCCTGAATCTATCCTGCCTTCCTCCTGTGCTGTAGGAACCCTCTCTTGGGAAACTGAGCAGAGGTTCTGGCAGGCCCAGTTCTCTGAACTCATCCCCGAGGGAGGCCCGGCTAACCTACTGTATGTCCCCTCTTCCCTCCATAGTGAAGTCATCCACTGGGGGTACACCAGCTTTTTCGCCTGTCACCCTGGCCTCTCTCGGACTGTCGAACTTCTGCAATGAGTTTTTTGGTGGCCGACCCTCAGAACTGATGTTTGAGACTTTGTTAAAGCCTGCCAGGTCTGCGCCACTAACAAGTCAGACTCCTCACCTCCAGGTGGCCTCCTTCACCCCTTACCTGTCCCGAGTTGTCCCTGGTCTCATGCCGCTGTGGACTTTGTTACAGGTCTCCCTCTAGCACAAGGCAACACTGTCATCCTCACCATCATCGACCGGTTCTCTAAAGCCATCCATCTGGTCCCCTTGCCCAAGTTGCCCTGTGCTGCTGACCTTACCCTCCACATCATCCACCTCCATGGTATCCCTATGGACATTGTTTCAGACCGGGGCCCACAGTTTACCTCTCAAGTCTGGAATGCCTTCTGTCGATCCCTTGGTACCACCATCAGCCTCACTTCTGGATATCATCCTCAGAGTAGTAGTCAGGTCGAGCATGCCAACCAGTCCCTGGAGGCCACCCTGAGATGCGTAGCTTCTTGCAACTCTACCACCTGGAGCTCCAATCTGACCTGGGTGGAGTATGCTCACAACACTGCAGTCTCCTGAGCCACGGGCCTGACACCCTTTGAGACCTCTATGGAATACATTCCACCTCTGTTACCCATGGCGGAGAGAGAGGTTGCTGTGCCATCCATGGAGACCCATGGTCTCTATTGCCACCGTCTGTGGAGATCTACTCAGGCTGCCCTTCTCCGCTCATCTGAGCAGAACTGTCTCTATGCTAACCGCAGACATGTGCCGGCGCCCAGATACACCGTGGGAAAGATGGTGTGGTTATCAGCCGAACAAGTTCCACTGAAGACGGAGTCGAGGAAACTGTCACCACATTTTCTGGGTCCATTCCCCATCTTGAGGATCGTTAACAATGTCACAGTTTGGCTCAAGCTGCCTCCTCCACTTCACATCCATCTTACTGTCCACGTTTCCCAGATTAAACCCCTCTCCGACAATCTTCTCTGTCCTCCCCTGAAGCCTCCTCCTCCTCCCCGTGTCCTCGACAGCCATACCACCTACACTGTCCAAAAGATCTCGGACGTCCGTCGTCGGGGCCAGGGCGTGCAGTACCTGGTCCAGTGGAAGAGTTATGGACCAGAGGAGAGGTCATGGATTCCGGGATTGAACTTCCACGACAAGAGAATGGTTCGGGCCTTCCACCAGAGCCTGGAGGGATGCCAGGAGGTGCCACTTGAGGGAGGGCACTGTGATGTATCCCAACAAGCTCGGAGGGATGCCAGGAGATGCCGCTTGAGGGGGGGCACTGTGATGATCAGGTGAGCATGCTCCCCTCCCCTCCTGTGTTTATTCCTTCTGCCTGTCTCCTGACTCCAGAGTTGATTATGCCCACCTGAGTATTATATATATTATATATTAGTATTATATAATACAGTATTTTGGTCAGTGTGCTGTGTTTATTTTTTTTTTCTTGCCTGGTCTTGATTTTGTTCTTCTTATTGTACTGATTCTGTGTTTGGTCTTTCTCTCCTTCCGGACCTACCACCATCCGCCCACCCTGGAGGGGGTGAAGGGGGGGCATGGTGGTCTATGGGCATTCTGGAAGCCTGCCCTCGGAGGGAGGGGGCTGTCACGATCCGAGCGCCGGTCTTGCCCGTGCTCGGGCTACGTATACTCGCAGCCGGCTTTGACAGCTGTGGGTTATATTCTGGCTTCACCGGGCTCTTATTGTGAAGGCGCTCGGTGGGGCTTCCGACTGTCAAGGCCGGTCAGCTGTTTGTCATTACTGCTCGTTAGCGCCCGGCTTTATTAGGCGGGCGCTGACGGCAGTTTAGTTGCGGGATTATCGTCAAACAATTGTCCAACATTCCTTGTATGGTGTCTACAGTCAGGCTAAGGTTAGTGTGTTTATTTGCAATCATGTCATGTTTTAGATCGGTAGTGGCTGGGGTAAGCCCTACGATCCCATGCTCCACGTTTCGTGTACTTTTGCCACTGTGACTCACAGTTTGTGTTAGTGACGTGCCTTTGTTAATAAACCACCATCATTACAAAACTCACCGGTGACTCTTGGCGTCTTATGGTGATCCGCGAGGGTCACCGCATGACAATTTGACCTTACTTGTTGTCTGATCTTTTTGTCTTCTACTCCTCAGGTTGCTGTCATCTCAGTGGTGTGTCACTCTGGGGCTGTGCATGCTCACCTGCACCTCTCCTTCACCTGGACAACTTCAACTCCACCCAGTCAACCAACTACCCCACTCCTTCTTGCCAACTTCCCTTTCCATGTGTGTTTGCTGATTTTCCCCCTGCCAGCTCATCCACCTTTTCACGCTGGGTTCCACAGCCAGGCCCTCTGCTTCGGTGATAAGTTACTCCTCCTCTTTTCCTCTTTTTCTACCTTCTCGATTAAACCCATTACAAATCATTTCTCCTGTATTTCTCCTCTAAAGGCTGTATGCTGCTCAGTGTGTTCCTTTGTGTTTTGCTGTTGCTTATTAGTTTTTTGTTGTTGTTCGTTAGTGTTCGTCGTGTAATAAATTGTGTTAAACGTTACTACCTGAGTCTGGTTGCTCTTTCGCTGTTGTACACTCTGCGTTTGAGTCTCTAGGTTATAAATAATGACAATTTTCAATAGAAATTATGCCAACTGAAAAGTATGTCCATGTACCACTCAATAATTGGTCAGGGCTCCTTTTGCATGAATTACTGCATCAGTGTGGGATGGAATGGAGATGATCAGCCTGTGGTACTGCTGAGGTGTTATGGAAGCCCAGTTTGCTATGATAGTGGCCTTCAGCTAGTCTACATTGTTGGGTCTGGTGTCGCTCATCTTCCTCTTAACAATACTCCATACATTCTCTATGGGGTTTAGGTCAGGAGTGTTTGTTGGTTAATCAAGCTCAGTGATACCATGGTCATTAAACCAGGTTTCGGTACTTTTGGCAGTGTTGGCGGGTACCAAGTCTTGCTGGAAAATTAAATTAGCATCTCCATAAAGCTTGCAAGGAGAAGGAAGCATGAAGTGCTCTAAAATTTCCTGTAGATGACTGCACTGACTTTAGACTTGATAAAACATATTGCCTCAGATCAGCCTGCCCGATTTGAACCCGAGTGGTGTTCAGTTATTGGACTTCTGTGCTAACCACAGTCTGTCCATAACGAACACCATGTTCAAGCATAAGGGTGTCCATATGTGCACCTGGCACCAGGACACCCTAGGCCGCAGGTCGATGATCGATTTTGTTATCGTATCATCAGACCTGCGACCGTATGTCTTGGACACCCGAGTAAAGAGAGGTGCAGAGCTGTCAACTGATCACCACCTGGTGGTGAGTTGGATCCGATGGCAGGGGAGGAAGCCATTCAGACCTGGTAGACCCAAACGTATAGTGAGGGTGTGCTGGGAGCGTCTGGCTGAGGCCCCTGTCCGGGAGGTCTTCAACTCCCACCTCCGGAAGAACTTCAACCACATTCCGAGGGAGTCTGGAGACATGGAGTCTGAACGGGCCATGTTCTCCACCTCTGTTGTTGAAGCGGCGGCCCAGAGCTGCGGCCGCAAGGTGGTCGGTGCATCTCGTGGTGGCAACCCCCGAACCAAGTGGTGGACACCAGTGGTGAGGGGGGCCATTAAGCTGAAGAAGGAGTCCTATCAAGCTTGGTTGGCTTGTGGGACTCCCGAAGCAGCTGAGGTGTACCGGCAGGCCAAGCGGAGTGCAGCTCGGGTGGTTGCTGAAGCAAAAACCCGGGTATGGGAGGAGTTCGGTGAGGCCATGGAACAAGACTTTCGGTCGGCTTCAAAGAGATTCTGGCAAACGGTTCGGCGGCTCAGGAGGGGAAAGCAGCTCCCCGTCCACACTGTGTATGGTGCGGATGGGACACTGTTGACTTCAACTGGGGATATCGTCGGGCGGTGGAAGGAATACTTCGAGGATCTCCTCAATCCCACTGATACGCCTTCCACAGAGGAAGCAGGGTTTGGGGACAAGGGGGATGACTCGCCTATCACAGGGGCTGAGGTCGCCAAGGTGGTTAAAAATCTCCTTGGTGGCCGGGCCCCGGGGGTGGACGAGATTCGCCCCGAGTACCTCAAGGCCCTGGATGTTGTTGGGCTGTCATGGTTGACACGCCTCTGCAACATTGCGTGGAGGTTGGGGGCAGTGCCTTTGGCATGGCAAACCGGGGTGGTGGTTCCTCTCTTCAAAAAAGGGGACCGGAGGGTGTGCTCCAACTTTAGAGGGATCACACTCCTCAGCCTCCCTGGGAAGGTCTATGCCAAGGTACTGGAGAGGAGAGTCCGGCCGTTGGTCGAACCTCGGATTCAGGAGGAGCAATGTGGTTTTCGTCCTGGCCGTGGCACATCGGACCAGCTCTTTACCCTCTCGAGAATTCTTGAGGGTTCGTGGGAGTTTGCCCAACCAGTTTACATGTGTTTTGTGGACTTGGAGAAGGCATTTGACCGCGTCCCTCGTGGATTTTTGTGGGGGGTGCTTCGGGAGTATGGGGTATCGGGCTTGTTGTTACGAGCTATTCGGTCTCTGTACGACCGTTGTGAGAGTTTAGTTCGTATTGCCAACACTCGGTCGGAGTCATTCCCAGTGAGAGTTGGACTCCGCCAGGGCTGCCCTTTGTCACCGGTCCTGTTCATAATTTTTATGGACAGGATTTCTAGGCGCAGCCAGGGAATGGAGGGTGTCATGCTTGGTGACCACAGGATCTCATCTCTGTTGTTTGCAGATGATGTTGTCCTGTTGGCTTCATCCAGCAATGACCTACAGCTCTTGCTGGGACGGTTTGCCGCTGAGTGTGAAGCGGCTGGGATGAGAATCAGCACCTCCAAGTCCGAGTCCATGGTCCTCAGCCGGAAAAAGGTGGATTGTCCTCTCCGGGTTGGGGACAGGCTCCTGCCCCAAGTGGAGGAGTTTAAGTATCTTGGGGTCTTGTTCACGAGTGAGGGGAAAATGGAGCGAGAGATCGACAGACGGATTGGAGCAGCATCTGCAGTGATGCGGACGTTGTACCGGTCTGTTGTGGTGAAGAGGGAGCTTAGTTCTAAGGCAAAGCTGTCGATTTACCAGTCAATCTACGTTCCTACTCTCACCTATGGTCACGAGCTTTGGGTAATGACCGAAAGAACGAGATCGCGGATACAAGCGGCTGAAATGAGCTTTCTCCGTAGGATTGCTGGACTCACCCTCAGAGATAGGGTGAGGAGCTCAGTCATCCGGGAGAGGCTCAGAGTAGAACCGCTGCTCCTCCACATTGAAAGGAGTCAGTTGAGGTGGTATGGGCATCTGATTAGGATGCCTCCTGGACGTCTCCCACTTGAGGTGTTTCAGGCACGTCCCACTGGGAGGAGACCCCGGGGCAGACCCAGGACTCGGTGGAGAGACTATGTCTCCCAGCTAGTCTGGGAACGCCTTGGTATCCCCTCTGAAGAGCTGGAGCAGGTGGCTGGGGAGAGGGAAGTCTGGGCTTCTCTGCTTGAACTGCTGCCTCCGCGACCCGGACCTCCGGAAAAGCGGTAGAAGATGGATGGATGGATGGATGGAAAACATATTGGACACAGTGGTATTTAGAGCTCTTAACCAACCATAAACTACTGTATCCATAGTTTGTAAAAGAAAATATAATTATGCTGGTTGGATTATAAATTTATGACACAAAGGTTAAAAAAAAGCCCAATATTTTACTTAGCTGGACTCTCTCAGCAGCTTCAACAGTCTCCCTCTCTGGTCTATTGTCCAGGAGTTTAAGCCAGTCTATCTGTGTTTTTCTTTTGAAAAGTATTTATCAATTGTTGCCTTTTGTTCATGTTCCAACATTGCAGTAGTGCAAAACAGTTTATCCCCGCTTTATGAAAAATATGAAAAATTATGAGAATTATTAGTGGAAAAATATGAAAAATATTCAGAAACTGTTGAGCACAGAAATTAACACACATTATCACACATGTATGCCGGCAACTCTGGTCATATAAACATGGAAGTAAAGACGTGGGCGTGTCCAATCTTATCTGTGGTCTTCCTCTTTTCCTCCTGCCTGGCAGCTCCATCCTCAACGTCCTTTGCCCAATATCTCCACTATCCCTCTGCACATGTCCAAACGATCTCAGCCTTGCCTCTCTTACTTTGTCTCCAAACCGCTAAACCTGAGCTGTCCCTCTGATAGTGATGCCTACTTCATTGAAAGTTCTTCCAAATCACTGCTGATACAACATGAGGTCAACAACAACCCACATCCACTGCACAGTCAATTTGACCAGAGAATTAATTACTGGTGTTTATTTATTTATTTATTTATTTATTTTTTATTAAACTCTTACCAAACACTTGTCTTAAGGGGTTTTCCTTTGGCCATCTTAATAGATGTTTAAGACTGCTACTTCTGGGATGTTCACACTTTGATCAACACATCAGTAATTCATTGCGTTTCTGAAGTTGATGAGACTTACTTCTGTAGCTCATCTTTTCCAAATTACTCCAATAAAGCAGAAAAAAAACATAATTCTACTTTATGCATTTCCTGCTGTTGTTAAAAATCTGTTTCTACAATCTACTATCTCACAAATTGTTTTGCGGGGAGTCTCTTCATGTCTCGTAGATTTGTGAAGACTGGAGCTTATCTTCATTTACTGGTTATACAGCATCTCCTACTGCTTTCATTGCATTTCATTGACATCTGTCTGGTATAGCTGTGGAAACCTGTGCTGCTGCAGTTGCAACAGCCTTGGTGTGACAGTTGTGCAGCATCAGACAATCCAGTGTTTGTGAAAATCAAAGCTTAGACACAACCGGTGCCTAATAGCGGAGGCTGCTTTGGTACACGATCTCAGTTTATCTGCTTTTGAAAGTCAGCATTTTACTCTTTGTGGCTGACTTCTTTTTTCATCCACCCATTGTTCCTCATTCCTGCCATGTTTGTAATTTTTTTTTTAGCAGAAACGCATTCCGGCTGGCCTTTTGGAATTCCTTACCTTGTCTTTTCCAGGTCACATTGGCTGGCTTTGCACTCTTGTGTTTCTTTGTGTAGATGAGTGTGAGAATGTGTGTTTCTGAGTGACGCACTGCCATTATTCCCTCTGTCACACACAAACGAGGTTTTTATGGGACTTTAATGACTTTCAGCTGTGTTCACAACCTGACGGATGTCCTCACACAATCAACCCCATTTATTAAACATTACCAGTTTATGGTCATTAAT
Organism: Pholidichthys leucotaenia; assembly: GCA_020510985.1. NCBI lineage: Eukaryota > Metazoa > Chordata > Actinopteri > Cichliformes > Pholidichthyidae > Pholidichthys > Pholidichthys leucotaenia. The sequence goes on from CM035841.1 coordinate 242,371,292, forward strand.
TCTGCTAATTAATACAGCAATTATTACAACTGTGTTAAACTCTCTGCAGAATAAAGGGAAGGTATAAATCTGATTAATTTCCACAAGGAAAAGATACGGAAATTTTCAAATGATATATGCTGTTTCTCAGTTTTACTTCATTTAGTCAAAATGAGTGTCAGCATGATGGAATTCATAGAATTACTCCACTTCAAAAAAAAGATTTGTCCAATTTTCATATTCATCACAATAAAGAGCACTCAAACTGAATTTATAACATGTAACCTGTGCTATTTTTTTTAAATTAAATTCATTGTGCCCCATTATGATGAACTAGTCAACAGTCTATTGATTAAGGCACAGAGTGCATTTATGGGTGTGTCCAAGTCCATTTCACTATTACAGCAGGGCAAAAATGAATTTTGCACATGGCAGAATGCTCAAGCAGGCTGTCCTAATGCTCTTAATTATTCAGAGGTGTGTTTGGGCCATAATGTAGAATAAACAACTTGATGTCTTTGCTCTCATTCCCTTCCCTTCTCCATGACAAGTGAGGTGCTCCTTCAGCAGATCTTGGCCTGAGGTCTGTTAATGTTTCCCCTGCTGAATGTAAAATTGTTGTACTTTGAAGGAATAATTATGTTTTATTTAGGTTTGTTTTATTTAACTTTATAGCTATTTATTTATAGTTATTGTATTTGTCATTCAAGTTTTGTCATGCAATTATGCTGAATCCTGCTGACCTGTGAGATGATCATGTTCTGACTCCAGAGACAAAAAGACCATTCTGTATGTCCCATATGATAAAGGATATTTAAGGAGTGAGGCTGTAGCCTTGTGATCTTGTCATCTGTTGCCAATGATCATGCTGTCTTTATGTTCATCATAGAGACCTGAGGAGCTGCCATGTGTTATATGAAGACAAGTATTCAGAGTGCTTCACTTTTTCCACATTTTATGTTACAGCCTTATTCCAAAATGGATTAAATTCATTTTTTTCCTCACAATTCTACACACAATACCCCATAATGACAACATGAAAAAAAGTTTGTTTTTTTTTGAGATATCTGGAAATTTATTAAAAATAAAAAACTAAAAAAATCACATGTACGTACAGTAAGTATTCACAGCCTTTGCCATGAAGCTCAAAATTGAGCTCAGGTGCATCCTGTTTCCACTGATCATCCTCGAGTTGTTTCTACAGCTTAATTGGAGTCTACCTGTGGTAAATTCAGTTGATTGGACATGATTTGGAAAGGCACACACCTGTCTATATAAGGTCCCCCAGTTGGACCCTAGTCTCTGCAAAAAAACACTCAATTGCATGTTTTTTCACTCAGAAAAAATGTACACAGGCACATAAAAAACATTTTTGATGTGCAGTGGGTATGTGGCGTTTACAGCTTTAAGAAAGGTGTCTAACGGCAGCTTAACATTTGGCAGTTTGTGTTCCTGTCACTTTTATTGACTTTCAGCACTGACCAACTACCCCATACTTAAATCCGTAATTCTAACCTCACAGGAACCTTTCATTATTGGAGTGAAAAACAAAGTAAGGGGAAAAAAAGCAAAGAAAAAAAACGGCCATAGATGAGAGTGGGAATAGAACTCAAGTGTTTTTGTGTCTGTTGCCTGAACAGCTGTGGAGTTAAACATCCACCACCCTCCTCCCACCAACTGAATGAGCAATGGGAAAACAAAGTTAAAGATGCGTTGTTCTGCGCATGCGTGGTGAGGACTGTATGCACAGTGAGTGAGCTTGTAAAAATGTACCAAAGCACGTTTTTGGGGGGGATTTAATGTGCAAATGTACGTTTTTAGAGGGGTGGGAAAATGTTTTTTAGATACACTACCGTTCAAAAGTTTGGGGTCACTTAGAAATTTCCTTATTTTTGAAAGAAAAGCACTGTTTTTTTTCAATGAAAATAACTTTAATCTAATCAGAAATACACTCTAATATCTAATATACATTGTTAATGTGGTAAATGACTATTCTAGCTGCAAACGTCTGGTTTTTGGTGCAATATCTACATAGATGTATAGAGGCCCATTTCCAGCAACTATCACTCCAGTGTTCTAATGGTACAATGTGTTTGCTCATTCCGTCAGAAGGCTAATGGATGATTAGAAAACCCTTGTGCAATCATGTTAGCACAGCTGAAAACAGTTTAGCTGGTTAGAGAAGCTATAAAACTGACCTTCCTTTGAGCAGGTTGAGTATCTTGAAAAAAATATTATTTCAATTACAAATAATTTTTTCTAACCTTGTCAATGTCTTGACTATATTTTCTATTCATTTTACAACTCATGGTGGCAAATAAGTGTGACTTTTCATGGAAAACACAAAATAATTGTCTGGGTGACCCCAAACTTTTGAACGGTAGTGTACGTTTTTTTATTGAGACCGGGTTGCACAGTTGAAAGTGCATGTCAGAGCACAAGCCAAGCATGAAGTCAAAGGAATTGTCTGTAGACCTCTGAGACAGGATTGTTTTGAGGCACAAATCTGGGGATGTCATAATGACTGGACAAGCAACCTGAGTGCAAAGTGCAATCACCAAAAGAACACACAGAGAATGTTTGACCTTTTATTAGAATTTTCAAAACCGCACACTTGTGGAAAAAGTCAGTCACTCGCCAGAGAAGTAGCAAACCTGCAGAGGAAAATGATGAAGCTGATTAGAGAGGAATGGAGGGATGATGGAAATCTAATTACACCACTTACGTTGGAGATGAGGAGTGACCAGCACAGAACCCAGCGAAGGAGAGGAACCAGCAGGTCGGAACTGCCGGTAGGGAAAGGTTTGTGGAGTCTGACCGGGTGAAGTAGATGAGCAGTGTACAGATGGAGCAACAGGCTGGTGAACGCACCAAATCCCTGGAGACGCACCACTACATTGGCAGCAACCTGGAAGAGATGGAAGGAGAACGTGTGTAAGAAAAGATCACTCATAACACAACCGCTTTCTTGATGAGCTGCCTGCTTAGAGCAGCATACCCAAACAAGCCAGCATTGAATCACTGAAGAGTGTTTCCATTTAAACACTGGCCCAGCAGGAAACAGCAGGTGCATCTGATGAGGAGACAGGTGAACAGGAAGGAGGGGGTGAGCACTCGCCAGCTCATGACAGTGCCTGCCCCTCAAGTAACACCTCCAGGCGGTCCCCCAGGCTTCTCCGAGTGGGCTTGATGGTAAGCCCGGACCATACCTTTGTCATGGAATCCAGACCAAGGGACCCATGACCGATACTCCAGGCCATAGCCCTCCCAGTCAACCAGGTACTGGAACCCCCAGCCCCGATGGCGAACATCTAGGATCTCTTTGACAGTGTGGGTAACGTGCCCGTCAAAGACCCGGAGAGGAAGAGGTGACTTCGGGGGAGGGCAGAGAGGGCTGGAGGAGAGAGGCTTGACCTTGGAGACATGGAAAGTTGGGTGCGCACGGAGCACCCGTGGGAGCTGGAGCTGGACAGCAGAATCACCTATGTTGCTGGTGACAGGGAAGGGACCCACGAACCGAGGAGCGAGCTTCCGAGACTCAGCCTTGAGCGGGACCTGATCCGTGGCCACCCAGACCTGCTGTCCAGTCTTGTATTCCGGTGCCAGGACCCTCTTGCGGTCAGTGTAGCACTGATTATGCTCAGTGGAGTAAAGGAGAGTGGGTCTGGTGGATCTCCAGGCCCGGCAGAAGCAATGAAAATGGGCCTCCATGGACGGCACTGCTACCTCTCTCTCCGTTATAGAAAGCGGGGGGGGGGGGGTAACCCATGGACGCTTTAAACGGTGATCAGCCCGTGGCTGAAGAGACCGTGGAATTTAGCGAATACTCCACCCAGGTCACATGGGAGCTCCAAGAAGCGGGATCATCGGCTACTACACAACGAAGGGCAGCCTCCAGGGACTGGTTGGCACGCTCAGCCTGCCCATTGCTCTGCGGGTGATAACCAAAGGTGAGGCTGACGGTTGTGCCAAGGCAGTGGCAGATGACTTCCATACCCGTGAGATAAACTGAGGACCCCAGTCAGACATAATGTCCATCAGAATGCCATGCAGCCTGATGACGTGATAGGAAAATAAATCAGCAGTCTTGGAGGCGGGTGGCAGCTTGGGGAGGGGAACCAGATATACGACCTTAGAAAATCTGTCCACAATGGTCAAAATCACAGTATTACCATGGGAAGGGGGAAGACCAGTGACAAAGTCCATAGCGATGTGGGACCAGAGCCGGCTGGGGATGGGGAGGGGGTGAAGAAGGCCAGCAGGAGGGGAAAGGGAGGTTTTATTGTGGGCACATGTTTGGCAAGACTTCACGTACTCCTGCATGTCCCGCCGCAGCGTGGACCACCAAAATGCTCGCCTAATAATGCCCACAGTACACACCACCCCGGGTGGTAGGTGAAACATCCGGTGTGCCCCAATGGATAACTTTGCTGCGGAGGGCGACAGGGAAGTAAAGGCGGTTAGGGGGACATCACGCTGGTTGAGGACTAGGCCTGGCTGACTCTACTCTCAATCTCCCAGGTAAGGGTTCCCAGGACGCACAAAGGCAGAAGAATGGGCTGGGAGTAAGAAGGGGGGTCAGCCAAGTCCTGACTGAACTGCCTGGAGAGAGTATCAGGCTTCCCGTTATGGGAGCCGGGCCTATAGGTGATAGTGAAATTAAAACGCTGAAAAAATAGGGCCCAGCAAGCCTGCCTAGGATTCAGTCTGCGGGCCGACCGTAGATACTCCAAGTTCTTGTGGTCGGTCCACACGACTACCGGGTGAACGGCTCCCTCCAGTCAATGTCTCCATTCCTCAAATGCCAACTTAATTGCCAACAGCTCGCGATCCCCGACGTCATAATTCCTCTTGGCTGAGGTGAGCAGCCAAGAGAAATACGCACACGGGCGGAGCTTCAAGTCCGGGGGAGAGCGCTGAGACAAAACAGCACCCACCCCTGTTTCCGAAGCTCAAGTGCAGTGGAATAGGCGAACACAAAAATATCTACATACGCTGCAACTAAAAACTCCTTAGCAATATACGAGAGAGACAGGGGGAAATAAAAAAGCACCATGAAAACACAAGTATGGTGGATACCGGCAGGTAGGGAGGGGGAAAAAAAAAGGCAGTTCAGGTGGCCTACCGACATTCCAACTCCACATCAGGAGAAAAGGAAAAAAAAAACAGTTCGGGTGGCCTGCCCAAGTCCCAGAACCGGGAAACAGTACCTCAGGCGGCTGACCCAGGTTGCCCAACCAGCAAAGCAGTCCGTCAGGCAGCCAACCCAGGATGCAGAACCGGCGGAAGAGTCCTTCAGGCATCCAACCCGCATCCTTAAACCACCAGGACCAGAGGGGGGAGCTCGGAGAACAACAAGGGGAAGCCGAACCAAATGAAAGGGACCCCAGCGGCGTCCGGTGGTGGAAAATGGGGGGGGGGAGGGGGGAAACAGGGAACCAGTCCGGTGTCAGGCGGAAGGGGATCTGCAGCTCCCTCACAGACCTCAAACCAGACCAGTGCAGAACCCTCGGTGGACCCCGACCGGGCCAGCGCAGCACCCTCGGTGGACCCCGATTGGGCCAGCGCAGCACCTGGGATGACCTCCCGGAGCGAACCCGGAGCTTTGACGATATCGACCGGAGAAGACTCATCTCCAGTGACCCTGGAAGAAGGCTCGGAAAGAGGGGGAGAGCAGGGTCAGGATCACCGGCAGCGGCAGAGCCCAGCAAGACGAGCTAAGATGCAGCGGCCGGCTGCACCCAGCTCTCCTCCCCAAGAGACAGGCAAGCATGCTCCAGAACAGAAAACAGGAAGACAAAATACAGCACTTGCCTGATCTCAAGCCCTACCGCCGTCCAGGACTCTGACGATCCAGGCTCGACGGTCAGGAGGTCCATCTTCAGTTCCCACTCAACTACAGTGGCCTCCGAAGCCGGCATGATGGTCCCCAGAGTCCAAGAGCCCCCTGACACTGAAACCCACGCCGATGGCCCACTCGGTGTGGTGGCAGGGGATCCATAGCCTGCTGGAGCTGACTGCTGCTCCACGGAGACCTGGGGCCGCTTAATCGTCGGCGCAGGCTCCATCTGACAGTCAGCCTTCCTCCACTACCCGTGATGCAGCTGCAGGACTGGAACCAGGCTCTCCAGAGCTGCAGGCTCCTCCTCCGTCCGGCGGTCTGCTCCTGGCACCGCGGGACTCTCAGAGAGAAGGGGAGGAAACACAGAGGCAGCAGGTTCAATCTTAATAGCTGCAGCAGGTGGTGGGAGCTCAGAGGACTGTGAACCCTGAGCTCCACCCCCAGGAATCAGACAAGGTAATTCATTACACTGAGATTTAGAATGAAAATACACTTGCCTGCTCTCCCAGGGAACGATGGTAACTGCTGCAGCGGGCTTGATTTTTCCTTTTCCCGTGGGGATGGTGACGGAGGACACCTCGGGAAGACAACTAGGAGTCACCTCAACAGGATCAATGATGGGCGGAGCCAGGCAAGGAACCCCAGGTCTCACAGCAGCTGAACGGTGCGCTGAGGAGGCGGGAGGGGCAGCCAGGGCAGTCCAGGTATGTGGAGCTGACGGAACAGTGGGACAAGGTGACCCGGAGGCTGAGGCTGCTGTCTTCACCTTCCGTCGTGGCGCGGGGGAAGTAGCTGGCTGGGGGGCGGAGTTTCTCTAGCGACCCGGGACGGGATCCAGATGGGAACCTCGTAGAGGACATGCCCAATCAGGAGGCTTCCCCCTCATCGGAACGATTGTGTCCCTGGGAGGAGATGGAGGCTTCTTGGCCAGATTCTCCATCGGTTCCCAGTTCTTCTGACGTAGAATCATCAGTGTCGTCAACCTCTCCCTGCCCTCTGGATACGAGGTCAGATGGTAGCTCTTTAAAGCCCGTTGAGTGAGGTCCAGGTACCAGTGAGCAGTGTCGGAGGGGGTAAAGAGACGGGCATTGGACAGGAGGTTGTCAACCTCCATCAGGTACTCGATACAATACTCCATTTCTCCAACTAAAACTAGCACCCGGAAAAGGGAAGAAAAAACTCAAACCCAAAAAACAAACTTACTGTGGCTGGCGCCTCGCTTGGCTGTGGCCTACTGTCATGTTTGCCACCTTCAGGGCATAAATGAGGCGCCAGATGCCAACAGAGAGTTTGTTTGTTTATTCACAAGAAAGAACAATGTAAAGAGCCACCTGGGGAAAAACACATACGCTAAACTTGAACACAAAATAAAGAACACTAACATCAGTGCTAGAGCGTAGCGAGGACGGAACCAGACACTATAGAATACACACTTACGCCTGATGAAGTGAGGATGAATCAGACATAGAAGGAAGACTGGAGCCGGGGATAGGGACTCCAGTCCAGGTAGACATAGGTCGCAGCAAGGAATAAGCCTCAGCTGCCCCCTTAAATACTAATAACAAAAAGCAATGAACCAAACAGGAGAGGAGGAAACGTAATGACCAAAATCAAGATCAGCTGTGACAGAGCCGGCTCGACATTGACAGCCGGAAGTGCGGCCGCGGCGCTGTTACAGTAAAAGCCGTGGGAACACCAATAATAACCAAACAGAAATAATACGGGAGAACAAGGGAAAAATATTGAGCAACCCGAGCGCGGATGAGTCGGCGCTCGGATCACCACAGAAAACCCTCCAATGTGGCTAAATTACAACAATTCTGCAAAGATGAGTGGGCCAAAATTCCTCCAAATCACTGCAAAAGACTCATTGCCAGTTATCGCAAATGCTTGATTGCAGTTGTTGCTGCTAAAGTTGGCCCAACCAGTTATTAGGTTTAGGGGGCAATCACTTTTTCACACAGGGCCTGTAGGTTTTGATTTTTTTTCCCCTTAATAATAAACACCTTCTTTTAAAAACTGCATTTTGTGTTAATTTGTGTTACCTTTGTCTAATATTTACATTTGTTTGATGATCTGAAATATTATAAGTGTGACAACCATACAAAAACGTGAGAAATCAGGAAGGGGGCAAACACTTTTTCACACCACTGTATGACACATAAACGTCAGATCTGTGACATCCATACAAGAGAACACATACCTGGTGCTCTTGTGTCTGTACCACCAATCACACCAACAGTCTTTGTTAGTTTTCAGTGCATGATCTTTGCATTGCCGGTGAGAAGCCTCCATTTATAGTCTATGGCACAACCACGAACACCAGCAATAAGTGCCAGAACTACGCCAAAATATTCAAAAACTTCAAAAACTACAAGTGCTAAAATTAGCTGCCACTTGCGTGCAAAACACGTATGTGGACTATACTGTACATTAAAATGAATTTGAAAAACTTTTAAAAATGCTATTTCAAACGCCACTGCTACTCCATTCTTGCTAACTGATTTAACACTTCAGCCAAAATTGGAAGTTTCGCCCACAATCGTTTCTACAGAAGCGCCCTCAGGAATAAGGTGGATTGTCATTCGGTCCATACAGCCAATCATGTACAGTAGAACAAAATTACATTTATCCTATATACAATGTTAAATACATGTAGAATCAGAGGGGTTGCTGTTGTGCAAGGCACAACCACAAACAACTTCTCCTTTCCCCATTCTATTACGCTGAGCACCAGCCTAGAAAATACTATTTTTATGTGGTCTTTGGTAGGACCCGGCTGGGACTTGGACCCCCAGCCTCCCGGTTGTGGGGCAGATGCTTTATCAACTAGGCCACCACTTCACAGCAGCAGATAAAAGAAAATGCTTGCATCTGTATTCTGGCCAAAATATGCCCCCCCACCCCATTTTTCTCTCTGCTCCTTGTTCCTCTGTCTCCTATCATTTTGATCACCGATTCCTCATTTTCCTGCCTAAGCCAGCTGAACTTGATGCACATTCAAACATTTGTACAGAAGAGGGTTGATTTTAGCAGAGCAGGACTGTAATTGCCTCTGGAATGAAAGGTTTTCTACTGTACATTCTACAGTGAATGGGGCAAACAGACATAATAATAGATGAAAAGCAGCATTCTGCAGAGACTGTTGAATTATTTATTAACAAAAGGGCTCACATGTGAGATATATTTACAGTCCACTGTCTTGCTTCTCTCGTCTCTGTCTCTGAGGGCTCTCTCTGATCTTTTTTTCTTTCTATAGACTCAGTTAAACGCCATCTCCTCTGTGGCTGTTACACTTCAGGGTAGCGCTGAACTGACCCTGAACTCATCATGCCACCCCTCCACACATGCACAAACACACTCTCTTAACCAATTTTTTCCACTGATGTCTGGCACTTAATTATCACTTCTGCTCCCCCATCGATCACTCTTGTGCCATTTTCCTGTCAGTTATAATCCCTTTTTTCTTTTTCCTCGCTGTTATCCATTTGCCTGCCTGCTGGCTTCACAGCACATCAGTCAGAACCAGTTTAAATTAGAATTTGATGACTGTTAACTAGAGTGTGCAACAATGAAAGGCATGTCTAGGGAGTTAACAGGAGATTACTAAAACAAAGCACTAATGGTACAGTACAGAATGGTCCATCGGCGTTCCATACATGTTCCATACATGTAGTGATCCTGCCTGCTGTCAGTTCTATGTCAATGTTCCTTCACACACGTTCCATACGGAGTGGTCCTAATAGCTAGCGGTGTCAAGTGTGCTATGAACATATACAGTGGTGTGAAAAAGAGTTAGCCCTCTTCCTGATTTCTCTATTTTTGTATGTTTGTCACACTTAAATGTTTCAGATCATCCAGCAAATTTAAATCTTAGACAAAGATAGCACAAGTAAACACAAAATGCAGTTTTTAAATGGTGTTTACTGTTAAGGGGAAAAAATCCAAACCTACATGGCTCTGTGTGAAAAAGTGATTGCCCCTTAAACCTAATAAGTGGTGCGGCCACCCTTAGCAGCAACAACTGCAAACAGGCGTTTGCGGTAACTGGCACTGAGTCTTTTACAGTGCTGTGGAGGAATTTTGGCCCACTCATCTTTGCAGAATTGTTGTAATTCAGCCACATTAGAGGGTTTTCAAGCATGAACCACATTTTGAAGGTCATGCCACAGCGTCTCAATCAGATTGAAGTCAGGACTTTGACAAGGCCACTCCAAAGTCTTTATTTTGTTTTTCTTAATCCATCCAGAGGTGGACTTGCTGGTGTGTTTTGGATCATTGTCCTGCTGCAGAACCCAAGAGCGCTTCAGCTTGAGGTCACAAACAGATGGCTAGACATTTTCCTTCAGGGTTTTTTGGTAGACAGCAGAATTCATGGTTCTATTTACCACAGCAAGTCTTCCAGGTCCTGAAGCAGCAAAACAGCCCCAGACCATCAGCCTACCACCACCATATTTTACTGTTGGTATGATGTTCCTTTTCTGAAATGCTGTGTTACTTTTATGCCAGATGTAATGGGACACACACTTTCCAAAATGAGTATTTTCCCAAAAGTGTTCTGTATCATCAAGTTGTTTTCTGGCAAAACTGAGAGCCTGTATGTTCTTTTTGCTCAGCCATGGTTTTTGTCTTGGAACGCTGCCATGTAGGCGATTTTTGCTAACTCTCGTTCTTAAAGTGAAGTCATGAGCACTGACTTTAACTGAGGCAAATGAGGACTGTAGTTCTTTGGATGTTGTTGTAGGGTGTTTTGTGACCTCTTGGATGAGTCGTCGCTGCACTCTTGGGGTAATTTTCCTGGAAAGGTTCACCACTGTTCCATGTTTTCGCCATTTGTGGATAATGGCTCTCACTGTGGTTTGCTGGAGTCCCAAAGCTTTAGAAATGGCTTTATAACCTTTTCCAGACTGATAGATCTCAATTACTTTGTTTCTAATTTGTTCCTGAATTTCTTTGGATCGCAGCATGATATCTGGCTTTTGAGGAATTTTTGGTGTACGTCAATTTGTCAGGCAGGTGCTATTTAAGTGATTTCTTAATTGAGAACAGGTGTGGCAATAATCAGGCCTGGGTGTGGCTAGAGAAATTGAACTCAGCTTTCCAAAGATGTGATAAACCACAGTTAACTTATGTTTTTATGGGTGGCGGGGGGAATCACTTTTTCACACAGGGCCATGTAGGTTTGGATTTTTTTTTTACCCTTAATAATAAACACCTTCATTTAATAACTGCATTTTGTGTTTACTTGTGTTATCTTCGTCTTGTGGAGGAACAAATAAGTTCAGGCGAGATGCAACGAGCTGGAAGGTTTCAGAGTTTTATTTCCTCCATCATCATGAGACACAATGTAGCGCTGTGCTATGTGTGTCTGTGTGTGCTGTGTGTGCTCTGTGTGCTGCGCATCCTGTGTGTCCTCTTGAGGCATGTATAGCAAGCTCTTTTATACATGTTACACAAAGAGAGAATGCATGGCACATTTGCATATTGCTATACATATCAGTCAATACATATCAATTGCGTGACCAACTGGCGCCCGGACTTCCTCTCCTTAATCCGGGGTTGTATAACAATAGTCTATTGTTCTGGTTGTCCCCCCAGGGGATCTGTCCCTATGCAGTCCCTGTTGAGCGTGAATAGTATCAGTCTGCATTGTGCTGGGTGCCCACACGGCTCCCCCCAGGATGCTCAAAAGGGGCTGTGACCAACCCCCCCCCCCCCCCCCGTCGTTTGGCTCCAGATTCGGTAGAACTGACGGAGGGCATGTCAGTCCGTGGAGGGGATGGGGGAGGGGTGGAAAAGACAGTGTGCTCCGCTCCGAGTTCCAGAACGGCCGTGGATCATGGGCACATGGGCTGGTGTGTTTCGTGCATAATGGAACAAGACGGCGATCGGCCAGCTTTAGGGAGTGAGGTGCGGGAAAAGCACTGTGCAGGAGAAGGGGGAGGGGGTGGGAGTAAGCGAGTGCCGGCCCAGGACGTCAAAGGTGTCTGGGCCACGCAAAAATTGCGTGTGGATCCGCGATGGTGAGGGACTTTCCCGGTAAACCTGGCGGAGATCCACAGCGGCTGTGAAAACAAAAAAACATTTTATCTGACTCCTCTCGCAGCTCGATCCAGTGAGGATGTGGGGAAGGCGAGCGCCCAAATTCCCCAAGGATGCGTAGCGGCTGTGAAACAACTGCAGCTGTGTGAGGGTGTGAGGCGGTTTGGCTTTTAGGTGTGGAAAGCAGCCCTAAAGTCATCGGGGAAAGCAATCGGCAAAATTCCCGTTGTGCGCTGTGGCTGAGAAACCCATACAAAGTCCTGTGTGTGGGCTGCATGTCTGCTTCAGGTGCATGAGCAGCCCTGAAGGTTCTGAGGGTGCCGATCGGCCATGTTCCTCAGGCATGTGCAGCAGCGGAGGGCGATGTAAAAGTCTGTGGAGCTGGTTTGTCCCTGGTGTGTGGCACGCGCCTGGCGCAGTGACCACATAGCTGGCAGTTGCCCTGTCCTTGTAATCCTGCGGTGTGCGTGCGGGGCTTCTGTGCGCGGGAGGTCCGCTGTCCAGAGTTTAGTCAGAGTCGGGGAGCTCGGTGGAAATCAACGCAGTCGGCGTCGATGATTGTCCCAGTTCAGGCTGCTTCCTCCATTCGTTCGTGTCGTTCATGGTGGGTTTTGGTCCCAGCACTGTGCTCCGGACCGCGATCCGGTGAGGATGAAGAGGTTGCAGGCGTTCTCTGGTCCTCTGGGATCCACAGCGCGGTGAGAGGGAGGGGACAGTCATTCTCCCTCGTCAGGTCAGTGTGGAGGCAAAAGATCAGGCGAGGGGCGCACCATGACGCGTGCTGAGGCTTCCCGTCTGGGTCATCTCCGGGGTGTTTGCTTCGTGTTCCTTTCTTCGTCAAGGGTCACCACTGTGGAGGAACAAATAAGTTCAGGCGAGATGCGACAAGCTGGAAGGTTTCAGAGTTTTATTTCCTCCATCATCATGAGACACACTGTAGCGCTGTGCGCTGTGTGTCTGTGTGCTGTGTGTGCTCTGTGTGCTGCACGTCCTGTGTGTCCTGTGTGTCCTCTTGAGGCATGTATAGCAAGCCCCTTTATACATGTTACACAGAGAGAGAATGCATGGCACATTTGCATATTGCTATACAGTACATAACAGTCAATACATATCAATCGCATGACCAGCTGGTGCCCGGACTTCTTCTCCTTAATCCGGGGATGTATAACAATAGACTATTGTTCTGGTTGTCCCCCCAGGGGTTCTGTCTGTATGCAATCCCTGTTGAGCATGAATAGTATCAGTCTGCATTGTGCTGGGTGCTCACAGTCTAATATTTAAATTTGTTTGATGATCTGAAACATTTAAATGTGACAAACATACAAAAAATGAGAAATCAGGAAGTGGGCAAACACTTTTTCACACCACTGTACATGTAATGTAAGATATGGAATGTTCCTCATGAAATGCTAGCTACTAGCAGTCCTGCTACGTTTGTTTTGTCTACATTCCATCCGTGTTCTGTACGAAACATTCAGTTAGATACGTAACCTTCTGTTTCTAATGGTCCATATGCTAGAGGCCCCTACATGTTCCATACATACTAGGCACCAGAGACAGTTTGTTTAAGATAAGATAAGATAAGCCTTTATTAGTCCCACAATGGGGAAATTCCAGGATTGCAACAGCACAGTGACAGCAACACTCAGAGCAATAACCAAGAAGATACGGAAGATATAAATAAGAACAGTGGCTATACATACATACACATCAATATATAAATATATATACAAAGTGCGGAGCACTGTAGCGAGATGGAATAAACAGCATAACCGTCTACTTAGTTATCCTACATAGTATGAATATGTACCCATACATATTGTCACCCTCCGTAGTGACCGATACTGTCCTAGTTGTATATACATATATATATGGAGGGGACCATTGTGTAAGTCTATTGCGTCTTTTGCATTCAGTACTATTAGGTCGTCACGTTTTTTTTTTGCTATCTCTGCGAGCAGCCCTGCTTAGGTTATACAGTCTGACAGCCATAGGTAAGAAGTACCTGCGAAACCTCTCGGTTGCGCACCTAGGATGATGTAGTCTGCTGCTAAATGAACTCCTCAATGCGTCCAGTATGTCCTGCATAGGGTGGGACTCGGACTCCAGCAGAGATGACAGTTTAGCCACCATCCTTCTCTCTCCTATCTCCTCCACTTGGTCAGGGCGCTGCCCCAGGACAGAGCTAGCTTTCTTGATCAGTTTGTTCAGTCTCTTCCTATCGGCTGTTGTAATGCCACTGCCCCAGCAGACCACTCCAAAAGTGATGGCTGATGCCACCACCGTGTCGTTTATATAATATATTTTGATAAAACAGGACCTCCTTGAAACATTTCAACCATGATTTTGTCTGAATACTTGGATTAATGATTAATGGATTAATCCATGGACACAACCAGGCAACCTGGCAACTGACAAGCCTTATTTCTGACCACCGTGGGTTTGATCCCACCCCTTGACCGATGATCAAGGGGTGGGTTGTAACCTCTGGAGATGTTTTCTGTAACCTCGGGAGATGATATCATAGTCATATCAACCTCTGGAGATGACAACATGAACATTTTACCCTCTGGAGGTAATAACACGGACATTTTACCTTCTGAAGGTGATAACATAAACATTCTAACCTCGAGAGGTGATAACATAGACACTTTAACCTCTGGAGGTGACACCATGGACACCTCAACCTCTGGAGGTGATAACATGGACATATTAAACTCAGGAGCATCAGGTGGTGACACGCTGGTCACCAAAATGGCAGGTGGATATGTGCCAACCTCTGGAGCGACGGCTGGAGGTCTCCTGACCTCAGGAACATTGGCTAGACGTCTCCAGACCTCAGGAACATCGGCTAGAACATGGTCCTCCTGCGACCCCATCCTCAACATGGTCACCTCGGACGATGGAGGGAAACAGGAGGTCAGTGAGGTGACACCACAGTAATTAATAGCAGAGACTGGTAGGGAGGACTTGGCAGCTGATGGAATTTGCACAGGGGTCCCCCCACCAAGAGCAAGGCAAGAGTTTTCAAAAATGGTATTTGAATATAAATGAAAGGGTACTTGCTTAACTCCTGGTCTCCTGCCACCAAGGTGACCACCTCAGAGTCAAAAGCAGGAACACTAACAGGCAGGGCATGAACAGGAACTGGTGGTGGTGCTGAGAAACTGTGGGGAGCTGGTACTGGAACTGAGGAAAAATGTGTAGTAGGCACAGAAACTAGGGAGTGACGTGGAGCAGGTTCTGGAGCTTGGAGCTGATTCAATCTTGAAAATTACAATTTGAAAATTACCATTAATAGCCATTTTACTTGCCAGGAAAAAAAAAATTCTTAGAGATGCTGCAAATTGTACCAGGAATATGCTAACTTTGTTAATTCTTAAATTATCACATAAAGAACTGACCCAAAATCAGTTACAATGCACTTTTTTTATTGAACTTAAGAGTTGACAAAGTGTTAATAAATGTTGTGATTCTCTGTGCGTTTTTACACAGCGCATGGAGGTAGAAATGAAAAGCCCAATTGCAGAAGTAGAACGTGCACTTTATTAACAAAAACACCAAAATAACAAGCCCAGCAATGGCCACGGTGATAACAGAGGGTTGAAATGATTAGCTTGAGGCCACCAGACGTACAGGGACGCTACCTGGATGTTCCGCAGCCTGAAGGAGGGAATGCCTAGTGCGGCAGACCTGCTGTCGGCACAAGGAGAAAGGTAAACATGAACTTACAGCTGGAACAATCCGGGGCTGTCCGTGTAGTTCGGTGGATGAAGGTAAGCAGGAACAGCCGCTATCACAAAAGAGGTACACAGTTCTGTAGTGTTAGAGAAGATGGTAAAGTCAGGCTGAAGGTAAACGTAGGTAGTGACAACAAACATACATGGAGGAACACGCTGCCGTGTATGAAGCTGAATGCTCCGACGGTCTCTTCCTACTAACACAGCATTTAATTAATAATACTAGTAACGAGGGAAGAGACCGCCAGTGTGAGGAATTGTGGGCTGAACATAATTAACACCATGTGTGCGTGAGTGAGTGTATGAGCGTGTGAATGAGAATGAATGAAGTGTGTGCGTGTAAGTGTGTGAACACCCAAAAATGAGAGTCAGCTGATGGCACTGACAGGAGGAGGGGGCGTGCCCAAGCTGTCAGGGAGGGAAGGACCCAAAGAGCTTCCTGAAGCGCCTGGTGGAAAATAAATAGGGACACAGGCCAAAATAGCCGCGGGTCAGAACTGAGTTTGGGACCACCAAACCCTCACCTTACCAAACCCTGACCTCCTCACTTTAGGTGACAGAAGAGCAGCAGAGATCGCTGGATGCTGCTCCAGGAAGCGTTCTAGTATCTCCAGTGTGCTGTTCCATCTGGTTACTCCGTCAATCACCACCTTATGAGCAGACAGTTGCAGCAACCTTTGCTTTTCTTTGAGCTTGCGGCTTGCTGTAGTGCTGCGATGAAAAAAGTCTGCTATGCGCCTCACTAGAGCAAGCAGTCGAGGAACAGCTGGAACTTTCCTGCTTATGAGGCTAAATTGAGTATGTGTGCAAAACAGTCAATGTGCAACTTTCCCATTATTTCCACAGCACATACCATATTCGCAGCATTGTCAGTTACAAAGACTGGGATTTTATCTGTAAGCCCCCATTCTTGTATTGTCTCGGACAATTTTTCAGATAAATTACTTGCAGTGTGACTGGCTTCTGTTGTCCTCATCTGTTAAACATGTGACACAAGTCTCCACTCACCATTGATAAAGTGTGAAGTAATGGTCAGGTAGCTCTCTGTTGCTTTAGATGTCCAACTGTCACATGTTAGAGCAACGCTCTCTGCTGACCTCAGTGAAGTTGGAACACGGTGTTTTACTTCTTCATACAAGTTCGGGATTACCATTTCATTGAAATGTTTGCGTGATGGTATAACATAGCGTGGTTGTAGCACATTTAGCAGACTTTGGAAGCCATTATTTTCAACAACACTGTACGGGCATATATCCTTACATATAAATGTTGCGATAGCCTCTGTTATTTTTTGGGCACGCTCATAGCCGTATGATAGTTGCAACACTCTTTGATCTCGCTGCTACCCGGTCACGTGGTTCATGGAGCTCCAAATAGTTCCAAACAGCGGCCTTTCTACACCTGTATAATGGTGTGTGAATGGCAGCGGTTTTAACATTTTCTGAGCCATATGGTAAATATTCAGAATAGCTATCGGTAGGTACATTGTTTAACACTTATAATGAACATATTTAAATGGATTTTGTTATAAAGAGCAGCTTTATAAAGATTGTCAAAGTATGTTTTGGAGGGAAGGAGAACTGCTGATTCACACTGATGACAGCTGCTGTGTAAATATCACTGCCTAGCTGTGTAGCCTTACTTTATATTATGGCTTCAGTGGACTGATTACTGAATTATCATCTTTTAAAAACAGTGAGTTATTTTGTATGATTAGGCAGAATTATCTGAATTGAAAATATGTAGTAAAAAAAACTGCTGTCAGTTTAATGTGATTTAGCTAAGTTACTAGGGATTGCACACGTTATTCCTAAACCTTTCAAGTTAGGAAGATTTTTTGTATGTGAATGTAAATATATAACACATTAGTGCCTCTCATTAAATTTGAATATTGTAAAAAAAATATGTATTTTTTTATAATTTAAAAAATAAACTTTAATATGTTCAATATTAATTATAGGCACAAGGAAATGTTTCAGGCCTTTTTTAAATTCAATTCTGATTATAGTTTTTGAAATTAAAATGTAAATCATGATATTCTATTTACTGAAATGTACTAGTATATAAACATTACACTGTACTCTGAAAATAAGTGACAAAGCAGGGTGGAAAATACTAAATAAAAGAAGAGGCCTTTGTAACACAATGTAGTCAAGGTGCAACAGTCTTTTTTATGAAAATATTCAATGTAATACAAATGCCATGAAATTGTATTTTTTTAAAACAAAAATAAAAATGCAAAGACATACTCTCATTTTCTCATTTTCACTCTGAACTTCTGCCTGACAAATTACTGCCAGCTATTACCAGTGAACAGCATGTTGGCACCATTGTCTCCTCTTCCAGGTGGGACTGGGGTTACATGATTGAATTTTAATAGATAATAACAGCGCCAGT
This sequence comes from Pholidichthys leucotaenia, assembly GCA_020510985.1. Lineage (NCBI taxonomy): Eukaryota > Metazoa > Chordata > Actinopteri > Cichliformes > Pholidichthyidae > Pholidichthys > Pholidichthys leucotaenia. The sequence continues at coordinate 242,389,292 of CM035841.1, forward strand.
GATTCAAATAAAATCAAGCCTTTTTTCTACAATTTATTCATCCATGTTTTAAAATCACATTATTGTAGAAAATGAATATTTTCCTCCAGTCAGAAGGGTATGACTTCAAAAATTGTATTTTGATGTCAAAAACAATGAAATCCTAAAATGTTCACAGATCAGGTTCTCAGCATGATTTTCTCTGCAGCTGATAGATGTACAAATCAAGCTGAGAAAGTGATCCCGATGTTTGGGCTCCCAACACACACAGAAAGGAGAAAAGACATCTGAGACAAGTTAGCAGAAACAGCATTATTGTAATGAAAGATTACAACAACAGAAAACTTTATGGACTACTTTTATTTCCACAAAACGTCTCCATCCCCAAGCTCAAACATTTATGACTGCACATAAATTGTGATTTTTTATGTTGAAAAAAAACAATGATATTAATGAGGAAGTTAACCCTCCTGTTATGTTACGGGTCAAATTGACCCGTTTTAAAGTTTGAATATCTAGGAAAAATAGTTAAAAGTATTTTTTCAGTATGAAACTTCTTCTGCTTGCCTTAATTAGTGTAATCAACATATAATATGAAATTGGTTCATCTCACATATTTGCAATCACCCCCTGCATGTTTATATCACATAGATACTGTTTGGGTCAATGTGACCAGCAGTCAAACTGGAGGTAAAAGGGTGTCAGAAATGTCAGACTATTTCTTTCTTTGCACCTTATTGCAACATATTTCACACACACACATACACACACACACGCACGCACACGCACACACACACTCCCAACATTACAACTGGTAGGACTCCCAACATTACACTGTCAGGCAGGCCTTTACAAAATGAGCAGCAGAAGCAAAAGGATGACAGTCCAGGAGGCTCTGGAAGCCATCTTTGATCATGACAGTGAAATAGAGGAGGATGTGTCTGAAGATGAAGACTATCTTGAGCTAAATTCTGATTCTAATGATTCTGATTTTAGACCAGATGAGGGAATAGCTATTCCTGTTCCTCCAAGCAAGACATTCATGTCAAAAAATGGTGAAATACATTGGTCTTCATCCCCAAATGTGCGTCAGGCAAAACTGTCTGCAGAAAACATAATAAAGGCAGCGCCAGGGCCCACTAGGATGGCAGTGACTCGTGTGACTGACATCAAGTCAGCTTTTGAGCTGGTCATGCCAGATTCAATACAGAAAATCATTCTGGAAATGACTAATCTAGAAGGGAGGCGTGTTTTTGGGGAGAAGTGGAAGGAGCTGGACAAAACACATTTAGATGCGTATTTGAGGCTCCTCATCCTGGCTGGGGTCTATAAATCGAAGGATGAATCAACAGCCAGTCTGTGGGATGCAGAGACAGGGAGGCCAATATTTCGAGCCACAATGTCTCTGGAGACTTTTCACATTTTCTCCAGAGTAATCCGACTTGATAATCTAGAGACAAGGGCTGGTAGACGGGAGAGAGACAAGCTGGCAGCTATTAGGACAGTGTGGGACAAGTAGGTAGAGCAACTTCCACTACTCTATAACCCAGGCCCTAATATCACAGTAGATGAAAGGCTGGTGGCATTCAGAGGTCGCTGCCCATTTAGGCAATATATGCCTTCCAAACCAGCTAAATATGGAATAAAAATCTGGGCAGCATGTGATGCAAACACCAGCTATGCATTGAACATGCAGGTTTACACTGGAAAGCCGGTTGGAGGAGCCCCGGAGAAGAATCAGGGCGCAAGGGTCGTGCTCGACATGGCACAGGGTCTCAAGGGGCACAACATAACCTGTGACAATTTTTTTCACAAACTACAACTTGGGTCAGGAGCTTCTGAAGAGAAAGCTCACAATGGTCGGAACTATCCGAAAGAACAGGGCTGAACTCCCTGCTGAGCTGCTGGTAATCAAGAACAGGACCCCTCAATCTTCCATGTTTGCCTTCACAGACACCACAGCCCTAGTGTCTTACTGCCCCAAAAAGGGAAAAAAATGTTGTGCTCATGAGCACTCTGCACAAAAATGCTGAAATAAGCACAAGAGAGGACCAGAAACCAAGCATGATCCTGGATTACAATGCCACCAAAAGGGGGGTAGACAACTTGGACAAAGTAACAGGGTCCTACAGCACCAAACGAATGACTGCACGCTGGCCATTGGTCATCTTTTATAACATGATCGCTGTATCGGCCTACAACGCATTTGTCATTTGGACTGAGATCTTTCCTGACTGGAATGTGTCAAAGCTGTACAAGAGGAGCATCTTTCTCGAGGAGCTGGGGAAGGTGCTTGTGACACCGCACATCCAACGGAGGGAGCACCTGCCAAGGACCCCAGCCGCTGCAGCCACGGTGAGGGAGATCCAGGAGAGGACTGCACCAAGTACACCAGTGCGTGAGGTAAGTAAGTGTTTGTGTGTATATATACAGTGGGGTAAAAAAGTATTTAGTCAGCCACCAATTGTGCAAGTTCTCCCACGTAAAAGGAACTCCGATTATATTGGCATGTTAGCTCTATATGCTTTATTTTGATGTTAGTAACATAACAAATTTTTTTTTAAATAATTCCCAGTTTTATATATTTTTAAAAAACTTTATTACGATGTAAATCGTCATTTTTGTTTATGTCGCAATGCATTCAGGGTAGTGACGTAGAATGGTTGCAGCCGTTTTTTCTGTCTTCTACAAGCCAAGAAGCGAAGCTACGAACTACTGCCATTTGTCAGTGAAAATGCCACATTGCGCGGCTTTTGGATGTAATTTCCAATCAAAGGGAAATAAAGAGAGCGAGGTAAGCCTCCATAGCTTTCCTAAAGAGGGAAAGTTGAGGAAAAAGTGGGGCGGCAGCGGCTCAGGAGGTAGAGCAGGTCATCTAATAACCAGATGGTTGGCGGTTCGAATCCCGCTCTCCCCAGATATCCTGCCGTTGTGTCCCTGGGCAAGACACTTCACCCGCATTGCCTCCAGTGCCCATAACACTGGGTATGAATGTGTAAAAATGTTTAAATGTTCGGTGGTGGCCGGAGAGGCCGTTGGCGCGGATTGGCCGCCATGTTTCCGTCACTCTTTGAGTGTCTATGATAAAGCGCTATATCGCTCAAAGCACACGCTTGAGCGTGCGCTTTGAGCGCTTTGAGTGTCTATGATAAAGCGCTATATAAATCTGATGCATTATTATTATTAAAAGTGGGAGGATGCGGTTAGAAGAGTCCAAGTTCCCAAAGACCTGCAGCTGTGCTCTCATCACTTTAGGCCTGAGGATTTTGAGGATTTTCGTCGCCCCCAGCTCATGAAAGAGCTCACAGGTGTGTCTGGCTACAAACGACGGCTTAATGCAAGCGGCATCAAAGCTTTGATGTGCTGTGATACAGGACAGATCTGTAAAGCCGGCACACATCCTGTTATACCACTTTAACAAGTGACTAAACAAGATACATTTATAGCATCAGGTACCATGGACAGCGGCAGAAATTAAGTGGAGCTCTTTGTAACAGATGCTCACAAAAACACCATCCAACATGACCAGCTCTAGCTTCCTCGTGGCTGCTGTCTTCATTCTCAACTCCATTTTCACTTTGTGTGTCTTTGTCATTGTCTTTATTGCTTTGGCTTCATACTGGTTTGAAATGAAAAGGCTGTTTACAGACCGCTGCTGATACCGGCCACAACCAATCTACGTCACTACCCAGAATGCATTGCGACGTAAACAAAAATGGCAATTTACATTGTAATAAAGTTTTTTAAAAATATATAAAACTGGGAATTATTTTCAAAAAAATTATATTATAGTTATGTTACTAACATCAAAATAAAGCATATAGAGCTAACATGCCAATATAATTGGAGTTCCTTTTAAAAGATGAGAGAGGTCTCCAATTTTCATCATAGGTATACCTCAACTATGAGAGACAAAATAAGAAAAAAAAATCCAGAAAATCACATTGAAGGATTTTTAATGAATTAATTGGTAAATTCCTCAGTAAAATAAGTATTTGGTCAATAACAAAAGTTCATCTCAGTACTTTGTTATATACCCTTTGTTGGCAATGACAGAGGTCAAACGTTTTCTGTAAGTTTTCACAAGGTTTTCACACACTGTTGCTGGTATTTTGGCCCATTCCTCCATGCAGATCTCCTCTATAGCAGTGATGTTTTGGGGCTGTCGCGGCAACACAGACTTTCAACTCCCTCCAAAGATTTTCTGTGGGGTTGAGATCTGGAGACTGGCTAGGCCACTCCAGAACCTTGAAATGCTTCTTTCGAAGCCACTCCTTTGTTCCCCGGGTGGTGTGTTTCGGATCATTGCCATGCTGAAAGACCCAGCCACGTTTCATCTTCAATGCCCTTGCTGGTGGAAGGAGGTTTTCACTCAAAATCTCACGATGCATGGCCCCATTCATTCTTTCCTTTAAACGGATCAGTCGTCCTGGTCCCTTTGCAGAAAAACAGCCCCAAAGTATGATGTTTCCACTCCCATGCTTCACAGTAGGTATGGTGTTCTTTCTCCTCCAAACACAACAAGTTGAGTTTTTACCAAAAAGTTCTATTTTGGTTTCATCTGACCATATGACATTCTCCCAATCCTCTTCTGGATCATCCAAATGCTCTCTAGCAAACTTCAGATGGGCCTGGACATGTCCTGGCTTAAGTAGGGGGACACGTCTGGCACTGCAGGATTTGAGTCCCTGGCGGCGTAGTGTGTTACTGATGTAGCCTTTGTTACTTTGGTCCTAGCATTCTGCAGGTCATGCACTAGGTCCCCCCATGTGGTTCTGGGATTTTTGCTCACCGTTCTCGTGATAATTTTGACCCCACGGGGTGAGATCTTGCGTGGAGCCCCAGATTGAGGGAGATTATCAGTGGTCTTGTATGTCTTCCATTTTCTAATAATTGCTCCCACAGTTGATTTTGTCACACCAAGTTGCTTACCTACTGCAGATTCAGTCTTCCCAGCCTGGTGCAGGTCTACAATTTTGTTTCTGGTGTCCTTTGACAGCTCTATGGTCTTGGCCATAGTGGAGTTTGGAGTCTGACTGTTTGAGGTTGTGGACAGGTGTCTTTTAGATAGATAGATAGATAGATAGATAGATAGATAGATAGATAGATAGATAGATAGATAGATAGATAGATAGATAGATAGATAGATAGATAGATAGATAGATAGATAGATAGATAGATAGATAGATAGATAGATAGATAGATAGATAGATAGATAGATAGATAGATAGATAGATAGATAGATAGATAGATACTTTATTTCGAACAAAAAAGTATAACAAAAACAAAACAAATGACAAATGCAATAAAGTAACAGTATACAGTGTTTGAAAGGGAGAAGGAAGAAGTGAACACTGATTAATTCCATCTCCTCTTTTCCATAAATACACCCATGTGAATTATATACAAATTACCACCTTTAAGACCCCAAGTAAACAATTTACTGTATTTTTTACAAATCAACATTAACACCCATCCATCCTAACATACATTGATGTCCATACATCAAAACCAGCCTCAAACAACACAGATATACACAATGCTGTCCCACCCACCATTCCATAGTGTCCCATAATGTCCCAGAGTGAGCATAGTGAATCGTACATATAAATACTACCCTTCTAACACATATCCTTTCAGCAAATAATGTTTATACCTCTTTTTGAATTGATTTCTGTTTGTACATAGTTTCAGTTCCGGCTCCAGACTGTTCCACAAATCCACCTCACAGACAGATATGCACATACTTTTCTTGGTTGTTCGTATCTTGGGTTTTGTAAAGTTTAAGTCTCCTCTCAAATTGTGATCATTGTCTCTTTTTTTAAATATTTTTTGTATATTAGTTGGGAGTTGATTATTAATTGCCCTGTACATTACTTGTGCTGTCTTAAATTTTACTAAATCGATGAACTTTATGACATGTGACTTTAAAAACAACGAATTGGTATGGTCTCTATATCCTACATTGTTTATTATCCTTATAGCTCTTTTTTGTAATGTGCATATTGACTGTAGGTTGGTCTTGTAGGTGTTTCCCCAGACTTCTACACAGTAGTTAAGATAAGGTAAAAACAGTGAATTGTACAGTAAGACCAATGATTTATAGTCCAAGATGTGTCTTGTCTTCCCCAGTATGCCTATACATTTTGCTAACTTGGCCCGGATGTGACTGATGTGAGGTTTCCAGCAGATTTTATTGTCTAGCGTCACCCCCAGAAACTTATTTTCCTGTACTGTTTCTATTCTGGTATCATCTATCGTTACCATTATTTCATGATTTATTTTATAATTTCCAAACAACATAATCTTTGGGTTTTTTTTTTCAGATTTAGAGATAATTTATTTTTGTTGAACCACTGCGTTAACTTTTTCATTTCAGTTGTGACCACCTCTAAAACCTGCTGCAAATTCTCACCAGTGCAAAGGATATTTGTGTCATCTGCAAACAAAATAAATTTCAGAATTTTTGATACTTGGCATATGTCATTTATATACAAAATAAAGAGTTTGGGTCCCAAAACTGACCCCTGGGGCACACCACAAGTGATGTCCATGAAGGGTGATTTGTGCTCACCAATTTGTACAAATTGTTGTCTGTTACTTAAATAACTTTCCACCCAACTCAGTCCTACCCCTCTTATCCCATACCTTTCCAGTTTCCTTAGTAGTATTCTGTGGTCAATGGTGTCAAAAGCTTTCTTTAAATCTATAAATACTCCTACAGCAACCTTTTTTTTATCTATACAACTAGTAATTTCTTCTATAAGTTCGATCAGTGCCAAAGATGTAGATTTATCTGCTCTAAAACCATACTGGCTATCTGTCAGGAGGTTGTGTTTTTCAATGAAATCATCCAGTCTCTTAGTGAAGATTTTTTCAAGTATTTTGGAGTATTTTTATACTGATAACAAGTTCAAAAAGGTGCCATTAATACAGGTAACGAGTGGAGGACAGAGGAGCCTCTTAAAGAAGAAGTTACAGGTCTGTGAGAGCCAGAAATTTTGCTTGTTTGTAGGTGACCAAATATTTATTTTACTGAGGAATTTACCAATTAATTCATTAAAAATCATTCAATGTGATTTTCTGGATTTTTTTTTTTTCTCATTTTGTCTCTCATAGTTGAGGTATACCTATGATGAAAATTGGAGACCTCTCTCATCTTTTAAGTGGAAGAACTTGCACAATTGGTGGCTGACTAAATACATTTTTGCCCCACTGTAAGTGTATGAGAGTGCGTTGTGTGTGCCTTGGGATCAGCAAAAAGACAGCATAGTAAAGTCATCATGGTCCTCTTGGTTCTAGGTTGCTGCTGAGGGGAAAAGAAAGAGGAAGAGGTGCCAGGTCTGCAGGCTTTCTGATGATGTCAAGACAAGCATGACCTGTGCGAAATGTGGAAAATTCATTTGCACAAAGCACAGTGTGATGACACGTCACTCATGTGCTGTGTTGACGTAAAGACTGACAGACACACACACCTTGTTCATATTGTGTTATTTTGTTCATTAGTGGTTCACAAACAGTGCATGTATGTAAAACAAAATTTAAATGTTATGTTTCAATGTTATGTTTTATATGTTGGTCTTTCAAAAGTAATAAAGTGGTGAAACATTAAAAAAAAGTTTGAACATTTTTTTTTATGAAAAACGAGTGAATTATCCTAATTGAACCATTACCTATTAGAGGTAAGGAAAACCAATGCACTAAATATTGATAGAATAGTTAGTAATGGAATTAGTAATGAAATATTAACAGTGTTTGTTAGGATTTTTTTGGTTTCGGACATCTTTTGGATAATTAAACATGCACCTGGTCAAATTGACCCGGGAACACCATTGTTGTTCCTGACAAATGAACATAACAGGAGAGTTAAACTGAATCAGTGTGCAGGCCCATTCTAAGAAGGTGTAATTCACAAGAACCAAAACTGACAAACCCAGACTGAGGACTGATGCTGCCCTCCCAAACAAGACAAGGAAGAGTCCAACAGTAACCATGGTTACATGGACACAAATAAACCGGTAATATGATTGGATTTCTGGAGTTATCTGATTATTCAAGTGACCATGTAACTATGGTCATTAACTCAAGTGGTTAACCCTCCAACAATCAATTTAATCAGTGCATGTAAACACAACAAAACCATTATCAGTTTATTCCCAGCGATCGGTTTATTGTGACCATGTAACCAGGATCAGTGACATGTGTACCAGAACCTCTACTGCATGTGATGAGAGACCACATGTACTGTTCTCAAATAACTTTGGTATGAATAAGTAGATAGATAGATAGATAGATAGATAGATAGATAGATAGATAGATAGATAGATAGATAGATAGATAGATAGTTTATTTCGAACAAAAAAATATAACAAAAACAAACAAATGGCAAATGCAATAAAGTAACAGTATACACTGTTCGAAAGGGAGAAGGAAGAAGTGAACACTTATTAATTCCATCTCCTCTTTTCCATAAATACACCCATGTGAATTTTATACAAATTACCACCTTTAAGACCCCAAGTAAACAATTTACTGTATTTTTTACAAATCAACATTAACACCCATCCATCCTAACATACATTGATGTCCATACATCAAAACCAGCCTCAAACAACACAGATATACACAGTGCTGTCCCACCCACCATTCCATAGTGTCCCATAATGTCCCAGAGTGAACATAATGAATCATACATATAAATACTACCCTTCTAACATATATCCTTTCAGCAAATGGTGTTTATACCTCTTTTTGAATTGATTTCTGTTTGTACATAGTTTCAGTTCCGGCTCCAGACTGTTCCACAAATCCACCTCACAGACAGATATGCACAGACTTTTCTTGGTTGTTCGTATCTTGGGTTTTGTAAAGTTTAAGTCTCCTCTCAAATTATGATCATTGTCTCTTTTTTTAAATACTTTTTGTATATTAGTTGGGAGTTGATTATTAATTGCCCTGTACATTACTTGTGCTGTCTTAAATTTTACTAAATCGATGAACTTTATGACATGTGACTTTAAAAACAACGAATTGGTATGGTCTCTATATCCTACATTGTTTATTATCCTTATAGCTCTTTTTTGTAATGTGCATATTGACTGTAGGTTGGTCTTGTAGGTGTTTCCCCAGACTTCTACACAGTAGTTAAGATAAGGTAAAAACAGTGAATTGTACAGTAAGACCAATGATTTATAGTCCAAGATGTGTCTTGTCTTCCCCAGTATGCCTATACATTTTGCTAACTTGGCCCGGATGTGACTGATGTGAGGTTTCCAGCAGATTTTATTGTCTAGCGTCACCCCCAGAAACTTATTTTCCTGTACTGTTTCTATTCTGGTATCATCTATCGCAGGGGTCACCAACCTTTTTGAAACCAAGAGCTACTTCATGGGTATCGAGTCATGTGAAGGGCACCAGCTTGACACACTCCTCTAAAATAACAAATTGTAGATATATATATCTATATATCTATATTTCTCTCTCTCTCTCTCTCTCTCTCTCTCTCTCTCTATATATATATATATATATATATATATATATATATATATATATATATATATATATATATATATATAAATAAATAATTATCAATAACTTAGAGTGGGTAACAGACAAGATCAATATTCAACACTTTATTTTTTTTTAATCTCAGCAATTGTTCAGATGATCACTTCTACATTTCATTAAAAAAATGTCCAGTTTTCACCAGTCCCTTTTAACCATAAAAAAACTAAACCCTTTTAATTCATGAACTATGTTGAACCATGTTTGAAAAAGTTATGCAACATTTAAGAAAAATCAGCTTTCATATTAAATGAATCTTATCACATTTTTAACTGAACAAATCTGCTGCAATTCTGCTCAAAATCTGTTACATTTAATAAACACACTTTTGTGTGTTCTTCTTCACTGGAATTATATCCATACAGTTCTTGCCAAGAATCATGCTGGAGTAATAACCAGCGCTGTCCTTTCATGAGAAGAAGCTAAACAGCACTGAAAGTGCTTATAGGCACGGTGGCGCAGTGGTTAGCACCGCAGCAGCAGTTTACCCTCGGCTGGGGGATCGTGGGGATCGTGGGCTCGATCCCTGCCCCCGGCCAACAGTGATCTGTGTGGAGTTTGCATGTTCTCGTGTTTCATCCAAAAACATGCAGGTTAAGGAGTTAAGGGGCGCTTGCGCACGCAGCGGCTGGTGGCTTGTCACCGGACTGCAGAACAACTCTACCTACGAGTACAAGATAAGTCCAAAAAAAAAAAAAAAAGAGTGGGTAGTGAAGTGTCGCCCCGCAAATGAAACACACGCAGCTTCCTTTCACGGTAGTAAAAAAGAACTCTTCCTCCCACTCACTTTGAAAATGATAAATTTTCTGTCTTTTTTTTGCCATGTTTTTGGGCTAGGAAACTGCACTCTGCTCACCATCTTAACTGCCCGCTAGCTTACAGTCCACAAGCGCGAAGGTCTTGTCATGCGCACAATACTGACCTTTGAACTAGGTCAGAGTTCACCTTAACTTTACGTATAATAAACATATTTTCATTTTTTTTAATTTTTAAGACATTGTCATTTTAAAATCTATATAAATGCAAGTGTGATTTTAAAAAAATATAAAATAAAAAATAGCGGCAGAAAAAATTACATCTTAGACGCAGCTCACTTGCGAGTTGTGCTATTTTTAGAACAGGCCTGCGGGAGACTCATGTGGTCCCTGCGGGCGACATGGTGCCCACGGGCACCGCATTGGTGACCCCTGATCTATCATTACCATTATTTCATGATTTATTTTATAATTTCCAAACAACATAATCTTTGTTTTTTTTAGATTTAGAGATAATTTATTTTTGTTGAACCACTGCGTTAATTTTTCCATTTCAGTTGTGACTACCTCTAAAACCTGCTGCAAATTCTCACCAGTGCAAAGGATATTTGTGTCATCTGCAAACAAAATAAATTTCAGAATTTTTGATACTTGGCATATGTCATTTATATACAAAATAAAGAGTATGGGTCCCAAAACTAACCCCTGGGGCACACCACAAGTGATGTCCATGAAGGGTGATTTGTGCTCACCAATTTGTACAAATTGTTGTCTGTTACTTAAATAACTTTCCACCCAACGCAGTCCTACCCCTCTTATCCCATACCTTTCCAGTTTCCTTAGTAGTATTCTGTGGTCAGTGGTGTCAAAAGCTTTCTTTAAATCTATAAATACTCCTACAGCAACCTTTTTTTTGTCTATACAACTAGTAATCTCTTCTATAAGTTCGATCAGTGTCAAAGATGTAGATTTATCTGCTCTAAAACCATACTGGCTATCTGTAAGGAGGTTGTGTTTTTCAGTGAAATCATCCAGTCTGTTAGTGAAGATTTTTTCAAGTATTTTAGAGAATTGTGAGAGTAAAGAGGCTGGCCTGTAATTTGTGAAGCGATGACTGTCTCCTGTTTTGTATAGAGGTATTACTTTTGCTATTTTCATTTTGTCTGGAAATGTACCAGTTTGAAATGACAGGTTACAGATGTGGGTGAGTGGCTTAACAATTTCTTCAACTACTTTTTTTCACTATTGTCATGTGAATTTCATTCCAGCCCATTGATTTTTTGTTCTTAAATTTACTCACAGTCTCGATAATTTCCTCTTCAGTAACTGCACCCAAAAAGATTGAGTTTGGATTTCTATCTTCTATTTCATTCACAGAACCACTGTTGTTTGTTTCTGGTGTCACTATTGATTTTGCTAATTCAGGACCAACGTTTACAAAAAATTTATTGAAACCACTGACCACATCTTCCATATTATTTATCAAATTGCCATTTTCAATAAAATATTCTGGATAATTTGCATTCTTAGGACGATTACTAATAATCCCATTGAGTACTTGCCATATTCCTCTTAAGTTATTTTTGTTATCCTCTAATATTCTGTTGTAATATTCTTTCTTGCAGGTCCTCATTATATTAGTAAGCTTATTTTTATATCTTTTGTATTTGATCTCAACTTCCATCTTTCTGCATTTAATGAATTGTTTATATAATGTATTCTTCTTTTTACATGCATTTATTAACCCCTTGGTGACCCAAGGAATTTTTTTGTTGTTGTTGTCTGTCACTGTATTGTTTTATAGGACAGTTTTTATTGTACAATGATTAAAATATTTGTAAAAAATTATCATATGCTTTATTTATGTCATTTTCATCATAAACTATCTTCCAATCTTGTATTAATAATTCCTTTGTCAGTAAATACATTGATTCTTCGGTTCTTATTCTTTTATATTTAATATTTTTGGTATGCTTTTTCTTCCTATAATCACATTGATAGACAACAAAAATCGGCAGGTTGTCACTGATATCATTCAATAAAAGCCCACTCCTGATATTATTTTCCATAATGTTTGTGAATATGTTATCTATTAGTGTGGCACTGTGTGACGTGATTCTGCTAGGTCCGGTAATTGTTGGATGTAAGCCCATACTGTACATTGTGTTGATAAATTCTTCTGTCAAACTATGTTGTTTTGAGTTCATCAGATCTATATTGAAATCCCCACAGATGAACATAACTTTATGAGTTAGTTTTGCATACATATTTTCCATCCAGTCCTTAAATAAGTCAATGTTTGATCCAGGTGTTCTATATACGCAGCTCACTACTACATTCTTCACATTGTCCAGACAGATTTCTATTGTAATACATTCAAATAAATCATCCACAGTTACTGACAGATTTTCAACAACCTTGTATTTCAAGCTCTTGTCAACATAAATTGCAACTCCTCCTCCTTTTTTCACTTTTCTATTTATATAATTTAATTCATAGCCATCCATGGTAAAATCCACTCCTTTCTCTTCACTGAGCCACGTCTCTGATATTGCCACAATATTGAATGGCTCTTTAAATTGATATAAATAATCTTTAATGTTATTAAAGTTGGCATAGAGACTTCTGCTGTTGAAGTGGATCATAGAAATATTGAAATCAGATGTGGACATTGTGTTAAACTGATCATCTGTGTAGTAATTACAGTCATTATTGATGGAGCTAAATAAATTATTATCAGGGTCTATGTTATATTCTATGTCCTGTGGGTTGTGATCTGTATATTCAAAAACTTTCAGTTCCTGTTGTACCTGTTTGTTGATTTTTTGATTCATGTTGTTGAATGTCTTGGTGCAGATGAGTATAATCCTTCAGTGTCCTACAGTTGTCTGATTGTTGCTGTGACTCCAGTTCATAATATTCATTGATATTTGTCCAGTTCCATAATATTATGGATGTTAATGACCTTGGCTTCTTCAGGTGATCTGTTTAATTTGATGAATATTTTACAGTTTGATGTCCAGGTGTTTTGAATCTTTTTCTGCTTTTTCATGTATCTTGCTTTTCTGGCTATTTCTCCGTTTTCCTTCGTGAGGTGCTCGTTTATGTAAATGTTCGTTCCTTTTAACTTCCTACCTTGTTTCAGCAGTGCAGTCTTGTGTTTTCTGTTCACAAACCTCATGATCACAGCCGGTTTGTTGCCGTTTTTCCTGGGCAGAGGGTAGCAGGACTCAATGTTGTTGCAGTCCAGCTGAATTCCTTTGGACTGCATGAAGGCCGACACTTGTTGCTCCGTGGATTCCTCTTCTAGCTCACTTCCACTGCTGTCCGCGGCCACCGCTCTCGCGTATGATCGGGGTTTAATGTGGAGCCCCGTGATGATCACGTCGTTCACCCGAGTGTTCTGCTCCATTTCCGACATTCTGCTCTCCAGATACGCCAGCTTCTTTTCCTTCTCAGCGTTCTGGCTCTGCAGCGCTTTTATCTCCTCTACCAGGTCCAGGATGGTTCTTTGCTGCGTCTTTACAGCAGAAATCTCTTCCGCCAAGAAATCCAGCGCGTTTTTTATTTCGTCCACCTCCTCAGTCTGCAGAGTTTTCCTGGGAGCCATGATCCCAGCCGATGAACGTTGATTATGATCGTAGGAGAAAAAAAAAAAGTCACAAAAATTAACCAATATCTGAATGCAATGAATATGTCACACCCACTTGCCCTGTAATACTAACATGTCCATGTTGTCATTTCAGAGGTCAAAAACTTCTTTAGAAATAATTTAGTTTAGTGTCAGAGTTATTTAACTATTTCTACACAATATTGTGTTCCATTTCACTCTGACAGCTTTAATCATCATCAACCACAGCTCCTTCATCATTCCACTGTTCCAGCTGCCCCACAAACCCTTACTGTGACATCACTGCTCACAGTAGTGAAGACTCCACCAGCCCCAATGGTCACTGCTCCACTCCTCTATCAGCTGCAGAGAAATGACAGGAAAAAACAAAAAAAAAAAACAAAAAAACATCACTGTGCCTTAATACTTGATGATTCCTGTCCAAATTGGAATGTTTTTTTGTTTTTTTTCTCATGAATCTGTGCCTTTTCTCTTTTAATTCTACTACTTTTACTTTTCCTAAATTTGGATAATCTTTGCATAAATGTGCTACATTTGAGACGGTTTTTATAATGAAATTAAAAAAAAAAATAAACAAATGTTTTAAAATAACTCATTACTTTTTTCTTATAATTTTTATATTAAATGTGCAACTTTTTCATGCACATTTTTAGTTCATATGCATACATTAGAGAACTATTTGGAAATCTTTAGATTTTTCTCTTAAATGTGGTCACATGAGGGAAAAAAATCTACATGTAGCATCTTATACAAATCAAATTATGTATACATAAAAAGTCAAAATTAACATTTTTCTGGATTACAATATAGAAATTAGAAAAGAAAGAAACCAAACATTCTTCTTCTATGTTCATAGTTTAGTTACAGTATTTTTTAAAATTAATTTCAGGTGAGCTATTTGATACAAGAGAATATTTTACATCTATAAATATGTCAGTTGTTTCCAGAATGTTTTTGATTGGTTTTAGCATTCAATTCTTGATTTACTGTTAAAATAAACAGACATCATAAACATTACTTCTGTTCCATTAAGTTGCGTAGATCTGAATTGTTTACATTTTGTTTACACCTGTCATGTTCAGATGAGCACAAACCACCTCATTTCTGAGAAGAATTTCCCCGACCTCACTGGCAATGAATACACCTGTGTGATTAGACGCACCTGCCACTTCTGCTTCCCCAGCGCATAAAAGACCTCCAAGTAGAGACTTCCGCGCTGGCTTGTTGGCTATATTGCCTCAACAAGTATAAGCGATTCCTAGCTTAGGAAAACCTAATTAATTCCTTTGCTTTTTCCCTTTCTCAGGTTGCTGCCATCTGCATGGTGCGTCTTTGGGGACTGTTGTGCACTCATCTGCCCCATCAACCTCATCCCGCTTCAGCAACCTTCTCCACCCAGTCGGACACCACCCAGCTCCTTCCCTACCTGTTCCCTGCCAGCGTCATTCCACTGGTTCATCTATTCCTGCAGGGCCTCTCTCTGTCGGGTCCTCTGCTCAGCTCACGTAAGTGGTAATTTGACCATCCACTTCCATAGCCACCTTCCTCCGCTCATTTGCTCTCGTCTCTCCCCACAGGCTTGTCTTCCCTGGCGAGTGACGTTTTCTTTAACAGTGCTTCTGTTGTTGAAATTAATAAACTACTTAAATGTTGTTTCTCTGTGTCATGAGTGCTTCCTCTGGTGTGGTCCCCTGCACATGAGCTGGTCATTCTATCATTATAACAACAATTGCATTAAAAAAAATTAACCTGTCTTCATCCTGAGGCCCTTTCTTATCGTGTTTCTCACAACAGTTCGTGCTAATTTATGGATGTTGAAAATAACATTGCCATTATCGGGGTTGACACTGATGATGAGGACTTTGGAGGATGTAAAGAACTGTATTTGGTAATTTAAGATAAGATAAGATAAGCTAAGCCTTTATTAGTCCCACAATGGGGAAATTCCAGGATTGCAACAGCACAGGGATAGCAACACTCAGAGCAACAATCAGAAGGCAAGAAAAACAACATCTAGTAAACATACAGTATGTCCATATTACTATAAATGTATATATATAGACACACAGTGCAGAGCATTATGGTTGGTTGGTGAATGTGCAGCAGAAAGTCTAAGCTCTCTCTCTGCGGATGCGGCGGGCCAGCTGGAAGTCTTTGGGCATGATGGTGACCCCCTTAGCAAAGAAGAGACCACCAGGTGGGCCTCGCTGGTCTCCTGCAGAGCCATGACGACGAAGCTCAGGAAACGCAGGTCGGTCTTGAAGTCCTGAGCGATCTCCCTCACCAGGCGCTGGACGGGCAGCTTACGGATGAGCAGCTCCATGGATTTCTGGTAGCGACGGATCTCTCTCAGAGCCACGGGCCTGTGACGGCGAGGCCTCTTCACTCTGCCGGTGGCCGGAGCGCCTCTCCGAGCAGCCCTGGTGGCTAGCTGTCTCCTGGGGGGCTTCTTCCTCCAGTAGATTTTACGGGCGGTCTGCTTGGTTCTTGCCATCGCTCTTTATTATTCTGTCTTATATTTCTTGCACGCCGCCTAAACTCCAGCCCGGCACCCGCATCGTTTTCGCTACAGCTCCCGGTATGTCGAGTTTCCCATTAGCACCGGGCGGCGGCCAAGTGCTAGCTAGCACTAGCTCCTCCCCGCTGTAACGTCATCCGCTGCAAACCGTGGCTCGGTCCGCCGACCCGGGAGACCCCCGGGGCGATCCGTGCGTCCGTGATATATATACAGAATGAAAGGTGTAGAAAGAAGAAGGAAGATAAAAAAAAAAAGGCTGTTGCAACGGGCAGCCTACTCGTGTGGCGCCACCGGTCCGGCGGAACCGGAACCGTGCGTCCGTGATATATATACAGAGTGAAAGGTGTAGAAAGAAGAAGGAAGATAAAAAAAAAAGGCTGTTGCAACGGGCAGCCTACTCGTGTGGCGCCACCGGTCCGGCGGAACCGGAACCGGAAAAAAAAAAAATTTCTATGGAGACTGGAGACCATTTCCCACCTTGTTGCATGTTTCCTCCTTGTAGAAAGCTGGTTTGCTGGTAAACATGTCAGTCTCTCAGGGCTTCATGTTTTCCTCTATAAAAAAGTAGAACAATTTCATTTGTGTAAGCGGGTCTTTTAAATCTACCACCATAGTCCTGTTATGCTGCTAATGCTACTACAATTGCTATGAACAAAAGAGTAAGTCACATCTGCTCTGTCACAGGTTTTCATGCCATGTCCCATTATGTAATGCTACTACCGATCTCTAATGTCGCTCAGAAACTGTGCCTTCACCCAACAACTGTACAACAGATTTTTGAAATGAGGGCTGACCCAGCTAGCTAGTTGAGCTAGCACAGGCTAATAACAAGTAGCAAGTTTACGAGTTTTTACTGCACATAAAGAAGAAAAAAAACGCTGACAAAATAAAACAAGATCACAGACTACAGAATCTACTTGTTAACTTAAGTGGTAAAATGACCAAAACAATGGCCATTCATTAACTTACCTAGGATTATTAAGCAGACCTCCGTGAAATGAATGGTGTTCTATGGGGAAAAATTCATTGTTTGGAACTATTCGCTGCTCCATGACCCACGTGATTTCAGCATTCCAGTTTCTATAGAAGTCTATCGGAGTGCCGCAACTATCATAGTATACGGCTATGATAGCATACACTTTTCATCCGCGCTGAAAAGTGGATGCTAACTTTACCACAAATGCCTTTTCCAGTGGAGTCTGCTTCTGGTCGAGTGTTTTTGCTAGCATCGTATCTGGATGATGCCTTGCTAAATGGGTTCTCAGATTTGCGGTATTTTCTCTATATTTGTACGTACGACCAAGATGGCGGCACGTGCACAACGCGAGGCTCAGCGTCCTCTCAGATTTTGTGGATTAGCAGTGTTATTTCTGCTCATTTCGGGTATGTTCGTTCAGAACAGCTTTGCTTTTACATCTTACACCCGAGATGAGCTTTTGGACATTGGATTACAAAGTAACGATAACGATCTTTTTATCAGCAACCTACATCTCATCCCTGAGCTCCGGAGAACACCCGGCGCTCGGCAGGCTTCCCGGCCGACCGGAAGTGCTCGCAGGCGGCGTAGAGACCGTAAACAAAGGCGGGGTAAGCACGGTGGGCTAAGAGCTAAGCTAAAGCTAACACCGTACCGGCTTTCTCTGCCCAGTATTTTCCTCGCTAATGTACGGTCACTGGCGAACAAAATGAGTGAACTACGGCTTCGGATCACCAACAATAAGAGACTTATGAACTGCAATATCATGATTTTCACCGAAACATGGCTTCACAGTGGAATACCCGACAATGCTATTGAGCTAGCCGGCCTACACACGCTCCGGGCAGATAGAGCAGCAGACGACTCGGGTAAGACTAGAGGTGGGGGAATGTGCATTTATATTAACAAGGCTTGGTGCACAAACTCTATCACTGTTGAGAGACACTGCTCAGCTAACCTGGAGTTTCTCATGGTTAAATGTAGACCTTTCTATCTGCCACGCGAGATCACTTGTACCATCATAACAGCCGCTTACATTTCTCCGGATGCTAATGCTAAGCTTGCTATGAAAGAACTGCATGCAGCTATTAGCAAACAACAAACTGCACACCCAGAGGCAGCATTTATTGTGGCGGGTGATTTTAACCACTCTAACCTCAAGACAGTGCTTCCTAAATTCTACCAGCATGTCTCCTGTCACACAAGAGGGGACAAAACATTGGACCATGTTTACACCAATATTGTGGGAGCCTACACAGCAACTCCCCTCCCTCACCTAGGTCAGTCTGATCACTTATCTTTGTTCCTTACCCCCAAGTATGTACCGCTCATCAACCGGGTGAAGCCATCAGTGAGGACCATCAAAGTGTGGCCAGAGGGGGTTGACTCTGTACTCCAGGAGAAGTTTAGGAACACAGACTGGAGTATGTTCACCTCTCAGGCTACCTGTGGCTCCCACATAAACAGCGACTCTTACACCCACTCAGTCCTGGACCATATCAACGCCACTATTGACAGTGTCACCACGGAAAGACAGATCACCACGTACCCAAATCAGAAGCCGTGGATGAACAGAGAAGTGCGGCTTCTGCTAAAAGCACGTAACAATGCCTTTAGATCTGGTGATGCACAGGCCTACAGTTCATCCAGGGCAGATCTGAAGAGGGGCATCAAGAAGGCCAAGCACAGCTACAAGCTGAAGGTGGAGGAACATTTTGGGGACTCTGACCCCCGACGCATGTGGCAGGGCATTCAAGCTATCTCTGATTATAAGCCCAGCAACTCCATACCTATAGCCATGACTGTGCCCTTTCTCAATGAGCTAAATGACTTCTATGGTCGTTTGGACAAGGACAATAATGAAAAGAACATCAATTTTCCACCCTCTGACGACCTCCACCACCTCAAACTCACCCACAACGACGTCCGTAACGCACTGAGTCATGTCAACGTACGTAAGGCTGCTGGCCCTGACGGCATTCCTGGGCGTGTGCTGAGGGCATGTGCTGAGCAGCTGGCAGGGGTCTTCACAGACATCTTCAACCTGTCCCTGGCCCAGGCCGTGGTACCAGCGTGCTTCAAGACCACTTCAATAGTACCAGTGCCGAAACATTCAACACCATCGTGCCTAAATGACTATCGCCCTGTGGCACTGACGCCCATAGTCATGAAGTGCTTTGAGCGACTGGTCTTGGCACAGCTCAAAAAATGCCTGCCCCCTACACTGGACCCTCACCAGTTTGCCTACCGGAGCAACAGGAGTACAGAGGATGCGGTTTCTACAGCGCTGCACTATGTACTCTCACACCTGGATGACAAGAACACCTACGCAAGAATGCTGTTTGTTGACTTCAGCTCAGCATTCAACACAGTTATCCCCTCCAAGTTGCTCACTAAACTTGGGGACCTGGGAATCAGTACCTCCACCTGCAACTGGATCATGGATTTTCTGACCAACAGACCCCAGCATGTTAGGTCAGGCCCCAACCGTTCTTCCGTCATCACACTCAACACTGGTGTACCACAGGGCTGTGTGCTCAGCCCATTCCTCTACTCCCTCTTCACCCATGACTACAGGCCTATGTATGGATCCAATTCCATCATAAAGTTCGCAGATGACACCACGGTGATTGGACTCATCAGGGACAACGACGAGTCAGATTACAGGGCAGAGGTTGAGCACTTGGCTACTTGGTGCGCTGACAATAACCTGCTCCTTAACACCAGCAAAACCAAGGAGCTCATAGTGGACTACAGGAAGGAGAGGGGAGAGACACATGACCCCATCCATATCAATGGCATAGCTGTTGAACGTGTCCCCAGCTTCAAATTCCTGGGGACCCACATCTCGGAGGACCTGTCCTGGTCAGTTAACACCACCAGCCTGATCAAGAAGGCCCATCAGCGCCTCTTCTTCTTGAGGACACTGAAGAAGAACCATCTGTCAACTGACATCCTGGGCAACTTCTACCGCTGCGTGATAGAGAGCACCCTGACCAACTGTATCACAGTCTGGTATGGGAGCTGCTCTGTCGGTGACCGTAAGGCGCTGCAGCGGGTGGCGAAAACCGCCCAACGCATCACAGGGACTCCACTTCCAGTTATAGAGGACGTCTACAGGAAAAGATGTCTGCACCGGGCACGCAGCATTCTTAGGGACTCCAACCATCCTGCTCATGGACTGTTCCAGCTTCTCCCCTCCAGAAGGCGTTTCAGAAGCCTTCGGACTAGAACCAGCAGGTTTAGGAACAGTTTCTTTCCAACAGCTGTAACGTTATTGAACTTAGTTCCCCGCTGACTCTCTTACCATCATCCCTTACCATCCTCACCTGTACATAACTGCCCATCTAACTTATTGTACATTATTTGCACATAACAGTACTCTTAACTTTCTGCACTGCTGCATATTTTTGCATATATTTGCTTAAATTGCACATACTGTTAATTACCGTATATACTGCACTGCTGTCCTTTGCACTTCTGATTGGATGCTAAACTGTGTTTCGTTACCTTGTATTCATACATGTGTAATGACAATAAAGTTGAATCTAATCTAATCTAACCTAATCTAATATTTCACTTCCACTTTGCAAATTTTACGTATGGCTTTGGTTTTGTCAAGCTTGTCACTATCTTCACAACTCTCGAATCCAAAATATTGCCAAACATCTGCCTTCAGGCTTGGAGGCGCCGTCAACTGAGCCGCAATGATGATCCATTTGCCTGTGGCTTAACTCTCGCGCGATTGTTCACACTATCATTCACGTAAGAGTTGAACTCTAGCGCGATCGCTCATATGAGAGTTCAGCTGGGCCAAGGACCTGTAGCATTTTATTTCACAGACATATTTCACAGGCATAAATGCATTATACGAAAAGATCGATCCACAGATTTTGTGGATTGATATCGGCTCAGACAAATGTGGATCAGTCCGTGTCGGAGGATCAATCTTTTGAACCCACCTCTACTGGTACCATGGTTTGATATACTCTGATGAGGCGCATATTGCAAATTCACTCTCATCAGATGGCCTTGAGGTCAAAGGTCAGAGGTCAGATTTTCCCTAAATCTTCTAAACAAAATAACTACTGAAAGAAATGATATAGGCTTTTCAAATCGATACAAGAGTTGTATCTAATACAAATCTTGGATGACTAACAGCCTCACCTAACTATGGGATTGGGGTGAAGGGGTCAGAGGTCAAAGTTAACATTCCATTTGAACTATGTTAAATTGTAAATGCTACATTTACTATTACTATAATATGAGTAAAATTAGGGCCACCAAACCAGGTACAAAGGTTCACTTTGGGATGCTGATCTCTGACTATGGGTTTGGGGTCAAAAGATCAAAGGTCAAAGTTAACATTCCCTATGCCTTATTACAATGACTCCCCTCAGTGTGGAGGAATGAAATAAGGGTCACCAGTGTGGAGGCGAGGATCAAATAAGTGCAGGCAGACACGGCGAACTGAAGGTTAAAGGGGTGCTTTATTCTTCCTCCATCACGGGGCTCACCCAGCGCTGTGGCAGCATGCTGGTGTGAGCCCTGTGTCTCTAGGTGTCAGAATGCGAGTGATCAAAGAGAGAATGAGGCATATACAGTCAGCTCTTTTATACTGAGATACAGACAGTGCATGCATGGCATATTAGCATAATAGTCAAGCAGGAATGCATGGACATTTACATGAGAGTCACACATATCAATAGCTGGATTACTGGCACCGGAATTCCTCTCTGCTCCGGGGCTGTAGGACAAAAGAGGCTGCAAGGCACATCTACATATTGATATCAGTCCATACATCTCATTGTTCTGTTAATTGCTCAAGCTGAGTGCTCTGCCTGTCCAGTAGAGTGTGGTGGGTCACTCACACCGCTCCCCGCCAGAGCGCTCAGCAGGGGGACGAGGCGGCGATCGGCCGGCTTTGGAAGCGAGGTCCGGGAAAAGCTCTGTGCAGGAGGAGGTGGAGGGGGGGTGGGGGTAGCAAGTACCGGCCCGGGACAGGAAAGTTGTCCGGGCCGCACAAAAATTGCCTGTGGATCCGTGATGTTGAGGGACTTTCCTGTTAATGACTTGTACATTGTACAACAAGTAAAGCTAGGGTCACCAAACTTGGTGCACAGGTTCACCTTAGGATCCTGACCTCTGACTATGGGTTTGGGGTCAAAAGGTCAAAGGTCAACATCCCTTATGTCAACAAGGTTAACATTCCTTATGCCTTATTCCTTATTCCTTATGCCTCACAGAATGCTGTGAATAGTGTGGCTCTGTCTGATAACAGCGATGGTGAGGCATGTTTGCCTGACAGCAGTGTGTTTTGTCACAATATTAAACAGCTGCCTGTTAGTCAGGAGGACATCATTTATCCTGCAAAAATGTTCAAATTGGTTTTACAGCAGACCAAGGGCATGAAGGGGCTGGATATACAGCAATGTTTTCCTGATAAGCAGGCTTTTTATAACTCTGCCAGGCAGCTTATAAAAAGCAGAGCTGAAACAGACCTCACAGATCAGGAGATTTATACACTGAGAAAACAGATGAATAAAGTAAGAAAACAAATTGGGTTTTAATGATGATGAAGAATATAATGTTTTTGCTTTTACTTTTCTTCTTAATTGTTTTTTACTCTGGCTTTAATACTCCTCTAATTATGGATTTTTTAAGGTGGGGAGTTTAAATGTAAATGGTGCCAGAGAACCAAAGAAAAGGGCACTGGTTTTTGAAACGGCAAAAATGAAGCACATTGATGTATTTTTTACAGGAAACGCATAGTGATCCAAGCATAGAGGCAGACTGGAGTCGAGAGTGGGAAGGGAAACTGATTTTAAGTCAAAACACCACAGCCAGTGGAGGGGTGGGCTTTTTATTCTCCAGAAAGTTTGCTCCAACGTCTCTGGAGGTTGAGCATTTTATCAGAGCCAGATGTATTTTAGCCAAAGCCCTTTTTGAACATTTTACTGTGCTTTTTATCAACACTTATGCTCCAACCAATGGTACTGACAGGAAGAGGTTTTTTTTTTACAAAAGGTTAATGATAAATTAAACAGTTGCAGCTCTGAGGATTTTTTATTATTGGGTGGGGATTTTAATTGGACTGAAAATTAGTTTTTAGATCAAAACCACACAGAGCCGCATCCATGTTCCCAACAGGCTCTGAGACAGCTGGTCTATTCTCGTGGCCTGGTGGATGTGTGGAGAAGGATGCACACTGACTGCTGACATTACACATTGCCCCACCTCAAAGAGGATAGGATTTCTTTAGCCCGACTGGATCGATTGTATTGTTTTAAGTGCCACTGTAATGTTTTTAAGTCCTATAAAATTTTACCAGTTGGTTTTACTGATCATGCTTTTATTGTGTGTCAGGTTTTTATAAAGAATTTTGCCCCCAAGAGTGCATATTGGCATTTTAACTCAGTTTTAACATTTGATAAAGGTTTCAAGGAGGGTGTAAGATTTTTTCTGGACTGCTTTTAGACAAAAGAAAAAAGATTTTATGTGTCTTAGGCAATGGTGGGACCGTGGTAAGACAGAAATTAAACTATTGTGTCAGCAGTATACATTCAATGTCACACATGGAAGCTGTAGATCTATCAGAGACCTGGAAATAGATATTGTGGAGTTAGAGACCTCTCTTGAGTCCACAGGAAATCGAGGGTGTATTGAAGTCCTCAAATCCCCCAAAAAAGACCTTAGCCCATCTGTTGGACATTAGAGGTCAAGGCACCCTAGTCCGGTCCCGAATTCAAAACATCACAGACAACAACCCCTGACAGATGTGAAGAGGCAACCAGGCCCTCACAAACTACAGTGGCCAGGGCCCCCCAGCATCAGACAGCAGCCTCACTCTGGCAGAGGAGCTTAACAGCTTCTTTGCCAGGTTTGAGCACACCTCCCACCCAACGCCCCTCCTTCCCCCTCCTCCCCTCTCTCCCCCTCCCCTCCCCTTCTCTCTACAGGTGCATGAGGTGAGGAGGTAACTAAGAGCAGTGAACCACCGCAGAGCTGCTGGTCCAGACAGCATCCCAGGAGTGGTGGTCAAAGCATGTGCAGACCAGCTGGCAGGGATCTTCACCAAGCTGTTAAACCTCTCCCTGACACATGCCACCATCCCCTCATGCCTCAAGGCCTCCACCATCATCCCCATCCCCAAATCGCCACAGTTGACAGCCTGAATGACTACAGACCCATAGCACTCACAATAATAATGCATCAGATTTATGTAGCACTTTATCATAGACACTCTACAAATAGATACATTATTCATTCACTCCAGACAGACAATAGTAGTGGCAAGCTACTACTGTAGCCACAGCTGCCCTGGGGCAGGCTGAAGGAAACGTGGCTGCCAATCAACGCCAATGGCCTCTCCGGTCACTACCGAACATATACACATTCATATCCAGTGTTTAGGACTCTGGAGGCAAGGTAGGTAAAGTGTATTTCCCAGGGACACAATGGCAGGATATCTGGGGAGAGCGGGATTCAAATCGCCAACCATCCAGTTACTGGACAATGTGCTCTACTTCCTCAACCACTGCCGCTCCAAACGTCTGTAGTCATGAAATGTTTTGAGCAACTGGTGTCCCAGCACATCAGGGACTGTCTTCCCCCTCCTTCAACCCCCACCAGTTCGCCTACAGGGAGAACTGGTCCACAGAAGACGGCATCGCCTTCACTTTCCACAGAGCGCTGGGCTGCCTGGAGAACCCAAGGAGCTAAGTGAGGATGCTCTTTGTGGACTACAGCTCAGCTTTTAACACCATCAACCCGGACATCCTGATCAACAAACTGCATCGTCTCCATACCCCCCCCCACCTGCTCTTGGAAAAAGAACTTTCTCATCATCCGTCCCCCACTGTCCCCCATCGTCCCCCACCACTCCTCCACACTCTCGGCACCGACTATCTTGTTCTGTTAATAAATGTCCCAAACCACAGTGTGCGCTTGGTATCCTTTAACAGCCCTTTAAAGGGCAGACTCTTGACAACTGAGGACCTTTTAATTATCACTTTAACTCACCTGTCTTTGCACTCCTCACTTTCATGTATATTGACCCATCAGAGAAACCACTACTGTACATATTTTCCATAATCCTTGGGCCATTTTACTCAATTATGTGTTGTGTTCTGCACTCCGCACTCTTGTGTACATAGTTCCACCCACAAAGCAACTACCATACCTGTGTATATACCTATGGGCTATTTGTGTTTTTTACTTTTATTTTTACTTCAGTGGTATGGTTAATCATGAGTTCAGTAACTGTTTTATTTCAATTTCTTCTCACTGACTTTGTTTCACAGTAGCCTGGTGGAGTACCCACAATTTTGTTGTGTTGTACAACTGTACAATGATAATAAAGCCTAGTCTATTCTATTCTATTCTATTCTAAGATTCATGGATGTAGTGAAGGAAGACATGGACAGGGTTGGTGTTACAAAGGAAGATGTAGGGATAGGGTGAGATGGTGGCAGATGATCCTCTAAAGCAGGGGTCTCAAACTCTATTCCATGGAGGGCCAACACACTGCAGGTTTTACCTCCACCCAGTGTCTTCAGCAGGTGTTTTCACTGATCAGCAATCAGTTGGAAGAAATTTGATGGATCACCTGTTGAAGACACTGGCTGGAGGTAAAACCTGCAGGGTCTTGGCCCTCCATGGAATGAGTTTGAGACCCCTGCTCTAAAGGAAGCAGCTGAAAGAAAATAAGTAACATTATCTTGTTAGTAATATTGTAATATTATTTTAATATTATAATAATAATAATTTTTTTTATTATTTTATTAATAAAATAATATATTTAAAAATAATAAACCAACTCTTTGGAAAACCCTGAGCTCAATCACAACCGTAAAAAGCAAAAAAACAAAAACAAAAACAAAAACAAAAAAAACTTAGAAGCTGAAAGGTTAATTCAGTTTTCTCCATTACATCAAATAACTATTTTTTATTTATTTTTTTGCTTAAATCTGTTTTATTTGCCATGGTGACATAAACATGTAAAGAACACTGATAATTAGTAAAAGCAGCCTTGTTAATTGTCAAAACTCATCTAAATAGGGCTGGGAATTATCACTAATTTCCAGAATTGATTCAATTGTGATTCCATCCTATCCCATCCAATCCGATCCCGATTCAGTCAGGGAAATTAACATTTTAATAGCTATTTTATGTGCCAGGAAAAAAAATCTGAGAGACCAATTGCTGCAAGTTGTAGCAGGAATACTGTAAATTTGTTCATACATAAATTATCACATAAAGTCCAAGTCCCATCCCAAGCAGGACACACTGAACACACTGAGGAGCTCATTTAGTGGTAGACTGTGCCATCCTAGGTGCACGACGATGAGGTTCCACAGGTCCTTTCTACCTACTGCTGTCAGACTTTAGAACCTAACCAGGGCTGCTTGTAGAGGTTGTATTAAATGTACTAAATGTAGCAGCTTTGCACAATAGAGATTGTCCCCTCCAATACACAACTAGGACAATAACAATCATTACTGAGGGTGGCAACAACACTGTTGATTCAAGTGCAGAATATACTGTCTGGGTACATATTCTTATTCTGCAGGGTAATTTAAGAAACCGTAATGCTGTTTATTCCATCTAGCTGCAATGCTCCTGCACTGCGTATTTATCTGTGTACATATGTACATTAATCTACTGCTTTTGCTAACCAGTTCTTTTTATCTTGTTGACTATTGCTGCTGTCCCTTTGCTGCTGTAATACTGGAATTTCCCCATTGTGGGACTAATAAAGGCTTATCTTGTCTTATCATATCTAATCTTAAAAAAATGACCGAAAATCAGTTACAATAATGCACTTTCTATCATTTAACTTATGATTTCACAAAGTGCTCATAAGTGCTTTCTTTAGTGCAAAGGGTGTGTAGTGTCAAGTTAACAACCCAGAGTCAGTAAACAAATTTAATGCATGAAGCATGCAGACATAATTTCACTGTATTTCAGTCCCTCCAGGATTTTGTCCGCTGTTTTTGTGATTGTTGTTGCCCAAAAAGCCTGAATTTGTGCAGCTCTTCCAAAAAATTGTGATAAAAGTTGTGATATTTTTAGAGCTTTTTTGCACTGAAAGTTATGCGAAGAAGTGCAGATTTTAAAGTAGCTACTTTTCCCAGAGTTTACAAAAATTAAAAATTAAATACGATATTCATACAGACAGCATTGTAGGTTTTGCGGAACTCTACACCGTGGTCCAACAAAGAGGTGTGGAGTTTTCTCTGCTTGGTGGCAGTATTACACAGTGAGGAGTGACCCGATGGCTGGCCAGGATACAACCGGAATATAGACAAGCTGAAGACGATAGTGAGAGAACCAACAATGGTGAGTGATTTGTAATAATGTGCATCTGTTTGCTTATTTATCCTGTTGGTGGTAAGCTCACTTTTTTGAGCCGTTATACAGCGCTGTTCTGTGCTGGCTAACGTTTTTTTGCTAGTAGCTAGTGCTAACGCTAACGCTAGTAACAACTGCTGAATTGCGCTTGTTTTCTCCTAAATATGCGCTTGTGAGAGCAAAACGATGAAATATGTTAATCCTGGTTAAAGTCCTGGTTTGTGTTTTGTATTGCACTTTGGTCCTGGGCATTTAATTGTGTGCAATTTAATGCTAGAATGTGTTTCCACATGCCAGGGTTAGCCTCCCTGTATACTGGTGAAATGGACCACAGGAGCGAAATCTCGTCATATTAAAATTGCTTTTTCAAACCAGTGATTTATAAAGTCATTCATATAATTTTCTAAAGCGTCAGAATAGACCCACACACCTATTCTGTGGATCCTGCGGTGCTTTTCACTCATTTCAGAAAGAGAAATCCGTATATTGTATAGATTCATTACACAGACAGTGATATATTTATTTATTTTAATTTCGCTGATTACGGCTTACTGCCCCTGAAAACCCCAAATTCTATTTTGCAAAAAATTGGAATATTACATAAAATTAACTGTAAAAAAATAGTTTTTAAATATAAATGTTGGCCGTTGAGGTGTTGGTTAATATGGGCTGTAGCCATAATCATCAATATTAAAATAAACACTTTCAATATATCACTGTTCCTGTAATGAATCTATATATGGGTTTCACTTTCTGAAATGAGTGACAAAAATATTGACTTTTTTCATGGTATTTTAATTTTTGAGATGTGCCTGTATATGTGTTGAACTTGATTGAAACTAACCAACATCCATTTCTGTCGTTTGTCTAGGCAAGACAAATCAGCCTCCCCACAACCTACCTCGCCACTGTGGAACGTACTGAAATCCTTTGCTTTCATAGGTAAGTGTCAGAACCAAAGTAACACAATTACCACTTAATATAAAAGGGACTGAACTGTGATTTATTTGATTGTGTGAATATGGCGCATCAGCTGTAAAATAAACCACTTGTTAATGTATTTATTTTTTTGTCAGATCAGTTTTGTGATCCTTTGTGAGTTATGTTCATAACTGTATGTTTTGGCATATGAGAGATGTTCAGTTATCATATAACTGAACATCTCTCATTTGGTGAGACCAATTTGGTGAGACCAATTGTAGTGCTTCCTTTTATATTTTAGCAATGCTAGTACAAAACACTGCCCACACATGAAAACAGGGCAATAAGAGATACTTTTACAGACAAGACAAACTTTTATTGATTAAAAACTTCATATTTTGACTGACCAACTCCATACTCGGTGATGCACAACTTCAGTTAAAGTACTAGATTCCATTCAAGTGAATGTATTAATTCATTCTGATTGCTGAGGCCACAGTAAAAAGATGATTTTAAATGTAACTCAGCCCTTGTAAAATCTACTGAAGTGCAGCTACATGAAAATTGTGGTTAGAGGAGTTATTGTTTAATTTGACCTTGTAAGATTTTTTCCCCTTTGGTATATTATTCTATTTTCTTTTATTCTTTACTTTTAATCAATCCGAAATAAAGATTTGTTCATTAATCCACATTCCACTGCTGGCTTTTAGCAGCAAGTGTATTTCCAAAATAAGTTTTAAACTTGCATTAATTAACCACCACCCATTTGTCTTTTGTCTAGGCAAGAGGGAAACCGTCACCCCAACTGGACCTTGCCTCACTATTTACAGAGTTGCAGGCTGTAGATCTGTCGAACCAGGACCAGTACGATGGGCCGATCCAGTTGCTTCTCAGTGAGGCAGCGTGTGACCATTCCAGTTTGTTTTTTTTACAGTTTGAATTTTGCACATTCTGAATAATCTGGAATTTGCTGCTGATTGTAATAAACAATGTAGTGACTTATGTGTTTGCATCATGATTTTCTATCTTTATTTTCTATTTTGTCTGTTAAGACACCGGTAGGAAAAGAGTCAACTGTACAAAGGATTAATCGGTGACCTTGAAAAAAATGACTCATTTTTAAGAAAAAGTAACCAAAACAATTATATTAACTGAAGACTATATTGTTAGAAGACTGTACAGAAGACCCTGCATACTTTAGTGACAGTACCAGTATATGGAGGAATTCTGGGTCATATTAGCATCTGTTCTTCCATCATAATGGGTTTGGGCGGGGGTGTCTAATCATGTGCCATGGAGGGCCAAGACCCTGCAGGCTTTACCTCCAACCAATGTCTTCAACAGCAGATTCCACTGAACTTCTTCCACTGACTGATCAGTGAGATCACCTGCTGAAGAGACTGGGTAGAAGAGAGAACCTGCAGGGTCTTGGCCCCCCATGACACATGATTGGAAGCCCCCGGATTAGGTTTAATGGGATTTAACATTTTAACACAAACTGCTTTATGGTTCATAATTCTGTTGACAGACTTACACCAAACCAAAAGTGATTTCTCAAACTGCTGGATTATTCTTAGCTTTTTCAATCTTTCAGTATTTAATTTATGCCACATGGTGGTAACCTTCACATATAAAAAAAGAGACATCTGCAAAAACTTCAGAGGTTTATTGTCAGTGCAATTCCCAGTGCAATACGACACGAATGCATGTATAGTACATTGTTGATGCAGAGAATATATATTTCTACAGTACATGTATCTAGTAAGTATTTTCCATGTAACCTTGTGACTGCATTATTTTAATTCCTTTTAATCCTAGATTAAGTTTGTTTTGGCATAAAATGCATGATAGCTGTCAAATATATTATACCTAACTCAGTAAAGTTTACTTTTTGAATATATATTTTGTGGCTAATATAGTTATTAACATGGCGATCAAGTTGTGTCAGCTGATCATTTTTTTCTATGACACCACCTCAGTCAGTGCTGCAGAAGCAGGTACGTGCATGACTGTCAACAGTCTCCATGATTTTCAAGCAGATCAGAGCAATGTGTTGCAAATTTGTTGCACAGGAAATAAACGTTTCTACAGACATTCTTAAGCTCTATAACCACTGATCGTTTGTGAAGTGACAGGCTGATGACATCTGTGACAGGTCAGGTTCGCCCAGAGCGAATGAAGCAGTAATTTCCCCACAACAGAGCCATCTGAAACACACACAGAGTACATATTTTAGTACCTAACAGCGATAAATTGCAGACATTAAAGTGTAGTACGACGTACTTATAGCAAACTAGCATTAGCAAAATTAGCTTTCCGTCATATATGACCTAGTTTATATCCTCACGCCTTTGGCTCTCCCAGAAGCTGCAGAACTATTTCCAGAGTGTTTCATCTCGCTGTCTGTACCCTTGTCTAGCGGTCCTTTTTGGCGTTTATGGTGAAAAAAGCCACAGACCGAGGAGTCGCCTTGTACAGCTGTATGTGTTTATGTTTTGGTTGGGTCGCGTTTTCTATGTCACGGGAGTGTGGCACCGCCTGCTGTTATAGAAATCCCACCCACCCGAGCTCAACACGGTTGTAATGTGGTTGTAGTGCGGACAAAAGCATACCGAACCATGTTGAAGTAAATCATGCTGTACCGAAGTATACTGGGCTAGTGCAAAAGTGGCTATGATGTCATATGACCATATAAAGAGTTCTGAACAATTCCTTTGAACAACTCCTTATACAGACATCATAGGAACCCTGTAAGGTCAGAACACTCTTTTTACAGGCATGCAGGAATGCTTGCTTACACTTCCCTGGATCCTGGATTTCCTGACTGAGAGACCTCAGTCTGTCCGGGTTGGAAACAACATCTCCAACTCTGTCACGCTGAGTACTGGATCCCCTCAAGGCTGTGTACTCAGTCCACTGTTGTTTACACTTCTAACACATGACTGTGTATCCAGACACGAGGGGAACCAGATTATTAAGTTTGCAGATGACACCACGGTGGTGGGACTTATTCAGAGGGATGAGGAATCAATGTACAGGGAAGAAGTGAGAGACCTGGAGGGCTGGTGCAGGGAGAACAATCTGGTGCTCAACGTGGACAAAACGAAGGAGATGATTATCGACTTCCGGCAGTCACAGCCTGAGCACGTCCCCCTCAGCATCGGCGGCCATTTAGTGGAGAGAGTAGAGAACATCAAGTTCCACGGAGTGCAGATCTCGCAGGACCTGACCTGGAGCAAGAATTCCTTGGAGATCAGGAAGAGGGCTCAGCAGAGACTGCACTTCTTGAGGAAACTCAAACAAGCCTCTCTCCCCATCTGCATCCTCAGGACCTTCTACAGAGGTGTGGTGGAGAGTGTTCTGACGTACTGCATTGCTACATGGTACTCCAGCTGCAGTATGTCAGACAAAAAAGCCCTGCAGAGGATAGTCAAGGGGGCGGAGAGGGTAATTGGAGTCTCCCTCCCCTCTGTCCAAGAACTTTTTCAGAACCGTTGTAGGAGCAGGGCACTGAACATTGTCAAGGACCATTCTCACCCTCTGCATAAATACTTTGAACTTCTTCCATCTGGTAAACGATTCCGGAGCATCAGAGGCAGAACCACCAGACTGATCAACAGCTTCCTTCCACAAGCTGTCAGGATGCTGAACAGTTGACTCGGAATCTCTCATACACACTACTGCACCTACGGACATTTTGTATATTATAGTTAGTTATTCTTTTTCCCCAAGTATGTCTCAGGGATGTGTGAATGGATGGGGGGGGGTGGGGGGTGGGGGGTGGAGCTATGTGGGAGTTTGTCTTAAATCATGCTGCTTCTTATATTCTTATATGGATGCGGAGAGAAACGCAATTTCATCTTGCCTGCACTACAGTTGTGTGTACAGCAATATGACAATAAAGTTTGATTTGATTTTGATTTGCTTTCTACGGGCATGCACCAATACTTGCTTAACCATGTCAAAGATCAAAGGCAGGGATCACCATGGCTCTGTTGCCATGGAAACAGTAACTTTCTACCGGCATGCAGAAATGCTTGCTTACACTTGCTTTCTACTGGCATGCAGAAATACTTGCTTATATTTGGTTTCTATGGGCATGCACGGGTATGCACTAGTATATATAATTTTTTAAACTTCTTGGTGTCTGTGAAAAGTATTCCCAACAGTTTTATAAACATTCTTGTTCTAATTCTAGTTCTCATTCTAATGTATGCCAGCAAAAGGTTCTCCTGTAGCCCACGTGATTATGAGGCCAGGACCCGTTTAGCTGCACTGGACTATAACCAGATAACCAGCAAAGGGACCATGTAAGTTTTGTGCCACCAAAACATTTTACACAATAATCTATAAACTGTAATATTAGGATTATAAATTAGTGTGTCTTAAATCATGCTGCTTCTATTTATATGGATGCCGAGAGAAACGCAATTTCATCTTGCCTGCACTACAGTTGTATGTATAGCAATATGACAATAAAGTTTGATTTGATTTGATTTGATTTGATTTGAAAATGTTTTTTGGGGAGGTGACTTATTAATGTTAAACCTTTCTGTAAATTTTACAGAAACGATTGTTTTTGTTAATATTTAGTGAATACTGTGTTAAGTCCATCCATTCATATTTATTTATCATTTTTCATAATTAGTTAGACTTATGACCACATTCCACCCCTTCTGGCCCGCATTCTTTCAAAGCGCCTTTCTGCAGATGCAGTGCTGCCGCAACATAGACAACTGCACCCAGAGGACCCATGTACACTTGGCCTTGTTCCTGCAGAACCACCGTCACCAATGGAAGAGCTGAAGACACAAGCTGGAAAGACCTAGGTACAGGTACATCTCAAAAAATCAGAATATCATGAAAAATGTTCAATATTTTTTTGTCACTCATTTCAGAAATTGAAACCCATATATTATATAGACTCATTATACAGAGAGTGATATATTTCAAGTGTTTATTTATTTTAATTTTGAGGATTATGGCTTACAGCCCATGATAAGCCCAAATTCAGTTTCTCAGAAAATTACAATATTACATAAAATTAATTTTTAAAAAATAGTTTTCTAATACAAATGTGGACCGACTGAAAAGTATGTCCATGTACACACTCAATACTTCGTCGGGGCTCCTTTAGGATTAATTGCTGTATCAATGTGGTGTGGCATGGAAGTGATCAGCCTGTGGCACTGCTGAGGTGTTATGAAGGTCCAGGTTGCTTTGATAGTGACCTTCAGCTCGTCTGCATTGTTGGGTCTGGTGTCTCTCATCTTCCTCTTGACAATCCTCCATAGATTCTCTATGGGGTTTAGGTCAGGAGAGTTTGCTGGCCAATCAAACACAGTGATGCCATGATCATTAAACCAGGTTTTGATACTTTTGGCAGTGTGGGGGGGTGCCACGTCCTGCTGGAAAATGAAATCATCTCCATAAAGCTTATCAGCAGAGGGAAGCAGGAAGTGCTCTAAAATTTCCTGGCAGACGACTGTGCTGACTTTGGTCTTGATAAAACACAGTGGACCAACACCAGCCGATGACATGGTTCCTAAAATCATCACTGACTGTGGAAACTTTGCACTAAAC
Source organism: Pholidichthys leucotaenia (assembly GCA_020510985.1). NCBI lineage: Eukaryota > Metazoa > Chordata > Actinopteri > Cichliformes > Pholidichthyidae > Pholidichthys > Pholidichthys leucotaenia. The sequence continues at coordinate 242,423,572 of CM035841.1, forward strand.
CTCAAGCAACTTAGAATCTGTGCCTCTCCGCTCTTTCTCCAGACTCTGGGACGTTGATTTTCAAATGAAATGCAAAATTTACTTTTATCTGAACAGAGATCATCTGCTGGTGTTTGTCCACTGTGTTTTATCAAGACCAAAGTCAGCACAGTCGTCTACCAGGCAATTTAAGAACACTTCATGCTTCAGGAAATGACAAAACGCCTTCCACACCTGGGATGTAAACTGTGGACCCCGGTCTGAGACGAGGTCCATCGGGATCCCATGCAAACAGATAACATGTGTCACAAGATGGGCCATTTCTGTAGCCGATGGTAGTTTGGGGAGAGGGACAAGGTGGATGGCCTTGGAGAAATGGTCGATGATGGTAAGTATGACAGTGTTACCTTGGGATGGAGGGAGGCCCGTGAAAAAGTCCAAAGCAATGTTGGACCATGGACGACTCGGTTCCGGGAGGGGATGGAGGAGGCCAGCTGGAGGGGAAGAGGCCGTCTTGTTTGCGGCAGAGATGTGACAGGCCTTGTCATACTCCCGCACATCCCTCCCGAGTGTGGGCCACCAAAATGCTCTCCTAAGCAGCTCAATCATACGGGAAATGCTGGGATGGCAGGCAAAGAAGCTGGTGTGTCCCACTTAATAACCTCACTGAGCAGCATGAAGGGCACATATAGCTGGTCAGACGGACCTCCCTCCGGGATGGGTTTGGGCCCGCCGGACCCTCTGCTCAATCTGCTAAGAGAGCACCCCGAGAAAGCAAGAGGAGAGGAGTATATTCTCCGGGGGAGATACAGCAGCTGTGGAGGAGGAGGTGGAGGAGGAGGAGTTGGGGGAAAACTGGTTTGAGAGGTCGTCAGCCTTGGCATTACAGGACCCTGGTCGGTACGAGATGGAAAGATTGAACCTATTAAAGAACAGGGCCCACCGAGCCTGTCGCAAATTCAACCATCTGGACAATCAAAGATATTCTAAATTTTTATGGTCAGTCCAGACAATGACCGGTTGGCTAGAACGGAAATGTTCCTGCGGATGGCAGAAGCTGCCAAGGCAGCAGGTGCAGGAGAAGGCGCCGCACCAGGAAGCCAACACAAATGCTCAGTTACGGTTGCCAGTTGCTGGGTTATAGTTTGGAGTTGTTAGAAAGAAACATGACCTGGCGTCCCATGGCATCCAAGCATGAGAGTGCCAACTGTTTGCCTGGCGAAGCGCTCGCTAAACCTTGATCTTGGCTGGATCATTCTGGCTCAAGTAGGTTAATTTTTTCTTCTTTTAATTGGTTACCTTTTGTTCTTATTAAAGACAAAAATAGACAGGAGATGTTTTAACCTTCTTTACATGTTTCGACTGTCACTGCAGTCTTCATCAGAAGTGTGTTGGATCATTCTGTCATGATTCAATTCAAGAGTGAGGCTCATACGCAGAGCTACCACACCAAAAGAACACATGGACTCAGATGTAAAAGTTTCCTCACTTTAAGGAAGAACAAAATCCTAATACACAATGCTAAAAAAAGTGCACAATTAAAGAATAATGCCAAAACAAAACCACACACTTAAATTTCCACACAAAACAGGTGCCCACTGGAGTCAGCACAGTCGTCTACCAGGCAACCTAACAATCCCGCGGTCAGCTCCCAACATGCTAGCTCTTAAATATGCTGGACAACCAGGAAGCAGCAGGTGTGTCAATCACGCAGGTGTGGGTAATTACTCCGGAGCCAGGAAGACAGGAACAGGAGGGGAAGGGGAGCACGCTCACATGATCATCACAAGTTGAGAGTTTTCTCTGCTGTGTATTTGGGATCATTGTCTTCCTGAAATGTCCACTGTCATTTCATCTTCAGCATCTTGAAAGATGGCAATAGGTTCTTATAAAGGATGTCTCTGTACATTTGTCCATTCCTCTTTCCTTCAATTACAGTAGTGTGAAAAAGAATTTCCCCCCTTCCTGATTTCTCATTTTTTTGTATGTTTGTCACACTTAAATGTTTCAGATCAGCAAACAAAATTAAATATTAGACAAAGATAACACAAGTAAACACAAAATACAGTTTTTTAAATGAAGGTGTTTATTATTAAGGGTAAAAAAAAATCCAAGCCTACATTGTCCTGTGTGAAAAAGTGATTGCCCTCCCTGTTAAAACATAAATTTGTTATGACTTGCCGCTCATCAGCGGCGCCAGCCGCGCGCACACCTGCTCCTCGTCAGCGGCGAGGTATTTAATCCACTCTGCCCTGGGCTTCGGCCTGAAGCCGTCTCTCTACTTTGGCCCCTTTGCTACTACGGATCTCAAACCGACTAGCGAAGATATCCTGGGTAAGCTCCCCTTACCTCTCTCCTCTAGCTTTCCCCTGTGCACAGGTGGACATTCCCGGCGGCGGACTTCATCACCTCGCCGTTGGCTCTACGCTACTGCCACAGGTACCGCAGGTCGCTGTCTCCCGGGCTCCGCCCTTGTCGACGCCAGCCACCTGTCGCAACCAAGTAAGCCAGCTACCATCATTATTCCCTGTATTGGTGTGGTGCCCGTTACCCTTCTCTCTCTGCTCTCTCCCACAAGGTTGTCCGGCTGTACGGCCTCCTGCCCCCGTGCCTGACGCAGACGCCACCACCAATACATTCTTATTCCACAGACACGCAGCCATACACTTCCTTGTTGCTAATAAAGCTGTTAAATCTATCCTGAGCCTGCGTGTGTGTCTCCTGGGCCGTGCATTATGTCAAAATTAACTGTGGTTTATCACATCTTTGGAAAGCTGAGTTCTATTTCTCAAGCTACACTTAAGCCTGATTATTGCCGCACCTGTTCTCAATCAAAAAATCACTTAAATAGGACCTGCCTGACAAAGTGAAGTAAACCAAAAGATCCTCAAAAGCTAGACATCATGCTGTGATCCAAAGAAATTCAGGAACAAATGAGAAACAAAGTAATTGCGATCTATCAGTCTGGAAAAGGTTACAAAGCCATTTCTAAAGCTTTGGGACTCCAGCAAACCACAGTGAGAGCCCTTATCCACAAATGGCGAAAACATGGAACGGTGGTGAACTTTCCCAGGAGTGGCCGGCCAACAAAAAGTACCCCAAGCGCACAGCGATAACTCATCCAAGAGGTTGCAAAAGACACAACAACATCCAAAGAACTGGAGGCCTCATTTGCCTCAGTTAAGGTCAGTGTTCATGACTTCACTTCCGCTCTTCAAGGAGAGTAGACGCTTCTCTCTTTTCTCTCTGCTCTAGCTCCCCACCTCAACTGGATCCCAGCTTGCTGTCGTCTGTCTGCATCTAACTGCTGATTATCGAAAGAAATTATGGAATTAATAAGCTGGGCTTTGAACGCAATTGACACTATTTTTTCAACAAGGAAAAGTGCTCCGGGGGAAGCTGTTTGCCCCGCAGGGACGGCTCCAGCGGGCTATTTACGGGCGACAAGTAATTGGAGGATCTTGTGCCTGAGTAATCTCTCTATCGAAGATATTGAAGATTTATATGTCTTCGTAATAATGGTGACTGGGATCGTTCTGATTGGAACTGGGATTGTCCTGGTGTACCGCAAATTGCTGAAGATGGATACAACCTATCAAAATGCTGGCCAGGCGAGGTGCATCCATCAAATTGAAAAAATAGAGAAGACCCTGATAGCGACAAATGGAGAACTGTCTCGGAAGGTGGATTACATCATGATTACGCTCAGGTCTATCCACGACGGACTCAACGCCCCGCAATGAAGGATTAAGTCCTGAATCTGCAGAAGAAAATAAAGTTCTTTCTCTGTGATCAGTTCTATTTGGCTCAATTTCCCTTACAAAAATCCTCCTGATAATCCCCAGTCTTTGTTTTTCAAAACACTGAGCACACGGCCTCCGGACAGCAGCTGCTTGGACAATTGCCAAGGACAATTGCCAGTAGCCAGACAAAACATCTCCTGCAAAAGTGTCCTTGTGCTCTTATTGATACAACACTGCTTCAACACTACATCCACACTGATCCAGAAACTGACAACAAGATAACACTCACTGCTCTCCTTGTGTCCTGTGAACTTTGGTCTGTTGAATGTGCATTGAGGGCTTTTTTTTGTCTTTGTAATCATAATATCGATTACTTATGGTCAATATTCTGAATTCAATGATTTTTGTGCTCCTTCCCATTGTATGATTTCTTATCTGTACCATCCTGTTGGCAGGCGCGTTTCAGATGCAGCCGTGTCACTGGAAATGCAGGTTCATTTTCTGTGTCAAGTCAAATCCCTCGTATGTTATCAGTATCTGTTAATGTACTTGGCAATAAATCTTTTTCTGATTCTGATTTCTGATTCTGATTCCACCATAAGAAAGAGACTGGGAAAAATAGCCTGCATGGCAGAGTGCCAAGACAAAAACCACTACTGAGCAAAAACAACACAAAGGCTCATCTAAGTTTTGCCAGAAAACATCTTGGTGATCCCAAGGATTTTTGAAAAATACTCTGTGGGCTGGTGAGACAAAAGCTGAAGTTTTTGGAAGGTGCGTGTCCCATTACATCCAGTGAAAAAGTAACACAGCCTTTCAGAACAGGAACATCATCCCAACAATAAAATATGGTGGTGGCAGTGTGATGGTCTGGGGCTGTTTTGCTGCTTCAGGACCTGGAAGACTTGCTGTGGTAAATGGAACCATGAATTCTGCTGTCTACCAAAAAATCCTGAAGGAGAATGTGTCATGCGGTGGCCCTCGCGAGCCACCATAAGATGCCAAAAGTCACCAGTGAAGTTTGCATTGATGTTTATTAATGAACACAAGATAACATAAAGCCATGAGCCACGGTGGGCTAAACACATAACACTAGACACAAGCGATCATAAGGCTAACACGAAGCACACTTACGATCACGAACATGGAACACTCGTTGACGTCCGAGCCGAGGGACGCTCGCTCGATGTCTGGCAAGGATAAACGTTGACATGGAATCATAGACCAGGAATAGTTGACGATTGTTGCCGAGACTGCCGCATTATTCTGCTCCCAGCGCCCGCTTAAGTACAGAGCTGATGATGAGCCGAAAATGCAGCACAGCTGTTCAGGTTTTGACAGCAGGAAGCCCCTCCGAGTGCTGTCACAATAAGAGCTCGGGGAGCCAGAAGGTAAACACTGCTGTCAAACCTTGCGGAGATGATGCATGGCCCGAGCTCGGACGAAATCGGTGCTCAGACCATGACAGTATCTCCCCCCCAAGGACGGGCTCTGAACGCCCGATAACACCCGAGCCCCCCCCCACGCCCCCCCCCCCCCCCAGGGTGGGCGGATGGGGGAACAGGCCTGGAGGGAGAGGACCAGCAACAGACAAAACACCATGACGCTAACAAAAGCACATAGACAACCAGAAAAAAAAAACAAAAAAACTCCAAAATACATGAATCATAACTAACACAGGGCATAAATGAAGCAATTACAGAGCACGATTCACAGAAAATACGAAACTCCATAACGCACAAAAACACACAGGGCAAAAGAAAAAAAAAAAAAAACAACCAGAGACACACGTTATGTCCCTCCAACAGAAGAGGGGGAGAAAAAAAAAGAAAGAAAAACACATGGTAACCAAGGCAAGACACAGAGCAGAATCATCACACCGAATGACCGTTAACCTAAACAACTCAAGAAAATGACGACAGGCAGAGTCCAAAAACAATGGAGACAGTTCTGGTGGTCTACCTGCGTCCAATGGCCAATGGGTGATTACGGGGGACAGTACCTGATCGAGCGGCCTACCAGGCCCGGAAAGTCAAATCCTCCGGCGGCGGAACCAGGTCGCCCAGTTGCAAACACAGTATGTCGGGTGGCCGACCCGGGGCGCCGAACCGGCGAAACAGTTCCTCAGGTGGGCGACCCGCATCCCTCAGCCACCAGAACTGTAGAGGAGACAGCCTGCAGCGGCCTCCCTGGCGGGAGAAAGACGTGGGAGAGCCGGACCAAACGTAGAGGCCCCCCAACAGCCCCCGGCGACGATGAGCTGGGTCGGTGACTACCACGAGGGGAAAGATGATGACAATGAGCCCGCACAAAGTCAGGTGGTGAAGGGTCTGCAGCTCCCCCACCGACCTTGACCCATACCGATGCTGCATTCACGGCTGCACCTGTGTCGGACCCCCACTGGGTCTCGGCTGCACCTGTGTCGGACCCCCACTGGGTCTCGGCTGCACCCGCGTCGGACCCCGATTGGGTCTCGGCTGCACCCGCATCGGACCCCCACTGAGTCTCAGCGGACCCCCACTGGGTCTCGGCTGCACCCGCATCAGACCCCGATAGGGTCTCGGTGCAACCCCGATTGCGTCGGACCCCTATTGGGTCGGCGCAGCACCGGTGTCGACCTCCGACCCCGAACCTGGAACCTCCAGCACAGCGACTCCAACTGGCTCCGCACCAGTGACTCTGGAAGAAGGCTCAGAGGACAAAAGAAAACTGGGATCAGAATCACCAGTAGCGACACAGCCCAGCGAGACAAGCTCAGGTGCAGCAGGCGGCTGCCCCTGACTCGCCTCCCTGAGAGGCAGGCAAAAATGCTCCAAGACAGAAAGGAGAAACACAAAGTAGAGCACTTGCCTGCACTTGGGTTCTGTCGCCGTCCAGGACTTTGTCGATCCAGGCTCAGGACAGAGAAGTTCGTCATCAGGCTCCCACTCGGCCATGGCGGGTTCTGCAGCCAGCATGATGGTCTCTGCAGTCTGTGGATCCTCTGGTGCTGATGTCCACACGATAACCCACACGGCATGGTGGCAGGGGACCCTCGACCCGCTGGCTCGAACTGTTCCAACGTGGAGACCCGGGGACGCTTCATCGTCGGCGCAGGCTCCAGGCTGCAGTCCGCTCTTCTCCTCTGCCCACGACGTGGCTGCGGGGCTGGAACCAGGCTCTCTAGAACCGCAGGCCCCCTCCTCGTCCGGCGACGTAGGCCTGGCGTTGTGGACTGCTTAGCGGAGGGAGACACAGAGGCAGCAGGTTTGGTGATTAGAGCTACAGTAGGTGGTGGGAGCTCGGGGGACTGCGAACCCCAAACTCCGCCCAAAGGAGTCAGACAATGCAAATCACAATTATGATGAGAAGAATGAACTTGCACTTGCCTGTTTCCCGGAGGATGGTTGGTGCCTGCTGTAGGGGACGTTGTTCTTCCCTTTCCCCGCTGGATGGTAACAGAGGGCCCCCTGGAAGGACGAGGAGGAGCCGCTCGCGAGGGTCCACTAACGGGCTTCGCCGAAAGCAGATTCAGACGGGGATCTTGCTGAGGTTCGCTGAGAGCGTGGCGCCGACGTCTTCTGGCTGGTGGCGAGGCGAAGGTGAGGTCCGGAAAGCGCCGCTCTTGAGCAGAAATGGAGGCGAGCAGGTCAGCATACTCCAGATAGTCATACAGCTTGGGGTTCCTCTCAACCAGCCTGACAGCCGCCATCACGTGCTTAATGATTGGCGTGGGGTGATCGGCGGAGCGAGCTGCAGCCACTCGGTCCCAGATGGAGATTGATATCCGCTGCAATCTCTCTGGGGGATTCCCGGCTGATGTCATGCTCGTTCGGGGATGACCCCTGGATGGCGCGAACTCCTGGACCGGATCGGGGACAGGAACAGGATCCCAAAGCGGGGAGCGAGGAAGCCTCCTCTTTGGCTTCCTGCCAGAGTTTCGCTCCAGCCCATGGAGTATCTCACGTTGTGCGGCGATGTCATCCCTCCTAGCGACGACTTCAAAGTGGTTGGCGTAGTGAGGGAGGTGATTAAGGACATCCTCAGTGAGGTCCAGGCACCGGCGTGCATCGCCGCGGGAGTCGCAGAGGGGGGCAGTGACGAGCGCTTTATCTCTGTAGTCCAAAGCGTCCACCAGCTCGTAGCCGAGACTCCGAGCGCGGCCCCTGCACAACGGCATTCTCCCAGCACCCAGTTACCCAGACAGGGAAAAACAAATGTCTGTTTAGCAAACTCACCGGGAATGGTGTCTCAGTTTGGTGTCTCAGTTTGGGCACCTTTAGGCGGCAGTCTACTGTCATGCGGTGGCCCTCGCGAGCCACCATAAGACGCTAAAAGTCACCAGTGAAGTTTGCATTGATGTTTATTAATGAACACAAGATAACATAAAGCCATGAGCCACGGTGGGCTAAACACACAACACTAGACACAGGCGATCATAAGGCTAACATGAAGTACACTTATGATCACGAACATGGAACACTCGTTGACGTCTGAGCTGAGGGACGCTCGCTCGACGTCTGGCAAGGATAAACGTTGACATGGAATCATAGACCAGGAATAGTTGATGATTGTTGATGAGACTGCCGCATTATTCTGCTCCCAGCGTCCGCTTAAGTACAGAGCTGCTGATGAGCCGAAAATGCGGCACAGCTGTCAGGCTTTCACAGCAGGATGCCCCTTCGAGTGCTGTCACAATAAGAGCTCGGGGAGCCAGAAGGTAAACACTGCTGTCAAACCTGGCGGAGATGATGCATGGCCCGAGCACGGACGGAATTGGCGCTCAGACCATGACAGATTGTCCGGCCATCTGTTTGTGACCTCAAACTGAAGCGCACTTTGGTTTTACAGAAGGACAATGATCTAAAACACACCAGCAAGTCCACCTCTGAATGGCTTAAGAAAAACAAAATGACTTTGAATTGGCCTAGTCAAAGTCCTAACCTGAATCTGATCCAGTATCGATGCTGTGGCATGACCTTAACATGGCAGTTCATGCTCGAAAACCCTCCAATGTGGTTAAATTACAACAATTCTGCAAAAATAAGTGGGCCAAAATTCCTCCACAGCACTGTAAAAGACTCATTACCAGTTATTCCAAACGCTTGATTCCAGTTGTTGCTGTTAACGGTGGCCCAACCAGTTATTAGGTTTAGGGAGCAATCACGTTTTCACAGAGGGTCATGTAGGTTTGGATTTTTTTCCTCTTAATAATAAACGCCTTCATTTAAAAACTGCATTTTGTGTTTACTTGTGTTAAATTTGTCTAATATTTTAATTTGTTTGATGATCTGAAATATTTAAGTGTGACAAACATACAAAAAAAAAAAAAATCAGGAAGGGGGTAAACACTTTTTCAACACCACTGTATATGAAGTCTGCCTGTATTTGCTGAAAAACACCCCCACACCATGATGCTCCCACCTCCAGACTTCACTGTTGGTATGGTGTTTTGGGGCTAATGTGCAGTGCCATTTCTCCTCCAAACATGCTGTGTGTTGTGGCATCCAAAAAGTTCAATTTTGGTTCCTTCTGAGCAGACTATATTCTCCCAATATTTTACTGGCTTGCCCAAATCTTGTGCAGCAAACTTTAAATGAGCTTCAACATGCTTTTTCTTCAGCAATGGAGTCTTGTGAGGTAAGCAGACATAGAGCCCATGTCAGTTAAGTGCATTACTTATTGCTTTCTTTTAATTAGCAGTACCTGCTAACTCCAGGTCTTTCTGGAGCTGTCCACGAGTGGTCTTTGGCTCTTGGATAACTCTGATGATTTTTTTGACTTCTCTGTCAGAAATCTTCCGAGGAGCTCCTGGTCATGGCCGGTTTATGGTAAAATGATGTTCTTTCCACTTCCGAATGATGGCTTCAACAGTGGTCACTGGAACATTCAGCAGTTTAGAAATGCGCCTGCAACCAATGTCATCATTATGTTTTGCCACAATACCATTGCAAAGGTCTTGTGAGAGCTCTTTGCTTCTACCCATCATGAGTTGTTTGTGGTGTGACAATCTTCTCTCTTCATCTTTCTCTTCTTCTTTTAGATTTGATTGGCGGTTGGCAACCAGCTTGCAGGTGCATTACCGCCACCTACTCTATATATCACTCTATATCATCAACAATCACTCTATATCTCAAACTGATGTTCACAAACCTTTTAAAAGGCTATCAGTCAGGACTTATCCAGCTGAAATTAATTTGCACTGAAGGGGGATGGGAGGGCTTGCTAAATTCTGATGGATTTCAACTTTACCTTCAAAATTGTCTAACAAAACAGTAATAAACTACAGAGCACAAAGAGAGCACATACCTCCACTAAGGCTCCATTTGGTTAAAATGTGTCAGTTTACAGATCATCACTGGTTTTCTGTATCTGTGTATTTTTGGGTTGATTAGCCTCTTGTCATAATATTAGCAAAAATGTATTTTAAAAAGACCTATCTGACATGTTTCAAAAAAGTGAAAAAAGCTGACCAGAATATGCACAGTGATCTTGGTCTGGCCTCTAATGGCCCTTTTCCACTAGTGTCAGTTTGGCCCGGTACAGTAGGGCACAGTTCAGTTCAGTTTGGTCCACTTGTGTTTCCATTACACCAGAGTACTGCTTGATGTGGGTGAGATTTGTTTACAGGGAGGGAGCACAACCCTCCCATTATGTAAAACAAGCAACCCAGGCAAAGCACAAGATAGCAGGATACCAGGTGACTGCAGTGTCTGGCTTTTTTTTGCCAGAGTAAAGGCAGAAAAGGAGAGCAAAAGGAGAGCAGAAGGCCATAGGCGGTGAGATGACACAATCTGGAAAAGTACTGGAGTGTTTAGGAAACCATATAGAGCAGTATAAAGTGGAAGACATGAGGATACGAATTACATCACATATGAAGGTAAGCTAATGATTGCTAATGCTACTTTGCTTTAAGTCTGCCATACTACATTGTAATGTCAGCAAGTTATCGCTATTAGGTACTAAAATACGTATTCTCTGTGTGTGTGTTTCAGATGGCTCTCTTGTGGCAAAATTATCGCTTCGGTCTGGGCGTTCAACACAGGCCCCCAGTGATGAGATGTCACCCCGGCTTCACGAATGTGCAGTGATTAAAGAGCTCTACAATGTCTGTAAAAATGTTTAGCTTCCTGTGCAACAAATTGCTCTGATCTGTGTGAAAATCATGGAGAGACTTTTGAAACGTCATGGGATGTACCTGCTCCAGCCGCTGGTGTCATGAAAAAAACATGGTCAGCTGACAAAACTTGATTGCCAGGTGCCATATTATAGTTATGGTGTTATATTAGCTGTGAAATATATATTTTAACAGGTAAACAGTACTGAGTTAGGTATAATAAGATATATTTAACAATTATGACGCATTTTAAGCCAAAACAAACTGGATCTAGGATTAAAAGCAATTAAAATTAAACCTGCAAGCAGGTGTAAGCGGACTTCGCCCCCCCCCCCCCCCCCCCCCATGCACCCGCGCAACCCAGCGCCCGTCGTCCCTTGCTGTCTCGGAAAATTTCCCGTTGTCTCTGCAAGGGCTAATAATAATAATAATAAATATAATAATAAAGTAAACCATTTGGCAAGAACTTCCTTTGAGCAGTAACTGGTGCTATAACTGTTATCAAATATTCTTATGTAGGTGCGTGCAGAGTTGGACTAAAGTCCATCATGGCAATTACAGTGAAAATCCGACACAGTTTGTCCAATTTCGAACTGTCCAACGTATGGTGATAAGGTCAACTTGGACATGTGTCCCTTGTAGCACTTAATATTTTAAGTACATGTTGCAGACTGATACAGAACTAAAGAAGAGAATCACCTTGACTTTCTTTCCATATTTGGTGACACTTGGACTTCCCCAAGCCTCCAAAGTAAAAAACATCTTGAATTGCAAGGAATGGGTTTCCGTGGCAATTGTTCCTATCACAGGACAAAAGTGACTTCCACCGAGGGTAGTCCAATGCACTTTGAGAAGCCAGTGAAAATGTCATGTCATTGTGACTACTTGTCTTTGCGCAAAATTTGAAACAATTTTGTGCAGTACCTCATGTCAACAGTAGGTGCTGGTGTGACAGTTTTGTGAATATTGATATGCAGACATGCTCAGAGTGGGATCAGTATGATTTGTGCAAAGTTTGGTCTAAATCAGACGAGGATTGTCTGAGCTGTAACTGTCATGTTTTGCATGGTGAGAAAGCCATTGAAACACGCCGGTCACCAGGGAAAAGTTCTGTACTATGTACATGTACTGTCAATGAGCCCTAGTCATTCCTTCATGTCATTTTTTCTGTTAGTGAGAGAACAATAAACAAAACAGTTTTCAGCAATTCTTCCTTTAATCAGTAGGGGTGCTAAAACTTTTATTTTTTTATAGACATGTTCAGTGCGGGACTAATATTGATCCTAGAAAATTAGGTGAAAATTGTACCAAGTTTGTCCAATGTGCAAGTGTCTGTTATTGAAAGGCAAGGAGTAGGTTTCCATGGCAACTGTGCTTATCGAGAGGACAAAAGTGACTTCCACTGAGGGTAGTCCAATGCACTCTGAGAAACCACTGAAAATGTCATGTCATTGTGACTACTGGTCTTTGCGCAAAATTTGATGTAATTTTGTGCAGTACGTAATGTCAGCAGTAGGTGCGAGTGTGACAGTTTTGCGAATATTGATATACAGACACGTTCAGAGTGGGATCAGTATAATTTGTGCAAAGTTTGGTCCAAATCAGACGAGGATTGTCTGAGCTGTCATGTTTTGCATGGCGAGAAAGCCATTGAAGCACGCTGGACTCCATGGAAACAGTTCTGTACTATGTTCATGTCAATGAACATAGTACAGAACATAGTACTGTCATAGTACTGTACAGAACATAGTACTGTCAATGAGCCCTAGTCATTCCTTCATGTATTTTTTCAGCTGGTGAGAGAAAAATAAAGAAAACAGTCATCAGCAATTCTTCCTTTAATCATTAGGGGGCGCTATAACTTTTGTTTGTTATTTGTATATAGATGCATTCGGGGCAGGGCGAATATTGATCGTATAAAATTTGGTGCAAATCATCCAAAGTTTGTCCAGTTTACAATGGTTCGATGTTGTAACCACTAGGCGGCACTCTAACTTTTGTTATTTTTATTTTGGAGTGTTCAAGGTGGGACTAGTATCCATTGTCGAAAATTTGGTGAAAATCAGACAAAGTTTGTCCAAGATACAACTTTCTGATATTTCATGGAGAGGAGTCAACCATTGCCATGGCAACACTTCCCTGTCAGTTATGTGTTGTCCACCCATATAGGACTATATATGACAGTGACCTCAACCTGTGGTCCAAATTTCATGACTCCAGGACCTTCCCACCCTTCCCCATATGCTCATGGATTGAATAGCAAGGAGGGCGTGTCCATGGTAACACATGTGATGTCATGCTAAAGTTGATGTTCAGTTATGATCATTGCTGTGGTCTGATGAATCTCAGAAAATTCCACATCATTCTGGCAAGTGGTGCGTGAGTAATAAATAAAAAAGTTTTCAGCAATTCTTTCATTAACCAGTAGGTGGCCCTATATGTTTTGTCAGGTCTTTTGATGTAGACGTGTTCGGGGCGGGACTATTTCCATCATTAAAACTTTGGTGCACATCAGACAAGTTTTGCCCCAGTTACAGCTTCTTGATTTTGTAAGGGGAGGAGTCAAACTTGGTCATGGTGCCATGGCAACACTTCCCTGTCAGATGTGTGTTGTCCACCCATATCAGACTATAAAGGACAGTGACCTCAACCTGTGTTCCAAATTTCATGACTCCAGGACCTTCCCACCCCTCCCCATAAGCTCAAGGATTGAATGGCGAAGAGGGCGTGTCCATGGTAACACGCGTGCTGCCATGCTAATGTTGATGTGCAGTTATGATCATCCCTGTGGTCGGAGGAATCTCAGAAAATTTCACGTCATTCTGGCCAGCGGCAGGTGAGTAATAAATAAAACAGTTTTCAGCAATTATTTCGTTAACCACTGTGTGACGCTATATCTGTTTTCAGGTATTTTGATGTAGACGCGTTCGGGGCTGGACTCTTTTCCATCATGAAAACTTTGGTGCACATCGGACAAGTTTTGCCCGAGTTACAGCTTCTTGATTTTGCAAGGGGAGGAGTCAAACTTGGTCAAGGCGCCATGACAACACTTCCCTGTTAGATGTGTGTTGTCTATCCATATCGGACAATAAAGGACAGTGACCTCAACCTATGTTCCAAATTTCATGACTCCAGGACCTTCCCACCCCTCCCCATAAACTCACGGATTGAATGGCAAGGAGGGCGTGTCCATGGTAACACGTCTGATGTCATGCTAAAGTTGAAGTGCAGTTATGATCATCGCTGTGGTCAGACGAATCTCAGAAAATTTCACATCATTCTGGCCAGCCGTGCGTGAGTAATAAATAAAACAGTTTACAGCAATTCTTTTGTTAACCACCATGTGGCGCTATATCTGTTGTCAGGTATTTTGATGTAGCTGCATTCAGGGTAAGACTATTTTCCATCATGGAAACTTTGGTGCACATCGGACAAGTTTTGCCCGAGTTACAGCTTCTTGATTTTGTAAGGGGAGGAGTCAATCTTGGTCATAGTGCCATGGCAACACTTCCCTGTCAGATATGTGTTGTCGGCCCATATTGGATTATAAAGGACAGTGACCTCAACCTATGTTCCAAATTTCATGACTCCAGGACCTTCCCACCCTTCCCCATATGCTCATGGATTGAATAGCAAGGAGGGTGTGTCCATGGTAACACATGTGATGTCATGCTAAAGTTGATGTTCAGTTATGATCATTGCTGTGGTTTGATGAATCTCAGAAAATTTCACCTCATTCTGGCAAGTGGTGCGTGAGTAATAAATAAAAAGTTTTTAGCAATTCTTTCATTAACCAGTAGGTGGCCCCATATGTTTTGTCCAGTCTTTTGATGTAGACGTGTTCGGGGCGGGACTATTTTCCATCATAAAATCTTTGGTGCACATCGGACAAGTTTTGCCCGAGTTACAGCTTTTTGATTTTTAAGGGGAGGAGTCAAACTTGGTCATGGCGCCATGGCAACACTTCCCTGTTAGATGTGTGTTGTCTACCCATATGGGACTATAAAGGACAGTGACTTCAACCTATGTTCCAAATTTCATGACTCCAGGACCTTCCCACCCCTCCCCATAAGCTCATGGATTGAATGGTGAGGAGGGCATGTCCATGGTAACACGTCTGATGTCATGCTAAAGTTGATGTGCAGTTATGATCATCGCTGGGGTCCGATGAATCTCAGAAAATTTCACATCATTCTTGCCAGCGGCGCGTGAGTAATAAATAAAATGTTTTTTTAGCAATTCTTTTGTTAACCACTATGTGGTGCTATATCTGTTGTCAGGTATTTTGATGTAGTTTCAATTGGGGCAGGACTATTTTCCATCATGGAAGGTTTGGTGCACATCGGACAAGTTTTGCCCGAGTTACAGCTGGTTGAAGTTGTAAGGAGAGGAGTCAAACTTCGCCATGGCGCCCAGGCAACACCTTTTGAGCTTTTGACTTAATTTATACAATTTTTATGGCCAATGCCTATACATGCCACCATGTAAAAATGATCTCAATCAGAGCAGGTCCCTAGGACTAGTTCGTTCAAATGTGAGGTGTGACTTTTTTCCGAATTGGAGGCGGGGCGACTTTGAGGCAAGATGGCGGCTTTCCTGTTGGCGGTGGGTATGGGCCACAATTATATTTTTTGCATGTCTTGAGGTGATGCACACCTCACCCAAATTTTTTGTCTCTACGGCAAAGTTTACGGTCTCCAGTCTCCATAGACCTTGAGCATTTGTGTACGTTTGTCCCCACCCACAAAAATGAGGGGTGGGGGAGCATATATGTTTTCCAGTCTATCAAATTTTTTCCAGGTCTGAAGGGGTTGCCAAAAAAAATCCCGTTTTGGTTAACGTTCAGAGGGTTAAAAATGCAATCATTTAGGCGGAAAAATAATAGTAAAGAAACGTAGCAGATACAATAGGGCTTTCGCCACCTGACGTTGTTGGTGGCTCAGGCCCTAATTAAAGCTGCAAGCAGCTGCAAGCGAGCCCTCGGCCCCCGTGCAACCGCGAATCCCGGCGCCCGTTGTACCTAGCTGGCTCCAAAAATCATAAACAGTTTGACGCAGTACTTCTGTGAGCAGTAGGTGGTGCTATAACTTTTGTCAATCATTTTTATGTTAAAGCGTGTGGGGCCGAACTAATATCCATTGCAGAAAGTTTAGTGAAAATCAGAAGTTTGTCCAAATTACAACTTTCCGATGTTCCATGGCGAGGAGTCAACCTTTGCCGTGTCGCTATGGCAACACTTCCCTGTCAGTTATATGTTGCCCACCCATTTAGGACTACATATGACAGTAACCTCAACCTATGCTCCAGATTTCATGACTCCAGGTCATTCCCAACCATCTCAACAAGATCACAGATTGAATGGCAAGGAGGGCGTATCCATGGTAACAGCAGTGACGAAATGCTAAAGGTCATGTGCAGTTATGGTCAGCCACATTGTCTGATAAACTCAGAAATTTTACGTCATTCTGGCAAGTGGCATGTCAGTAATAAATAAAAGTTTTCAGCAATTCTTCTTTTAACCACTAGGTGGCACTATATCTTTTGTCAGGTATTTTATGTAGACATGTTTGGGGCGGGACTATTTTCTATCATGGAAACTTTGGTGGATATCGGACAAGCTTTGCTCGAGTTACAGCTGTTTGATGTTGTAAGGGGAGGAGTCAAATTTTGCCATGGTGTCGTGGCCACGCCTTTTGAGATTGCAACTCACATTTGATAACTTTTAATGGCCAATGCCTATAGATGCCGCCATGTAAAAATGAGTTCAATGGGAGCAGGCCCTTAGGAGGAGTTCGTTCAAATGCAAGCGACGCAGTATTTCCCGTGAGCAGTAGCTGGTGCTATAAGTTTTGTCAACCATTTTTATCTAGGAGCGTGCGGGGTCAGACTAATATCCATCGTAGAAAATTTGGTGAAAATCGGATGAAGTTTGTCCAAGGTGAAACTTTTCGATGTTTCATGGCGAGGAGTCAACCTTTGCCATGTCGCCATGGAAACACTTACCTATAGGTTTTGTGTTGCTGACCCATATAGGACTACAGATGACACTCACCTCTACCTATGTTCCAAATTTCATGACTCCAGGACCTTCCCAACCCTCCCCACAAGATCACGGATTGAATGGCGAGGAGCCACCGCCAGGGACAGACTAAGACTGCAGCGCGTTGTGCGCGCTGCTGAGAAGGTGATCGGCTGCAAGCTCCCATCCCTCCAGGACCTGTACATCTCCAGGACCCGGAGGCGTGCAGGTCGGATCATAGCTGACCCTTCACGCCCTGGACACGCACTGTTTGCCCCCCTCCCCTCAGGTAGAAGACTTCGGTCCATTCAGACTAAAACCTCCTACATGAACAGCTTCTTCCCCTCTGCCATCAGACTGCTGAACACTAAGTGACTTATTAGACTCTCGTGCACTACGTACAGCAGCTCAACCGGACTCATGATAATTATCACTGTTTTCTTTTGCACTACCGACTGCACTATGTGGAACTCCACAATATCTGCTGCTTGTTAATATATTTTAAATTGCATAGATTAGTATTACTCATTCATATTCTACATTTTATTGCATGCATTGTTTTTTATTTTTATCTTTAGTGCTACTCCATGTTTAATGTTGCAGCATTGCACCGAGACAAATTCCTAGTTTGTGTACTACATGAACAATGGCAATAAATCTGATTCTGATTCTGATTCTGAGCATGTCCATTGTAACAAGTGTAATGTCATGGTAAAGTTGATGTGCAGTTATGATCATCCCTGTGGTCTGCTGAATCTCAGAAAATTTCATTCTGGCAAGTGGCGCACGAGTAATAAATGAAAGTTTCAAGCAATTCTTCCTTTAACCACTAGGTGGCGCTGTAGATTTCTATGAATGTTGTTCTATAGAACTGTTTGGAATTGGACTGATATCCATAATATTGAATTTTGTTGAAATCCGACAATGCATACCAGAGTTACTGCCGTCAGAATGGTCACAGAATGATCATGGTGGGGCACCAAACTGTGCCACGCCCCTACGGCCAAACCGTCAAGCTTTTGGAAAAGTTTTCTATAACTTTTAATGGCACATGGGTATAGATGGTTGTCACCACAAATGAGCTCAATTGGACAAAAACCTAGGACGAGTTCGATCAAATGCACATCAATTGCGTGAGGTGGTAATCAGGTCACTGCCACTTCCTGCCAAAATGGCCGATTTGTTGTTGGGTGTAGACCATCACTTCTATGGAGTTTTTTGCATGTCTTGACATGATCAACATCTCACCCGATTTTCATTTCTGTACGCAAAATTAAGCGTGTGCCACTCCCCATTGACTTCACATGTCAGGTGGTGCTGTAGAGCCATTTTTGTGGGGTCATTCATATTTCCTCCAAAATATTAAATTTTCTGCAAGTCTTGAGGTCCCTGCAAAAAATGGTGAGTTTTCATGCACGTTCACTACCCCAAAAATGAGATCTTAGATGGAGAAGAAGAAAAAATAAAAACAAAATTAAACCTGCAGGCAGGTGTAAACGGACTTTCGCCCCCCGCGCAACCGCGGAACCCGGCGCCCGTCCTCCCTCGCTGGCTCGGAAAATGTGCCGTCATCACTGCATGGGCTGCATGAATAATAAAGTAAACCATTTGACACAGATCTTCCTGTGAGCAGTAAGTGGCACTATCCCTTTTGTCAAATCTTTTTATGTAGGAGTGCGCGGACTTGGACTAGTGCCGATTCTTTATGCAAAGGGATTTGGCAAAAACCTGCAGTGGCATGTAGCTTTGAAAAAATTCTAGCTCCAGCTAGTTTAGCGAGCGTCTCATCGACTGCAGGGAGGATGTGTCTTTCTCTGCACACGTTGTCCTTTAGGTGGGTGAGGTCGACACATATAGGGATTTTTCCGTTTGGCTTTGGTACTACGACCATTCCGGAGCACCACTCAATTGCATCTTCTATGGGTGAAATAACTCCCATTGCCTCCATCCTATTCAGCTCCTCTTGAACTTTCCCTCTTAATGGCAGAGGCAAGCGGCGTGGCACCGCTAGGGCAAATGGAGTGGCATTCTCTTTCAATTTAATCCTATATTCACCCTCTAGCTTCCCTAAACCAGTAAACACTGTGGGATATTGCTTCACATAAGCATTCTCTGTTGCAATGGCAACTACTTGACTAAGCAAGCTGAGGTCTTGTATGGCTGGCAAGCCAAGTAGTGTAATAGCTAACCCTGGGACAACATACACCTGCTGCTTCACAAAAGAGCCCTTGTAGCTCATGTCGGCGGTGAAGGGTCCCTGTACTGCGATAGGAACATTGCTTGGTCCACACAGTTTTTTGCTTGGAGGTGAAAGTTTCCCGTGCAGCTTTTCAGAGTACATGTGTTTTGGAATGGCTGTCACTGCAGCACCGGTGTCGAGCTTGAACACTACCTGCTGGCCATTTACTCCAATTGACTTCTTCCACGCAGAATTAGGTGGAGGTGCCGTAGTCATTGTGCCCAAAAACAATGTCTCCAAACTTTCACTCATGTCCCTCTGCTGAAGTTCCTCCACTCTCATTTTTGTTTTACACAAAGCAGCAAAATGCCCCTTTTTCTGACATTTCTTGCAGTCTGCATTGCGAGCAGGACATTCTTTAAATGAATTTCCATGTGCTTTTCCACACCTGCCACATCTGGCAGGCACAGAACACAGCAGAAGTGTGGTGGACTTGCAGGCAGCCAGAAGAGCTGGATGACATGGTTGCCTGTGATAACCAAAACTGTGAAATTCAGTGGTTCCATTTAGGATGTGGGGGACTCTGAAGCACCAGCCCCACAGCAGCCGTGGTTTTGTGACGTGCGCATTAGAGTACTGCTGTAGCATGAGACAGTTATGCGCTATAACATGGTAGAGCAATGATACATATTGATCATGCATGTCAGTTTATATTCTTGTATTGTGTCATGGTTATGGTTACAGTTTTGCATCTTTGAAATAAAGAGCTGCAGTTTGTAAGCCATTGTGTACTTTATTCCAAAAATTGTTACAAAGCAAGCAAGTGTATTTATATAGCACATTTTGTCTGCTTATGTCAAAAAGGTGTGCAAGATGTTCAAGAGGCAAATTAATCCGCAAATGTATCTTAGTTAAAAAGAGAATTTGAAATTGGGAAATTTTAGGGACTGTTCAGGGTGGGACTATTATCCACTGTCAAATATTTAGTGAAAATCAGAAAAAGTTTGTCCAAGATACAACTTTCCGAAATTTCATGGCGTGTAGTCAACCGTCACCATGTTGCAAGGGCAACACTTCCCTGTAAGTTATGTGTTGTCCACCAATATTGGACTACATATGACAGTGACCTCAACATATGTTGAAAAATTGAGACCTCCAAGACCTTCCCACCCCTCCCCATAAGCTCACGGATTGAATAGCGAGGAGGGCGTGTCTATGTTAACACGTTTGATGTTATACTATTGTTGATGTTCAGTTATTATCATGGATGTGTTCTGATGAATCTCAGAAAATTTCACATCATTCTGCCCAGCCCCTTGTGAGTAATAAATGAAACAGTTTTCAGCAATTCTTTCATTAACCACTATGTGGCGCTATATCGGTTGTCAGGTATTTTGATGTCATTGCGTTCGGGGTGGGACTATTTTCCTTCATGGAAAGTTTTGTGGACATGGGACCAGTTTTGGCCGAGTTACAGGTGGTTGAAGTTGTAAGGGGAGGAGTCAAACTTCGCCATGGCGCCATGGCAACACTTCCTTGTCAGTTATGTGTTGTCCGCCCATATTGTACTCTATGTAACAGTAACCTAAACCTATGTTCCAAATTTCATGACTCCAGGACCTTCCCATCCCTCCCCATAAGCTCACAAATTGAATGGCGAGGAGGGCGTATCCATGTTAAGACGTTTGATGTTATAGTATTGTTGATGTTCAGTTATTATCATGGCTGTGTTCTGATGAATCTCAGAAAATTTCACATCATTCTGGCCAGCCGCTTGTGAGTAATAAATAAAACAGTTTTCAGCAATTCTTTTGTTAACCACTATGTGGCGCTATATCGGTTGTCAGGTGTTTTGAGGTCATTGCGTCTGGGGTGGGACTATTTTCCTTCCTGGAAAGTTTTGTGGACATGGGACCAGTTTTGGCCGAGTTACAGGTGGTTGAAGGTGTAAGGGGAGGAGTCAAACTTTGCCATGGCACCATGGCAACACTTCCTTGTCAGTTATGTGTTGTCCACCCATATTGTGTTATATGTGACAGTAACCTAAACCTATGTTCCAAATTTCATGGCTCCAGGACGTTCCCACCTCTCCCATGAAGGTCACGGATTGAATGGCGAGGAGGGCGTGTCCATGTTAACACGTTTGATGTCATACTAATGTTGATGTTCAGTTATGATCACGGCTGTGTTCTGATGAATCTCTGAGAATTTCACGTCATTCTGCATAGCCGCTTGTGAGTAATAAATAAAACAGTTTTCAGCAATTCTTTTGTTAACCACTATGTGGCGCTATATCGGTTGTCAGGTATTTTGAGGTCATTGCGTCCGGGGTGGCACTATTTTCCTTCATGTAAAGTTTTGTGGACATCGGACAATTTTTGGCCGAGTTACAGGTGGTTGAATTTGTAAGGGGAGGAGTCAAATTCGCCATGGCGCCCTGGCCATGCCTTTTGAGATTTTGACTTAATTTATATAACTTTTAATGGGCAATGCCTGTATATGCCCCCATGTAAAAATGAGCTCAATTGGATCTGGTCCCTAGGACAAGTGCGTTAAAATGCAAGGTGTGAGTTTTTTCCGAATTGGAGGTGGGGCGACTTTGAGGCAAGATGGCGGCCTTCCTGTTGGCGGTGGGTATGGGCCACAATGATGTTTTTTGCATGTCTTGAGGTGATTCACACTTCACCCAAATTTGATGTGTCTACGGCAAAGTTTATGGTCTCCAGTCTCCATAGACCTTGTACGTTTGACCCCACCCACAAAAATGAGGGGTGGGGGGGGCACATATGTTTTCAAGTTTATCGAATTTTTTGCCGGGTCTGAGGGGTTTGCCAAAAAAAATCGCGTTTTGGTTAACGTTCGGATGGTGAAAAATGCGATCATTTAGGCATAGTAAGAAAAAAAACGAAAATTAAACCTGCAGGCAGGTGTAAACTGGCCTTGGCCCCCCGCGCGACCGCGGAACCCGCCGCCCGTCCTCCCTCGCTTTGAACACTACCTGCTGGCCATTTACTCCAATTGACTTCTTCCACGCACATTAGGTGGAGGTGCCGTAGTCATTGTGGCCAAAAACAATGTCTCCAAACTTTCACTCATGTCCCTCTGCTGAAGTTCCTCCACTCTCATTTTTGTTTTACACAAAGCAGCAAAATGCCCCTTTTTCTGACATTTCTTGCAGTCTGCATTGTGAGCAGGACATTCTTTAAATGAATTTCCATGTGCTTTTCCACACCTGCCACATCTGGCAGGCAAAGAACACAGCAGAAGTGTGGTGGACTTGCAGGCAGCCAGAAGAGCTGGATGACATGGTTGCCTGTGATGACCAAAACTGTGAAATTCAGTGTTTCCATTTAGGATGTGGGGGACTCTGAAGCACCAACCCCACAGCAGCCGTGGTTTTGTGACGTGTGCATTAGAGTAGTGCTGTATCATGAGACAGTTATGCGCTATAACATGGTAGAACAATGATACATATTGATCATGCATGTCAGTTTATATTCTTGTATTGTGTCATGGTTATGGTTACAGTTTTGCATCTTTGAAATAAAGAGCTGCAGTTTGTAAGCCATTGTGTACTTTATTCCAAAAATTGTTACAAAGCAAGCAAGTGTATTTATATAGCACATTTTGTCTGCTTATGTCAATACGGTGTGCAATATGTTCAAGAGGCAAATTAATCCGCAAATGTATGACAAATATTTTTATGTAGTAGTAAGTGCGCAGAATGGGACTAATCTCCATCATAGCAATTCCGGCAACAAAATAGGTCAAGTGGAAAAGATATGTGCACCTCCACCACTCATTTTTGTGGGTGGGGCAAATGTGCGGAGCGGGATTAATCTCCATCATCGCAATTCCGGTGACAGTCTGACACATTTTGTCCAAATTACAACTATCCAACATATTGCGATCAGGTAAACTCGGACATGTGGCCATGGTAACACTTACCTTTCAGGTACATGTTGCAGAAACCACAGAACTACTGAAGAGAGTCATGTTGACTTACGTTCCACATTTGGTGACTCTTGGACATTCCCAACCCTCCAAAGTATAAAACATATTGATTGGCAAGGAATGGGTTTTCATGGCAACTGTGCTTATCGCAGGACAAAAGTGACTTCCACCGAGGATAGTCCAATGCACTCTGAGGAACCCCTGAAAAGGTCATGTCATCATGACTACTGGTCTTTGTGCAAAATTAGAAACAATTTTGTGCAGTACGTCATGTCAGCAGTAGGTGTGGGTGTGACAGTTTTGTGAATATTGATATACAGACATGTTCAGAGTGGGATCAGTATGATTTGTGCAAAGATTTTTCCAAATCAGGCGAGAATTGTCTGAGCTGTAACTGTCATGTTTTGTTTGACGAGAAAGCCACTGAAGCACGCCAGTCGCCCTGGAAACAGTTCTCTACTATGTACATGTACTATCAATGAGCCCAAGTCATTCCCTCATGTAATTTTGTTAAGCTGGTGAGAGAAAATTTAAAAAAAAAGCCATCAGTAATTCTTCCTTTAATCATTAGGGGGCGCTATGCATTTTTTTTTATTATTTGTATATAGACGAGTTCGGGGAAGGAAGAATATTGATTGAATAAAATTTGTTGCAAATCGTGCAATGTATGTCCAATTTACAAGGGTCTAATGTTGTTACCAGTAGGCGGCGCTAAAACTTTTGTTATTTTATATAGGAATGTTCAGGGTGGGATTATTATCCATTTTTGAAAATTTGGTGGAAATCAGAAAAGGTTTGTCCAAGATACAACTTTCCGAAATTTCATGGCGTGTAGTCAACCGTCGCCATGTTGCCATGGCAACACTTCCCTGTAAGTTATGTGTTGTCCACCCATATTGGACTACACATGACATTGACCTCAACATATGTTGAAAAATTTAGACCTCCAAGACCGTCAAACTCCTCCCCATAAGCTCATGGGTTGAATGGCGAGAAGGGCGTGTCCATGGTAACATGTATGACGTCATACTAACGTTGATGTTCAGTTATGATCATGTCTGTGTTCTGATGAATCTCTGAAAATTTCACGTCATTCTGGCCAGCCGTGCGTGATTAATAAATAAAAGTTTTCAGCAATTCTTTCGTTAGCCACTATGTGGCGCTATATCTATTGTCCAGTATTTTGATGTCATTGTATCCGGGGTGGCACTATTTTCCTTGATGGGAAGTTTTGTGGACATCAGAAAAAGGTTGTCCAAGATACAACTGTCCGAAATTTCATGGCGTGTAGTCAACCGTCACTATGTTGCCATGGCAACACTTCCCTGTAAGTTATGTGTTGTCCACCCATATTGGACTGCATATGACAGTGACCTCAACATATGTTGAAAAATTTAGACCTCCAAGACCTTCCCACCCCGCCCCATAAGCTCATGGGTTTAATGGCGATAAGGGCGTGTCCATCGTAACATGTATGACATCATACTAACGTTGATGTTCAGTTACGATCATGTCTGTGTTCTGATGAAACTCTGAAAATTTCACGACATTCTGGCCAGCCGTGCGTGAGTAATAAATAAAACAGTTTTCAGCAATTCTTTCATTAGCCACTATGTGGCGCTATATCTTTTGTCCGGTATTTTGATGTCATTGTATCCGGGGTGGCACTATTTTCCTTCATGGAAAGTTTTGTGGACATCGGACAAGTTTTGCGGGAGTTACAGCTGGTTGAATTTGTAAGAGGAGGAGTCAATCTTCGCTATGGCGCCCTGGCCACGCCTTTTGAGATTTTGACCTAATTTATATAACTTTTAATGGCCAATGCCTATAGATGCCGCCATGCAAAAATGAGCTCAATTGGAGCAGGTCCCTAGGACAAGTGCGTTCAAATGCGAGGTGTGACTTTTTTCCCGAATTGGAGGTGGGGCGACTTTGAGGCAAGATGGCGGCCTTCCTGTTGGCGGTGGGTATGGGCCACAATGATGTTTTTTGCATGTCTTGAGGTGATTCACACCTCACCCAAATTTGATGTGTCTACGGCAAAGTTTATGGTCTTCTGTCTCCATAGACCTTGTACGTTTGACCCCACCCACAAAAATGAGGGGTGGGGGGGCACATATTTTTTCCAGTTTATCGAATTTTTTGCCCGGTCAGAGGGGTTTGCCAAAAAAAATCGCGTTTTGGTTAACGTTCAGAGGGTGAAAAATGCGATCATTTAGGCAGAATAATAATAAAAAAAAAAAAGAAAAACGTGAGCGGATACAATAGGGCTTTCGCCGACTGACGTTGTCAGTGGCTCAGGCCCTAAAAAATAAACGCAAGCAATTACAATAGGGCTTTCGCCGACTGACGTTGTCAGTGGCTCAGGCCCTAATAAACGCTAGCAGATACAATAGGGCTTTCGCCGACTGACGTTGTCAGTGGCTCAGGCCCTAATAAACCTGCAAGCAGGTGTATACGGACCTTCGCCCCCCGCGCGCCCGCGGAACCCAGCGCCTATAGTCCCTCGCTGTTTCGGAAAATGTGCCGTCATCACTGCAACGGCTGCATGCATAATAAAGTAAACCATTTGGCTCAGAGCTTCCTGTGAGCAGTAAGTGGCATTATCCCTTTTGTCATGGCATGTCCATGGTAACATGTTTGATGTCATACTAACATTGATGTTCAGTTATGATCATGGCTGTGTTCTGATGAAACTCAGAAAATTTCACGTCATTCTGGCCAGCCGAGCGTGAGTAATAAATAAAACAGTTTTCAGCAATTCTTTCGTTACCCGCTATGTGGCGCTATATCTTTTGTCATGTATTTTGATGTCATTGCATCCGGGGTGGCACTATTTTCCTTCATGGAAAGTTTTATGGACATCGGACAAGTTTTGCCCGTCAGTAATTCTTCCTTTAATCATTAAGGGCGCTATGAGTGTTGTTTATTATTTGTATATAGACGAGTTTGGGGAAGGGAGAATATTGATCGTATAAAATTTGTTGCAAATCGTGCAAAGTATGTCCAATTTACAAGGGTCTAATGTTGTTACCACTAGACGGCGCTAAAACTTTTATTTTATATAGAAATGTTCAGGGTGGGATTATTATCCATTTTTGAAAATTTGGTGGAAATCAGAAAAAGTTTGTCCAAGATACAACTTTCCGAAATTTCATGGCGTGTAGTCAACCGTCGCCATGTTGCCATGGCAACACTTCCCTGTAAGTTATGTGTTGTCCACCCATATTGGACTACATATGACAGTGACCTCAACATATGTTGAAAAATTTAGACCTCCAAGACCTTCCCACCCCTCCCCATAAGCTCATGGATTGAATGGCGAGAAGGGCGTGTCCATGGTAACACGTATGATGTCATACTAACGTTGATGTTCAGTTATGATCATGTCTGTGTTCTGATGAATGTCTGAAAATTTCACGTCATTCTGGCCTGCCGTGCGTGAGTAATAAATAAAACAGTTTTCAGCAATTCTTTTGTTAACCACTATGTGGCGCTATATCTTTTGTCCGGTATTTTGATGTCATTGTATCCGGGGTGGCACTATTTTCCTTCATGGGAAGTTTTGTGGACATCGGACAAGTTTTGCGTGAGTTACAGCTGGTTGAATTTGTAAGGGGAGGAGTCAAACTTCGCCATGGCGCCCTGGCCACGCCTTTTGAGATTTTGACTTAATTTATATAACTTTTAATGGGCAATGCCTATAGATGCCGCCATGTAAAAATGAGCTCAATTGGATCAGGTCCCTAGGAAGAGTGCGTTCAAATGCGAGGTGTGACTTTTTTCCCGAATTGGAGGTGGGGCAACTTTGAGGCAAGATGGCGGCCTTCCTGTTGGCGGTGGATATGGGCCACAATGATGTTTTTTGCATGTCTTGAGGTGATTCACACCTCACCCAAATTTGATGTGTCTACGGCAAAGTTTATGGTCTCCAGTCTCCATAGACCTTGTACGTTTGACCCCACCCACAAAAATGAGGGGTGGGGGGGCACATATCTTTTCCAGTTTATCGAATTTTTTGCCCGGTCAGAGGGGTTTGCCAAAAAACATGGCGTTTTGGTTAACGTTCAGAGGGTGAAAAATGCGATCATTTAGGCAGAATAATAACGAAAAATAAACGCTAGCAGATACAATAGGGCTTTCGCCGACTGACATTGTCAGTGGCTCAGGCCCTAATAAAATTGAACAATTACAATAGGGCTCTCACCCAGTGACACTGTCAGTGGCTCGGGCCCTATTAATGCAGTCACAAGGTGACATGGAAAATACATTGATTTACTGGATTTATATCATATTGAGTATTGCTGACTACATGTAGCTACTGTATAAATATATATTCTCTGCATCAACAGTGAACTATACATGTATTCATTTAGTATGGTACTAGGAATTTTGACAATACACCTTTGTACTTTTTGCAGATGTGTCTCTACCTTTGTTTTATGTGTGAAGTTTACCATGAAGTGACACAAATGAAATACTAAAAGACTGGAAAAGGATAAGGTACTATCACTAAAGTGCACAGTGTCTTCTGCACTGCTACATCCAGCAATACAGTCTTCAGTAAATAAAATACTTTTTCTTAAAAATGAGCAATTATTTTCAACATCACTGATAAATGGTTTGTACTGTTGACTCTTTCCCACTGGTGTCTTAACAGACAAAATAGAAAATCATGATGCAATTACATAAGTTACTAAACTGTTTATTACAATCAGCAGCAAATTCCAGATTATTTAGAATGTGCAAAATTCAAACTGTATAACAAAAAAAAATAGAATGGGTCACACATGCCGGCCACGCTGCCTCACTGAGAAGCAACTGGATGTGCCCCTCACACTGGTCCTGGTTCAGAACATCTTCATCCTGCATCTCTGTAAATAGTGACGTAAGGTCTGGTTTGGGGTGGATCATTTTCCTCTTGCCTAGACAAAAGACAGAAAAGGGTGGTGGCTAATTGAAGCAAGTTTAAAGCATATTTTGGAAATACACTTGTTGCTAAAAGCCAGTGGTGGAATGTGACAAAAAAGTACTTTGTTGTTGTATTGAACCACAATTTTCATGTAGCTGCGCTTCAGTAAAGTAGATTTTACAAGGGCTGGGTTATGTTTAAAATCATTTGTTTTTACTGTGGCCTCAACAATCAGAATGAGTTGATACCTTCATCTGAATGGAATTTAGTACTTTAACTGAGGATGTTCATCCCCTAGTATGGAGTCGCTCATTCAAAATTTGTAATTTTTATCAATAAAAGTTTAGCAGCCGCTATGTCACCATTGTGTTGCCCTGGCTTCAAGTGTGGGCGGTGTTTTGTACTTGTATTGCTAAAATATAAAAGGAAGCACTACATTGGGTCTCAAATATTGGTAGTGTGTCCTGTTATTATAGTACTGCATGAGTTTATTGACGATAGACTATAAACTACACATACAAACTAAATTATAATGATGACTGAACAACTTCCATTCCCCAAAGTGCAAGATACACCATGATGAATATAACTCATAAAGGATCATGCAAGTGATCAGACAAAAACAATAAAAAATAAATAAATAAACAAGCAGTTTATTTTACAGTGGCTACTATTGGATGTGCCATTCATTTTCAATTATTCTGTAATTAATATTCACACAATCAAATAAATCTCAGTTCTGTCCCTTGCATATTAAGTGGAAATTGCGCTACTTTAATTTTGGCACGTTACCTGTACTTTAACTTAAAAAGCAAAGGATTCCACCACTACTAAAAAAAAAAAAAAACGGGATGTGCAACTTACCACTCATAAGATATTGCTGTGTCGTGCCAAACATTGCCAGTGTCACAGCAGATGCTGGTTGGACTCTACAATGAAAATACACACAACTTAAGTACATGCACAGCACGAAAGTGCAACATGTAAGAAAACACCTTTTTAACCAGGATAACAACTAGCTTATATCATCAGATATTGTCAACACAAGCGCAAAATACAAGGAGAACATTGACGGCTAACTAGCTAGCTCGTTGTTTGCACCAGACAATGTTGTTGTCTGTTCAAAGTGAACTTTCCACTGCTGGGATAAATAATGTAAAAGATGCATAATCTCACATCATATCACATCACTCACCATCCTCTATATGCTAATATCACGGCTTTCAGCTGCTAAAGTTGGGTGCTCCCGCGGCTGCAAATTCATTTCGGGCGGCTGCGTCTAGTTCCCTCTGGATTCTCTCATCAGCCGAAAGGCAAAGAAAACTCTGCTGGACCACGGTGTTGATTTCTGTGGGTCTGATTTCTGTGAAGCCATTCAATCGTTGTTGTTTATACTGATGCTTGCTTGCTGGCTGGCTCGCGGATAAATCTTTGCAATTGGCGGATCGAGATTCTGTAAACTCTGCCTCAAACGCCCCTCTCATGACATTACGCCTGGAGCAATCAGTGGCCTTAAGTGTTTTTATGTCACATTTTCGGGTCAGTACGGTACGGTTAGAACCATTTTCCAGCAGGTCCCAAAAATCAGGACGGTAACCGTTACAGTCCCTAATGGAATAGCATACAAAGCGTACCGTACCGAACTGAACTAGGCCAAACTGACACTAGTGGAAAAGGGCCATAATGGGTTTGCCCTTGGTTCTAGGGCCACCTCTGATGAAAACTTACTCCAAATCTGTCCTTTCATTTTTGTGTAATACTGCTAATAGTTAAATAGACAAATTGCAGCAGTCAAATAACCTTCTTGGCAGAGGTGAGAAAAGTCACAAATCTACAAGAAAGTTGAGACAGTTGCAAATTTGAAAGGAAAAAAAAATGGAGGCTTTAGATAAGGTTTAAGCATGTATCTCACAGAGCAGTGAATGCTGACTAAATTTGCGATTCTTTTCTTTTTTTAGTTTTGTCAGGGTAAAAAGTTACAAAACAGTTTTTTTAAAGTTGCAAAGTTTTTCTTGTTTATTTACTTTTCTGCAAATGTTTGCAAAATAGTTGTACATGTTTGCAAATGGTTGGAGTATTGAATGCTGATGAACGCAATAATTTTTGGATTTGGATTCTGATGAATGTTAGTGAAAATCGAGCTAATATTTCATGGAGCGGTGAATGCTAAGGAACGTTCAATAATGCTGCACTTTTTGAGTTTCATCAGGACTGGTAAAAGCTATCGTGGGTTCGATCCCACCCCCTGACCATCGGTGACCCTTCTGGGTGGAGTTTGCATGTTCTCCCCGTGTCTGCATGGGTTTACTCTGGGTACTCCAGTTTCCTCCCACAGGTCAAAGACATGCAGGTTAGGTTAACTGGCATCAACTGGTTATTCTAAATTGTCCTTAGGTATCAATGTGCAAGTGAATGGTTGTCTGTCTTTCTGTGTTGACCCTACAATGGACTGGTGATCTGTCCAGGGTGTACCCTGCCTCTCGCTCAAAGATGCTGGGATAGGGTCCAGCCCCCCACGGCCCAAAAAGGATTAAGCGGTAGAAGATGGATGGATGAATGGATGGATGGTAAAAGCTTGCAGAACAGTTCACAGTTTTAAGGTATTGACATAATGGTTCTTAAACAGTTGCTAGAGTTCAGTACATGATAAACCAAAAAAAAACAAAAAAACTTTTGTGTATTTCATCCATTTGCAAACATTGGCAGAAAAGTACATTTGCCCCCCAAAAATGAACATTTTCTAAATTTATTGGTGTCAAGAAAAAATTTTGGGACCTAAAAAACTGTTTGTAAACTGTTTGGCAACCTTTTGGGAATTATGACGAAACCTTAAAATTGCTATGTTTGCCAGCATTCACTGCTCCGTGAGATACAGGGCTAGAATTCTTTTTGGTTGGGTAAGTAATGAACAATAGCAACTGTTTAAGAACCTTTTGAACTTTTTTAATCTGAATGCTGGTGAGGGTTTCCTCGTCCATTTTATAGGGTTGGGTCCAAGATTCACCTGACATTCACCTAGTGTTTTACCTGGAGTTGGCCAAAGGTTGTAAACATTCCCAAATCATGGCAAAAGAATGGCAAATGGTTGCTAATTGTCACAAACACTGTTGCTAAAGCTACAGTTAGAATTACCCTTATGTACAGCTGCGAACACCGTACAAACAATTTTTGGACCATTTCATAAGGCCTTCTTAAGGCGGCTGTAGGAGAATCCAACATTCGTAGACCATTCGTAACTTTGTGGCCAGGTCAGTGGTCTTGTCCAAGATTTCTACAAATGCCCCACGAAAACCCCTCATCATTGGGTGGCTGTACGAATGTCTTAGAAACAATGTAAGAAGTACGCAAGATGTTGGCCGTAAGTATTCATCAAGAGCACCTTAAGTTGTTCTTGACAACCCCTTACAGCGGTCGTAGGAAACGCCGTACAAACCCCTGTTCGTACGAGGATTTGTACAGTGTGCATAAGGTGGTAGTGAGGCAACATTCCCGTGAATGTTGCCAATTGTTGCAAAACATTGTAAATGACACTAATGACAGAGACGAACCCTAATTTTTATGAACAAAAATCAAAAATTGCAACCTTCTCCAGCATTTACCACTCCATGAGATACATGCTTTGGGATCTGAACAATCAAGTGAATTTTAGCATTTTTCTGGATATTGGCCAAAGAATGCTGTAAATGTCTCTTTCCTTCGATGAAGTTGTGAAACCCTGATCTAAATCCAGTCAGCAAGTCACAGTGAAAATTTTCAAAAAACCCTACTGATATCAAACCTCAAAAAAGGCACTGACACAGAGACATCTGTTCCCTCAGTCTCATTTCCCTTTGTGTCACATTTCCATCTTTTCCCTCTTTTAGTAGTCTGACCTTATTTCTCACTCGCACGACTTCTCATTGCCTTCAATGCTGCTCGCTCTTCTCTTCACTCTGCTGATGGGAGAAACCTACAGTGCTTTCATTTCTAATCTAACCCATTTTTTTTTCTCCCCACTTAGAGAGTACATTCTCCATTCCTTCTTCCACCCTGCCTGCCCCCCCCACACACACACAAACACACACTATCAAAAATAGCACACATCTATGATGTTTAAAATCAAGTGATGTCTCTTTGATTCTATGCATGTTTTCAGTCTGTGGTCGTCTTCTTTGGTGTATGTGGGCTGCATGTCTGTATGCATTTGTCATTCTGCATTAGCCGACCCATGCATTTTTCGCTGCATGCCAGCCCACTGAGTACATGAGAGATTCAATTACATGCTGTTTTCAGGGCAAACACAAACATACACACTTGAAAACCTTTAAATTGCTCTGGTTCACCTCTCTGTGAGTTCTTGCATGGCTTACTGCACTACAGCAACGCCTCTAAAACGATCCTTTCTTCATTTGTTACTTCTCCTTCATCATCATCTTAAACCTGTTTCCTTCCATGGAAAATTTTGCATCTTACATCTATTCTCCCATTTTGCCATTGTATTTGTCTTTTTTCTTGCACCGTTGCCATGTCTTGTGTTTGTAGCTGTTTCTCAGTGCTGAAGAAAAAAAAAAAAAGTTCTGTTAGACTTGATTGAAATTGTGGACAAAACAGGACCAGACCTCATCATTCCCTTTAACTTTAAACCCTACCCCACAGTAGCACATATATCATGGCCTGTCTTTCCAGAGTTCTGAATAAATTTGAGAAACAAATCTTTTGTTAAGTCCATCCTTCAGAATCTCTTGTAATGCCTGTTCTGCTTTACTGCTATGAACAGCACCCCAAGTTTGTGTACTTACACTCTAACTTGTAGACTAGGCCCAACTAAACCAGTGTAAATACAGATAACAAGCCTACAGAGTAAGCAGAGTGCGTGAAGGGCTACTTTAATCAAGATTAGGTTGTGTGCGAAAATGGCGTGGGGTAGCTTTAAACCTGTAGGGTGTATAGCTTTAAACCTTCCTTAAAATAAGCAAACAACTGGGTATATTTCAAAAAGGCCATAATTTATTTAACCACTGGTCAGCAGAAGGAGCCAAACTCAACGTTAATAGTTTCAAAACATATAACACAAAATCATTAAATATCTGTTGGGCAAACAACATGCAAGCAGGGAAGAAAAGAAAAAAAATGTTCAAAAGTGGGAAAAGGCAATAAATCACAAAATTGGTGGATCCACAAAACAAATAGAACTCTTAATAAATTTAAGCCGGCAAATCTTATTAATTTATAGGTCTATATAGGTCACTACTCGGTAGTGAGTGATAATCAAGAGGTATTGCAGGCCTGTTTTAATATTAAACTGCCACTCCAGTGGCTCAGTCAAAATGGTGGCCACCATTAACAACCTTGTGGGGCGAGGCGGGGTACTCACCCATACCAGAGTTACCATCTGTAATGGTGGACCACGGGGAGCAACCTCAGTGGAAGAAGAAAGTGGCGCGACAATGACAAGGGGACTCAGGGACAAATCCAGCAATGTTCTCAATGAGAAAAGAAAAAAAAAAAAAAACATCCAGCGAGGTCCTCAGCGGGTCGAGTAGTCAGGGATATTCCAGCGCTGTCCTCAGCGTTGGCGGAGATCCTCCATTGCAGGGTAACTTGGCCAAACTCAGACCCTGGCAGCGCCTCCAACGGGGACGTTGGCTCGGTGGGAACATGGCACCCACTGAACAGTTCACAAAAACAGAGGTCACAGAAGAGCAGCACTCCTTAACAAGGCGCTCTAAACGGCAGTACAATCCAAAAGGTCTCTGTGGTGAGCCAAAGTGCCGGGAAAACAGCTTTAGCTAGCTTAGCAGGTCCAATGGTCGGCGTCCAGAGGCAGCAAAAGACACAGTTTACTCCGGGAGCGGCCGCCGGCCAACTGAAGAAAAACCTTTAAGTCCAGAGAAAACTCTCAGAAACCACCACACAACTCCCGCCCCCCAACAGCAAAAGCCAATCACAGCATTAAAACACTAATATTGTCCTTGATTGACCAGTAGGCAGCGAATAGGAGGTAGGTATATAATAGTGACCCATTTATGTGAACTAGTAAATATGAGTTTCTGTAGAAAATTCAAGAAAAAGACTAAAACACTATATGTAAAGCCTATATTAAAAACAAACACACAAACAAAAAAAAAAACAAGAATGTTACTATTTGTGAACAGGAAAAATAATAATACTAATGTAGCAATACATCCGCAGATATGTGAAAAATATTACAGTGTATTGTATTTAATATTATTCAAGGGTTATTTAGAAGTTATGTGCACACTTATAACAATAACCCAAGGGGTTACACTCTGATCCAAGGGTAAATCCTAAATGGATGGCCCAGTGATTTTCTCACTGTGCTAGATGGCTCAAGTTGGATACCTGACAACCCCCATCCCAGTGAGGGGAAGCCTTGATGGGGCCTTGATGGGGCTTGATGACAGCATCAGCAGCTCTGTGTTCACAAGCAGCTGGCGAACAGCAAATCCCCAGAAATCCAAAGTCAGTGAAGGGTGTAGCCTTTCTTCCACAAAGTCCTGAAAAGAGGCTGTGCTGACATTAGAATTTGTCAGCAGAGAGACAAAGAAAATGAGGATGGTATTAGGGAAGATTGAGCTGAAAGGAGCTAATCAGAGACGTGGAACATCCCAGTCCTGCTCTTCACAAAAAGGCCAATCACTGTCAATTACCAAAGTAAGCAAGAGGGAGTTGAAAGGAGTGTGATGAGGACAGAGGAGTTTCTGAACTCTCACTTGCTGCAATTACTGTTACTGAAAGGCTGCAGTGAAAAAGAATGAAAGTATCAGGGCCTTAAAGCTGCAGGGTTCAATTGCTGCCATTAACTAGTCACAGAGTGGCAGAGTACAGAAGGATTTCTGTGTCTTAGACCCTCTAACAGTGGTTAACTTCAGCCAGTGATGTTTGATGTTTTAACCTCTTGTGGTCTACTGTTCATTTTCAGTTGTTGTTACAGCTATTGTTAACTTTTTGACTCAACCTAAATTCAAGTGTGGTTATTAGGAATTGAGATGATTTTCTGGACAATAAAATAAAATTTTCTCCCTTTTACTGGCAACTTTTAGCATAAAATACCCCCCCCCCCACACACACACACACAAAGGCAACTGTGCAAACAGGACGATTGCAAAACTGCAGTCATGTGAAAAAACAGGATACCATATGAAGCAGCGTTTTTCAACCAGGTGGTCCATGAGAGAACATTCAGGTTTGGTGGGAAATGTCTAATTTCTCTTCTTAATTGGCTCTGAAAATTGCTAAGATTTTCATTGGGAGTGACAAGGAGGGACAGGATTAGAAATTAGTATATCAGAGGGACAGCTCAGGTTGAGCGGTTTGGAGAAAAAGTAAGGGAGGTAAGGCTGAGATGGTTTGGACTCGCGCAGAGGAGGGATAGTGGATATATTGGACAAAGGATGCTGAAAATGGAGCTGCCAGGCAGGAGGAAAAGAGGAAGACCGCAGAGAAGATTCATGGATGTAGTGAAGGAAGACATGGAGATGGTTGGTGTTACAGAGGAAGATGAAGGGATAGGATGAGATGGTCCACTGTGGAGACCCCGGAAGGGAGCAGCCAGAAGAACAAGAAGCAGGAGAAAAAGAATTGGTTCCAAAAACTGCAAACAGTTTGCCATTGTTTTGCACTGGCACCTGCACTGGCTGCTGCTTTTTAGCAGGCGGCAGCACCAACACAATCCTTCCTCTTCTTCCTCTCGACAGAAAATTCTCCCCCCATGGCCACCTTGTATCTTCAGGTTCAGGTTCAGGTTCAGGTTACTTTATTTGTACCCGTAGGTAGATTTGTTTTGCAGTCAGGTGACATCCATATTTACAAACCACAGTTACATTCAAAATAAACACAAACACAGGCACACATGAAGCTGACTATAAACATGATAAAAATACTCAAGGCTCCATCAATCAGGATATAAGACAAAGAGATGAGAGAAAAAACAGAGATGAGAGAGAAGGGTCATATTAAAAAGTTAAAGACTAGTCAAAGAGGTTAAAAACTCAAAAGTCTAAAACCCAATAATGTTATGAGCCATCCATCCATCCATCTTCTT
Source organism: Pholidichthys leucotaenia (assembly GCA_020510985.1). Taxonomy (NCBI): domain Eukaryota; kingdom Metazoa; phylum Chordata; class Actinopteri; order Cichliformes; family Pholidichthyidae; genus Pholidichthys; species Pholidichthys leucotaenia. The sequence goes on from CM035841.1 coordinate 242,459,498, forward strand.
CCGTGCTATTATTATTCGCGCTCGGGCCAGCCATCATTCCTGTAAGGTCTTGACAGTGGCGTTATTATCCTGGCTCTCCGAGCTCTTATTGTGACAGTGCTCGGGGAGACTTCCGCTCAGCTGTCAAAGCCTGAACAGCTGTTTTCCATTTGCGGTCGTTAGCGGCCGGCTTCTTTAGCCGACGCCAGCGGCTGCATCCTTGCATTAGTGTCCGTCTCTGATCGTCGAAGCGATCGTGTTACATGGATTATATTCCACTGCCCGTCTGTGGTGTGACAGTCTTATCCTGAGGACCCGTGAGTGAGCTTGTTAGCCTTACGCCTCCCTGTGTTTAGACTATGTGTTATCGCCTCAGCGGCTTGTATTATTGTGATTTTCACCATGAATAAAGACACTAACACAACTCTCTGGTGACGGTGTGGCGTCTTATGGTGGCTCGCGAGGGCCACCGCAACTCAAATAAAAAACCTACAAAAATAAGTAAATATAAAATGAAATTAATAGGTAACTAAATTATGTGCAATATATTGTTACAACTTGTTCAACTCTTTGACAGCAGCAGGAACAAAGCTGTTTTTGTAGCGCTGTGTTTTACTTTTTGGGACAGCAAACCTCCGTCTTGAGGGAAGAAGCTGAAAGTGGCAGTGCAAAGGGTGGGAGTCATCATTTAAAATGGAGGTAGCAATCCTCTGTACCTGTCTGGTGTACAGGGATGTCAGGCTCAGCTGTGACTCACCAAGCAAACGACTGGACCATCTAACTACCTGATCTAAGGATTTCCTCTGTTTCAGTTTTATCTGACCAAACCATGACACTAAAGAAAAGGATAAAACAGATTCAATAAAAGCCCGATAAAACGTAATTATGGTTCGGTCAATTTGGAAGCGTGCAAGTTTCCTTAAACAATGCAAATGTTGCTGACCCTTTTTGCACACCCTTTCACAGTTCTCTTCAAAGTTTAAACTACTATCAATAATCGTCCCAAGATATTTGTAGGATTGTACACATTCAGTGGTATGGCCTTTTAGTACGGTGACTTCGTGCCTGGGAGTTTTCCTCCTAAAGTCAATAATCATATCTTTAGTTTTTGTCGTATTCAGCTGCAGGTAGGAATCCTCACACCAGTGAACAAAATCATCAACTACTGGGCCGTGGCCACTCTCACCATCCTGGAGGAGACTGACAATAACTGAATCATCAGCTTACTTTATAATGTGTCTGTTGTCATGTCTGCTCCGACACATGTTTGTGTACAGGATGAAGAGTAGTGGTGACAACACACACCCCTGAGGAGAGCCAGTAGAAGAGCACTTTTGATCAGACAATGTACCATTGACCCTTACTCTCTGTGTCCTGTTGGTTAAAAAATCCAGAATCCAACCCACCAGATTATTGCTCAAATCAAATTGTTGCAGGAGCCTTTCAACTAAAATATGAGGTTGGATTGTATTAAAGGCGGAAGAAAAGTCCACAAATAAAAGCCTGGTGTGTGTGTTCCATTAAAATCCAGCTGTATCTGCCACGGGGATTAAAAAAAAGTCTACCACACCATGTGGATAGGAAAATGCAATCACCCCCTTAGAAATGGCATCCCGGCATCGGCTGGGAATCCCGGGAACCAGGAGCATTCCAATGATTCCATCCCCCAGTCCAGGCTCCAGGGTGGGGCCTCAGTAACCTGATACCAGGCATGGTACACTGACTCTCCATCATGAGAGTCTATTGGACCACAGCACAATGAGCTCTGAGATACTGTCCATCACAATAACCCAGAGCTCATGGTGACCTCATTAAATATCTTTGTCTCTCAAATACAACCCCAGTTCAGGTGAAGTTGAGATGTTGTGTAAAATGTAAATAAAAACAAAATACAGTGATTTAAAAATCCTTTCATTTTTTATCTTTCATTATATTCAGTTGAATACACTATAAAGACAAGATATTTTAAGGGGTCATTGACTGAAAAATGATGTGTGTTTTGTCCATAACTGATGGTAAATGAGCACACGGTTGTTTATAGTTTTACTGAGCTTTATCACATAAATAATCAATGTATATAAAGAGGCTTACGGCATCTGCCCTGCTGACCAGGTGGCTCCCCGACGAAAGAGACAGAGCCTCTTCCGCCCATACCTTTATACCAGGGGCGGCGTCACCACCAGAAACTGGCAGTAGCCACCCCGTCTAACTCATGACCAACCTGGCTGCCATCTTACTGATACAGCCGGTTTACATACACAACATCCCCCCCCTTCAAAAAATGATAAGCACACAGATAGAGCCCCCCAAAAAATGTGTATCTCGACTCACGCACTAAAATACGATAATCACAAAACACATAAACGATCTATCCATGCACACAACTAACTGGGGGGCCGGGTAGACTACTGGCACCCCCACACGGCTAGGCGGATTATTCTGCCGCCGAACACAGAACTGAGCCATGTACCTAATAGAATAAAACAAAATAAAACCAAAATAACCCCAGAACAGCTCCACATATATCACACAAACATAAGACAAAGACTAGCTACTGGCGGCCTCCCCCCCAACACCCTCACACACTGGGCACCATAAAACCATTGGGTATGTAAACAAATTAACAGGGTCAAATATACCCCACCACCCCAAAGCGGGCACATAACCAATATCCTAATAAAATTTCTAATCACAAAAAATAGCACATAATTTACTCAAATGAATTTACACAGATGAGCCCCACTGGTCAAAATTACACAAATCAATACCATAATTACCGTAGAAAATTTACCATACAAAGAGCTCAAAATTTCCAAATACCCATAATTTCTCATAGTTTCACACACTTACATTTTTTGAATTTCACCAGGGTACCAACCAGTAACAGGCAAACAAAAACGGAAAAGAAAACAACCGGACTGAGCAGAAAAGACAGACAAATAAAATAAAATAATTCTCTCAGTCCTCCGGCAGGTCTTTTCCCCGACGCCTCCGTCTCTTGACCTCCGGGCTTCCCTTGCGTTGTCCCATCTCCTCCACCTTGCACAGCTCATTCGGGTGCCTACAGGTCTGGTCAGACAAGTGCAGAAACCCGTCACTCTGTACGGCCTCCACTCGAAGCCGCTTCCTCCCATTGAGCTGCTCTTGCGAACCTTTTTCTCCTCTCATCCAGGCCTCAACCCTCAGTCACACCAGATCGCCGACCTGCAGGGGGGCCCGTGACTTCTTCCACCGATGATGATGGGTCTGACTGGTCTCCACCAATGGTTCGGTCGACTCTTGGGCCCAGTCCGTATTATCCATGGTTGACCAATCTCCCGAGCGATGAAACAAACCGCTCACTCGTCCTACTCTTCATAGACCCAGCGTGGGCACCTCGTCCTTACAGGCTGCCCATGAGGTCCTGTCGTGCCAGTCCGTGCCCCCAGTTTGGGCATCAGACAGACTGGCATCGGGTCCTACCCATGGCATCCTTGCATAGCACCGAACGTGCTCTCCTTCTTGATTCATGTCCAACCAGTCGCTTCACTGTGAGCATGTTCCGCTAACTGGTCCCGAATCATTTCTTCCTCTAGGTGTCCAAACTCACATCCCCTCACCAGCCTGCGGAGCCCAGCCACAAACATTGATACTGGCTCCCCCAGACGCTGGTGGCGCTGTCGAAAACGGATGCATTGGACCATGACGCTATCACCAGCTCGAAAATGGCACGCCATTAATTCCACCACGCCACTGAAACTGTCAGCCCCAACCAGATTGTCCAACACTGTCTGCCCCTCAGTCCCCTCAGTATGGATTAACACTGACCTCGCACGGAGCCTCTCACGCTCACCGAAGTCCAAGACCACAAGGTAGTTAGTAAAAGACGAGAACCAGCGAGGCCATCGCATGGACGGCGTGCCTGAGGCCTCCAGAAATGGCCGAAGTGCAGCACAAACGATATCCATTCCGGCTTTTACCTCATCGCCAAATGTTATATCCATGACTGATGGTAAATGAGCACACGGTTGTTTATAGTTTTATGGAGCTTTATTACATAAATAGTCAATGTATATAAAGAGGCTTGCGGCATCTGCCCTGCTGACCAGGTGGCAGAGCTTCTTCCGCCCACACCTTTATACCAGGGGCGGCGTCACCACCGGAAACCGGCAGTAGTCATCCCGGTCTAACTCATGACCAACCCGTCCGCCATCTTACTAATACAGCCGGTTGACATACACAACAATGAGTCTATACCCAGACAGCACACATACGTCTTGCTGACGTCAGATATATTGGCTACCTGATCTATAACGTCAGATAAGCATCTGCTTTAGATCTGCATTTTCCCAGCCCTCAGTGAGAGCAGCAATAGGTCTGCCCATCACCTGATAATCCGATGCTGCTCTGTGCACTTTTGTCTCAGCTTGGCTTGTAATCTAATCCTCATCTCAGAGGCTGACCCCACCCACAGTCAGCTCATTAAAGCAGCAGCTGTTCAGCTTTCAATCTGCACAGTTTTTGCTGGTCATTTGTGGATTTACTTGGAGGGAAGGCCGTGTTCATTTTGGGTAAGTAGCCATCCATTTGATAAAATATATTGTATATTTTTTTGAGTTGTGACATTTAATATGACAGTAAAATTGTTTGCAAGTCAGAACAGTCAGTATGTCATACTTTGGGGACTGCTGAAGAACCCGTTTGTACCAGCAAATAACTGCTATGAATTCTCATTAGCTGTTAGCTGATTTTGCTAACTTGGTCAGTTATGGTAGAAGTATTTTAGCAAGGTATTGTCATGAATGTCATGAGAGGTGAGACCCACAAGCTGAACTGTGAGTTTGTGATGTTTATTGAAAATAACAAAACATAAGTTCAAACCGTGCTCTTAACAAAAACACAAACAACAAATAAACTTACTGATGAAGCACACCAGAGTGAGGCAGGGCTCTGGTGGAGATGAGGAGAAACTCAAACAAGACTGCGGCAACAAGAAATGAAAATAACTGCCGTAAAATAGGGTCAAAAACAATTTACATAAGTAACGGCAGGTGTGGGTCACATGAGCGGGCAGAAGGAACCAATGATTCATAATAGGACTAGCTGGGGGCAATGAGAGGAGAGCAGCTGAAGCTGACAGGGGCGACGCCCACACGAAGCACAAAACCCAGAAACGCCCTTGGCAGCTGTCAACCCAACAGTAAAGATCTAAAAAATACAATATCAACAAATGCAGACTGACATATAAATATAAATTAATACAAAATAAAAGTGAAATAAAACTAAAACATAAATAGGAAAACAGCAAACAGTGCAAGAATACAGAAACCCCAAAAGCACAAAATACAACAAATATATAAATATAAAGAAAAAGCCATGAGACTGAGCAAGGCTGAAACCTCCTGTTCTTAACACATGACAGAGCCCCCCTCTCAAGGGGTGGATGGATACCAGACACCCCAGGGTAACATCAACAGAGAAAGAAAGAACCCCCCCCCCCCCAATAGAAGCACAGCAATAACCCACTCCGGATGGGTGGTGGGGGGAACAGCGTAGGAGGGAACCAAACAAAAACCCCACTCAGGACCCACACCAGGCAAACCCCAACTCCTCTAAGCCCCCTGGACCGATGAGCTGGGCAGTTCAGGAGGGCGACCAGAGTCCCAGACCCGCCAGATGGCATGATGGAACGAGTCGGGTGTCCTCCCACAGAACATGGGCCACTCAACTCCGTAGCACAGCCTGTCAGGTGGTCTGCCAGAGTTTTTCAACCACCTGAACAGAAGGGGTGGTCCAGGAAGTGGCTGCCAAATGGGAAGTGCTAATTGTGGGCACAATAAAGGAGTCAGGGGAACCATGACGATGTCAGGAGAAGGGGGGGCACAACAGTGTCAGGCAGAGGAGGGGGGACCACGACGCCTTCGGACTATCCTGTAGCACTTTCGGTGATCCCGTTCTGGGACATTGCAGCACCCGCAGTGGCTCCGGGCTGAAACGGCGCTGCACCTGCTGTGGCTCCGGGCTGGGCCATAGCTGCACCCATGGTGGGCCCGGGCTAGGCCATAGCTGCTCCCTCGATAGGCCCCGACTGGGCCAAAGCTGCACCCACAGTGGGCCCGGACTGGACCATAACTGCACCCTTTGTGTGCCCTGAATGGGCCATAGCTGCACCCTCAGTGGGCCCGGACCTGGCCATAGCTGCACCCACAGTGGCCCCCAGGCTGGAGCGTAATGCACACAGCAGGCCCACACTGGAGCACAGCACCCAAGTAGGTTTCAGGCTGGGGCGCAGCACCCACGCTGGTCCTCGACTAGGACACAGTACCTATGGAGATCCGGACTGAGGAGGAGCTGCACTCACGGACGTCCTGGGCTGGGACGGAGCACCCATGGCGACCTCAGCCAACAGGGATGCAGCACCCTTGGAGGTCCCAGGCTTGGATGGAGAACCCGCGAAGACCTAGCACCCATAGAGTTCCTGGGCTGGGATGGAGCTCCCGCAATGAACTCAGCAGGAAGAGCTGGACAATCCTCGGTGACCCTGGAGGAAAGCTCAGGCAAGAGAGACAGAGAAACAGGGTCAGGGTCACCGGCAGAAGTAGAGCTTGGCGAGGTGAGCTCAGGTGCAGCTGATGGCTACACTTGGCTCTCCCCACCAAGAGCCCGACAAGATCTCTCCAAAATTGAGACAATGAAAACAAAGGAGAGCACTTGCCTGAGCTTGAGTTCCACAGCCGTCCAGGACTCTGTCGATCCAGGCGATGATGTTTTAGGTCCGATCCTCTGGAGAGCCAGCTCAAACTCTGTTGTGGCAGCCCCAGCAGCAGGCATGATGGGTGATGAAGTCCTGAGACCCCCCAGTGATGTGACCCACGCAGGTGGCTCGCCCTGGGTGGTGATAGGAGGTCGACTTCCTGCTGGTGCTGAATCCTGCTCAGCTGAAACCCGGGGATGCTCTTTCGTCAGCGCAGGTGTTGACTCGAACTCAGCGCTCACCCTCCGTCCAGAGCGTGGCTGCTGGGCTGGAACCAGGTTCTCTGGGGCTGCAGGCTCCTCCAACATCCAGCGGCTCAATCCTGGGGCCGGCGGACAGTCAGGGGGCAGAGGAGGAGACACGGAGAGAGCAGGTAAAAAGTTTATAGCTGCAGCAGGCAGTGAGGACTTAGATGACTTAATTGGCTGAGCCTCACCACTGGGAATCAGGCAAGGTATTCATGTGTCACTGATAGAAAATGGAAAAAAAACAAAACAAAAAACACTTGTTTCCCTGGGGCGTGATGTTCTCTGCTGCAGTTGGGTGGAAAACAGCCCTCTCCGTGACTTCAGCGGACGTGGGCCCCTCAGTGGAACGTGGTGATGCTGCCCCTGCAGACACGGTGATGGGCAGAGCTTGGAAGGAAACAGTCAGCCTCTCAGCAGCGGGAGGAATCGCCGAGGGGAAGCAGGAAACAGCAGCTGCAGAAAGAAAAGAAGCTAGTGGGACAGGCGGAGAGGAAAAACACTGAGAATCCACTGCTAAGGGAGTTTTTTGCTTCGGCGAAGGGGAAGTTGCTCCCTGAGAGGGCTGAGTATTCCTCCGGTGGCCCGGAGCTGGATGGTGGTGTCATGGAGCTGGTGGAGCTGGAGCAGGAGTGGGCGCATTGGAGTTGAAGCAGGGCGTCTTCCGCGGACCATGGTTCTGTGTGGGCACTGGGTTCGCTGGAGATGGACCCCACATCAGCCCAGGGAAAGATTGTTGCAGCACAGAGACTGTGGCCAACAAGTCCGCTAACTGGGCATACCTCCACAACCCTGAGTGTGTCTCGACAATGCCGGTCGCCACATCCACATTCTCCCAGATCTTCTTTGGGCTGTGGGAGGTAAGGGCTTCATCTACAAATCCCTGGATAAATTTGGCTGCCCATTCTTCCTCCACGCTCGGGGATCCCGCTGCCAATCTCCGTCTGACTGTCGGAGATCATCGTGCTGGGGACATGATTTGCTCCACAAACAGGTGAGAGAAAAACAAAAACGGCCAAAAATCCACAAACTCACAGCAGCTGGGTTTTTTACAGATCATAGTCTTCTGTCATGATTTACCCTTCGGGGCAGAGAAGTGAGACCCACATGCTGAACTGAGTTTGTGAGGTTTATTGATACTATCAAAACATAAGTTCAAACAGTGCTCTTAACAAAAATACAAACAACGAATAAATATACTGATGAAGCGCACCAGAGTGAGGCAGGACTCTGGTGGAGATGGAGAGAAACTCAAACAAGACTGCGGCAACAAGAAATGAAAATAACAGTCCTAAAATAGGGTCAAAAGTAACTTACATAAGTAACGGCAGGTGTGGATCACATGACCGGGCAGAAGGAACCAATGATTCATAATAGGACCAGCTGGGGGCAATGAGAGGAGAGCGGCTGAAGCTGACAGCTGACAGGGGCGACACCCACACGAAGCACAAAACTCAGAAACGCCCTTGACAGCTGTCAACCCAACAGTAAAGATCTAAAGAATACAATATCAACAATTGCCGACTGAAATATAAATGTAAATTAATACAAAATAAAAGTGTAACAAAACTAAAACATAAACAGGAAAATAGCAAAAAGTACAAGAATACAGAAACCCAAAAAACCCAAAATACAACAAATATATAAATATAAAGAAAAAGCCATGAGACTGAGCAAGGCGGAAACCTCCTGTGCTCAGCTCATGACAGATATTTAACAAATGTATGCCTGTTTTGGGCCAGTTAATATTTAAACTGAACAAATTTTCCCCAAATGGACTGCATTTCGTTCTGTGTTTGATTTAACACTACACTGCAGCTGTTGTTAGCTATTAGCTGCTAAATGCTTTACAGGCCTTCACAACACGGCAAGGCTTATTCCGGTAAATTAGGTAACTTGATGACTTGTTTAACATCCACATTAACCTGTACTAGGAAAGTAGGTATGTGGCCATATAATTTGCAGTGCAACTTAAAACCGCTAGGAGCAGTTTATGTCAGTGGCCACAGTCCTGAGGAAAAAATGTCTTCATCATGTTTTTATTTAGACCCTCTATCATGAGCAGCGGGAGCGCGCCCCTCCCCTCTAGTCCCATCTCCTCCAGCTCATCACGGAACTTGAGGCAGAAGACACACCTGCACCCGCTCATCAGCCAGCGTACTTAAGGAGGTTCCCTCCACGCAGTCTACGCTGGCTCGTCTGGGTATACCGCCTGTCCTACGGACTAGCTATTAACCGGAATCGTTAACACATCGTTAACCTCCTTGTTCTCCTTCCTTTCAGGTTGCTGCCACCGTGCAGGTGTGTTCTCGGGACTGCGCACGCTCTCCTGCTCCACCGCACAACCCATCAGTAACTTCTCCCTGGTCAGGCACCATCAGCTTCACTACTCCCCCCTACCCTACTGGTTTGTCTATTCCCCGCTGGGTCCTGCCGGTCATCCCTGGATTTTCCAAGTAAGTGCCAATTTGGCTCGCCCATTTTCCCCTTACTCCACTCCTCAGCTCACGGCTCTCGTCTTCTCTCTGCAGGTCCATTTCCTCTGGTGAGTGACTGTTTCTGTAGCTGTGCAGCGCTGTGTTTTGAGATTAATAAAACTGCCAAACGTGCCCCTCTGTGGTTCATCCTGTGTTTGGCATCATGCGTGTGAACTGTCAAAAACTAACACGTCATGACACCCTCAGATACTTTCTGACCAAATGTAATAATACCTCTTGATTACATGGATTTAATAGGTCTAAAACCCGCAACCCAGAACATAAAAAAGGAGAGCATGGGAGGGAAACTGAGGCAAAAAAAACAAACAAAAAACAGTGCTGTTGGTAATTAATATTTCTGCATATATTATACTGCTATAGCCTTGTCTACCTAAGCATGTGTAGACTGAACCTGGTGGACTGCATGGAGGAAACCACCAGATTGGCTCAACAGGCAGGAAGGCAGACCCAGCAAAGCATTGTGGAGCGCAACTAGGGCACAGTGAGACACAGGACACTGCTGGCCATCAACTGCACCCTAACCTATCTCCAGCCATCTTGACTACGTCTTGCCACTGGATCAAGATAGGCCGGGACGAGAGAGAGAGAGAGACTGATGACCCTGTTCAACTCTCCCTCACTTAAATCAAATTCATCCACAAGTGAAGACATCACCCCCCCCCCCCCCATTTCCTTCACCTCTGCCCGACCTGTGGCAGTGCCTTCCATGCCCGCATCAGACTGATCATCCGGACACACCGCACCCAGTCCTCTTCCCTGTGATGTCCTTGGTCATAGTCAAGAATGACGGACGAACAGCAACACTGCTATAGCAGGTTACTGTTGTTTTAAATATTTTTTTCATTAACTTTTTTCTTCATTTTCTAATTTATGTTATATTTTAATTTATTTTTTCCTCTTGTCAACTTTTCAATCTCTGAAGCTCTGTGAATTACATTAATTTATAGGAAAGGAGCTCCATGAATAAAGATTTATTGATTGAAACTATAGTTAAAGTTTTCTAATTGCATTAACTTTAGTTACATTATCTCCATCTGATATCATTGGTAAACTTTTTCAAGACTACTCAGATTTTTGAGGAAATACCTTAAACCACTTGTAACTAATCTCCTAAACTTGTGGGTTTTTTCCTCACACATTTTTACTACTTTTCATAAATGTGCAATTTTTGTTCATCAATGTTGAACATATTTGTGATAAATTTAACATTTTTCATGCAGATTTGCACCTTTTTGCCAACAAATTTGCAACTTTTTGTCATGAAATAAAAATCATAGATTGGCAGTGGATGTGCCCCATTTAAACTATCAGAAATCCCATGACTTATTTTAATTGCAGCAACATGACTACAGAATATGGCTTCCTTCTTGTGCTTTTCTTAAAAGGTGAAGAAACCAGCAGCAGCACCAGATTTAAAATCACTTGATCATTGTTTTCAGTTATCAATAGATTGACTGTAAAAACACTCATGAGTTACAGTCCTACAATCTGGATAATTTTCCTTATAGTTGAAGTTTGTAACCATGTTTACAACTAGTGTCATGAATGGCCCCTTTGGGCAGAGAGGAGACACCCACGCGCAGGACTGCAGTTTGTGAATTTATTAAGAAAAATACAAAACACAACATCCAAAACCGTGCTCAACACTAAATCCAAAAGACTAGCAAAGGAAACTTACAATTTACCATACCAGAAGAAGAGCTGGTTCTGGTGGAGATGAGGGTGAAGAACGTAAGACTCCGGCAAGGAGGAATGAGCATGACAGCCCTTAAATACAGCTAAACACAAATGAAACAAATGAGGACAAGTGCAAATGACATGAGTGGGATGGAGAGAAAATGACAATCAGCTGTGAGTCATGAGGAGACAGAGCTGACAGTTTGACAGGAGCACCGCCCACCGCCAGGCAAAAACTCAGAAGTGCTCCTGACAACTGCAACTCCTAAGGGAGAAAGAAAAGTGGAAACAGATAATAAAACTACACTGAACGAAAACAGGAGAATAAATCATACAAAGAAACAATACAGATTATGTGAAAACAAACTAAAAAACATAACAGGCATAGAATTTCAAAATGCAACATTATACAAAAAAGGAAAAACAAAAAAGCAAAGAAACAGAGCATGATGAAATCCCCCTGTGCACAAATCGTGACAGCTAGTTTGATTTCTACATGTAAGTATTATCTTAAGGTAGTGCTACTTTTATGCACAATTTCTGGATATTCTACACACATTTGCTTGAATGTAGGGCTGGACAATAATTTGATTTTTAAATCAAAAGTCAAATTATTTGATTTGGACAGTATAAAAAAATAATTTTGTGAAAATCCATTGTCCTCTTCACAACAGTAAATATGGTAGTCTTCACCACTACCCCCCCCCCCACCCACCCTTTAAAGTTAATTTTATGAAAATTAAGTTGGTGCTTTAATGATCAGAAATGTGTGAATTCCACTGTATTTGAGCAATTTCCAATAGAGAATCATGTTTATTTTTTTGTTTGTCTGTTTGTTTTTTGGGGGGGCTGTATTTGAAATGATTGTCTTAAATCTGAAATAGTGAAAATCGAATGTGGCATGTATCACCTAGGCCAGGTGTCACCAACTAAAACTGCAAAAGTCTGATAAGTTGGTCCTCCTCCTCAGCCCAGGAGGATTAGGTGTGGCAATCTTTAGGCTCCTCATGCTTCGATTATGATTCAGAACTGCGACTTGATTCTAAAACCATTCTCAATGCATCTTGACACATTTTTTTCTCTTCAAGATTTTTCTCTTCCACTGTGTGACAACTTAGCCCTTTTAAAGCAAAGTATTTGCAATGACCCATGAGATTTACTTCCAACATCTTTTATTAAAATGAATGGAAGAGAAATTTGACACATGGTGGGCAGTGGTGGCCTAATGATTAGGGATGTGGACTGGTGAGCAGAAGGTTGCGGGTTTGATCCCTGGACCGGCAGGATTAGATCTGGGTGGGACAGATAACATAGCAGTGTTTGCCCCACCCTCCTTAACCCCACTGTGGTGCCCTTGAGCAAGGCCAAGCTGCTCAGTGGCCATAGGTCAATCTGTGGTTGTACTGGGCAGCTTCCTGGTGTGAAGGTGTAACTGTGTGAATGAACTGGGAGTCCATGAAAAAAGGAGGTTGCCTCTCAATGGAACTACCCTGTATAAATAAAGGTTAAATTAAAAAAATAAAAATAAAAACATGGACAAATTTATCGCAAAATGTGCTTTTAAGAATTGACATTCTTTCAGAAGACCACAGCTGTCTCCAGACAGGCCAGGATCATTTAACTTCCTTTCACACATTATTTTTATTAAGCTTGTGTTTTAGCTGGTTTTAGCTCTATATTATTTTTTAAATAAAAAAAAATAAAATGAATTCTTTGTTCAGTGTCAAGCAAAACGTATTATAAAATTTTATAATACAGGAGAAGACTAAATGTGTGTCTTGACACCAAATTAATAGGTCTAAAATTCTAAAATCTACAACTAAAATCCTAAAAATGTTTTATAGGAGAACACAAACTAAATTGTATTGCATTTAAAAGAAGATTACAATCTAAAAACAAAACTTCACAAAAAGTCCAGCTCTATACAGTATTTTCAGTGCAGAAAAAACTGTTTCAAACTAAGACAAAAAAACGGACACAAAATATAATTCGACACGAGGGAATTCCTCGACATTTTTTTTTAATCCCAAGAGTAAACTCTGTTGGATGGAGCTGTAACTCCTGGTTACAGGGAGACCGGAGGTGGAACTTTTTTTATGTTCAGTAACACATGGAACTTTTGCAGAGTTTTTAACGTGTCGGCCTCGTGTGTGTTTGGGGGGGGGGTGCACCCACAGCAAACCTGTCTGATTTTGCAAGCCGCTCTCTGGAGTGGTTGGAGCCGCAGAGAGTGGCATTCGTGGTACAGCGAAGAAGGCAGTCTGCAGCAGGACTCAGGAGGAGAGTGCCCATGGGTTTGTGCCATGCCATAATCTGTCAGACGGATGCAGCAGTTCACTTCCACTTTTTCCGCTTTTTACCCCACCAAAATAAAACGGACTCCCTTTTCCCCAAATTGTATCAAAAGGCTTTGGGTTCAGGACGGAGAACTTTCGGGGTCCGGATCTGGACCGGAGTCCACCAGTTGGTGACCCCTGACCTAGTCCTTCTCGAAAGATATTTTTTGTACTTTATCCTTGCCTGTGGCTATCCACTGGAGTTGCAGCTGCAACCAACATAAGGATAATGCATTTAGACATGCTTTATGTACATGGATTGTGGTACAGTCAGGGAGCGCTGGGTCATTTCATTTGTCATGTACAATTTTATTACCTTATTTATCCTGTTATTTCACAAGTTTACCTCACATCTTAATTATACTCCAGTTCTTTCAATGTTCTTTGAAAGTGTTTAATGTTTTTTTTTTTTAATAATGGCTCTTCAGCTTACTTTTGTCTCTACCTTTCACCATTTCCTATCAGCTGCCCTGCAAGAAAGGTAAATGCCACTCATATTTACATTAGAGTGCCATTTAGTGGCACTAATTGTGCCACTAAATGTGAAAGCCAGTGGTTAGCAGTGCTTACCACTGGCTGCACGGTGGCGCAGTGGTTAGCACTGCGGCAGCACAGTTTACCCTTGGCCGGGGGATCGTGGGGATCCCCCGGCCCCGACCAACAGTGATCTGTGTGGAGTTTGCATGTTCTCCCCGTGTATGCGTGGGTTTACCCTGGGATTTCTCCGGTTTCCTCCCACATGCCAAAAACATGCACGTTAGGTTAATTGGAGACTCTAAAGTGGCCCTTTGTGTGAATGTGTGTGTGAATGGTTAAAGGGATGGCGCCGTATTGTGGCTGCTTCATCCATCCAGGTGGTGGATGACCCTTAATTTCTGTAAAGCGTCTTTGAGTGTCTATGATAAAGCGCTATATAAATCTAATGCATTGATTGATTGATTGATTGATTAGAGTAGCTACATTTGACATTTCAGTGTTTCCATACATTGGCTTATTTTTGACATGATTTTGGGCTTAAAATGACTCAGCTTATGACACAGAACCACCACAGACACAGAACATGTTTCAAGGGTTTTTATTGTGCAAGTAATGCATATTGAATTGTCTGCCCTGGCAGTTCCATGGAGAGCAAAGAGAGGGGTAATGAATAATGGCTCTTAGTAATGATTGAGAATATTTGATTGGCAATTAATTTGGCTTTCTTACTCAGGCTGTTGTGTTGATTGGCAGTGGAGAGATTGGAGTGGAACAGCGACACACCATACCTCAACAGGAGCAGACTGGTGAAGGATGACTGGTGGGAAATCTTCAACTTGGCCAGGTTGGGGAAAAGCAGTTAACAGAGATTATGTTGGCTCACTTGAAATAGTCCATGTAATGTTTTCCAGAATGAATCCACCGAGGAAGGAGTCCCCATCCGACAGGAGAGTCCAAGAGTTGCCTCTGCACAGGTAAGTATTTAATAGCCAGATTACTGGAAAAAGTGATCTTGCATGAAGCCACGGGAAAAGGTCTGAAGGCAAAGAGGCAAAACCAGGGGCAAGGTACACAGCGGTGAGCAGCTCTGGAAAGCTGAGGTGGCGACATCAGCATAGGAAGTCTGACAATCCCACAACCTAGGGCAGCTCCTTCAGATCTTAAAAAGGCAGTTCCCTGATGAGCTGCAGGTAGTGCAAAAAGGCAACTGCACCCAATTAGGAGAGAGAGAGCTGCAGATGGTGAGAGGAGAGATAGGTACAACCTAGATCATGACAATTTTTTGTGGTCCAATGCAATACCAACTAGAAAAGCACTCAGAGAGCACATACCTTCACCAGGGCTTCTTCTGTCCATCATCGATCACCTCCAAAATGTAATGGGTTCGTCTGTAGGCAACAAGCCATTTCTGATGAAAATTGCAGCAAAGTTTATCTAGTAGTTGTGGAGGATCCTTGCAAATGCACTGAGAAAATAACAGCGTTGATGGAAGTATGCATTCTTGGATCATCACCAAAATGTTGTGAGTTCCCCTCTAGCTAAAGAAGCACCTCTGGTAAAAATTTCATCCAAATCCATCCAGTAGTTTTTGTGTAACCATGCTGCATAAATTCAAACAAGGTCCTTGATGGAGGTATGTACTCTCAGATCATGACCAAAATTTAATGGATTTATCCTTGGCCTAAGGGCTACCTCTGAAATTTTCATCAAAATCCATCGAGTAGTTTTGCATAATCATGCTAACAGATGGACAGACAGACAAACCACCCCGATTACATTACTTGCTTGGTGGAGGTAGCGTTCACGGTCACCCATTGACCACAATTACACGGTAAGCATATTATCAGCCTGTAAACTAGGTGTGTTTGACACCTCGTCAGAGGTTAGCTGTCAGTAGCAGAGCAAGTCATTCAGTCATTCTGTTTCTGTGACTATTACCACCCAGGGGCAGTTATTTATTTATTTATTTTTCAAAACTCTTTTTTTATTAGTTTTCAATGCAGAAAAAAAAATCATTCAAGGGGGTTAGGGCAAGTATTAAATGCATCATCAACAGATTAAAACCCAGTTGAATAATTCAGTAATATAGGAAAACTCAGCCCTGTTGAAATTAAGTAGATTACAGGGAGCAAAGATCAGATTAAAATACCCTCCCCCATTACATGTTTAAGTTAGAAATAGCATTAAACATTAAGAAACAGAAGACAGCCAGTCAAACAAAATAAAAAAGACCCACACAACGCAACAAAGGAAAAAAAAAAAAAGGCCTGCCATGTCCAAGCAAATCATGTAAGGTCAGAGATATTAGAAAAATCTAACTGTTTAACATATTTAAAAAAAAAAGGTCCCAAGTTCTATAAAATTTCTCATTAGAACTTCTTAACACATGTCAAATCCTCTCCAGATTGAGGCAATTGAGGATTTCTTTTATCCACTGGGTGTGTGAAGGAGCTGTTGGAGATTTCCACTTAAGTAATATTGTACGTCTCGCCAACAAAGTAACAAAAGCAATAAAATTTGATTCAGTTGATGTAAGCGATACAGTCGAGGCAATCCCAAACAAACCAATCAAAACATTACGTTCAATATTTTTTCCAATAACATTTGATAGGGATTTAAAAAATTCTGCCCAGAAAGATTGCCAAGTAGGGCAAGACCAAAACATGTGGACATGGTTTGTTGGAGCTAGGCGACACCTGTCATAGATTGGGTCTGTGTCTCTGTAAATTTTAGATAATTTAACCTTAGTAAAGTGAAGATGGTGTACAATTTTAAACTGAATTAATCCATGCTTTGCACAAATAAATGATTTATGTTCTCAATAAAGAATATTTCTCCAAAAATCATCTGGAACATTATCGCCTAACTCCGCTTCCCATGAAGTTTTGATAGAATCCAGACAGGCCAAACAAAGGGAATGAATCAGGAAATAAATAAGAGAAATCATTCCTTTTAATTTACTAATAGGTTCTAGGAAGATGTCCAGAGGGGAATTATCAGGTGGACATGGAAAATGAGGGAATGTTTTGGTCACAAAGCTACAGATTTGTAAATATCTAAAGAAATGATGCTTGGGCAATTCAAATTTATCGGACAACTGGCCAAAGGAGGCAAATAAGTTATTAATATATAGATCTTTAACTGATTTAAGACCCAAGTTGAACCAGGTTTTAAATGTGTCATCCACTAAGGGTGGAGGAAACAGATGGTTAGCAGTTATAGGAGCAGAGATCGGAAATGTTTGAAGATGGAAATTACGTTTATATTGATTCAAGATTCTCAGTGAGTTCTTAACAATAATATTTCTTGTATAATCAGGAGAGGGAGTTTTAATGGAGTAAGCAAAAGCTGACAGAGATACTGGGCCACAGGAGGCAGATTCCATTGTAAGCCAAACAGGCAGAGTTTGGAAAAGTTCAGAGTGCAGCCAGAATTGAATGATTCTTAAATTAGCCGCCCAATAATAAAATTTTATATTTGGTAAGCCCATACCTCCAGTTTCTTTAGGACTCTGTAAGAATTGTTGTCTGATCCTTGGAGTTTTTTTATTCCAAAAAAATTCCTTAATAGAAGTGTCAATTTAAAAAAAAAAAAAAAATCAGAGGAAGAAAGACTGGTATAGATTGAATTATATATAAGAGTTTTGGGTGTGTTCATTTTAACTGCATTGACATGGCCGGCTAAAGACAAATTCAACACAGACCAACAATCAAAATTTTCTTGTATACGGGTGAGGAGGGGAGCCAGATTTGCTTTATATAGTTTGTTGAATTTGTGAGTTACCTCCACCCCTAAGTAAGTAAAGCTGTGTTGTGCTATCCTGAAGGGTGGAGTATGCAATGGATATTCTTCTGCTGCTTTATTTAAAGGAAAGAGTTTACTTTTATTCAAATTTAGTTAATAGCCCAAAATAGCACCAAAAGAGTTCAAGATATTAAGAGCTCTAGGAATAGAAGTTGAAAAATCAGAGATGTACAACAGAAGGTCATCTGCATACAGAGATATTCGATGCTCCATTCCATATCTGAGAATTCCCATAATAGAGGGATTGTTACAAAGTGCAATGGAAAGTGGTTCAATGGCAATTGCAAATAGAAGCAGACTTAAAGGGCAACCCTGCCGAGTGGAGCGGTGAAGAGGGAAATATGATGAATAATTATTATTGGTTCTAACTGCAGCTTGTGGGGATGTGTATAGCATTTTAATCCATGATATAAAATTTTTGCCAAATCCAAACTTCTCCAATGTGTAGAAAAGATACTGCTATTCTACATGGTCGAAGGCCTTTTCCGCATCCAGAGAGATTATAGCCTATGGATTGGATGTTTGGGTAGGGTGATAAATAATGTTAACAGTCGTCTTAAATTAAAAAAAAGAAGTGCCTATTTTTATTGAATCCCGTTTGGTCGGGGGAAATAATTAATGGCAATACAGTGTCCAGATGTAAGGCCAATATTTTAGAAAATAATTTAACATCCACATTTAACAGACTAATTGGACGGTAGGAAAAGCAGCTAAGAGGGTCCTTATCGTTCTTCAATATTAGAGAAATAGATGCTTGGTAGAGTGTTGGAGGTAAGTGTAGCATCATCGTCTCCTCAAACCAATACAGAAGATCACGTTCCTCCATTCTACAGGAATTTCACTTTTCTTCCTTCTACGGGAAAATCACTTTTCTTCATTCTACAGGAATATCACTTGCTTTCATATTAACTACACTCACTCAAAGCCTGACCAAGGATGTTTTTTTTCCCAGGACCCCAATGTAAACAGTTGCCTCTTGCAGAGATGGTAAGGATCAGAATTTGCTTTTAAAGGCTCAAAGGGACCATAAAAACTCCAGTCCAGATCCCCAACGTGAACGGGTCATGTGGATAGTATCCGCCATACAGGAAACTAATGCTCCTAAAGGGTCATAAACGGCTTAACCAGACAGGTTTTACGACTTTCGACAAATACCAGATCCCCTGTTCAGATATCATGGACCTAAAGAAATTATCTACAGCTCAACAGTACCTCCTAGTGGATACCTACAGAATGTGTTTCATTATGTATAAATTGACTGTCAATTCTCACTAAGCATTAAGTTTCTTTCAGCTTATCATCTCCCCCAGATCCTAAGGACACTGAAAATCATCCTTTTGATCACCGACCATGGTTTGCCGTACCTCATTAATCTTTGATCTAAATATGAGTGCATGTATTATAATTATGTATAAGAAATGTTATGTTCATGAGTGTTAGTCAAACGAATGTAATATCAGTAGTAATGGTATAAATGCATGATCACTGAATATTAGCCAAGTCATTTAATTTAGTTAGATCTTATATTGAGCACCTAATTTTATAAGAACTAAATGAGTATTAATTCTTCTCTGCATTTTCATGGGATGGTGTCTTCCTTTGATTGGCTGCTCCCAAACAAAGAAATGTTTTCACATTGGATGGTGGCCAGTTCAAACTCCTTTTTATAAAGTTGATTGGTCTGTCTTGCAACCGGCCCATGTTTTATGACCCAACGGCGCGCTCAGTTAAAAGAGAGTGAGGAGCCGCCCTGCGGGTTAGATGAAAAAGAAAATGAAAGAACAAGAATAACAGGATAAAACAGAGATCAAAACAAGAAGAATAAGAGAGAGATTTTGAGAAAGATTAGGAACTAGATTAAGATTAAAGAAGCAGAATAGCGATCTAGATCTCAGAGGGAAATTTTATTCCACCCTTTCAAGGTTCCATGTAGTTTTATTTTATCTAAATTGTTCTGTGTGAAGTTTGTCAAATCCTGCGCTAGTTTTCTCATTTTTCTGGTTACTAAGGAGAAACCATCTTTTTTCTTACGAGCTCGCCTTAAATAGAGAGTCAAAACTCTCAAACTTTTTTCCTTCACCTCAGAAGCCATTCTTATCCTAGTAAATGTTTTTCTCAGATTTTCTGACTTTTCACGCCGTTAAAGTGGACCTTTAATTTTCCTAATTTAAAGTGAACAGAGATTATGTTTTGGACTATCTTTCCAGCCTCATACCCGCCTGACTGAGAAGTTTCTCCTTCAGTTTTTTTGGTCTATCCTGCTACTAGAGACCTCAAATTCGGACTCGTTGCCTAAGGACTTTGTCACGCCACTCTGGGACAATTCTTCACTGCTGCCACTGTCCTGTCCGAGCCTCTGGCTGGGTCTGCATTTCTTACAGCTGTGAGGAAGCATAGCAGCAGTCGCTTTCTCCCGATGTCCCGACTTCAAACTCAGCCGGTACCAACCCGCTGAAAATGTGGACTTACAGCTGTTCGTAAGTGAAACTCCCATTTTCCTATCTGCTGGGTTAAAACGTGATGTCCGAACAATTAAATTACAATTGAATATAACCAGTATTTCATGGTACAATTAGTCTCTCAGCCACAGGATAAAGCTATAAACTGAAGGAAGACTCTTAGTCATTTTTAAGTAACTTCCCTCCATTTTTGTAGATTAATTCAGACGTTCATTTTTAGATAATCAGCTTATGAATTTTCCCCATAAAATTGCGTTCTGTTTTGTTAGACATTTCAGCCTTCATTTATCGTTGAAACATACACTACCGTTCAAAAGTTTGGGGTCACCCAGGCAATCATTTTGTGTTTTCCATGAAAAGTCACACTTATTTACCACCATGAGTTGTAAAATGAATAGAAAAATTTGAAATAATAATTTTTTCCTTCAAACTTTGCTTTCGTCAAAGAATCCTCCATTTGCAGCAATTACAGCATTGCAGACCTAACATGATTGCACAAGGGTTTTCTAATCATCCATTAGCCTTCTGACGCAATGAACAAACACATTGTACCATTAGAACACTGGAGTGATAGTTGCTGGAAATGGGCCTCTATACACCTATCTAGATATTGCACCAAAAACCAGACATTTGCAGCTAGAATAGTCATTTACCACATTAGCAATGTATAGAGTGTATTTCTGATTAGTTTAAAGTTATCTTCATTGAAAAAAAGTGCTTTTCTTTCAAAAATAAGGAACTTTCCAAGTGACCCCAAACTTTTGAACGGTAGTGTAAGTCTGGTTTCTCCTTGGTTCAACAAAGGTTTAACACTAGACTTTATATTCAGGAATCCAATAACAGTTGATGTGATATCGGATGCCTGTTATCATTTGAATCTGTTTATCCATCATTTGAATGCCATTTCATGTAACCTGAATGAGTTTAATAAAAAGGGTGAATGAGAGAAGTTGAAGCGTTTTCCTTTCGCATATATCTGTTTCTTAGATCACGGCAGGAGAAGAACTCCCATAAATTTTGAGACTGATCCATTAAGTAATTGAAGGTATAAAATTAATTAAAACTAAGTTTAATATAAGTGTCCATTAGGACTGGTGCCCTTTTTTTACTAGTGCTTATTTATTTTATTTAGCAAGTGCAGAAGTGATGGTTTAACTCTGCCCCCTTTCACACCCACTATTAAATAAAATAAATAATTCCTGTACCTTATTACGATATTTTATTAAATATCCCTACATAAGTTACTTAGCTTGAAGGATTCATTGAACATATCCAGCAAGCGAGGGGCTAATTTGTGTTGAAATTTCCTGTGGAATTCAGTAGAATAGCCGTCTGGGCCTGCACATTTGCCACTCTGTGTAAAGGAAATAGCTGCTAATATTTCAATTCAACTTTATTTATATAGCGCCATTTCACAACAACAGTCATCTCATAGCACTATCAACTGTAGGGGGGGAACCCCACAGTTGCAGAAAGACCCCAGCAATCAGGCAATCCCCTGTGAGCAAGCACTTGGCGACGGTGGAGAGGAAAAACTCCCTTTTAACAGGAAGAAACCTCCAGCAGAACCAGGCTCAGGGAGGGGCAGTCATCTGCTGCGACTGGCTGGGGGGTGAGGGGATAGAGAAGAAGAAAAGAACAGACATGTAGAGAGCAAACAGCACGATGGGGACTCAATCTATGGGAGAGAACAAACAAATGTTAATGACCAGCAAAAAAAATATTTCATAGAGAGTGAGGAAAGGAGTGAGGCCCAGTGCATTACTGGAGGTCCCCCG
This sequence comes from Pholidichthys leucotaenia, assembly GCA_020510985.1. Classification (NCBI taxonomy): domain Eukaryota; kingdom Metazoa; phylum Chordata; class Actinopteri; order Cichliformes; family Pholidichthyidae; genus Pholidichthys; species Pholidichthys leucotaenia. The sequence goes on from CM035841.1 coordinate 242,481,484, forward strand.
GCTGACTAAACCTATTAGCAGCATAACTAAGGAAGGGTTCATGATACAGGGTACATGATCCCTCCCTAATTGTAGGCTATATCAAAAAGGTAGGTTTTAGCCCTATTCTTAAAAACAGAGATCGTGTCTGACTCCCGAATCCAGATTGGCAGCTGATTCCACAGGAGAGGAGCTTGATAACTGAAGGCTCTGCCTCCCATTGTACTTTTGGAGATTCTAGGTATTACAAGTAATCCTGCATTTTGGGAGCGTAGTGCTCTGTTAGGATGATACGGTAGTATCAGATCTTTTAAATAAAAAGGAGCCTGATTGTTTAGAGCTTTGTAAGTAAGAAGAAGGATTTTAAACTTAATTCTAAACTCTATGGGAAGCCAATGAAGGGAGGCCAGAACCGGAGAGATATGATCTCTCTTTCTAGTACCTGTTAAAACTCTTGCTGCAGCATTTTGGATCAGCTGAAGACTTTTTAAAGATGTTTTAGGACAGCCTGATAATAAAGAATTACAATAATCTAATCTCGAGCTAACAAAAGCGTGGATCAGCTTCTCAGCATCACTCTGAGACAAGATGCTCCTAATCTTGGCAATATTGCGCAAATGATAGAAGGCAGTCTTAGAAACAAATTTAATATGTGAATTGAAGGACAAATCCTGATCAAAAATAACTCCAAGGTTCCTAACAGAGCTATTAAGAGAAAGAGTAACTGCATCCAAACTGAAAGTTTGATTTGGAAAGGAATTTCTAAGGTTTTTTGGACCAACAAGAATGACTTCAGTCTTATCTGAATTTAATAGCAGGAAATTGCAAGTCATCCAAACTTTGATTTCCTTAAGACAGGCTTCTAACTTGGCTAATTGATTACTATCATCTGGCTTCATTGACAGGTATAATTGTGTGTCATCTGCATAACAATGAAAATGTATACAGTGCTTTCTAATAATGTTGCCTAACGGAAGCATATATAAACTAAAAAGAGTAGGGCCTAGCACAGATCCCTGTGGAACTCCATGACTAAGCTTTGAGTTGAAAGAAAACTCATTATTTACATGAACAAACTGGAACCTATCAGATAAATAAGATCTAAACCACTGCAACGAAGTTCCATTAAGTCCAACATAGTGTTCTAATCTATCAAGTAGAATATTATGATCGATAGTATCAAAAGCTGCACTAAGGTCTAAAAGGACAAGTACAGAAACTAGTCCATTATCAGATGCAATGAGGAGGTCGTTAGTGACCTTCGCTAAGGCTGTTTCAGTACTATGATGGATTCTAAACCCAGAATGAAACTCTTCAAGTAAACCATTTCCCTGCAGGTGGTCAAATAATTGCGTAGCAACAACTCTTTCTAAGATTTTTGAAATGAAAGGGAGATTAGAGATTGGTCTATAGTTAGCTAAAGCTCCTGGATCTAGCGTTGGCTTTTTGAGTAAGGGTTTAATTACAGCCGTTTTAAAAGCCTGCGGTACATGGCCTAAAGTTAATGAAGAATTAATTATATGAAGAATAAAGCTACCAATAAGTGGGAAGACTTCTTTAAATAACCTGGTACGAATAGGATCTAAAAGACAAGTTGAAGGTTTGGATGAGGAAACTATTTTGTCTAACTCACAAAGGTCGATTGGAGTAAATTCATCAAGACAGACATCAAAAGAAGGAGTTGTAGTAGTTACAGTATTTAAGTTAACTGTGGGAAGAATCTGATTGATTTTATCTCTGATGGATGAAATTTTATTATTGAAAAAGTTCATAAAGTCCTGACTAGTAAGCTCTAAGGGAATGCTAGGATTGACAGAGTCCTGACTCTTTGTCAACCTGGCTACAGTACTGAAAAAAAACCTGGGATTATTCTTGTTCTCTTCTATTAATGCAGAGTAATAACTTGTTCTAGCTTTTCTAAGAGATTTTTTATAAATTAAAAGATGATTTCTCCAAGCTAAATAGATTTCATCTAAATTAGTAGAACGCCATTGTCTTTCTAATTGACGAGTCTTCTGTTTTAAGCTACGAGTTTCTGTGTTGAACCAAGGAGTTAGAAATCTCTGATTAGACTTTTTCTTTTTTAAGGGGGCCACCAAGTCTAGAGCCTGATGCAGAGAAGCTGAAACACTATCCACCATGTTATCAATTACAGAAGGAGCAAGCTGTCTATAGCTTATTTCCGTTGTGTTGACACATGGCATAGAGGAAACAATCTGCATAAATTTGGAAACAGCATCATCTGAGAGGCATCTACTGTAATAATATTTTTCTTTAGGAGCCAAATAGTCAGAAATAGTAAAATCAAAGGTTAACAGACAATGGTCTGACAGTACAGGGTTATGAGGAGACACTACAAGATTTTCTATTTCTATTCCATATGTCAGAACAAGGTCCAATGTATGGTGGAGGTAATGAGTAGAATTTCCTACTTTCTGAGAAAACCCAATCGAGTCTAATATTGAATTAAAAGCCACATTAAGGCAGTCACTATCTACACCCACATGTATATTAAAGTCCCCTACTATAATTATTCTATCAGATTTCAGCACTAAATCAGCTAAGAAATCAGCAAATTCGGATAAAAATTCTGAGTAGGTTGATGGGGGATGATAAACTATGGCAAATAAAATTGGGTTTAACCTAAAATTGCTAAAGTGCCCAATACTGAGGACCAGGCCCTCAAAGGAATTATAACATGTTTTTTGCTTTACATTAACTAGTAATTTGGAATGGTAAATTGTTGCTACTCCTCCTCCACGACCAGAACTTCTGGGATTTTGACAGTTTAAATAACCAGAGGGAGTTGATTCATTTAAACCAACATAATCCTCTTGCCCTAACCAAGTCTCTGTAAGAGAAATTAAATCAATCTGATGATCAATTAACAGATCATGGACTAACAGAGACTTGGGAGTTAGAGACCTAATATTTAATAAACCACATTTAATTTTTAAATTATGAGGAGGAACAGAGGCCAAATCATTCAATTTAGAGGCTTTATGTTTAATTTGAGTTTTACCAATATTTTGCTTTATCACTTTGGGATGCTTATACATTATATTTTTATTCACTTTGGAGGGAGCAGACAACGATTCTCTGATGGGGAAGTCAGGGGCTAAGCTGAGGGGTGGCGGATGAAGAGGAGCTGCAGAGAGGCGTGTAAGACTGCGACTCTGCTTCCTGGTCCCAACTCTGAGTAGTCAGGGTTTTGGAAATTTGGATAAAAAAGATGCCAGATTGTTAGATAAATGAGAAGCACCATCCAAAGTGGGATGAATGCTGTCTCGTCTCATAAGACCAGGTTTTCCCCAAAAAGAGCTCCAATTGTCAATGTAGCCCACGTCATTTGCAGGACACCACACAGACAGCCAGCGGTTCAAGGATGACGAGCGACTAAACATGTCATCACTGGTCAGATTGGGGAGGGGCCCAGAGAATACTACAGTGGCAGACATCGTTTTTGCAAAGTCACACACCGATTCTACATCAAGTTTCATGACTTCCGACTGCCGGAGACGGATGTCATTAAAGCCGGCGTGAATAACAATTGTGGAGTATTTACGGTTACTTTTAAGATAAAATAAGATAAGATAAGCCTTTATTAGTCCCACAATGGGGAAATTCCAGGATTGCAACAGCACAGGGACAGCAACACTCAGAGCAACAATCAGAAGGCAAGAAAAAACAACATCTAGCAAACATATGTCCATATTACTATAAATGTATATATATAGACACACAGTGCAGAGCATTATGGCTGGTGGATGTGCAGCAGAAAGTCTAAGCTCTCTCTCCGCGGATGCAGCGGGCCAGCTGGAAGTCTTTGGGCATGATGGTGACCCCCTTAGCGAAGAAGAGACCACCAGGTGGGTCTCGCTGGTCTCCTGCAGAGCCATGACGGCGAAACTCAGGAAACGCAGGACGGTCTTGAAGTCCTGAGCGATCTCCCTCACCAGGCGCTGGACGGTCAGCTTACGGATGAGCAGCTCCGTGGATTTCTGGTAGCGACGGATCTCTCTCAGAGCCACGGACCTGTGACGGCGAGGCCTCTTCACTCTGCCGGTGGCCAGAGCGCCTCTCCGAGCAGCCCTGGTGGCTAGCTGTCTCCTGGGGGGCTTCTTCCTCCAGTAGATTTTACGGGCGGTCTGCTTGGTTCTTGCCATCGCTCTTTATTATTCTGTCTTATATTTCTTTCACGCCGCCTAAACTCCAGCCCGGCACCCGCTTCATTTTCGCTACAGCTCCCGGTATGTCGAGTTTCCCATTAGCACTGGGCGGCGGCCAAGTGCTAGCTAGCACTAGCTCCTCCCCGCTGTAACGTCTCCCGCTGCAAACCGTGGCTCCGTCCGCCGACCCGGGAGACCCCCGGGGCGATCCGTGCGTCCATGATATATATACAGAGTGAAAGGTGTAGAAAGAAGAAGGAAGATAAAAAAAAAAGAGGCTGTTGCAACAGGCAGCCGACTCGTGTGGCGCCGCCGGTCCGGCAGATTTAGCCAGCATTTTCAAATTTGACTCGATGTCACCTGCTCTGGCCCCAGGAATGCATTTGACTATGGCCGCTGGAGTCTCTAGGTTCACGTTTCTGACTACAGAGTCGCCAATGATCAGAGTTTTTTCCTCAGCGGGTGTGTCGCTGAGCGGGGAAAAACGATTAGAGACGTGAACAGGTTGGTGGTGAACCGGGGCTTTGCGACTAGGCTTCCTTCTCACCGTCACCCACCCAGTCTCCTCGCTGCTGAGGAGAGCCGAGGGACCGCTTACAGGGGGGCCTAAGCTAGCTAGCTCCGCTGCAGCTAAGGGGCGTCCGTCAAGATTAACTGGCGCAGACGGTGTTTCAATGCAGTGTAGCCGGGATTCCAAATCAGACAACCTCGCCTTGAGCGCCTCAAAAAGACAACATTTATTACATTTACCGTTATCACTAAAAGAGGCAGAGGTGTAGCTAAACATCTGACAGAGAGAGCACACCAGAGGAGGAGAGTAAAGAGAGCTAGTAGCCATAGCTAATGGCTGGAGAGCAACCACACAGGCAGACAGAAAAACAGGAAGTGACGATACGTTACCACAAGGAAGTGACGATCCAACAGCGTCTGCCGTTGCCAGGAGTTTCCTCAGTAGTTTGAGTTTCCTCAATAGTTTCCTATTTCAGAAACTGCTAGTGGCTTCTCCGGTTCTTCAACCATTTCAGGTCCTACAGTGGGGATTTCAAGTGTGTCTAAGAAATTATTTGTGTCTTGAATGGTTGAAGAGTTTTCCAAGGTATATAACTGAGAATAAAAATACTGAAATTCTTTATTAATTTCCTTAGGATCCATAGTGATACCCAAAGATGTTTGTATTTGTGATATCTGATGAGAGTAAGAGGTTTGTCAAAGTTGATGAGCCAGTAATCTACCAGCCTTGTCACCATGTTCGTAATAGGTACTTCTGGATTTAGCGAGAAGTCCTGCAGCATGATCTGCTGTTAGTACATTGATCACCGATTGTAATAAAAGACGTTCTTTATACAAATGAGCAATACTGAAAACTTACATAGGCTATGATCTGCCCACGTAGATAAGTTTTGAGTGTTTCCCAAAGGGTAGACACTGAAACATCAAGCGTCCTGTTAATGCCCAGGAATTTGTCGATTTGATTACTAATCATTTCCAAAAATTTAATGTATGAGAGGAGACGTGTATCAAAATGCCAAGGGGTCCGTAAGTTGAAAGGATGAACCATCAGTCATGGACCGAGCCGGGTTGTCCTTCGGGATCGGTTCTGACTTTCTGTGGTGCAGGTTTATCTTTGTATTTGTGTATTGTGTTATCCTTTGAGTTCTTGTAGTTTTTATGTTCACTGGTTTATTTTCCCGTACCTGTGGCCACTGTTTCTGGCCGGCAGCTGTGAGGCAGCCTCCTTTGGCCTACATTCATGTGGGCATTGTCTGACAGTTGCCGGTCTGACCACACCCCCTCTCTCATGACAGCCAGCTGATTCCACTCTCGGTGATTCCTTTCTCGCTCCTCGTTCAGGTGTACCCAATCTCCCCTTGCCAGCATGGTAGCATTTATGCAGCGCATTGCCAGTCTACCATTGCTGGATTATTGAGTTGTCTTATGAAGGTGTTTGGATCTACACTGTCGCTGCTCCCTTCAATGTAATCCACCTCCCATGTCTAGATGCCCTGCCTAGGCTTTGGTACCGCATCGCACTGGGAGGCGTGATTATTCCGTATTTGTTGTTTGTGCTCGCTGGTCAACTTGGACTTACTCAGACTGCTCCAGTTTTGTGGGTACTGTTTGCGTTTCCCCATTGCAGTCAGTCTGTCACGCCTTGGAACATTTTTCCCAGTTATACTCACCCAAGACTGCAGAGTGTCCTGGAGGACTCCTTAGTTATCCTGAGCATTTATGTTATTTTGAACTGTTTGTTTGTTTCTCCTTTGTTTAATAAATGTGTTTGTGGTGTAACCTGCACGTAAATCCATCTTCCTTCTTCTCCTCCGTGCGCTACGTAAAAGCGTACGGGGAGGACCGTGACACCATCCATATGTTCATTACGACAGGTGCATGGTCAGAGATTACAATCGGCTCATAAGAACATGATTCTATCATGAACCTGGGTTTGGTGGTTCCAAACCTAGTTCCGACTTATAGTTGTTTTGCTCTGTTTTCCATCAAGCGCTTCAGGGAGCTATTGGGCCTTCGCTTCCTGACAGCTAGGGTATGCTCCCTCCTCCTGTCAAGTGCCATCAGCTGTGCCTCGTTATTGGGTGCTTTCACACACATACATACACACTCCATTCATTCCCATTCACATGCTCAGAAACACACTCATGCATACCTGGGGTTTATTATGTTCAGTCCATGTTTCCTCACACCAGCGATCTCTTCCCTCATTAGTATCATTATTACATAAACGCTGCGTTAGTGGGAAGAGATCATCAGAGCATTCAGCTTCATACGTGGCAGCGTGTACCTCCATGTATGTTTGTTTCAACTACCTTTGTGTTCATTCAGCCTGACATTGCAAAACGGTTAATTCGTTTGGTGTTAGCGGCTGACCCTGCCTCTCCTTCATTCACCGGACTCCACGGACAGCCCTGTATCGTTCCAGCCATAAGTACATGTTTGCCTTTCTCTTTGTGCCCACTGCTACAGCGGTACTAGGCATTCCCTCTCCCAGGCTGAGGAACATCCAGGTGGCGTTCCTGTATGTCTGGTGGCCTTAAACTCATCATTCCAACTCTCTGTGATTAGCATGGTCATAACTGGACTTATTATTTTGTGGTTTATGTTGATAAAGTGCACATTCTACTCCAGCAATTGGGTTTTTAACTTCTTCCTTCATGCGCCGCGTAATGGCGCACAGGGAATCATAACAGATTCCACAGAGGGAAAAATTATGCTATCAACTAAGAAGAAATCTATGCGCGTATATGTATGATGCACCTGTGAGAAAAAAGAATAAGCCTTACCCATCGGATTATGAGCACGCCAAGGATCTGAAATTGAGAACTCACTCATAAAAGCTTGAATTATCCTGGCTGATTGTGAGGAGGGAGCCAATTTTGTAGTGGATTGATCCAGTTCTGGGTTTAACCAGCAATTAAAGTCCCCTCCTAAGATAACGGAATGAGAAGACATATCAGGAAGCTTTGAAAATAAATGTTTAAAAAAAAATCTGCATTATCCCAGTTAGGAGCATACACATTCATCAGGATAACAGGACTACCACACATTCTACCAGTGATGATTAAGTATCTACCATTAGGATCTGAAAGCACATCAGTGCATGGGAACGAGAGAGATTTACAGTGTGAATCAAAATTGCGGCCCCTCTGGATTTTTTATAAAATGAAGAATAATAATCCTGCCCAGTCCATCCACATTTAGTCCTAAGAGTTATGGAGGGTTTCAGGTATGTTTCTTGTAAGTAAACCACATGAGCTTTTAGTCGCTGAAGGTGATGTAGGACCTTACTGCGTTTTATTGGGGAATTAAGACCTTGACAGTTCCAACTTACAAACTTAAGTGAATTTCCCCTCTGATGTTGGTTCAATCCAGATTGCATTAGATTTAAATGGCCCAAAGAATATCAAAATAAATATGACAAGGGCAGGCAGGCATAATACAAACACTAACAGAGCAAAACAAAACAGAACTCCCAAATCTAACATAATAAAAGAAAAAAGAAGACAAAGTACAATCCACCCCCCCCCCACCAATCCCTGCACTACCATCTCCCCAAATAAGATGCGTGCAAAAAAACCAAAACTCTCGAAGTCCAGGAGGTTTTATAAGAGTCTTGAAAATGCCCCAAAAAAGCACCGAACTACAGCTACTCAAGATTAATATGACCCTATGGATGCAGTGTGATTTTACCAGGTGCCTAAGACTTATTTACACTTAGCTTTGATGTACATAACAATTATATACTTGGACAAAAGCGATTTCTGGTGCAATAAAAAAAAGAGAAAAAAAATTTAATCAGGTAAATTAAGCAAAGAACCAAAGGATGTAATCCATTTACTTACAAGATTAACGTGTGGCTTTTAACAAGCATTTCAGGACAGAAAAAGAAAAAAAAAGAGAAAAGAAACACACATAACTATATGCAAGCGTATAAGTCAATATATGAACAAACAAAAACATTCAAGCTCAAAAAATTCTCTCAGACAAAAAAGCTTGATAGAACTCCCAAAAGTAGCCTACTGTAAAGCTCAAATAATGCTATAGCTATAAAGAAGACCCTTAAGGGTAAAATGTATAATCAAAAGAGAAAAAAAAAAATCACAGCCAGCAGGACTGACAAAGGCACCTGTACAAATGGTCCTATAATATGAAATAAGAAAAAAAGAGAAAAAAGAAAAAAAAACTCTTTAGGTCTAAATTTGGTTATTCAGTCATTCCTGAAAACAGAATAGGTTTGTTCAGAAAGTTACTCACTTAGAGATTTTGTTTATGAAATCTGTAGCAATTGCAGGATCATCAGACCTGTGTGTCATTCCATCTGGCGTAGTGACTCTCAGAATTGCCGGGTTGAGGAGACCAAATTTCAGCCCTGGGTAGGAGCAAAGAGTCCATTTCACTGTGATGAACGAGGCCTGCTTCTTGGTGACAGAGGACGTGTAGTCAGGGAATATGGAAATTCTCTTGCCTTTATAATGGAGAGGGGAGTTCTCCGTGGCTCGCTGCAGCAGTAGACTTTGGACGTGGAAATAATGCACTCTTGTAATAAGAGGACGAGGTGGGTCTCCATCTCTGGGCTTTTCCTGCAGGACCCGATGTGCACGATCGAACAAGGGTTTCTCCTCCAAGCCAAGCAGATCTTGAAGTAATTGGGCAACGAAGTCAGTCGGTCGGGGTCCCTCCAGTCCTTCCGGTACGCCAAGCACACGTATATTATTTCTTCGAGATCTGGCCTCCAGATCTTCACACCGTTCATCCAAGTGCTTGAATTGTGTTGTAAGCATGCTAACTGTAGCTTGCTGACCAAAGCTCTGAGACAAATTGAGGCCCCCTATCGGACATGATGTCCGATGGGACGCCGAAACGCACCACCCAGTTTGTCAAAAAAACGCGAGCGACTTCCGCCGCTGTGGTTGACGCCAGAGGGACTGCCTCAGGCCAGCGCATAGTACGATCTATCATTGTTAACAGGTGTGTGAAACCCTGAGACGAAGGTAGTGGTCCCACGAGGTCGACATGAACGTGGTCGAACCTTCTAGCTGGGATTCGAAAAGGCTCTAGAGGGGCTTTTGTGTGTTTGTGTATTTTGGCGCGCTGACAAGACATGCAAGTTTTTGCCCATTCCTTTACATTTTTACGCAGGCCGGGCCACACAAACTTTTCGGCGACCATTTTAACCGAGGCGCGCACACCTGGGTGCGCGAGGGAGTGAATTGAGTCGAAAATACGGCGGCGCCATGCAGCTGGGACTACCGGGCGAGGTCAGCCGGTTGAAACGTCGCAGATTAGGGGGGGTACACCGTCGCGTAAACCCCTTTCCTCCAGCCTTAACCCTGTTGGTCCAGACCGGAGTGCGCGCACGTCCGCGTCACTGCTTTGTTCCTCTGCCATGGCTGCGTAATCTATCCCTATGTGAATTGGGGCCGCGTACATGTCCGCGTTGGCGAAGAATTCTGCGGCTGAGGTAGTATAAGCTGTCTCCTCGCGCTCTGGCGATGTCACAGCGCGAGAGAGGCAGTCTGCTACCACGTTAAGTTTGCCTGCCACATGTCGAATGTCTGTGGTGAACTCTGAAATTGCAGCTAGCTGTCTTTGTTGCCTACCTGACCATGGTTCTGAAATTTTAGCCATCGCAAAGGTGAGCTTGGAATAACGAGGCGATGTGATTTATAAACCAAAGTTGATTATCAGCTTCGCTCCTCTAACAAGTCTCATCTCAGTGCAGAAACAGAATAAGAGAGCGAACACATTCAGCTCTACATACTTATACCTACACATAACAAAAGACATGCATATCAAAGCTGACATCCCGCATTATCTTAATCCCCCCTCCTTTGTCTTCGTACTCCTCCACCTGACCCTGGGTGGTCAGGGCGATCGATCTGGTCTCCACCACAGCGCCTCGGATGCTCTTTGATCTTTGCTGGCGGTTGAGACCTCTTGTCCTGTTCTGAGGTGTGAAGTCGTACATATGTAATCACCAAACATTCTCACATGCTTATACATATGTAGGTTATGGGATATATGATTAATATAAACCACAGCCCCCCCCCCCCAAACGACTAAGAAAAGGACAATAATAAAAAATTCACAGTTTAAGATAATTACTATGACATACTAACTGCTAAACCTCTTGACAAGGAAGAAACTTTCCAGCAGCTATGCTCCTGTAGAGAATTCAGTGGTAATCATAACAGCGTAGTAATATCACAAGTCAGTCTTAAACTGTCACAGCTCAATTAGTGAACAACTTTTGAGTAGTTTGCATCAGTCCCTGTGCCGTCTGGGTTTTAATCTTCTCCCGAATCTGCTGTGGGTCCGCTTGGGCGTCCTGGTGGGACCTTCCTGTAAGGAATTTGCAGCTTGGGGAGGAGAGTGATTATTTGTTCCCTGCAGGGGGGCTGAGTCTTTTCTCTTGGGGGGTCTACCCCGCCGAGGTGCTCTCGCCAACCGTGCAGGTTCGTCTCTCAACAAGAAGGCAGGTTTAAGTCTGTCAATGCTGACTGTTTCTTTTCTGTCCCCTAAATCAAGCACAAAATGCTTATCACCAGGTTCCAGCACTCTGAATGGTCCATCGTATGGTGGACGGAGGGTAGATTTTAAAGCTTCATGCCTAACAAAAATGAATTTGGCGTTTTTTTAAAGCTTGGGGGACAAAAACCCGTGGAAAAGAGTGGTGTGCCGGTTCGGGGAGAGTGTCCGGTCCGCTGCTGCCTGAAAGTCTCATGGCTGGGAGATGCCCAGGCTCTGGGTTCTCTGGTAAAAATTCACCTGGGAGTCTGAGAGGTTGTGCAAAAACTAATTCTGCTGGGGAGGCGTCTAGATCCTCTTTAGGCGCAGCACGCAACCCCAATAAAACCCAGGGGAGTTTATTTACCCAATTTGTATCTGTTAGTGAGGCCCTGAGGGCGGCCTTTAAAGATCTGTGAAAGCGCTCGCATAACCCATTAGCCTGAGGGTGATAAGCGGTGGTGCGGTGAATTGTCGCCCCTAAGCTGCTGGCCATGGCTGACCAAAGCTCTGAGACAAATTGAGGCCCCCTATCGGATGTGATGTCCGATGGGACGCCGAAACGCGCCACTCAGTTTGTCAAAATAACGCGAGCGACTTCCGCTGCTGTGGTTGACGCCAGAGGGACCGCCTCAGGCCAGCGCGTAGTACGATCTATCATTGTTAACAGGTGTGTGAAACCCGGAGACGAAGGTAGTGGTCCCACGAGGTCAACATGAACGTGGTCGAATCTTCTAGCTGGGATTCGAAAAGGCTCTAGAGGGGCTTTTGTGTGTTTGTGTATTTTGGCACGCTGACAAGACATGCAAGTTTTTGCCCATTCCTTTACATTTTTGCGCAGGCCGGGCCACACAAACTTTTTGGCGACCATTTTAACCGAGGCACGCACACCTGGGTGCGCGAGGGAGTGAATTGAGTCGAAAATACGGCGGCGCCATGCAGCTGGGACTACCGGGCGAGGTCAGCCGGTTGAAACGTCGCAGATTCGGGGGGTACACCGTTGCGTAAACCCCTTTCCTCCAGCCTTAACCCTGTTGGTCCAGACCGGAGTGCGCGCACGTCCGCGTCACTGCTTTGTTCCTCTGCCATGGCTGCGTAATCTATCCCTATGTGAATTGGGGCCGCGTACATGTCCGCGTTGGCGAAGAGTTCTGCGGCTGAGGTAGTATAATCTGTCTCCTCGCGCTCTGGCGATGTCACAGCGCGAGAGAGGCACTCTGCTACCACGTTAAGTTTGCCTGCCACATGTCGAATGTCTGTGGTGAACTCTGAGATTGCAGCTAGCTGTCTTTGTTGCCTGCCTGACCATGGTTCTGAAATTTTAGCCATCACAAAGGTGAGCGGTTTTTGGTCTACAAAAGCCGTGAAACGCCGCCCTTCTAACCAGAACTGGAAGTGGCGGATGGATAAATGAAGCGCTAGCAGCTCCCTGTCAAAAGTGCTGTATTTACGCTCCGTTTGGTTTAACGATTTGCTGAAAAACGCCAAAGGTTGCCAGGTTCCGCCAACGTGTTGTTCCACAACTGCCCCTATGGCCAGGTCTGAAGCGTCTGTGGTTAGCGCGATGCGGGCCGAGGGATCAGGGTGAACCAACAATGTGGCGTTCGCTAGAGCACTTTTTACTTCCGCGAAGGCGCGTTCGCGCTCCGGGGTCCATTCGACCGCGTTGGAAGGCTTTTGTTTTCTGAGCGCGGTATACAGGGGCTGCATGAGTTGAGCTGCGCGGGGGAGGAAACGGTTGTAAAAATTAACCATTCCCAAAAATTCTTGCAGCGATTTGACCGTTTGCGGTCGTGGAAAATTTTTTACTGCGCGAACTTTGTCTGGCAATGGGACTGCCCCCTCTGGTGAAACTCTGTGTCCCAAAAAATCAATTTGTGACACGCCGAATTTGCATTTGGCTGGATTGATTATTAACCCGTGCTCTTCTAGTCTCTGAAAAACCGTAGTGAGGTGCTGTTCGTGTTCTTCCTCCGACGAGCTGGCTACCAGCATATCGTCGAGGTAGACGAACATGAAAGGGAGATCGCGTAATACCGCGTCCATCATCCGCTGAAAGGTTTGAGCAGTGCCTTTGAGGCCAAAAGGCATCCGCAAAAATTCAAAAAGACCAAAAGGGGTTATTACAGCCGTTTTAGGAATGTCTTCCGCTCGAACGGGGACTTGGTGATAGCCGCGGACCAGGTCTATTTTAGAAAAAATGCGCGCACCCGCCAGATGTAGTGAGAAATCTTGGATGTGAGGAATTGGGTAGCGGTCATGCGCTGTCGCATTGTTTAATCTGCGGTAATCGCCGCACGGTCTCCAAGAACCGTCGGTTTTCGGGACCATGTGGAGTGGCGATGCCCAGGGGCTTTTCGAGCTTCTAATAATGCCTAATTTTTCCAGGGTGGCAAACTCGTCCCGTGCTATGGCGAGCTTGGTCGCGTCTAATCGCCGAGCTTTGGCGAACACAGGTGGGCCTGTTGTGGGAATGAAGTGTTCAACCCCGTGTTTCGCTACTGTTGCTGAAAATTTTGGAACTGTGAGTGCTGAAAATTGGGTGAGGAGTTGGTCAAACTTACCTCCTGCTGTTGTGACGCAGGCCTGCACGGGTGGTGGAGAGACTCGAGCTGAGCAGGGAATAGAATAAAATGACAGTGCATTAACCAAGCGTCTATTTGCTAGATCAACTAACAACCCATGCGCACACAAAAAATCAGCACCCAACATGTTAAAGCTCACCGCCGCTACAATAAATGTCCATCTATAGTTGCGGCCGTGAATGCAAAGAGGCAGGCTCCTTTCACCGTAAGTGTCGATGATGGAGCCGTTGGCTGCCATCGCCCCATTTCCCCGGGGACCCATGGCCCGATCTGCGTGGAAAGGGGTGATAAAGCTCAGTTGTCGATCAGGAACTGTCTCCCGGTGTGTCCGTCAGTCACATAAAGAAGTTTATTTTTTTCGCCGAGAACCACAGCCGTTAACGGTTCTTGGTTTTGGCGTTTTCCCGAACTTTTGAACTTGCAGGGGGGAACGCATTTGTACGCCCCCTTGGCGAAACGGTGGTGGTAATAGCAGATGTCGTTCCGCCTGCTGCGTCTTGGTCGTGTTGCCGCCATGGTGGGCGGGCTCTGCTCGGTTGTCTGTGGTTCTCCGTTGCTCTGGGCATCTGCAGATGCTGCTGTGGCCACCTGTTCCCTGCAGGCGTTGGTGAGTCGCTGCGCTTCTCGGGCCAGCGCACGGAAGTCCTGCTGGGTGCTGCACCGCATGTTGATCAGCGTCCCTCTCATGTGTAGCGGCAGAGTGCTGAGGAAGATGTGTTGGAAGAGGAAGTTGTCGTTGTCCTCCTCCTTGAGCTGCAGCATGTCCTCCATGAGGGCCTTGGGTCTGCATCCTCTGTGGCCATAGATCACCAGGATCCTCTCTGCTCTCTCCTCGGCTGAGGGGACGAAGTTCTCGACGATGGTCGCCTTCAGCTCTTTGTATTTGTCGTGGGTGGGCGGCTGTTGGATTATGCTCCGCGCGCATCTTGACGTGGCAGCGTCGAGTTTGGCGACGATGTGATAAAATTTCATCTTGTCCGCCGTTATGCTCGCCAGTGCAAACTGAGCCTCAGCTTGCTGGAACCACGAGCTCGGGTCTTCTTGCCAGAATTCTGGCAGCTTGACGGTGACGGCGCTTGTGTGGGCTGTCCTTGATGTGTCCGCCGGGTGAGAGCGCCTTTCTTCTGCTCTCACGGCGGGGCTGGGGATGGTGCTCGGTTGAGCCCTCTCTTCTGCCGTGGGGGAATGTCTTCCATCCGTTCCCCTGTCTGCATGGGCGCCGGCGCTTGCCTGGGTCGCCTCCGATGAGTCAATTGCGGGAGAACGTCTCTGTTCCATCCTCACGTCGGGGTCACCAGTGTAGAAGAGCTTGGAATAACGAGGCGATGTGATTTATAAACCAAAGTTTATTATCAGCTTCGCTCCTCTAACAAGTCTCATCTCAGTGCAGAAACAGAATAAGAGAGCGAACACATTCAGCTCTACATACTTATACCTACACATAACAAAAGACATGCATATCAAAGCTGACATCCCGCATTATATTAATCCCCCCTCCTTTGTCTTCGTACTCCTCCACCTGACCTTGGGTGGTCAGGGCGATCGATCTGGTCTCCACCGCAGCGCCTCGGATGCTCTTTGATCTTCGCTGGCGGTTGAGACCTCTTGTCCTGTTCTGAGGTGTGAAGTCATTGTACATATGCAATCACCAAACATTCTCACATGCTTATACATATGTAGGTTATGGGATATATGATTAATATAAACCACACACTCTTGTAATAAGAGGACGAGGTGGGTCTCCATCTCTGGGCTTTTCCTGCAGGACCCGATGTGCACGATCGAACAAGGCTTTCTCCTCCAAGCCAAGCAGATCTTGAAGTAATTGGGCAATGAAGTCAGTCGGTCGGAGTCCCTCCAGTCCTTCCGGTACGCCAAGCACACGTATATTATTTCTTCGAGATCTGGCCTCCAGATCTTCACACCGTTCATCCAAGTGCTTGAATTGTGTTGTTAGCATGCTAACTGTAGCTTCTAGCTCGCTTACCCGAGTGCCGGTATTCATGGTCGCTCACTCCAATTCTCCCACTAGCGACTCATTCGCCTCGAGCCTGCGTTCAAGTGGTTCAATTGAATTCTTCAGTTCTTGTCTCACAGATATTATTTCAGAGTGCAGACTCATATACAGAGCATCAATTTTACCACATATATTGTTTTTAAGAGTGTCAGTTGGGGCTTGAAACAGCGCAGCGTCTAGGGTGATCTCATCAGAATAAGGCCGACTCTGTGAGACAGGAGCAGGTGTAGCTGGCTCAGCAGGTGGTGGTGCTTTGCGGCCTCCTCTCGAGGATTCATGTTTAACTCGGCAATTCGACATTTTATATCAGAGTAGATGGAATAATGACACTGAAGAGTTGTAGTAAAATTGATAAATGCCCAGGACCATATATGAGCAAGGGTTAATAAGTACCCCTCATGAATCGTCACCTTATTGTGGTGAAGGGTTTGCGTGCCCTAGTGATCCCAGGAGCTATGTTGTCCGGAGACAATTTGCCTCTAGTAGGGTCACCCAAGACAAACTGGTCCTGGGTGAAGGGCCAGACTAAGAACAATCCAATAGACCCTCATGATGAACGCTAGAACAGGGATCCAGTGTACCCCGCCCGGTATGGGGTTACCGGGGCCCCACCCTGGAGCCAGGCCTGGGGGATGGGCTCGATGGCGAGCGTCTGGTGGCTGGGTTTCCACCCATGGGACCCGGCTAGGCTCAGCCCGAAGGAGTTACATGGGTCCGCCTTCCAGTGGGCTCACCACCTGCAGGAGGGACCATGGGAGTCCGGTGCTATGTGAATCAGGTGGTGGTCAAAGGTGGAGACCTTGGCGGTCTGATCCCAGGCTTCCTAAACTGGCTTTTGGGACTTGGAATGTCACCTCTCTGGTGGGGAAGGAGCCTGAGCTGGTGCATGAGGTTGAGAGATTCTGACAAGATTATAGTAGGCCTCACCTCAACACACAGCTCCGGTTCTAGAACCAGTCTCCTGGAGAGGGGCTGAAGCTTGTCCTACTCTGGAGTTGCCCTGGCGAGAGGCGATGAGCGAGGGTGGGTATTCTTGTGTCCCCCCCACCTTGCTGCCTCTATATTGGAGTTTTCCCTGGTGGATGAAAGGGCTGTTTCCCTGAGCCTTCGGGGTGGGAAACGGGTCCTGACCATCATTTGTGCCTATGCACCAAATGATGGTTCAGAGTACCCACCCTTTTTGGAGTCTGTGACTGGGGTGCTGGAGGGTGCTCCTCTTGGAGACTCCATTGTCCTACTGGGGGACTTCAATGCACACATGGGCAATGACAATGAAACCTGGAGGGGGGTGATTGGGAGGAACGGCCTGCCCGATCTGAACCCGAGTGGTGTTCAGTTATTGGACTTCTGTGCTAACCACAGTTTGTCCATAACAAACATCATGTTCAAGCATAAGGGTGCCCATATGTGCACCTGACACCAGGACACCCGAGGTTGCAGGTCAATGATTGATTCTGTTTTCGTGTCATCAGACCTGGGACCGTATGTCTTGGACACTCGGGTAAAGATAAGATAAGATAAGCCTTTATTAGTCCCACAATGGAGAAATTCCAGGATTGCAACAGCACAGGGATAGCAACACTCAGAGCAATAATCAGAAGGCAAGAGAAAAAAAAAAACAAAAACAAGAGCAGCAAGTATACATACAGTGGGGCAAAAAAGTATTTAGTCAGCCACCAATTGTGCAAGTTCTCCCACTTAAAAGATGAGAGAGGTCTCCAAATGTCATCATAGGTATATCTCAACTATGAGAGACAAAATGAGAAAAAAAATCCAGAAAATCACTTTGAATGATTTTTAATGAATTAATTGGTAAATTCCTCGGTAAAATAAGTATTTGGTCACCTACAAACAAGCAAGATTTCTGGCTCTCACAGACCTGTAACTTCTTCTTTAAGAGGCTCCTCTGTCCTCCACTCGTTACCTGTATTAATGGCACCTGTTTGAACTCATTATCAGTATAAAAGACACCTGTCCACAACCTCAAACAGTCAGACTCCAAACTCTACTATGGCCAAGACCAAAGAGCTGTCAAAGGACACCAGAAACAAAACTGTAGACCTGCACCAGGCTGGGAAGACTGAATCTGCAATAGGTAAGCAGCTTGGTGTGAAGAAATCAACTGTGGGAGCAATATTAGAAAATGGAAGACATACAAGACCACTGATAATCTCCCTCGATCTGGGGCTTCACGCAAGATCTCACCCCGTGGGGTCAAAATGATCACAAGAATGGTGAGCAAAAATCCCAGAACCGCAAGGGGGAACCTAGTGAATGACCTGCAGAGAGCTGGGACCAAAGTAACAAAGGCTACATCAGTAACACACTACGCCACCAGGGACTCAAATCCTACAGTGCCAGATGTGTCCCCCTGCTTAAGCCAGTACATATCCAGGCCCGTCTGAAGTTTGCTAGAGAGCATTTGGATGATCCAGAAGAGGATTGGGAGAATGTCATATGGTCAGATAAAACCAAAATAGAACTTTTTGGTAAAAACTCATCGTGTCGTGTTTGGAGGAGAAAGAACACCATACCTACTGTGAAGCATGGGGGTGGAAACATCATGCTTTGGGGCTGTTTTTCTGCAAAGGGACCAAGACGACTGATCCGTGTAAAGGAAATAATGAATGGGGCCATGTATTGTGAGATTTTGAGTGAAAACCTCCTTCCATCAGCAAGGGCATTGAAGATGAAACATGGCTGGATCTTTCAGCATGACAATGATCCCAAACACACCTCCCGGGCAACGAAGGAGTGGCTTCGTAAGAAGCATTTCAAGGTCCTGGAGTGGCCTAGCCAGTCTCCAGATCTCAACCCCATAGAAAATCTTTGGAGGGAGTTGAAAGTCCGTGTTGCCTAGCAACAGCCCCAAAACATCACTGCTCTAGAGGAGATCTGCATGGAGGAATGGGCCAAAATACCAGCACAAGGTGTGAAAACCTTTTGAAGACTTACAGAAAACGTTTGACCTCTGTGTTTGCCAGCGAAGGGTATATAACAAAGTTTTGAGATGAACTTTTGTTACTGACCAAATACTTATTTTACTGAGGAATCTACCAATTAATTCATTAAAAATCATTCAATGTGATTTTCTGGATTTTTTTTTTCTCATTTTTTCTCTCATAGTTGAAGTATACCTATGATGAAAATTGGAGACCTCTCTCATCTTTTAAGTGGGAGAACTTGCACAATTGGTGGCTGACTAAATACTTTTTTGCCCCACTGTATGTACATATATATATATATATATATATATATATATATATATATATATATATATATATATATATATATATATATATATAGACAGTGCGGAGCATTGTAGCTGGATGGAATAAATATATGAGAATATAAACACAGTGCGGAGCATTGTAGCTAGATGGGATAAATATGTAGATATATAAACACACACAGTACGGAGCATTGTAGCTAGATGGAATAAATATGTAGATTTATAAACACACCCAGTGTGGAGCATTGTAGCTAGATGGAATAAATATGTAAATATATGAACACACACAGTGCGGAGCATTGTTGCTAGATGGGATGAAACAGCACAACCGTCTACTTAGTTATCCTACATGGTATGATTATGTACCCATACATATTCTCACCCTCCATAGCAACCGGTATTTTTCTAGTTGTATGCCGGAGGGGACCATTGTATAAGTCTATTGCATCTTTTGCATTCAAAACTATTAGGTTGTGCAGAGCTGTCAACTGATCACCACCTGGTGGTGAGTTGGATCTGATGGCAAGGGAGGATACCATTCAGATCTGGTAGACCCAAACACATAGTGAGGGTGCGCTGGGAACATCTGGCTGAGGCCTCTGTATGGGAGGTCTTCAACTCCCACCTCTGGAAGAACTTCAACCACATTCCGAGGGAGTCTGGAGACATGGAGTCTGAATGGGCCATGTTCTCCACCTACGTTGTTGAAGTGGCTGCCCAGAGCTGCGGCTGCAAGGTCATTGGGGCAACTTGTGGTGGCAACCCCCAAACCAAGTGGTGGACACCAGTGGTGAGGGGAGCCATTAAGCTGAAGAAGGAGTCCTATAAAGCTTTGTTGGCTTGTGGGACTTCCGAAGCAGCTGAAGTGTACTGGCAGGCCAAGCGGAGTGCAGCTCGGGTGGTTGCTGAAGCAAAAACTCAGGTATGGGAGGAGTTTGGTGAGGCCATGGAACAAGACTTTCAGTCGGCCTCGAAGAGATTCTGGCAAACTGTCCAGCAGCTCAGGAGGGGAAAGCAGCTCCCTGTTCACACTGTGTATGGTGCAGATAGGGCGCTGCTGACTTCGACTGGGGATATCATCGGGCAATGGAAGGAATACTTCGAGGATCTCCTCAGTCCCACTAATACGCCTTCCACAGAGGAAGCAGGGCTTGTGGACGAGGGGGACAACTCGCCTATCACAGGGGCTGAGGTTGCCAAGGTGATTAAAAATCTCTTTGGTGGCCGGGCCCCGTGGGTGGACGAGATTCGCCCCGAGTACCTCAAGGCCCTGGATGTTGTTGGGCTGTCATGGTTGACATGCAACATTGCGTGGAGGTCAGGGGCAGTGCCTTTGGCATAACAAACCAGGGTGGTTGTTGCTCTCTTCAAAAAAGGGGACCAGAGGGTGTTCTTCAACTTTAGAGGGCTCACACTCCTCAGCCTCCCTGGAAAGGTCTATGCCAAGGTACTGGAGATGAGAGTCCGGCCGTTGGTGAAACCTCGGATTCAGGAGGAGCAATGTTGTTTTCGTGCTGGCTGTGGCACATCGGACCAGCTCTTTACCTTCTCGAGAATCCTTGCGGGTTCGTGGGAGTTTGCCCAACCAATTTACATGTGTTTTGTGGACTTAGAGAAGGCATTTGACCGCATCCTTTGTGGTTTTTTGAGGGGGGTGCTTCGGGAGTATGGGGTATCGGGCTTGTTGTTTTGAGCTATTCGGTCTCTGTACGACCATTGTTACAGCTTGGTTCGTATTGCCAACACTTGGTTGGACTTATTCCCAGTGAGAGTTGGACTCCGCCAGAGCTGCCCTTTGTCATCCATCCTGTTCATAATTTTTATGGACAGGATTTCTAGGCCCAGCCAGGAAACGGAGGGTGTCATGCTTTTTGACCACAGAATCTCACCTCTGTTGTCTGCAGATGATGTTGTCCTGCTGGCTTCATCCAACAATGACCTACAGGTCTTACTGGAATGGTTTGCCACTGAGTGTGAAGTGGCTGGGATGAGAATCAGTACCTCCAAGTCCGAGTCCATGGTCCTCAACCGGAAGAAAATGGATTGACCTCTCCGGGTTGGGGACAAGCTCCTGCCCCAAGTGGAGGAGTTTAAGTATCTTGGGTATGGGGTAACCCCCACAACAGCCACGGACAAACAGAGCGCTCAGCCGGGGCAATTAGCAGAGCAATGAGATGTGTGTGTTGAGATCAATAGGCAGCCTCTCCGTGTCTAGTTCAGGTGCCAGTACCCTGTGGATATGTATGACTCAAATGCAAACGTACATGCTTCCTGCTCTCATTGTGTTGCAAATGTCCCATGCCTGACTGCAGTTCCTTTGATGATAACATGCCTTTGATGTATTGTCTGTAGCTGGGTATTTAAGTGGCTGAATATGATATGTTCACTCTCTTTTCACTCTGACTGCTCAACTGACCATACCATTGCCTGAGAGCCTGAGGACCAGCCAGCCTGTCTCCACAGGGCTGGAGTGAGTTCCTATGATGGCGATGATCGATGAATAAACTTCCTTAAAAACTTCAGATCGCCGTGCCTTATTTTAACATCGCCACACTGGTGACCCGACGCTGAAGAGAACACGCTGACAACGAATGCAACCCCGATGGTATCTCCGACGACAAGAGAATGCAGCAGCCTGACGCAAGAGCACTGCCCTCCCTTCTGCCACATGACAGACCTCGACGCAGAACCAAAATCAGGCGAACTCCCTCGGAGATCATCCACGACTGGGAAAGCTGCAGAAAGCGTCATTGTGCGATCCACGCCTGAGATCTGCACATCCACGCTGGAACCAGCCGAGGGACAAAGATCGTCTCCTCCCTCTCACCGCTCCTACGCATCTACGCGAGCCCGAGGGACAAAGATCGTCTATTCCCTCTCACCACCCCAACGCACCATGACCCGGCACGAGCGACGACCAACAGCTCAAACGGGGGAGACCATCAGCGCCGACTGCGCAGATCTCCATCAAGCCCCCTGACCCTGATTCGCCTCGTGACAGCGGACCGGCCATGCACAGGAGCCTCGCATCAGAACAGCGCAACTGGAAGGTACATGGCCGCAGCGCGTGCCGCGCACCAGAGACAAGCTGGCTCTACAGGCTTATACATCATCCTCCGCCGCTGCACACGGCTCTTCAGGGCTACTCATACACCTGAAGCACACACGCAGCCCGCATGCAGGATTTTGTGTAGGTCTCAGCCACGGCACACGACGGGAATTCAGCCGTCAACGGTCCCCGAGGGCTTTGGGGGCTGCGCACGCACCTAAAGCCGAAACGGCAAGTCCCTCACACAGCTTCAGCTCCTGTTTTTCTTCATTACCGGACTGAATCGCGAGAGGAATCAGAGACTAATTTTTCTTCCCACAGCTACGGACATCCCCCGGCACTTGCTACCCCCACCCTCCTCCCTCCCCCGGCACAGACCTTCCCAGCAGCTCGCTCCCAATGCCGGATGATCGAGGCCTCAGCTCTCCGCTAAGCCCTCTGGGGGGAAGTGTATGGGGTAACCCCCACAACAGCCACGGACAAACAGAGCGCTCAGCCGGGGCAATTAGCAGAGCAGTGAGATGTGTGTGTTGAGATCAATAGGCAGCCTCTCCGTGTCTAGTTCAGGCGCCAGTACCCTGTGGATATGTATGACTCAAATGCAAACGTTCATGCTTCCTGCTCTCATTGTGCTGCAAATGTCCCATGCCTGACTGCAGTTCCTTTGATGATAACATGCCTTTGATGTATTGTCTGTAGCTGGGTATTCAAGTGGCTGAATATGATATGTTCACTCTCTTTTCACTCTGACTGCTCAACTGACCATACCATTGCCTGAGAGCCTGAGGACCAGCCAGCCCATCTCCACAGGGCTAGAGTGAGGTCCTATGATGGCGATGATCAATGAATAAACTTCCTTAAAAACTCCAGAGCGCCGTGCCTTATCTTAACATCGCCACATTGGGGTCTTATTCATGAGTGAGGGGAGAATGGAGTGAAAGATTGAGAGACGGATTGGAGCAGCATCTACAGTGATGCGGATGTTGTACCGGTCTGTTGTGGTGAAGAGGGAGCTGAGCTCTAAGGCAAAGCTGTCGATTTACCAGTCAATCTACCTTCCTAGCCTCACCTATGGTCATGAGCTTTGGGTAATGACCGAAAGAATGAGATCACTCATACAAGCGGCTGAAATGAGCTTTCTTCGTAGGATTGCTGGACTCACCCTCAGAGATAGGGTGAGGAGCTCAGTCATCCAGGAGAGGCTCAGAGTAGAACCGCTGCTCCTCCACATTGAAAGGAGCCAGTTTTGATGGTATGGGCATGTGATTAGAAAGCCTCCTGGATGCCTCCCACTTGAGGTGTTTCGGGCATGTCCCTCTGCTAGGAGACCCCGGGGCTGACCCAGGACTCGCTGGAGAGACTATGTCTCCCAGCTGGTCTGGGAATGCCTTGGTATCCTCTCTGAAGAGCTGAAGCAGGTGGCTGGGAGAGGGAAGTTTGGGCTTCTCTGCTTGAACTGCTGCCTCTGTGACCTGGACCTCCGGAGAAGCGGTAGAAGATGGATGGATGGTTAACAAGTAAAAATTATTTCAATAATATTTTCTCGGAGCTGCACCAAGACACATCTACTTCCCGGCAGCCATGACACCCATTGGAGTTAATTTGTTATTGACCAGTCAAGCCACACACCCCTGTCTCTGATAATGCTTTATTCAAGGTCTTAAATGCCAACATCCAGCCAATATTTGTCAGTATTTTGATTATTCCAACAATTGACACTAGAAGCTAATGTTAGTCTCAAACGTGGTGTCGCTATCCAAACACCATCTCAGGGGAATGAAGAAAGAGGGAGGGTGGGATGAATTAGTTCTCATGAGCATTTAAAGCAATGTGCCATTAAAAACAGCCCATTTTGAGGACAACTTCCTCCCCATGTGTAAGATGGTACTGTATTTATTAAACCATGACGTGTTGTGACCAAAGCACATCACAGATGTTTCATTAACACCTCTTGGAGCTGTGTAAACATGTGGGAAAGTGCATAATAATTGCACCTTAAGTGCCATGACTTGGGGAAGACTTCAGGAGTGTGATAGTTGTGGTTTTGGTGGCCTTAACCAGAGAAATCAGGTCTCTTAACACTAATGTTAGTTGATGCCACCACTTTGGCCATGAAAAATAAGACAGAAAAACAGCAGAAATGAACCAAGTAAATGTTTGTACCTTGATTAGAAGACACTGTTTGATCTAGTCTGGTTGATTTGTTTTCTCTCTAGCATCTATACTTTAAAATCCAGCCCTTAATCATCCTATGGAGGCTGAAGTTGAGTCTGGAATTAAAAAGTGGCTGAGGCTGAAGGAGGACAGGCTAGGAAGACGGCACAGAGCCAAACCACAGCCATGAAGGTAAGCCTGACCCCAGGTTGCGTTAACTGAAAATTGTTTTCATTGACAGATTTTTTTTTTCAGCTATGACTGAAAATTCTGAAAGCTGTCTTTCATTTGGCCGATTACACTGAGGGGGATCTAATTAAAGTCAGTTAAAATGACGGATAGTAAGAACTGTCACAGAATTTTTATAGGGTTGTACAGTGTGATCTATACACTGCTCACAAAAAGTTAGGGATATTTGGCTTTTGGTTGAAATTTATGGAAAATGTAAAAAGTTCACGCAACAGTGATATTATATCATAAAAGTGGGGCATTTAAGTAGAAGCATGCCATGGTGATTTCCTCATCTCAAATAATTTACTGAAGCAAAAGCCAACAACAGCTTGTCATCAACAATTTGCCCTTGACCATCAATTGCAGCTTGACAACGACGTCTCAAGTTGTTCACAAGTCGACTTATTGTCTGCTGAGGCATGGCATTCCACTCTTCTTGAAGGGCGGCCCACAGGTCATTGAGGTTGTGGAGTGCAGGATTATGGGCCTCTACACAGCAACTCAGCGGATCCCATAGGTTTTCTATGGGATTCAGGTCTGGAGAAGGTGAAGGCCACTCCATTTGTGGTACCCCAGCCTCCAGCAGCAATTCCCTAATGATGCAACCTCGATGAGCTGGAGTATTGTCGGCCATGAAGATGAAATTTGCCCTGTGGTGTTCATGCAGGGGCACAATGACTGGATTAATTATGTTATTCAGGTAGTATAGGCTTGTCACTGTACCATTCATAAGGTTTAGGGCAGTTCTGTATTGACTAGACACACCTGTCCAGACTGTAACATGGTGACAACAGTGACTGATAGCACTCTCCTTGATGTCTCCAACATTGTTGGCGGCCATCATATCTGCTCAACGTGAATCAAATTTCATCAGAGAACAGCACTGAGGCCCACTGGTTTCTTGTCCAGCGTAAATGCTCCTTGGCCCATGCAAACGATGACGCCTGTGCTTGGTGGTGTGGCCAGGTACCCTTTAAGGTCATCTAGCACGCAGACCACGCTGTTGTGAATGGTTTTGAATGGTCTGACGTGACACTTAGGTGCCTCTCACCTCCCTTAAATGTGCCTTGAGTTGAGTGCATTCATCATCTGGTTCCGCAAGGCACTATTCACAATGAAGCAGTCATCAGTGTGGGATGTGGCAAAAGGATGTCCACTTCTATGCCTTTCTGTGACTCTTCCAGTCTCACTGTATCTCTGTTGCAACCTGCTGATGACACTCTGTGAAACTCTAAGCTCAGTGGCCACTTCCTTCTGAGAACATCCTGTTTGAAGCCTCGCAATGGTGAGGTACTGTTGTTAGGTATCGTTTTGGTCTCATGATGTCAAAATGTGAACCGCATGATGAAGAGGACAAGGACTTAAAGTTTTCCGGCACAGCGCGTGTGTGTGTCTGTGTACAGTGGTGTGAAAAAGTGTTGGCCCCTTTCCTGATTTTTCATTTATTTGTACGTTTGTCACACTTAAATGTTTCAGATCAGCAAACAAATTTAAATATTAGACAAAGATAGCAAAAGTATACACATAATGCAGTTTTTAAATGTGTTTATTATTAAGGGTAAAAAAAAACATTAAAACATAAATTAACTGTGGTTTATCACATCTTTGGAAAGCTGAGTTCCATTTCTCTAGCCACACCCAGGCCTAATTACTGCCACACCTGTTCTCAATTAAGAAATCACTTAAATAGGACCTGCCTGACAAAGTGAAGTAGACCAAAAGATCCTCAAAAGCTAGACATCATGCTGCAATCCAAAGAAATTCAGGAACAAATCAGAAACAAACTAATTGCGATCTGTCAGTCTGGAAAAGGTTACAAAGCCATTTCTAAAGCTTTGGGACTCCAGCAAACCACAATGACAGACATTATCCACAAATGGCGAAAACATGGATGGTGGTGAACCTTCCCAGGAGTAGCCAACCAACCAAAATTACCCCAAGAGCACAGCGACGACTTATCCAAGAGGTCATTAAAGACCCCACAACATTCAAAGAACTGCAGTCCTCACTTGTCTCAGTTAAGGTCAGTGTTCATGACTCCACCATTAGAAAGAGCCTGGGAGAAAAGGCCTGCATGGCAGAGTTTCAAGACGAAGATCACTGCTGAGCAAAAAGAACACAAAGGCTCATCTCAGTTTTGCCAGAAAACATTTTGATGATACACAAGACTTTTGGGAAAATACTCTGTGGACTGATGAGACAAAAGTTGAACTTTTTGGAAGGTGTGTGTCCCGTTACGTCCGGTGTAAAAGTAACACAGCATTTCAGAAAAGGAACATCATACAAACAGTATAATATGGTGGTGGTAGTGTGATGATCTGGGGCTGTTTTGCTGCTTCAGGACCTGGAAGAGTTGGTGTGATAAATGGAACCATGAATTCTGCTGTCTACCAAAAAATCCTGAAGAAGAATGTCCAGTCATCTGTTCGTGACCTCAAGCTGAAGTGCACTTGGGTTCTGCAGCAGGACAATGATCCAAAACACACCAGCAAGCAAGTCCACCTCTGAATGGCTTAAGAAGAACAAAATAAAGACTTTGGAATGGCCTAGTCAAAGTCCTGACCTGAATCCCATTAAGATGCTGTGGCATGACCTTAAAAAGGTGGTTCATGCTCGAAAACTCTAAAATGTGGCTGAATTACAACAATTCTGCAAAGATGAGTGGGCCAATATTCCTCCACACTGCAGTAAAAGACTCATTACCAGTTTTCGCCAACGCTTGATTGCAGTTGTTGCTGCTAAGGGTGGCCCAGCCTGTTATTAGGTTTAGGGGGCAATCATTTTTTCCACACAGGGCCATGTAAGTTTGAATTCTTTTCCCTTTATAATAAACACCTTCATTTAAAAACTGCATTTTGTGTTTACTTGTGTTATCTTTATCTAATATTCAAATTTTTTTGATGATCTGAAATATTTACCTAAGTCTGACAAACATACAAAAGAATGAGAAATCAGGAAGGGGGCAGCCACTTTTTCACACCACTGTATATGTAAATTTAATAATTATATTTCTTTGAATTCAGAGTTAAAGTTATTGCTCTGTTCTGGCTCTACAAAATAATGGTCAAAAGTTTAAATTGTATGAGGACAAAAGTAAAAAAATTGCCACATTCTTTTTCAAATTTATTAAAAAACCCCAGCAATTTTATACTAATCTGCCTTTGTCCATCAGACAGGCCTCTTCACTGTCCAGTTTTAAAACTCCTCTGAAAACCCATTTTTATTCTCTGGCTTTTGACCCAGTTTGAGACATAGATTTCATTTGCTCTTATTGTCTCTATTGTATGACTGTTGTTTTGTTTGTGCTGTTTTGTACTTTCACTGTATTTTATTGTTTTTATATTTTATTTAGCGTTAATGAACAGCACTTTGTGTCAACTGTTGCTGTTTTTGAAGAACTTTATAAATAAAGTTGGATTGGGGCAGCGTGGTGGCGGAGAGGTTAGCACTGTGGCAGCACAGCAACTCACCCTTGGCCAGGCGATCCTGGGTTCGATCCCAGCCCCCTACCAACAATGATCTGTGTGGAGTTTGCATGTTCTCCCCGTGTCTGCGTGAGTTTACACCGGGATTTCTCTGGTTTCCTCCCACATGCCAAAAACATGCAAGTTAGGTTAATTGGCATCAACTGGGGATTCTAAATTGTCCTTAGGTATGACTGTGAGAGTGAATGGTTGTCTGTCTCTCTGTGTTGGCCCTGCGATGGACTGGCGATCTGTCCATGGTGTATCCTGCCTCTTGGCCAAAGATGCTGAGATAGGCTCCACCCCCCCATCGACCCGAAAAGGTTTAAGCAATGATCCATTAAGATGGATGGATTAAAAAAGATAAACATTAGCCATAAAATAATGAACACATTTCTTATTGACATGGTTTATTGACCCAGAGAGCAGACTCAAAGTAGATGCAATTATTTGCATGTTCTCCCCGTGTCTGCGTGAGTTTACACCGGGATTTCTCCGGTTTCCTCCCACATGCCAAAAACATGCAAGTTAGGTTAATTGGCATCAACTGGGGTACAACCTAAGCAGGGCTGCTCGCAGAGATAGCAAAAAGATGTAACAAACTAATAGTTTTTTGAATGCAAAAGATGCAATAGACTTACACAATGGTCCCCTCCGGCATACAACTAGGAAAATACCGGTCGCTATGGAGGGTGAGAATATGTATGGGCACATAATCATACCATGTAGGATAACTAAGTAGACGGTTATGCTGTTTCATCCCATCTAGCAACAATGCTCTGCACTGTGTGTGTTTACATATTTACATATGTATTCCATCTAGCTACAGTGCTCCGCACTGGGTGTGTTTATGTTTATATTTATATATCTATATATTTATTCCATCTAGCTACAATGCTCCGCACTGTGTGTTTATATATCTACATATTATTCCATCTAGCTACATTGCTCCGCACTGTGTGGGTTTATATATTTACATATTTATTCCACCTAGCTGCAATGCTCCGTACTGTGGGTGGTTATATATCTACATATTTATTCCATCTAGCTACAATGCTCCGCACTGTGTGTTTATATATTCATATATTTATTCCATCCAGCTACAATGCTCTGCACTGTGTGTCTGTGTGTGTGTATATATATATTTTATAGTAATATGTACATATGTATATTAGCTGCTCTTGCTTGCTTGCTTTTTTTCTTGCCTTCTGATTGTTGCTCTGAGTGTTGCTATCCCTGTGCTGTTGCAATCCTGGAATTTCCCCGTTGTGGGACTAATAAAGGCTTATCTTATCTTATCTTATCTTATCTTTATTGAGATTAGTGTGTGTGTGTGTGTGTGTGTGTGTGTGTGTGTGTGTGTGTGTGTGTGTGCTCGTGTGACAGCCAGGGCCGAGCAGAGCACCATGCAACCTGGCAACCCTAGGGACAGACAGAGACAGGGAGAGTTAGTGGCAGATACCAGAGGGGATGTACAGGATTGAACAGAGCTTACTGTTTGTTGAGATGGGGTTGAGCTCAGGTTCAGCTTGGCGGCTACAGCCAGGAAGACAGTGCCTGCTGTCCCGGTTGCAGCTGGAGGTGGTTGATGAGTCCGGTGAAGTGCGGTGCAGCTTGGTCCGCTGCCAGAAGGAAGGGAGGTTCGCCGCCACGGATCTCCACCTGTGCACAGGGGAACGAGAGCAAATGAAGGTGAATAGAGCGAGGGCTTACTTGGAACACAGCTGAGAATTCCTTCAAATGTCAGATGGCAGGAGGCAGGATACCAAGACGAGAGTAGGCTGAGGCGAGGGTTTTCTGGAATGAGGATGAAGGCGTGAGCTGGTCTCATTAGGAGAAGAGACAGACGACTCCGCGCTGATCCGAGGGCAGCTCGGTCTAAATAACCCTGGCCGTGATGGGAAGCAGGTCTGCGCGCAGCTGAGGATGACAGGCAGCCAGAGCGAACCATCACAATAATAGTCTCAAATGTACAAGAAAAGCCATAATTTTACAGGAGAAAATTGCAAATTTGAGGAAAATGGCTGGAAATTTTAAATTAAATTAAATTAAATTAAAATTTAGATATATTTACAGAGAAAAGTAGAAAACTATAAGAACATTGTTATAAGTTTTGAAGAAAAACCTCAAACCTTCAAGAATGAAGTCATTATTCAAGTTGTTAAATGGGTGCTCTTTGTACCCTTAACTCAACTAGAAATTTTTGGTTGTCTACTTTTAATTATTAAGTTAATAGCACTGCGTTTACATGAATAGAATTTCTGGCTACTATACCCACCTCTGATTATATAATTTAAGTATGCATGAGTAAATTACTATTATAATTTTTTTCCCCTTCCTTTTCCTACTCTTCGTCAATGGAAAAAAAGAAGCACTAGAATAAAAATACAAAAAATACACATTTTGGTTATTTATGTAAACCGTGAAAAAAAAAAAACCCTGCAGGACAAAACATGACACTTGGTATTTTCTAACCTGTTTGTATACCACCATAGACAGAGAGAACCTGAATTAGACAGCGCTCAGAGAGGGAAAGATGAGACAAAAGAGAGGAGCCAAGGAGAGGAAAGTGGTTCAGGCAGAGGATCCAGGAGAGGTGAGAGCAGAGGGAGGAGAGAAGGATGACACCAGTCCAAACACAGGACAGCTGGGTGGGACCCCAACTGGCCCAATATGGCAACATCCAAGCCTTGGTTGTACAATGCTTCAAATGGTAAGTTCCATTATGCAATACAGTATTACTGTGCAAAATTTAAAAAAAAATAAAAATAAATAGTGTAAAATTAACATATTCCTTAACATATTCCAGTTACAATTGTGTCATGTGTCCCCCCCACCCCCGGGGAAAAATATGTTGCCACTGCACCAAGGTCTTTAAGCCAGAGGAAACACTGAGCTGTGAGACATTTGCTGCAGCTCCGCACTCAACTTTATGTGTGTGTGTGGCAACTGTGCGGAGCTCCGGTCTTTCTGCAGGCATGAACTGCTGATTCTGTTAAAAAAAAACATCATTTTTATAAAGCAGTGGCAGTAACTCCAGTATTTCAACTACAGAGTGTGTGGACTGGAGCCTGCAGCGACAGTCAACTTACTGTACTTAAACAGGATGGCCTCCGTACAGCACCCTGAGCGGCTTTTGTCTCCATGATTTTGGGATTTTTGGTGCTGTCCGAAAAATCACGTTCAAACAAGCAATGGACTATGCACTAGTTGTTTCACTCTCGGAGCTCAATTGTCAGGATCATAAACACTCTACTCAGAAGGAAATGACTTGCTTTGTGCCCTTTCAGTGCTCATGTCGCGGCTGTATTTAGCAATTCGTCCAAATGCTTCTGCCACTAACTGCCTGCTGGTGCCCGTCTGGAGAGAGAGTCCCCCACACGGTGCTGCCGCTGCCAGCACCCGGTGCTGTAGAAGCTTTCATAGTACTGGGTGCAAACATGCTGTTGGAAACAAAAATACACTTAACATTTAACAATTTATTTAATAATAAATAGGGGTACATAAGTGAACAATGAGATATAGCCACACACACAAAAAAGCGAACACCGCGGTTGTTGCAGTTGCCCGTTATCCTCTGGTGGGTTTGTCCATAGCGCGGTATTATATAATTGCGGTTATTGTGACAGCTCTAGTCACTATCAAAGCAACCTTGGCCTCCATAACATCTCAGCAGTACCACAGGCTGATCACCTCCATACCACACCACATTGATGCAGTAATTCATGCAAAAGTTCACTTGACCAATTACTGAATATGTACATGGACAGACTTTTCAGTAGGCCAACATTTCTATCAAAAAGCAGCTTTTTTTTAACTTAATTTTTGTAATATTCTAATTTTTTAAGAAACTTAATTTGGGTTTTTCATGAGCTAAAAACCATGATCATCAAAATGAAAAGAAATTAACACTTGAAATATCACTGTGTAATGAATCTACACAACTCACAAAATGTTAGGGATATTCGGCTTTCGGGTGAAATTTCAGGATGAACTATAACCTTTCCAGGTGAACTTAATTTGACCTTTTCTAACCTTTTGAATACACATGTCCAGCTTTTCAGAGTTTGAGTACTTTTTGCATAACTTGCTGTTCTCTAACAAGGTGCTTAATGGCAAAATTCACAACAGGTGTTTGGTCCATGAATCGACCAATAAATTTCTGGTTCAGTTAGAATTCGTATTTAAATGGTCCTATTCATCATGCTGTTCATATTTTGACATCATGAAACCAAGACGACACCTCACAATTGATCAACAGTACCTTGCCATTGTGAGGCTTCAAACAGATGTTCTCAGAGGGAAGTGGCCATTGAGCTTAGAGTATCACCTAGTGTCATCAGCAGATGTCAACAGAGATACAGAGAGACTGGAAGAGTTACAGAAAGGCATAGAAGTGGACATCCTTTTACCACATCCCACGCTGATGACCGCTTCATTGTGAACAGTGTCCTATGGAACCAGATGATGAATGTCACTCAACTCAAGGCACACTTAACGGAGGTGAGAGGCACCCAAGTGTCATGTCAGACCATTCGAAACCGTTTACATCAGCGTGGTTTACATGCTAGACAACCTGCAAGGGTACCTGACCACACCACTAGGCACAGGCGTCATCATTTGTATGGGCCAGGGAGCATTTATGCTGGAAAAGGGACCAGTGGGCTTCAGTGCTATTGTCTGATGAAAGTTTATTATTGTTGAGCAGAAATGATGGTCGCCAACGATGTTGGAGACGTCAAGGAGAGTGCTGTGCGTCAGCCACTGTTGTCACCAGATGAGCCTTTGGTGGTGGTGGTGGTGTTACATTCTGTGCAGATGTATCTAGTCAAAACAGACCAGCCCTACACCTTGTGAGTGGTACTGTGACAAGCCGATACTACCTGAATAACATCATTCATCCAGTCATTATGCCCCTGCATGAACAACACAAGACTAATTTGATCTTCATGGTCGACAATGCTCCAGCTTATCGAGGTCACATCATTAGAGAATGGCTGCTGGAGGCTGGGGCACCTCAAATGGAGTGGCCTTCACTTTCTCCAGACCTGAATCCCATAGAAAACCTATGGGATCACCTGAGTCGCCGTGTGGAGGCTTGTAACCCTGCACTCCACAACCTCAATGACCTGAGGGCTATCCTTCCAGAAGAGTGGAATGCCATGCCTCAGCAGACAATTAGTCGACTTGTGAACAGCATGAGACGTTGTCAAGCTGTAATTGCTCAAGGGCACATGAGAAGTTATTATTAGGGCCCGAGCCACTGACAAAGTCAGTGGGCAAGAGCCCTATTGTAATTGTTAGAATTTTTTTTTTCTTCTTCTTCTCCATCTAAGATCTCATTTTGGGGTAATGAACGTGCATGAAAACTCACCATTTTTTGCAGGGACCTCAAGACTCATGAAAAATTTAATATTTTGGAGGAAATATGAATGACCCCACAAAAATGGCTCTACAGCGCCACCGAATATGTGAAGTCTATGGGGAGTGGCACACGCTTACTTTCGCGTAGAAAGATGAAAATCGGGGGACATGTTTATAATGTCAAGACATGCAAAAAACTCCATAGAAGTAATGGTCTACACCCAAGAGGAAGTCGGCCGTTTTGACACAAAGTGGCAGTGACCTGATTTCCACCTCGCGCTATTGACTCGTATTTGATTGAACTCCTCCTAGGGTTTTTGTCCAATTGAGCTCATTTGTGGTGACAGTCATCTACACCCATGTGCCATTAAAAGTTATTGAAAACTTTTCTTAAGCCTCGACGGTTTGGTCGTAGGGGTGTGGCAAAGTTTGATACCTCACCATGATTATTCTATGACCATTCTGACGGCAATAACTCTGGTATGCATTGTTGGATTTCAACCAAATTCATTATTATGGATATCAGTCCAATTCCAAATAGTTCTATAGAGCAATATTCGTATAAATCTACAGTGGCACCTAATGGTTAAAGGAAGAATTGCTGAAAACTCTTTTATTTATTACTCATGCGCCATTTGCCAGAATGACGTGAAATTTTCTGAGATTGATCAGACTACAGGGATGATCATAACTGCACATTAACCTCAAAAACTTGCAACATGGACAAATTTTCTAAGGTGGATATTACTCCGTCCCCGCACACTCCTACGTAAAAATGGTTGGCAAAACTTACAGCACCAACTACTGCTCATGGGAAGTACTGTGCCACTTGCATTTGAACAAACTCCTCTTGGGGGCCTTCTCCCATTGAACTCATTTTTACATGGCGGCATCTATAGGCATTGGCCAAAAAAAGTTGTCAAATGTCAGTCGCAGTCTCAAAAGGTGTGGCCATGACACCATGGCAAAGTTTGTCTCCTCCGCTGACAACATCAAACAGCTGTAACTCAAGCAAAACTTGTCCGATGTTCAGCAAAGTTTTTATGATGGAAAATAGTCCTGCCTCGAACGTGTCTGTATAAAAAATGCTCGACAAAAGATACACCACCACCTAGTGGTTAAAGGAAGAATTGCTGAAAACTGTTTTATTTATTAGTCACGCGCCACTTGCCAGAATGACGTGAAATTTTCTGAGGCTTATCAAACAACGTGGTTTATCATAACTGCACATCACCTTTAGCATTTCATCACTGCTGTTACCATGGACACGCCCTGCTCGCCATTCAATCTGTGATCTTGTTGGGATGGTTGGGAATGACCTGGAGTCATAAAATCTGGAACATAGGTTGATGTGACTGTCATATGTAGTCCTATGTGGGTGGGCAACACATTACTGACAGGGAAGTGTTGCCATGGCAACATGGCGAAGGTTGACTCCTCGCCATGGAGCATCAGAAAGTTGTAACTTGGACAAACTTTGTCTGATTTTCAGTAAATTTTCTTCAATGGGTATGAGTCCCGCCCCACATGCTGCTATATAAAAATGATTGACAAAAGTTAGAGTGCCACCTACTGCTCAAAGGAAGTACTGTGCCAAACTGTTTACTTTATGATTCACACAGCGGTTGCCGCAACGACGGGAAATTTTCTGAACCAGCTAGGTATGACAGGCACCAGAGTCCATGGTTGCGCAGGGGGCGAGGGTCCGCTTACAGCTGCTCTCAGCTTTAATTGTTAGAATTTTTTTTTTTCTTCTTATCCATCTAAGATCTCATTTTTGGGGTAGTGAACATGCATGAAAACTCATCATTTTTTGCAGCGACCTCAAGACTCACGAAAAATTGAGTATTTTGGAGGAAATATGAATGACCCCACAAAAATGGCTCTACAGCACAACCTAACATGTGAAGTCAAAGGGGAGTGGCACACGCTTACTTTCGCGTAGAAAGATGAAAGTTGGGTGAGATGTTTATCATATCAAGACATGCAAAAAACTCCATAGAAGTGATGGTCTACACCCAACAGGAAGTTGGCCATTTTGGCACGAAGTGGCAGTGACCTGATTTCCACCTCGCGCAGTTGACGCACATTTGATCGAACTCGTCCTAGGGCTTTTGTCTGATTGAGCTGATTTGTGGTGACAATCATCCACACCCATGTGCCATTAAAAGTTATTGAAAACTTTTCTTAAAGCTAGACGGTTCCCCTGTCACAACTGCACATGTCACACTTGTTACCATGGACATGCCCTCCTCGCCATTCAATCCGTGATCTTGTGGGGAGGGTTGGGAAGGTCCTGGAATCATGAAATTTTGGGCATAGGTACAGGTGACTGTCCTCAGTAGTCCTATATGGGTCAGCAACACATAACACATAGGGAAGTGTTGCCATGGCAACATAGCGAATGTTGACTCCTCGCCATCGAAACTCAAAAAGTCGCAACTTGGACAAAGTTCATCCAATTATCACCAATCTTTCAATGGTAGATATTAGTACGACCCCACACACTTCTACGTAAAAAAGCTTGACAAAACTTACAGCACCACCTACTGCTCATGGGAAGTACCGTGCCACTCGCATTTGAACTCCTCCTCCTGGGGGCCTTCTCCCATTGAACTCGTTTCCACATGGCAGCATCTATAGGCATTGGCCATAAAATGTTGTCAAATGTGAGTCGCAGTGTCAAAAGGTGTGGCCACACGACACCATGGCGAAGTTTGTCTCCTCCGCTGACAATATCAAACAGCTGTAACTCAAGCAAAACTTGTCCGATGTTCACCAACGTTTTCATGATGGAAAATAGTCCCGCCCCAAACACGTCTATATAAAAATACTTGACAAAAGATATAGCGCCACCTAGTGGTTAAAGGAAGAATTGCTGAAAACTGTTTTATTTATTAGTCATGTGCCACTTGCCAGAATGACGTGAAATTTTCTGAGGATTATCAAACAACGTGGTTGATTATAACTGCACATCACCTTAAGCATTTCGTCACTGCTGTTACCATG
This sequence comes from Pholidichthys leucotaenia, assembly GCA_020510985.1. NCBI lineage: Eukaryota > Metazoa > Chordata > Actinopteri > Cichliformes > Pholidichthyidae > Pholidichthys > Pholidichthys leucotaenia. The sequence continues at coordinate 242,517,757 of CM035841.1, forward strand.
GACATGCTCTCCTCACCATTCAATCCGTGATCTTGTTGGGATGGTTGAGAATGCCCTGGAGTCATGAAATCTGGAACATAGGTTGAGGTGACTGTCATATGTAGTCCGATGTGGGTGGGCAACACATTACTGACAGGGAAGTGTTGCCATGGCAACATGGCAACTCCTTGCCATGGAACATCGGAAAGTTGTAACTTGGACAAACTTTGTCTGGTTTTCACCAAATTTTCTACGATGGATATCAGTCCCGCCCCACACGCTCCTACATAAAAATGATTGACAAAAGTTAGAGTGCCACCTACTGCTCAAAGGAAGTACTGTGCCAAACTGTTTACTTTATGATTCCCGCAGTGCTTGCTGCAACAACGGGAATTTTTTGGATCCAGCTAGGTACGACGGCCGTCGGCGCCACGGTTCTGCGGGGGGGCGAGGGTCCGCTTACAGCTGCTCGCAACTTTAATTGAGACATTGACATTAGGATAGATTAGGATGCATTTTATGTATATTGTGGTTAATTGGGCAATTGTCAGTGAGGTCTTTTCAATCAACACACCTATCCAAGTGACTTTCCAGTTGGAGTTAGTTTCGCTGAGGGGATTGTCATGAACTGGGCCTGATGTTCAAGCCCAGTTCTGTGATGCGGTGGCTGCTTGCTCTTTTGTGTATTTTTATTTCCTATTTTCCATCAGGCGCTCTCAGGGAGCCTCTGAGGTTCGCTCGGCTTCCTGACAGCTCAGCCACGCCTTCCTCTCCCATCAGTATTGTCAGCTGTTTGTCATTATTGATTTTCACCCCTCTGTTCATGCACGCACACACTCATATTCATTCCTCTCATGCACACTCTTACACACATACACCCACTCAGTCTCACTCACATGCTCACAGACATTCTGTCACACACCTGTTCCACTTTCACACATCCACACACTTCTACACACTCACTCTCATCTCACACACCGGCAATCTCTCTCCTCATTAGGTTCAACATTATTTTAGCCCTGTATTTGCTGGAGGAGATTTCTGGATCATTGTTCTGCACAGTGTTGATTTTGTTCGCCGTTCTGTTCAGATATTATGCATGACTAGATGCCCTGCCTGCTTTTTCCTGGTACCGCGTCGCTCGGCATTAATTATCTGTGTTTAATTTTTCCCTGCACGTTGGACCAGGCACAAACATACTTGGACTGCTCCACCCTGGTAAGTACAATCTCCTCTGCCCCGCCAGCCAGGTTCAGGTTACTTTATTTGTACCCATAGGTAGATTTGTTTTGCAGTCAGGTGACATCCTTTTAAACACATATTTACAAACCACAATTACATTCAACATGAACACAAACACAGGCACACAGGAAGCTGACTATAAACACGATGAAAGTACTCAAGGCTCCACCAATCAGGACATAAGGCAAAGAGATAAGAGAAAAGGTTCATATTAAAAAAGTTAAAAACTAAGTCAAAGAGATTAAAAACTCAATAAAAGTCTAAAACCCAATAAAAGATTTGAAACCCATATAAAAAAACCTACAAAAATAAATAAATATAAAATAAAAATTGATAAATAGATAACTAAATTATGTGTAATATATTGCTACATCTTGTTCAACTCTTTGACAGCAGCAGGAACAAAACTTTTTGTAGCGCTGGGTTTTACATATTGGGACAACAAACCTCTGTCAGGAGGGAAGAAGCTGAAAGTGGCAGTGCAAAGGGTGGGAGTCATCATTTAAAATGGAGGTAGCAATCCTCTGTACCTGTCTGGTGTACAGGGATGTCAGGCTCAGCTGTGACTCACCAAGCAAACAACTGGACCATCTAACTACCTGGTGTAAGGATTTCCTCTGTTTCAGTTTTATCTAACCAAACCATGACACTAAAGAAAAGGATAAAACAGATTCAATAAAAGCCCGATAAAACATTGACATTATGGTTCGGTCAATTTGGAAGTGTGCGAGTTTCCTTGCAAGTGTTGCTGACCCTTTTTACACATCCTTTCACAGTTCTCTTCAAAGTTTAAATTACTATCAATAATCATCCCAAGATATTTGTAAGATTGCACACATTCAATGGTCTGGCCTTTTAGTACAATGACTTCGTGCCTGGGAGTTTTCCTTCTAAAGTCAATAATCATATATTTAGTTTTTGTCATATTTAGCTGCAGGTAGGAATCCTCACACCAGTGAACAAAATCATCAACTACTGGGCCGTGGCCACTCTCACCATCCTGAAGGAGACTGACAATAACTGAATCATCAGCATACTTTAAAATGTGTCTGTTGGCATGTCTGCTCTGACACATGTTTGTGTACAGGATGAAGAGTAGTGGTGACAACACACACCCCTGAGGAGAGCCAGTAGAAGAACACTTGTGGTCAGACAATGTACCATTGACACTTAATCTCTGTGTCCTGTTGGTTAAAAAATCCAGAATCCAACCCACCAGATTATTACTCAAATCAAATTGTTGCAGGAGCCTTTCAACTAAAATATGAGGTTGGATTGTATTAAAAGCAGAAGAAAAGTCCACAAATAAAAGCCTGGTGTGTGTCCCATTAAAATCCAGATGCTTAAAAAGCATGTTATGCACAGTGACAGTGGCATCCTCCACTCCTCTGTGAGGCCTATAGGCAAACTGCAAAGGATCCAATGCATGCTCAGTCTGTTTTAGGACCTCAAATCTGACCAGTTTTTCAAAAAATTTCATTAAAATTGAAGTCATGGCAACTGGTCTAAAATCATTTACCGTTTTAGGACAGCTGGATTTTGGAACAGGGACAACCACAGCATCTTTCCAGACCTTAGGCACATGTTGTGTCTGTAAGGTCTTATTAAAAATGGAGTGAAACACAGGACTCAGTTCATGTGCACAGGACTTTACCAAGTGCCCACATATATTATCAGGGCCCTGGCTTTTGTTCACTTTTACAGCACAGAACACCCTTTTAGCATCCTGCAACTCAATATTAAAGTGCTGATTGTCTTTGAGTTTCTGTTTCAAATCTTGGGTTTCTGTGCTAAAACCAAAAGAATCAAAACGACCATAAAAACAATTAAGAGCATTAGCCAGCTCTGTGTCTGAATTAAAACTATCTAAAAACGCATGATTACTGCGCTCTGTGCTCTGAAGGCCTGCAATGGTTTTCATACTAGCCCAGGCTGAACCAAGCTTCTTTGCTGCCATCTTGCTTTCCAAGTCTGATTTATAATTCTGTTTTGCTCTTAAAATTCCGGACTTCAGCTCTTTTGTGGCAACCTGCAGCTCAGAAACAATCCCCTGTTTAAAGGCAAGTGCTTTCCTCTGTAAGCAGGATTTAACTGATTTAGTAACCCATGGCTTATTGTTGGGATATATTTTGAAACGTTTACATGAAACGATCATATCCCTGCAAAAAGCCATGTAAGAGCATGTGACATCCACCAAAGATTCCAAATCATCCCCGCAGGACAGCGTGAACACCTCCCAGTCTGTACAGTTAAAACATTCCTGGAGGCAGAGCACTGAATCATCTGTCTAAACGTTTATTTCCCTGGTCTTTGTCTTCTCTCTTTTGAGAGCAGTTTTATATGTGGGCAGCAAATGTACACAGTTGTGATCTGAGGATCCTAAAGGAGGAAGGGGAAGAGATTTATAGCCCCCCTCTATAGATCCATAGCACAGGTCCAATGTCTTTTCTCGCCTGGTTGAGCAGGAAACATACTAATAAAAGTTTTTAAGTGTCTTCTTTAAAGACACATGGTTAAAATCCCAAAGGATAAAATTTTGAGCCTCTGGGGAAATCGACTGCAACCGCTGTACCACATCAAAGATGGTGCTGGAGGCAGAGGCAGCATCCGCCTTCGGGTGAATGTACACAGTCGTTATGAATAGTTGGGGGAACTCGTGGGGCAGATAAAAGGGGCATAGCTATACGGACAGAAGCTCCAAATCTGGTGTACAGATGCGCTCTCTGACCGTGACAGATGTGCAGTACTGTTTATCAATATACAAACATACGCCGCCTCCCTGACGTTTCCCCGTTACCTCTTCCTGTCGATCCAAGCAAAGTGGGGCTCCAAAACGGTCAATGCACAGGTCCGGGTCCCGGTCATGATCTGTAAGCCACGTCTCTGTGTAAGCCATGCCACAGCAGTTCTTGAAATCCTTCTGATATCGAGCATTTCCTTGAATTTCATCCACTTTATTTCTCAGGGATTGCATGTTCCCCATAATATATTGAAGGAAGAGGAATGCGGTTAAGCTGACGTCTCCTCAGGTTTAATATTACGCCTCCACGCTTTCTGCGTGTCCTCCTTTTGTCTCTCTTTTCATTGCTGTGTCCACGAAAGCCTCTTAAAATAAAGTCCGGCAGTTGTGGCACAAACTCAAACACAGACGCTGGATTATCCATGTTTAGTTGCAGTAACATGTCTCTGGAGTACTGCATTCTTACCGATGTGACCGCGCTGACGTCCCAAACAAAGAGCTGGTAAGAAAGGAGCCACAGTGCAATAACAAGAAGAAAGTCCACACTGATTGAACCAAAGACCTCTTCGTTTTATAGTCCATAAACAATTCAAGGACAAAAACGGCACAGAGAATTACGTTAAAACACATTAAAGTGCATAAAAACAGAGACTAAGACCCCAAACGTTTTCACCCACTGCCGGTTGCTGCGTGCGCATGTGCCCGGCCCATCTGGAGGTTCTTCCTGGGGCTCTCTCTCATTCCATTCTCCCCACAGCAGTTCAGCCTGCCTGCGCCGTAGAAACATTTTTTCCCCGTAGTACTCACCAGTGTCTGTAGAGTGCCCTTGAGACTCTCCCTGCTTATCCTGTGCAACTTATTTGTTATTTTGAACTGTGTCTTCACCAACTGTAAATAAAACACACAACTTCCCTCCTGCGAGTGGGTTTGTCTCCTTTCCTCCATGCGCTGCATAAAAGCGCATGAGGAGATCATAACAGGGACAGACACTTCTCTGCACTGCTTCTGCTTGCTCAATTTGATTTTAGGTCAGTCATTATTAAAGAGGTTTTCCTGGGGAAACAAAAACTCCTCAGAGATTTCTTCTCAGACTCGCAACTGAATACAAGAAACAAAACATTGTGACAACCAACACAGCTCTACTAGTTCAAGCTACATGGAAACACTAGCAGCATGTGTTATGTCTGGGTCAAGGTTAAAAACTTATGGTCTTAGTCCAATTATAAGAAACAAACTGATAAAAGTTTTATGACCTTGTAAAAAAATGACTGTATCACATGATGTACCTTGTGTGGGGCTCTTGTGATAACTAATGATCTGTAAACTCCAACAAGTCAATTTTCTATAGACATATTCTATCCATTCCCTCTAGACACCCCTTTTGCAGCCAAGTCATCTACAAACCCAGTGTTGTAGTCAAGACCACACTAACCAAGACTAAGACATTACCAATACGAGAGTGAGCCGAGACCAAGACAAGACCAAGACTTTAAGGGATCAAGAACAAGACCAAGACCAAGAATTTAAGGGTTCGAGACCAAGACCAAGACAGTTTGAGACTGAGACTGCGTACAGTATCTTATATACAGTCATGTGAAAAAATTAGGATACCCTGTATAAGCCTGTGTGTTTTTTTAAACATATTTGGACATATGGATATTTAATATCAATGTTAAAAATACTGGGAAATTCACGTAATACAACTAAACAATTAAAAATGCATTAAAGACTTTTTTTCAAATTTTCTGTAAAATGTAATTCTAATCAAATAATGAAGAATAAATCAGGACACCCCCTATCTTTTTTAGGACACCCCCACCTTCATTCCCACCTACAAAGGCTTAAATAAATGTTAAAAAATACAAATAAAACAAAAACAAGGTTAGACATAGATATGTGAACATTTCTTAATAAAGAACTGAATATTAAATGAATATTTACACTTATTTAATTATTTCAAAAAGCTGTAAGTCATAATGATTAAAATTAAAGCAAAAATGGGCCTGAAATATTTCGTGTCATGTGTGATGAATATAGGATGTATAGACATTTGCCTTTTTGAATTAAATTGTGGAAAAATCAAGAATTTTTTTCTTGATATTCTAATGTTTTAAGATGTGCTAGTATATATAAATGAGTTTGTTTTCTAAATAAATACAAGATTGCTGAAATCAATTTAACCATCTTTAATTGACAGACATCCTCAAAAGTTCCATCAACTTCAAACAGTGTGAAAGATTTTGGTTGCATTCACAAAACATGACAGAATTTAACAAGCAGTTTCTTTTCTTTCAGCAAATACAAACACCACAGATGTAGAAATGAATTTAACCATCTGTAATTAACGTGAAATGTCCATAGGTCCTCAAAAGTCCCATCAAAAGAAAAATGTTTAAAGAAGAATTTGGTTGTATTTAAGGAACATGAGAGACTGCAACATTTGGTCACCTAAACGTGTACAATGGGGTCTAATGAGAATGCCCCTGTAACCCCCACTAACACCTACTCAGTTTAGGTGTAGTACCCTTTTTGGTTGTGGTGTGTTATGGCAACATAGTTACCTTAACTTTTCTACCTGGGCAAAGGGATAATTGGGCCAGCTTAAGTAGACCTTAGGTTCGTAGGAACCTGGAGGGTGTAACAACAGATGACAACACACCGATATGTAGAACTTGCAACTATATACATTTTTACAAATGTGTATTATTTACAGATATGTACATTTAATTAAAAAAAAAACTCACACTTGTCACAGTAATACCCCAAAATATATTTACAAGACTCACAGTTCTTTAGTGTCTGTTCCAGGTGACCTGTTGAATCACCTCTAGCCGTTAATAGGGTTCGGGCTTCGGCTCGCCATCCAGATCTGGAGAATCCATGTTCTGGTCAAACCAGTCCAAAGAAAAAAAACCTGACCTATAAAATAGGTCAGAACACAACAAATAAACTATTGCTCTAAGCTTATTACAAAACATTTCTAGGTTGTACAGCAAATAATATTTTTAAACATCTTTAAACTATAGATGTAATATTCATTCTTAAATACAGTACCCACTCTTTTTGGAGTTTGTGACTGGGGTGCTGGAGGGTGCTCCTCTTGGAGACTCCATTGTCCTACTGGGGGACTTCAATGCGCACGTGGGCAACGACAGTGAAACCTGGAGGGGGGTGATTGGGAGGAACGGCCTGCCCCATCTGAACCCGAGTGGTGTTCAGTTATTGGACTTCTGTGCTAACCACAGTCTGTCCATAACAAACACCATGTTCAAGCATAAGGGTGTCCATATGTGCACCTAGCACCAGGACACCCTAGGTCGCAGGTCGATGATCGATTTTGTTATCGTATCATCAGATACCATACGATACGATACGATACGATTTCCCTACTGATTTATGAATATATATTTATTTAAATATTCACCTTTAAAGTATCTACTCCCATTGTGAAATGGGTGTTTTTCTCTTTTAAAGCAGTATCAATATTCATATTTTTAATCGCGTTTTTAACACCAATCTAAATGTCATCCTCCACCTCTCTTTACCAGAGTGTCCAGAACATATGGTCACAGGCCTGATGACAACAGCAAAATCGATCATCGGCCTGCGACCTAGGGTTTCCTGGTGCCAGGTGCATATATCAACACCCTGATGCTTGAACATAGTGTTTGTTATGGAACAACTATGGCTTGCACAGGCCTTATTTTAACTGTTTGACTGCCTGAGGTACTCTGTTGCACCGTCAGCCCCTAGTGGTCAAGACTTTTTTCAAGAAATTATTCAGTTCAGATTTCAGAGATTTCCAAAGCTATAACTTGAAAGTGGTAAGGGATAATGGCTTACTGTCAATTAGAAAGATGTAGAATATGATCCAAAGTTTGAGATAGGAGTAAATTTACACATATAATTTGCATAATGCCATGGCAGCCATATCAAATTACAAAACTTTCAGTAAATAGTGGACTTTGGACATATTCACACAAAGGATGGTTTTGTTTTTTGTCACCGTTTGTTGTTTTGGGCATTTTGTTATCTTATCTTTAAAGTATATGAACCAGAAATCAGTTATAATGTAAACAAACAACTGTGACATAAGTTTGGACCCAGGGAACATGCACACAGGATCGAGTAAGATTCAACAGTTTTATTAAGGGAATTATGAGTGTGTGAGTGCGTGTGAGCAGGATGTGATGGCTTGTAGGAGGACGGGGTGCGCCGAGGGCAAAGCAGTACGCCGTGCAGCCAGGTAACCCTAAGGGCAGAGCAAACACAAGGATTAATCGCAGGTGTGACCCCAGCGGTATTAATATTCAGACTGGTGCTTACTTGCAGGTGGAATGGTGACTGGCATTGGCTTAGCCGCAGGTCTCCGGCCTGGAAGACAGCGTTGCGGTGCGCGCTAGGCGCGGTGAGGAAGATGATGGTGTGGCAGAGAGAGGAATCCGCCACCAGAGGATCCACCTGTGCACAGGGGAGAGAGACTGGAGAAAAGGTAAGAGCGATGATGGCTTACTTGCTTGGCGTGGAAGGACTCAGAGGAGCGTAGGCTGAGAAGGAGTAGATGAGTACTGGAATGCACGAGCATTGGTGAGCAGACAGCTCCAGACTGAGGCTCCAGGCGGAGTGGGCTAAATAGCCCGAGCTTGATGAGGCACAGGGGTGCGCACAGCTGGAACGGGAGACAGGCGAGAGCGAGTTGTGACAAACTGGCCAGGTGGCGCGCTTCGTTCATTTCCGTCCATCCTGGTCGTTATTTTGATTTCTCTCGGTCATTTTTCTTTCTCTCCCGCATCCAGAAACGGTTATGATTATTCCACCACAATTTCGCTTTTATGCCGCCACAATTTATCTCATATAACGACCGGGAACCAGCGCAATTGTTCTGTCCAGTCACATGGCGGTGGGGGTCGATGGCAGGTGCAAATCAACCAGCTTTACCCACCCTCTGTTATAAGAAAATTTAGATATTTACCTTGATAAGCTAAATAATCTATTTTTACAATCATAGTATGCAAATTTGGAAGCAAATGCCTCCTCCATCTTGTGATCAATCGACATTTGTTTACAAACTCTTCTCTGGTGCCCTGAAGTAAGTGGGTGGGGGGGTTATATGGGGGGCATTGGTCCTCCAAGGCAAGAGCAGCAAGTTATACGTGTCTGCCACCTTGTGAGGTGCAATACTTTGTACAACTGGGGATTTATTATGGTTTAAGGCCACATCACATGACAGTCGCAGAACTGTGACACAGACACTCCACAGCGCTACCTGTACATGAACCAAGGCAGTTTAAGGGTTAATTCCCATACGTTATTTCATTCTACTACAACACCCCTCCATGTTTCACTATTGTTGCCCACGTGAGTATCGAAGTCCCCCAGTAGGACAATGGAGTCTCCAATAGGGGCACTCTCCAGCACCCCAGTCAGAGACTCCAAAATGGGTGGGTACTCTGAGCCATCATTTGGTGCCTATGCACAAATGATGGTCAGGACCTCACTTCAGTCAGAACACATTGTAAAACTAGAAAAGCACTCGTAGAGCGCAGACCTCCGCCAAGTGGCACAGTTCCCCCCATAGAGTGTTTGTGTGTACGTTTTCAGATTCCCTGAGCATGAAAAGATATGAGTAGCAATTGGATTCACAATGATTATTTGTTTATTTGACATGGACAGTGCAATAAACAGAGAATTAATGAATGACAATCAATGTGATAGTGATAGGATTAGTGGTTCAGTAGTGTAAAATGGGGCTATAAGGGACGGCGAATAAGGGACACTTTTGTGGGAAATGTGTTAAATGTAATTGTGCTTTTTTTATTTTGAGCAGGACGCTGAGTTGTGTTGTTATTGTCAAATATCCATGAATCCTTCATCAAATGTAGGCGGACGCAAAATTAAAAAAGCAGAATTACATTTAGAAAAGTGTCCCATATTACCCCGCCGTCCCTTATAGCCCCGTTTTACGGTTGTAAAAGCATTGGCTCCTTGGCGGAGGTAATAAAGTGAAGTGTTGGTGTGTCCATCTCCTCCACTGACGGATGCAGATTGGTTAGACAGGTTGGCGTGGGTTTTCTATTATATTGGGGTTGCGCTCCGCGGCAAAACAGAATTTAGAATCTTCCCCGGCAGAGAGGTCGTTTTTACGCAGCGCCTATAGCTGGGCGGGGAATTTGTGGTAAATAATGGGGCGGCGGACAGGTGTCCGTGTTAGGTTTTGCAGCTGGCGTGCCCAGGGCAGCAGTGTTTTCCGCGTGCTTTTGTGCCTAAAACGTTGAAGAACGCGGAGTTTGTGTTGGTCAGACACGACAACCAGCGCAATATGCGCAGCGCCTATGGCTGGCAGAGGCACGCTGGGGGTCCGAGGCCAGCAGTGTTTTCCGCATGTTTTTGTGGCTAAAACGTTGAAGAAGGCGGAGTTTGTGTTGGTCAGACACGACGCCCAGCGGCCTCCATTGCGCCTGCGCACATGTTGAAAATGGCCCTATGTCACAGATTGGAAAAATGCTTTAAAAAAATTCCTGTATCCAGACGGTGAACCGGATCACCCCCAAAATTTAATCAGTTCTTCCTTGTACCATTTCCAACAACGCCTGAAAGTTTCATGCAAATCCGTCCAAGACTTTTTGAGTTATCTTGCTAACCAACAGACAAACAGACAGACAGACAAACAGACAGACAGACAGACAAACACACAAACCCTGGCAAAAACATAACCTCCTCCTGGCCTTTTCGGCCTGGTGGAGGTAATTATATGTGCCTTTTCACCATCAAATACATGTTGACATTTGCAAATATAAATCCTTTACATATAACATTCAATACACCGACCATACAGTGGCAACACTCTGTCGTCACAGGACCTGTTTTCAAATCCAAAGGCGGAAGGAAACTACCCTTTCGTCCACTGGGAAAACTCCAATGTGAAGGCAGCAAGGCGAGAGGATCCAAGAATACTCACCACTGTTTGCCACCTCTCACCCGTGGCAACTCCATAGTAGGCCAAGCTCCAGCCTCTCTTCAGGAGACTGGTTCCAGAACAAGAGCTGTGTGTAGAGGTGTTCCCAGCTATATCTAGCTGGTATCTCTCAACCTCATCCACCAGCTTAAGCTCCTTCCCAACCACAGAGGTGACATTCCACATCCCATAAGCAAGTTTAGGAAGCCAGGGATCAGACTGCTAAGGTCTCTGCCTTGGACCGCCACCTGATCCACATAGCACTGAACCCACGTGGTCCCTCCTGCAGGTGATGAGTGCATTGGAGGGCGGACCCATGTAACGGAGCCTGGCTGGATCCCATGGGCAGACATCCGGCTACCAGATGCTCACCATCGAATCCCTTGCCCAGGCCTGGCTCTGCGGCGGTGTCCCGGTAACCTCACACCGGGCGGGGTATACTGAATCCTTGCTCTAACATTCATCATGAGAGTCTGTTGGATTGTTCTAAGTCTGGCCCTTCACCCAGGACCAGTTTATCTTGAGTGACCCTACCAGAGGCAAACTGCCCTGGAAAACATAGCTCCTGGGATCACAGGGAATGCACACCCCTTACCACGATAAGGTGATGATCCATGAGGAGCTGATATCTTACTGAGGAGCTGATATCTTACGGCTTTACAATAGTGGATGCTCCCCTTCGAGGAATTGAACCCTGGTCTTCCATGTGACCAGTAGAGACACAGGCCACTATTCTAAAGAGGATTAGCAGAACATTGTAGTGTACCAGTCTTAGCTGCTGCTGATATAAAATTCCTGAAAATATTCAATACAACTCCACACACAAAATTTAATAGCAAGTATGGATATATATAGTAAATACAGTACTAAAGAGTTAGTACCTTTATGTAACCTCTTATTTTATGAGAAATATTAAGTTCTTGTAATACCAGTTTCTTGTTCACCTTTTATGTTCTACTGCCAGGGAGGCAGCAAAGGTTGACTGGAGCAGGAGCACGCACCTTGGGGAGTGAAGACGGTGGAGGTGGAGAGTTCACCTCAGGGAGCGAAGGCACTGGATCAGGAGCACACACCTCAGGGAGTAAAAGCACTGCAGCAGGAGCGCACACCTCAGGGAGTGAAGGCACTGGAGCAGGAGCATGCACCTTGGGGAGTGAAAGCACTGGAGAAGGAGCGTGGACCTCAGTGAGTGAAGATTGGACAGGGTGCACCTCCAGGAGCAAAGATTGGAGAGGGTAAACCTCAGGGAGCTCAGTGAGGATGATGGAACAAGGGCCTCCCAGAACCCCCCTTCCCCCCCAGAGGAATCCATCTTGGATGAGGGAAGAGAGCAGGAGGTTGGTAAGGTGTCACTACAACTAGCAGCAGTAGAGCCCAGTGGGGAGAGCCCAGAAGCAGATGGGAACTGCAACTGGGTCTCCCTGCCAGGAGCAAGGCAAGACCTCTTTAGTACTGATGTAATAACTACAAAGAAAAGGATATGCCTCAGCTCCTGCTCCATTGCTGGCAAGAACCCAGGCAGCACTGCTGCTGGCATCACAACCTCTGGTGAAGCTGCTGGCAGCGTGACGTCCTCGAGCAAAGCTGGCGGACCAGCTGGTGAGGTCTGGAGAGGAGAAGCAGCAACAATGGAGGTCTGGAGAACAGCAGATGAGGAGGTCTTAAGAGAGAGTGCTGATAAGGAGGTCTGAGGAGCTGGTGGGACAACTGATGAGGAAAACAGGAGAGGAGCTGGCGGACCAGCTGACAAGTTGATCAGGAGCGGAGAACCTGACAGGACAGCCGATGAGGAGCTTTAGGACGGAGAAGCTGACATAACAGCGGACGTGGAACTCTGAGACGGAGAAGCTGGTGAAACAGCCAATGTGGAGGACTGAGAGGAGATGAAGCTGTAGTGGAGGACTGGGGGGGGGGGGGGGGTGTTGCTGCTGGACAGCTCAGGAGAGGAGAGAGGGCAGAAGCAGGTAATGGAGCACAAAAGGAGGCGGCAGCAAAAACAGTTGGCAGGGGCTCAGCAGTAGTAGGTGACTACCACTGAGACCCCTAGCCTGGAACAAGGAAAGACTCATTATTCACAGATGTTAAAAAATGAGAAGCGAGTATTTGCCTTGTCCCCTGCTCTACTGCAGCTGCCACTAGAGGGCTCCGGAGAGAAGACGGAGCTGAAGAGCGTTGTAGAGCCAGTACTGGATCTGGACACTGGCGTGGAGCTAGGCCTGTGATGGAGGTGGAGATGGGTGAACAGGTGGGGAACTCCTCACAAACCCCGGAGGGAGCACTGTAGGTCAGAAAAGGAGACCAGTAGCTCTGCTCCCTCCGAAAAATCCCTCAGCCTTTGATTCCTCCAAATAACTGTAGCAGCATCCTTCAAATACCCCAGAGAGTCCTCCAGTGTGACAATCGATGAACGCCATATCCATCAGCTGGTCGATCTGGATGGCCACTAAGTACAACTCCCACTCCATGAGCATGCTGAAATCCATCATTCTGCTGAGTCCTGTTCTGACTGAGTGCAGTGTTATGTTCCACTGCTGGGGAGGCAGCAAAGGTGGACTCAACTGCAGAGGTGAAGTTCAGCAATCGTAATAATAAATAAGGCACAGCTCAGAGGCCGGATAACCTCAAACTAAACTCAAACTACAAATGATGACGAGGGTACTGACCAGACAGGAATGAGGCTGGAATGAAGGATAGTTACAGCTCGGCAAGGAACTGAGGAATGAGAGGGGAGTAAAAGCACAAACTACTGAGGGAAAATGAAAAACACCTGAAGAGAATTATGGAACCAAATGTAAATAGCAAATCATGATTGAGAACAGGAAGGAGAAACCTACAACAATAAGATTGGGCCAGAAAAAATAGGAAATACTTCAAAATAAGAGTGAAACTAGGAACTAAGAATAAATGGGGAAATATCACAGGAACACCGCTAAATAAACCAAGGACCAGGAGAACACTTTTGATAACAAAATGATAGTAAAGATATAACAAGTTCAAAACTAACATGGAGCTTGGACATGGTCCATAACACCACCCAAGTTGATTACATATTGATCCTGGCCACCGAACTGAACATTTCCTTCCTCTGCCACTCCCCATTGTTGTCAACAACAGTAAAATGAAGTTTTTAAATGCCACCTCTGCATTTATCTTTGATTCTCCATACTGCAGGGGTTCGGAAATATTTGAAAATAGAGTCAGTTCAATGTCAGGTATGAAGAAGAAAAAGGAAAATATTTTTTTTCCCCACAAACAGCCTGAGAAACCTTCTTCTTGAGGTTGGCTTTGTTCCATAAGAAAAGAAGTGGTGAAGCACCAGCTGTGACAAACATGAAACAATATGGAGAACAAAGCACAAACAAGCAGGAAGGGGGAAAAAAATAACTCTTGACAGATGAAAGGGAAGTATGGGGTCAAAATCGAGGTACACGGTGGGGGGGGGGGACAGATACAAGGAGAGCAACAGCTGTCATAGCTGACAGATGTTCTGATGAACAGCACAACATATGGTCCATCTGTGCCTTTGTTCCTGTGTGCATCCATGCTTTTTTTACCCACAAATTGTAAACACATAACTTCAAATGGACATATTCCCTCCTTACTGCCTTTGTGAGGCTCACGCTATACACACAATGACAGCCATAACTCACTCTGACCAGACAGCGGTGTAGGCATGAGATTAAAAACAAGGACGCGAGATGCAGGAGGGAAAAGTGTGCCATTTAAATTAGATCCAGACTATTTTCTTTGCTTCCCTCTTGTATGCATGTCTGAAGTTGCTGTACAGTAGTGCTGATTTCCCACAGGGCTTCCTCAGAATGCCTCTTTTTATTGTTATGACCTATCAATCCCCTATGATAGAGGAGCTAAGCATGAGGTAACATCTGCCTACTACACATATGCATGCCCCAGGTGCATTGTGAGACTAAGTTAACCAAGAATGCCATTTGATGTGTTCCATATTATTATGCAAATGGGATTTTAGTGTCATAAACATTCAATTTTTGTTTTTTCACTTAAACTCATCGATAGTATTGTGCCTCAGGGCTCTTTGGATCACTGATATCAATCTCAGACACCTGTCATAATTAGTTTGCCAGGTGAGCCCAATTAAAGGAAAACTA
Organism: Pholidichthys leucotaenia; assembly: GCA_020510985.1. Taxonomy (NCBI): domain Eukaryota; kingdom Metazoa; phylum Chordata; class Actinopteri; order Cichliformes; family Pholidichthyidae; genus Pholidichthys; species Pholidichthys leucotaenia. The sequence goes on from CM035841.1 coordinate 242,532,797, forward strand.
CTTAAGAAGGATGTTCTGCATTATTAAGCATGCCACAGGTTTCAAGGAATATGGGAAAGAAAAAGGATCTCTCTGCTGCCGAAAAGCATCAAATAGTGCAATGCCTTGGACAAGGTATGGAAACATTAGATATTTCACGAAAACTTAAGCCTTATCATTGTACTGTGAAGAAATTTGTGGCTGATTCAGAGCACAGACAGGTTCGTACAGATAAAGGCATATTGAGGAGGGTTTCTGCCAGACAAATTCATCGGATTAAGAAAGCAGCTGCTAAAATGCTGCAATAATTGAAGGAATTGTTACACCATTCACCCACATTTCTAACCTGTCATTTCAAACTAGTAAATTTCAAAACAAAGTGAAAATAGCAAAAGTAATACCACTACACAGAACAGGAGACAGTCATCATTTTGGAAATTACAGGCTGGTTTCTTTACCCTCACAATTCTCCAAAATAATTGAAAAAATTTTCACCAGAAGACTGGATAATTTAATTGAAAAACACAACCTTCTCATGGACTATGGTTTCAGAGTGGACAGCTCTACATCTTTGGCACTGATCAAACTCACAGAAGAAATCACAAGTTGCATAGGTAAAAAAAAAAAAGGTTTGCTGTAGGAATATTTATAGATTTAAAGAAAGCTTTTGACACCATTAACCACAGAATTTGACAGAGTAAATTGGAAAGGTATGGGAAAAGAGGGGTGTGACTGAGTTGAGTGGAAAGCTATTTAAGTAACAGACAACAATTTGTACAAATACAATGGATATAAAAATTCTACACACCCCTGTTCAAATGCCAGGATTTTGTGATGTAAAAAATGAGACCAAAATAAATCATTTCAAAACTTTTTCCACCATTAATGTGAACTATAACCTTCCATCCTTCCATCCATCTTCTATCGCTTTTCCGGAGGTCCAGGTTGCAGAGGCAGCAGTTCAAGCAAAGAAGCCCAGACTTCTCTCTCCCCAGCCAAATGCTCCAGCTCTTCAGAGAGGATACCAAGGCAGTCCCAGACCAGCTGGGAGACATAGTCTCTCCAGTGAGTCCTGGGTCTTCTTCAGGATCTCCTCCCAGAGGGACATGCCCAAAACACCCCAAGTGGGAGGCGTCCAGGAGGCATCCTGATCATGCGCTTACCACCTCAACTGGCTCCTTTCAATGAGGAGTAACAGTTCAACTCTGAGTCTCTCCCGGATGACTGAGATCCTCACCCTATCTCTGAGTGTGCGTCCAGCAATCCTACGAAGAAAGCTTATTTCAGCCACTTCTATCTGCGATCTCGTTCTTTTGGTCATTACCCAAAGCTCATGACCATAGGTGAGGGTATGAATATAGATTGACTGGTAAATAGACAGCTTTGCCTTAGAGCTTAGCTCCCTCTTCACCACAACAGATGGGTACAACGTCCGCATCACTGCAGATGCTGCTCTGATACATCTCTCAATCTCTCACTCCATTCTCCCCTCACTCGTGAATAACACCATAAGATACTTAAACTCCTCCATTTGGGGGCAGGAGCTTGTCCCCAACCCGGAGAGGACAATCCACCTTTTTTCCGGCTGAGGACCATGGACTCGGACTTGGAGGAACTCCCACAAACTCTCGAGGATTCTCGAGGGGGTAAAGAGCTGGTCTGATGTGCCATGGCCAGTACGAAAACCACATTGCTCCTCCTGAATCTGAGGTTCGACTAATGGCCAGACTCTCCTCTCCAGTACCTTGGCATAGACCTTCCCAGGGAGGTTGAGGAGTGTGAGCCCTCTAAAGATGGAGCACACCCTCCGATCCTCTTTTTTGAAGAGAGAAACCACCACCCCAGTTTGCCATGCCAAAGGCACTGACCCCGACACTCCACGCAATGTTGCAGAGGCGTGTCAACCATGACAGCCCTACAACATCCAGGGCCTTGAGGTACTCAGAGCAAATCTCATCCACCCCCGGGGGCTGGCAACCAAAGAGATTTTTAACCACCGTGGCGACCTCAGCCCCTGTGATAGGCGAGTCGTCCCCCTCGTCCACAAGCCCTGCTTCCTCTGTGGAAGGCGTGTCAGTGGGATTGAGGAGATCCTCGAAGTATTCTTTCCACTGCCCGACGATATCCCTAGTCAAAGTCAGCAGTGCCCCATCACACCATGCACAGTGTGGACAGGGAGCTGCTTCCCCCTCCTGAGCCGCCAGACAGTTTGCCAGAAACTCTTCGAGACCGACCAAAAGTCTTGTTCCATGGCCTCACCGAACTCCTCCCATACCCGAGTTTTTGTTTCAGCAACCACCTGAGCTGCACTCCGCTTGGCCTGCCGGTACATCTCAGCTGCTTCAGGAGTCCTACAAACCAACCAAGCTTGTAGGACTCCTTTCAGCTTAATGGCCCCCCTTACCACTGTTGTCCACCACTTGGTTCGGGGGTTGCCACCATGAGATGCACCGACGACCTTGTGGCCACAGCTCTGGGCAGCCGCTTCAACAATGGAGGTGGAGAACATGGCCCATTCAGACTCCGTATCTCCAGACTCAGAATATGGTTGAAGTTGTTCCGGAGGTGGGAGTTGAAGACCTGCCGGACTGGGTCCTCAGCCAGATGTTCCCAGCACACCCTCACTATACGTTTGGGTCTACCAGGTCTGAATGGCATCCTCCCCTGCCATTGGATCCAACTCACCACCAGGTGGTAATCAGTTGACAGCTCTGCACCTCTCTTTACCCGAGTGTCCAAGACATATGGTCTCAGGTCTGATGACACAATAACAAAATCGATCATCGACTTGTGACCTAGGGTGTCCTGGTGCCAAGTGCACATATGGACAACCTTATGCTTGAACATGGTGTTCATTATGGACAAACTGTGGTTAGCACAGACGTCCAATAACTGAACACCACTCAGGTTCAGGTCGGGCAGGCCGTTCCTCCCAATCATGCCCCCCTCCAGGTTTCACTGCCGTTGCCAAAGTGCACATTGAAGTCCCCCAGTAGGACAATGGTTTCTCCAAGAGGAGCACTCTCCAGCACCTCAGTCAGAGACTCCGAAAATGGTGGGTACTCTGAACCATCATTTGGTGCATAGGCACAAATGATGGTCAGGACCCGTTTCCCAACCCGAAGGCACAGGGAAACAACCCTTTCGTCCACTGGGGAAAACTCCAATTTTGAGGCAGCAAGATGGTGGGATACAAGAATACCCACCCCTGCTCATCGCCTTTCGCCCGGGGCAACTCCAGAGTAGGCCAAGCTCCAGCCCCTCTCCAGGAGACTGGTTCTGGAACAGGAGCTGTGTGTTGAGGTGAGGCCAACTATATCTAGCCGGTATCTCTCAACCTCATGCAAGAGCTCAGGCTCCTTCTCCACCAGAGACGTGACATCGCACATCCCAAAAACCAGCTTAGGAAGCCTGGGATCAGACCAGCAAGGTCTCCGCCTTTGACCGCCACCTGCAGGTTGTGAGCCCACTGGAGGGCGGACCCATGTAACTCCTTCAGGCTGAGCCCAGCCGGGTCCCATGGGCAGAAACCCAGCCACCAGACGCTAGCCATCGAGCCCCTCTCACAGGCCTGGCTCCAGGGTGGGGCCCCAGTAACCCCATACCGGATGGGGTACACTGAATCCTTAATCTAGCATTCATCATGAGAGTCTGTTGGATCATTCTTGGTCTGGCCCTTCACCCAGGACCAGTTTTTTCCTGGGTGACCCTACCAGGGGCAAATTGCCCTGGACCACATAGCTCCTGGGATCACTAGGGCATGCAAACCCCCCACCATGACAAAGTGATGATCCATGAGGAGAAACTATAACCTGTCCAACCCAATTGAAAAGCAAACTGAAATATTTTAAGGGGAAAAATAAAGAAAAAACCTTTACAATAACCTGATTGCATAAATGTGCATACCGTTAAGCTAATACTTTGTTGCAGCATCTTAGGATTTTATTAAAACATTCAGTCTTTTTGGGTAGGAGTCTATCAGCATGGCACATCTTGATGTGGCAATATTTGCCCTCTCTTATTTACAAAAATGATCCAAATCTGTCAGATTGCAAGGGCATCTCCTGTGCACAGTCCCATTCATCGGATTCAGTTCTGGACTCTGGCTGGGCCATTCCAAAACCTTAATCTTCTTTTGGTGAAACCATTCTTTAGTTGATTTGGATGTGTGCTTTGGGTCATTGTCATGCTGAAAGATGAAATTCTTCATCTTCAGCTTTCTAGCAGAAGCCTGAAGGTTTTGTGCCAACACTGACTGTTATTTGGAACTGTTCATAATTCCCTCCACCTTGACTAAGACCCCAGTTCCAGCTGAAGAAAAACAGCCCCAAAGCATGATGCTGCCACCACCATGCTTCACTGTAGGTATGGTGTACTTTTGGTGATAAGCAGTATTGTTTTTCTACCAAATATGCCTTTTGGAATTATGTCCAGAAAGTTCAACCTTGGTTTCATTGGAGCATAACACATTTGCATGCGTTTGGGGATTTCAAATGTGTTTTTGCAAGATGTAGCCGGGCTTAAACGTTTTTCTTCTTAAGATAAGGCTTCCGTCCTGGCCATCCTAGATGGGAGATTGTTGTCACATGTACTAAACAGCCAGTACTTTCCAGAAATTCCTGCACCTCCTTCAATGTTGCTGTCGGCCTCTTGGCAGCCTCCCTGAACAGTTTTCTTCTCGTCTTTTTATCAATTTTGGAGGGACGTCCAGTTCTTGGTAATATCACTGTTGTGCCATATTTTCACCACTTGATGATGACTTTCTTCACTGTGTTCCATGGTATATTTAATGCTCTGGAAAGTCTTTTGTACCCTTCTCCTGACTGATACCTTTGATATCCTGACTACACTGCATTGTGTTCTGGAGCACAATTAGAAGCTGGACACCGACATGGCTTGTCAAACTCAGGTTTATTCCTGTTTTAATGCAGAGAGAGCAAAATGCTGTCAACATGGGCTTTATCTTTGTAACAACAAACCTCTTGCTGCCAGCCTCAATGCAGACTGCCTTAAAATAAGTTAAAATGTGTAAAGAAAACACAAAAAGTACAATAAATGAAATTAAATAAATGACAAAAGCTGTTTTTGCTTCAAATGACATATCCATTCACATCGAATATATACTGTAAAAAAATTATGCATAACCCACAGTGCCCTCTTGTGGAGTGCATAATGACAACAATACATTTTAACATCACCCAACACAAAAGAAAATACATATATAAGTACATGTGTTAATGCAGAGAAAGGAAAATGACGTCAACATGGGCTTTATCTTCATAACAACACACCAAACATGGGAAAAAGACCATTTCAAACGTGTGTCCTCACATGAAGATAACATGGCGGGAGACAGCACATGCAGCGCCAAAGACACATTTTAGCTAGCTCTCAAACACTCTCCTAAGTTACTTCACAGGTAAAATATATGACAAAAACTAGCTTGGCTTATCTGCCCAACTGATATCAATCATAATTTAGCAGTTGTGTACATTTTAACCAAACTGGAACGATGAATTGTCATTTTCTGCCTTAAGTATGTACCTCTTGCAGCCAGGCTCAGTGCAGAGTGACGAGGGCAGAAATGATGCAATGCAGCTGTCTGACAATTATGAACCAGTAGAGGACGCCATGACAACACATTACTCCAAAATACCATAACTCAAAAGAAAACCAAAACAGGGATTTTGTTGAAATTAATTCACATTATTTAAAAATCACACCAGAAACAAACAAACAAAAAATATGCATATACAGGGCACATTATGTATATTTTTTTCCATCTGTTACATTCACCCCTCCTAATTTTGCCAAAATCCTCAAAATACTGAAGGTGAATCAAGACATAATAACTACACAAAAAAAATGTTCACACTGCTCCAGGATAACCCTAGGAATCTAATTCCCCACACAGCATATGCACCTACTCATAAATGAGTTCAGCTAAAAACAGTAGGTGACCAGGCTACTGCTTCTCTTAGTGGATGTGATGCCTTTATACACCACATAAAATCCCGGCACCCAAGTCTGACAACACAGGCTTTTCTGACTTAGGGTTTTGTGCTTTAGTTCTGTCAGTTACAGTCTTAGATAAAATCACCTCATGGGGTCTTGTCTTGTCCCTGTCAGGAATGTTAGCTTCAGTGCTTAAATCAGTCATGCGTGGCTCAGAGGGCACCTTAGAATAAGTCATGTCATTTTCAGGAAAGACTTCCTCACTTTCTTCTGTATTGTCACCATCATTGTCAGGATCAGATTCAGGGTTTGAAGGTGCCAGTTGCTCAGAGTCTCTGACAGGGGAGTATGGCTCCTCATCCTCCATTTCTGGCTCCTCACTCTCAATCAAAGACACACAGTCGGCATCACAGGGCGTGCACACCCATGAGCTTCTGCAGCCTTCTGAGGCATTTTCTGGTAGATCTCTAAAGATATCAGTGGATGGAAGTTGGGACTCACAAACTTCATGTGAAGCACCACAATCCATCTTGGACTGGTAGGAAGCTCATGTCCAATAACAAGTTCTGATGCACAACTTTTGTTTTGGCGCTCTCATCTGCAACTTTATAGATATGAATCTGATGATTTAGATCCATGACAGTGTAGATTGTTGGTTCCCATTTATCCACAAACTTCCTCTTTCCTCTCTGCCTTATTAGCCAGCAAAACCCTGTTCCCAACATTCAAACCAGTGCCACGGACTCTCTTGTTATAGCCATCAGCTTGATGCTGCTGCTCTTTCCTTGAATGCTGCTGAGAAATGCTAGCGGCTTTGTGCAGAGTTGACATCAGCTTCTCGGCATTGATCTTGTAATCCACCACAGCTGCATCCTTCAGGACCTGTTTGAAGACTACATCCCCTGGGAGTCTAGGAACTCGACCGTACATCAGGTAGAATGGGGCCTATCCAGTTGTTTTGTGGATGGTGGCACTGTAGGCAAAGGTCAAGGTTTGTATTTGCTGTGCCCAGTGTTGTTTTGCTGCCAATGGAAAGACACGCAGCATGCTACCAAGCGTCCTCAGTTTGCCCGTTCCCCATGGTATGGAAAGCTGTGGTGTGTGATTTTGATTCTGGCAAGATTGAGGAGTTCTGTCATTAGTTTACTTTCAAAGTTGGCCCTTCGATCTGAATGTATTTGCTCTGGAAAATCATCTATGCAAAACACATGATCCCAAAGTTTCTTTGTAACTTGTTTTGCTGTCTGGTTAACACAGGGAAATGTATGAGCCAGCTTTAAGTTTAAGTTTAATGTTTATTTGAGAGGGACATTACATACTAATGAACATCATTACACATTTAAGCATGCCAGATTCAGCAGTACTGCTAATTTGAATCTGTTGTCTCCCGGCGGGTCAGAAAAACACACAAACAAACAATCATACACATGTAGAACAATGGAAAAGGAACTGTACAAAGTGCATATGCAAAAGTGCAAGCGTTATCCTCTTGCACTCCGTTGTACCGCAGGCGGGCAAGTCTCTGCGTCCTAGAGCACATGAGGGCGCTCTCGTGCGCCCTCGTGCGCTCTCGGACGCATGATGGAGATGCTGATGATGGTGATGTAGATGGTGATGTAGATGGTGATGGCGTCCAAGCACGCACTGAAAATAAAAGCTGCAGACACAGCCGCAAACAGATTAGTTCATCTGATTGACCTCTCATTCGACTAATAAGAGCCTTGAATTGGGTTTCTGAAACCTTGAAGAACCAATGACTGAAAACCTAGCAAGCAGGACCTGCCTACCAACGGCTGCGAATACGAGCCAATTGAAGCAGAGAAGTTTGACAGCTGACGTACGTCTCCCTGCATAAAATCTCTTTTTCCTAAGCCGCTGGGTGACTGACATTGAGACCTGTGCGGAACGGTAGCATCAGTCTGTCTTTTTTGGAAAAATGGTTCGCCAAAACCGCAAGCGTGGAAGCGGAGATGTTTGGACCGGGTCAGGTGACCAGAAGCACGAGTCCGTTACAACCGGACCAGCTTCATGTTCGTCTGACAATGAGGAACTTACTGCTGTTGTGGACAGGTAAGTGTTATAAGCTAAATTATTCTTTCTCGATGAAAATAGTAATAAAAATCACTTTTGACCGATCGGTAATTCCAACGGTGTGTCATGGCCACAAGTTTTTTGGTGTGCAGAGTTCCTCTGTAGCGCGGCGGGGAGGGGGGTGTTATCCTCTGCATTGCAGATAGATATTTTAGCATAATCTTTTATTGCACTGTAGGCTATTTTTTCTTGTAAAAAAGGCCACACATTTTTTACGTGGCATGTGGCATGTTTGTGTGTGTGTGTGTGTGGGGGGGGGGGTTGTTTGTTATCCATCCATCCATCCATCTTCTACCGCTTTTCCGGAGGTCCGGGTCGCGGAGGCAGCAGTTCAAGCAGAAAAGCCCAGACTTCCCTCTCCCCAGCCACCTGCTCCAGCTCTCCAGAGAGGATACCAAGGCATTCCCAGACCAGCTGGGAGACATAGTCTGTCCACCGAGTCCTGGGTCTGCCCCGGGGTCTCCTCCCAGCGGGTTGTTTGTTACCCTCTAGAAATGTAATAATGTTTTAGTATAATTTTTATTGCACTTGAGGCTATTTTTTCTTGTAAAAAACAAAAAAACAAAACAGGAACTGTGCTGTGTATGTGAACTCTGGGAAAATAGGAGAACAGTGAAAAATAAAAATTGAACTTTGTAAATGACTTTATTTTCACATAATAGACAAACTTCAGATGAAGACTCTGGTGAGGAGTGGGTGCCAGACGAGCACTCTGCCAGCAAGCGCAGAAGAAAGGAGCTGCAGGCGAGCTCGTCAGAAGAGGAAACCCCTACCCCAAAAAAGAGGGACACCACTGGGGAGAGGAAGAGGAAGGAGAGGAAGAGGAAGGAGAGGGAGAGGGAGAGGAAGAGGAAGAGGAAGAGGAGGTAGCAGGAGAGGAAGAGGAGGCGAGAGTGGTGATGGCAGCCCTCAGCCTGGGACATCGGCCGGCCCTTCATCAGCTGAGGAGAGGTGGCATGATTCTGACACCCCTGACATCATTCCACCACAGCCCATTTTTCATCCCAAAAATCCACCTGGACCTCAACTAATTACAACAGCTTCATACACCCCCGTTCAGTTGTTTGAGTTATTTTTCACTCCATCTTGCTAGACCACATTGTTGAGAACACCAACCTACATGGCTCTGCACACTACAACACACCCACCAGCCCCTGGATTGACCTCACACGCTCTGACCTGCTCTCATTTTTTGGCCTGATTATTTACATGGGTATAGTCAAGTGCAAATCCTTCAGTGATTACTGGCGAGGGGGACACCTGTACAGCCTTCCTTTCCCCAAGAGTGTAATGACCAGGACAAAGTTTCTCCTGATCAGCTGGACCCTTCACCTCAGCAGCCCAGCAGCAGAAGAGGCCAATGAGCAGAAGAGAGGCACGAATATGCATGACCGCCTCAGCAAAATCTTGACACATTTTCTAGGAATCAGTATGATGATGAGTAGGATTAGAAAATTATATTTGATTGAGAGGGTATTGCTGTCAACTTGTAAAATATCCCGTCGCCAAGTGCTTGCTCACAGGGGATCGCCTGATTGCTGGGGTCTTTCTGCAACTGTGGGGGTTCCCCCTACAGTTGATAGTGCTATGAGATGACTGTTGTTGTGAAATGGCGCTTTATAAATAAAGTTGAATTGAATTGAATTTGTTGTTTGTAAATAGTATGTTTTGTATATTGACATTTTTGTTCAGTAAAGCATGTTTAGAATTGAAACTTCATTTTCTCTGTGTCATTACTACTGACAGTGTTTCTGGATAGCTAACAAGATAGCCCTGAGTGTCACCTTTCATTAGAGCCCAAGATGAAGCTTCTATGTTGAAGCATTCAAAAGTTCTAGACGTTTTTCCAAACTGTGCCAAACTGTGCCAAATGGCACAGTTTGGGCTATCTGAGTGTCACCTTTCATTAGAGCCCAAGATGAAGCTTCTATGTTGAAGTATTCAAAAGTTGTAGACGTTTTGGCACAGTTTGGCACAGTTCAAAAACGCCTGGGAACAACCTGAGAAAAAAGCTGTGTAATATATTCATTTTTTGTGGTATTGTTACCAAATTTGGATCTCAGCTTGATAACACTTGGTTCTACATTTCTGTTGCATTTTCCAGCCGGATCAGACAGCTGTGTGTTATTTGCAAGCATTTGTATCCAAAAAAACACCCAGGCCAAATTTATTTTCTTCAAGTTCAGTATGTTTAGATGACTGTAACTCAGTGGCCGGAGCACGTAGAGAGATTATGTTTGTTTTTGCCAAAAAATTCAAAGTGTTTTCTTTTAAATGAGACCAACCCCATGAAGATGCTGCAAAGGGTTGAAGAACAGCTTTCGATTTACTTTGGGCACGTTATTTTTTGGCGTTTTTAGGGAAATTGACCGGAGTGCAAGGGGTTAAGGTGTTACAAAAACAAAATATTCAAATGTCACACGAGTGAAGTGCTGTGTATGCGTAAACACACATACACCCAAGCACCTCACAGCAACAACCGACAGCAACAAACAAGTGGAGGCGCACACACACACACACACACACACACACACACACACACACACACACCATACATACATACCATACAGTATATGTATGTGTGTGTGTGTGTGTGTGTATATATATATATATATATATATATATATATATATATATATACTGTACCATATATACAGTATATATACAGTATATATACCTGTACCATATATACAGTATATATATATATACTGTATATATGGTACAGGTACCATATACCCTTTCATCTACAGAAGTTCTCTGACGACTCTGCGATCATCGGCCTCATCTCCAATGAAGATGAAGCTGAGTACAGAAGACTTATCCAGGACTTTGTGGACTGGTACCATCAGAACTGCCTCCAGATCAACGCGAGGAAAACTAAGGAGCTGGTGGTGGACTGCCACAGGCAAGGACAACCGCTCACAGCACCAGTAAACATCCAGGGAACTGACATTGAGATGGTGACATCCTACAAGTACCTTGGTGTTTATCTGAACAATAAACTAGACTGGTCACACAATACCGATGCACTCTACAAGAAGGGACAGCGCAGGCTGTTCCTACTGAGGAGGCTCAGGTCTTTTGGTGTACAAGGGGCACTGCTGAAGACATTCTATGACACGGTGGTGGCATCAGCCATCACTTTTGGAGTGGTCTGCTGGGGCAACGGCATTACAGCAGCTGATAAGAAGAGACTGAACAAACTGATCAAGAAAGCTAGATCTGTTCTGGGGCAACGCCTTGACCCAGTGGAGGAGATAGGAGAGAGAAGGATGGTGGCTAAACTGTCATCTCTGCTGGAGTCCCAGTCCCACCCTATGCAGGACATACTGGACGCACTGAGGAGCTCATTTAGCAGTAGACTACATCATCCTAGATGCGTGACCGAGAGGTTTCGCAGGTCCTTCCTACCTACGGCTGTCAGACTGTATAACCTAAGCAGGGCTGCTCGCAGAGGTTGCAAAAAAAACAAAAAACAAAAACGTGATAACCTAATAGTATTGAATGCAAAAGATGCAACAGACTTACACAAATGGTCCCTTCCAGTATACAACTAGGACAATATCAGTCGCTATGGAGGGTGACAATATGTATGGGTACATATTCCTACCATGAAGGGTAACTAAATAGACGGTTATGCTGTTTAGTCCATCTAGCTACAATGCTCCGCACTGTGTATATACGTATATATATTTATATATTTATGTGTACGTATATATATTCACTGCTCTTATTTTCTTATCTTCTAAATTATTGTTCTGAGTGTTGCTATCCCTGTGCTGTTGCAATCCTGGAATTCCCCCATTGTGGGACTAATAAAGGCTTATCTTATCTTATCTTATCTTATATGCCGCAGAGCAACCACTAGTTATGGGTACAGTTTTGGTTGTTTAAAAGGCAATTTTTACAGTGCATCTTAAAAGTTTAGTGTGCTTTAGCTTTGTAAAGTGGTTTGTTATGACCAAGACACCAACTGTTTTTTCCTTGTTATCTTCAGCACTCCAAAAATCTATACACACCAACTCCATGGGTACAGATGTGTGGATGCTCTCCAAAGGAGCTTGGGCAGCTGGTTCATGTGTTTTTGCTAGGATGCATCATTGGCAGCATTTCACATAGTCCTTGATGTCTCTCTCCATTTTTGGCCAGAAGAAGCGCTGTTTGGCAAGATGCATGGTCCTCGCCTGCCCTTGATGCCCCGCAAGATTATACACACCAGACAGTGCCTTGTCTCTCAGACTGTCAGGTAGGACAAACTGATACTTTTTCTGCCTGGTTAAACGATCTTTGGTGATCCTGTAGAGGACACCATTCTGAACTTTTAGCTGACACCACTGCTTGCATAGTGTCTGAGCTCGAGGGGTTAACCTGCTTCTCTTCCTTCTAGATGGCAGTTTACCCTACTCCACAAATAACAGGATTTCTCCAATTACTGGGTCCAGTTCTTGGCTTTGCCAGAGCTCCCCAATGGAAAAAGCTTGGGGTGTGTCTGGTTCTGCAGATGCCACCTGAGGAGGAGCCTGAATGAACTGCATTGCTTGTGACTCTGCAGCTATCCCCCACTCAAGATGAGCATCACTTGGCCCTATGGTCAAAGGAACTCTGATTTCTTGTTGGCTTAGCCCGTGGCTTAGCCGTTGGCTCACTGACCTGGCAAAGAGTTTTCTGCTTAAGGCATCTGCCACAGTGTTCTTCGCCCCAGGGATGTATTTGAATCTAAATGTGTATGGGGACAGCTTACCAACCCACTGCTGCTCATAAGTGTCAAGTTTTGGTTTAGTCATTATATAGGTAAATAGACTGTTGTCAGTCCACACTGTGAAGGCGTGACCATTCAACAGTGACTAAACTTTTCACAAACACTCCACTTGAGTGCTAGAAATTCTAAACGGTGGGCAGGGTACCTCCTTTGTGAGCCAGTCAGGGTCTTACATGCAAAGGCGATTGGACATGCTTTAGTTTCACCTTCTGGTATCTGGGACAAAACTGCCCCAAGGCTATGAAGAGAAACATCAATAGAAAGAATCATCATTGGTCTAGAGAAGTCTGGATGAGAGAGGACTGCACAGTTCAGGAGATTTTCCTTGAAGCTGATAAAGGCTGACTCACAATCATCAGTCCAATCTGTGGGCTTGAGCTTTCTGAAAAAAACAGGGATATGGTTTAGCTTGCTAACTGATAGAACAATTCCATATTATCTATATTATTATTGATATTAATAATGTATTATTATATTTGAAAAGTATCATACTTTTCATATGCCATGTTTAATGTTAGATAGATAGATAGATAGATAGATAGATAGATAGATAGATAGATAGATAGATAGATAGATACATACATACATACATACTTTATTTCGAACAAAAAAGTAAAAAAAAACAAACAAAACAAATGACAAGAGTGATAAAGTGACAGTATACAGTGCTCGAAAGGGAGAAGGAAGAAGTGAACACTTATTAACTCCAACTCCTCTTTTCCATAAGTACAACCCATGTGGAAATATATACAATTTACCACATTTAAGGCCCCAAGTAAACAATTAACTATATTTTGTACATATCAACATTAACACCCATCCATCCCAACATACATACAGTCCATACATCAAAACCAGCCCCAAACAACACAGATATACACAATACTGTCCCACCCACCATTCCATAGTGTCCCTGAGTGAGCATAGTGAATTGTACATATAAATACTACCCTTCTAACATATATTCTTTCAGCAAATAATGTTTATACCTATTTTTGAATTGATTTCTGTTTGTACAAAGTTTCAGTTCCAGCTCCAGATTGTCCCACAAATCCACCCCACAGACAGATATGCAAATACTTTTCTTAGTTGTTCGTATCTTAGGTTTTGTAAAGTTTAAGTCTCCTCTCAAATTATAATCATTGTCTCTTTTTTTGAATATTTTTTGTATATTAGTTGGGAGTTGATTATTAATTGCCCTGTACATGACTTGTGCTGTCTTAAATTTAACTAAATCGATGAACTTTATGACATGTGACTTTAAAAACAACAAATTGGTATGGTCTCTATATCCTACATTATTTATTATCCTTATAGTTTTTTTTTTTTTTTTTTTTTTTTTTTGTAATGTGCATATTGGCTGTAGGTTGGTCTTGTAGGTGTTTCCCCAGACTTCTACACAGTAGTTAAGATAAGGTAGAAACAGTGAATTGTACAGTAAGAACAATGATTTATAGTCCAAGATGTGTCCTGTCTTCCCCGGTATCCCTATACATTTTGCCAACTTGGCCCGGATGTGACTGATGTGAGGTTTCATGCAGATTTTATTGTCTAGCGTCACCCCTAGAAACTTATTTTCCTGTACTGTTTCTATTCTAGTATCATCTATCGTTACCATTATTTCATGATTTATTTTATAATTTCCAATCAACATAATCTTTATTTTTTTTCAGATTTAGAGATAATTTATTTTTGTTGAACCACTGCGTTAACCTTTTCATTTCAGTTGTGACCACCTCTAAAACCTGCTGCAAATTCTCACCAGTGCAAAGGATATTTGTTTCATCCGCAAACAAAATAAATTTCAGAATTTTTGATACTTGGCATATGTCATTTATATACAAGATAAAGAGTTTGGGTCCCAAAACTGACCCCTGGGGCACACCACAAGTGATGTCCATGAAGGGTGATTTGTGCTCATCAATTTGTACAAATTGTTGTCTGTTACTTAAATAACTTTCCACCCAACTCAGTCCAACCCCTCTTATCCCATACCTTTCCAATTTCCTCAGTTGAATTCTGTGGTCAATGGTGTCAAAAGCTTTCTTTATATCTATAAATACTCCTACAGCAAACTTTTTTTTTATCTATACAACTAGTAATTTCTTCAGTAAGTTTGATCAGTGCCAAAGATGTAGATTTATCTGCTCTAAAACAATACTGGCTGTCTGTAAGGAGGTTGTGTTTTTCAATGAAATCACCCAGTCTCTTAGTGAAGATTTTTTTCAAGTATTTTGGAGAATTGCGAGAGTAAAGAGACCGGCCTGTAATTTGTGAAATAATGATTGTCTCCTGTTTTGTATAATGGTATTACTTTTGCTATTTTCATTTTGTTTGGAAATTTATGAATTTGAAATGGCAGATTACAGATGAGGATGAGTGGTTTAACAATTCCTTCAATTACTTTTTTCACTATTGTCATGTTAATTTCATTCCAGTCAGTTGATTTTTTGTTCTTAAATTTGCTCACAGTCTTCATAATTTCCTTTTCAGTAACTGCACCCAGGAAGATTGTGTTTGGATTTCTAACTTCTATTTCATTAACAGAACCACTGTTGTTTGTTTCTGGTGTCACTATTGATTTTGCTAATTCAGGACCAATGTTTACAAAAAAAATATTGAAACCATTAACCACATCTTCCATATTATTTATCAAATTGTCATTTTCAATAAAATATTCTGGATAATTAGCATTCTTAGGTCAGTTACTAATAATCCCATTGAGTACTTGCTATATTCCTCTTAAGTTATTTTTATTATCCTCTAATATTCTGTTGTAGTATTCTTTCTTACAAGTCCTCATTATATTAGTAAGCTTGGTTTTATATCTTTTGTATTTGATCTAAGCCTCTTCCATTCTGCACGTAATGAATTGTTTATATAATGTATTCTTCTTTTTAGATTCATTTAGTAACCCCTTGGTGACCCAAGGAATATTTTTGTTTTGTTGTCTGTCACTGTATTGTTTTATAGGACAGTTTTTTATTGTACAATGATTGGAATATTTGTAAAAATTTATCATATGCTTCATTTATATCATTTTCATCACAAACTATCTTCCAGTCTTGTATTAATAATTCCTTTGTCAGTAAATACATAGATTCTTCAGTTCTTATTCTTTTATATTTAATATTTTTGGTATACTTTTTCTTCCTATAATCACATTGATAGACAACAAAAATCGGCAGGTGGTCACTGATATCATTCAATAAAAGCCCACTCATAATATTATTTTTCATACTGTTTGTGAATATGTTATCTATTAGTGTGGCACTGTGTGACATGATTCTGCTAGGTCTGGTAATTGTTGGATGTCAGCCCATACTGTACATTGTGTTGATAAATTCTTCTGTCAAACTATGTTGTTTTGAATTCATCAGATCTATATTGAAATCCCCACAGATGAACATAACTTTATGAATTAGTTTTGCATACATTTTTTCCATCCAGTCCTTAAATAAGTCAATGTTTGATCCAGGTGTTCTATATACACAGCTCACAACCATATTCTTCACATTGTCCAGACAGATTTCTATTGTAATACATTCAAATAAATTATCCACAGTTACTGACAAATTTTCAACAACCTTGTACTGCAAGCTCTTGTCAATATAAATTGCAACTCCTCCTCCTTTTTTCACTTTTCTATTTATATAATGTAATTCATAGCCATCCATGGTAAAATCCATTCCTTTCTCTTCACTGAGCCACGTCTCTGATATTGTCACAATATTGAATGGCTCTTTAAAGTGATGTAAATAATCTTTAATGTTATTAAAGTTGGCATAGAGACTTCTGCTGTTGAAGTGGATCATAGAAATATTGAAATCAGATGTGACCATTGTGTTAAACTGTTCATCCATGTAGTAACTACAGTTATTGTTGATGGAGGTAAATAAATTATTATCAGGCTCTATGTTATATTCTACGTCCTGTGGGATGTGATCCGTATATTCAAAAACTTTCAGTTCCTGTTGTTCCTGTTTGTTGATCTTTTGTGTCATGTAATTAAATGCCCTGATGCAGATGAGTATAACCCTTCAGTGTCCTACAGTTGTCTCTTGTTGCTGTTGACTCCAGTTCATAATATTCATTAATATTTGTCCAGTTCCATAATATTACGGATATTGATAACCTTGGCTTCTTCAGGTGATCCATTTAATTTGATGTATATTTTACAGTTTGATGTCCAGGTGTTTTGAATCTTTTTTCTGCTTTCTCATGTGTCTTGCTTTTCTGGCTATTTCTGCGTTTTCTTTTGTAAGGTGCTCGTTTATATAGATGTTTGTTCCTTTCAGTTTCCTCCCTTGTTTTTGCAGCGCAGTCTTTTGTTTTCTATTTGACAAACTTCATGATGACAGCCGGTTTGTCGCTGTTTTTCCTGGGCAGAGGGTGGTAGGCCTCAAAGGTGTTATAGTCCAGCTGGATTTCTTTGGACTGAAGGAAGGCCGCCACTTGTTGCTCCATGGATTCGTCTTCCAGCACGTCGAGCCTCCCTCCGCTGTCCGCGGCCACCGCCCGAGCATATGATTGGGGTTTAATGTGGAGCCCAGTGATGATCACGTCGTTCACCCGGGTGTACTGCTCCAGGTCCGACACTCTGTTCTCCAGATATGGCAGCCTCTTGTCCTTCTTAGCATTTTGGATCCGCAGCACTTTCACCTCCTCAAGCAGGCCCAGGATGTTTTTTTGCTGCAGCTTAACAGCAGAAATCTCAATCAGCCAAGAAGTCGAGCGGTCTTTTAATATCGTCCACCTCCTCAGTCTGCTGAGCTTTCTTGGGACCGATGATCCCGGACGATGTATGTTGACTACACAGCTAATGAACAGCTGTTTAGCTAGCTGAATGGTGGGCCGCTCCGCTCTCATTTTCCAGTCTGTAGATGCCATAGATGCTGCTGTTGGTATCTTAAGTCAGGCAGGGGTCGAAACTAAGATGTCCAGTCCGTGATCCAAATTCAGTTCTCAAAAGCCAAAAAACGTAATCAAAAACCGAGCACCAAAACACAGAAATCCACCGACTGACAGGATCTGACTGCAAGTTGACAGCAGGTTGCATGTTTATATGTGCATTCCATGTGGAATAGGTTCATATATTCTTGTCATGTTTCTGTGAGCAATTTCAGAGTTCAGACTGAAGATCAGTACAGGATCAGTACATGTGTAAGGAATGAGCTAAGCCACTCTTATAATCTCTTTGACATGTCCTGTTTCGGGTCACAGGAATGCACAGGAACTGATCAGGCTGTATAGATCAGTGGTAGAGATTGGGTATATAGACATTCTGTTAGTTTTATGGACCTCTTGTGCATGTCTCCACGACCCCATGCCTCCAGAGTGTCTGTGACGTTTCCCCGGATAAGCTTTGATTATCAGGACTGTCCCGTTCTGTCCCTTCCCTTATCCTCATCCTCCCTCTCCTTTCTCCTACCTATATATATATATATATACAGTATATATATATATATATATATATATACAGTATATCAGACCTAAAGAAATGAATCCTTCAGAGATTCTAGGTGTGTCTGAATGCCATGCTTTGTAATGTCTTCCTCAAGATGGTCATTTGAGGTTAAATAAATGTACATAAATCCAACTTTCCGCCTGATTTTTTGACTTTGAATAATTTAAGCTCAAAATTATTCTAACATTTTGACGCTCTGAACAGTGGATCCACATATCTCCGTCTTTCTGGCGCTTTTTCTTGATTTCAGCAAGTGCACAGCTGATAAAAAAAAAAGACCTTCCCAGGCTGAGTGAAAAAAAAAAAAAAGGCTCAGTGTTACTGTAGTGAAGGCATTTCAAACCAGGGCGCTGGAACTGACTGGGTGACGGATCTGAGATTCCTACAGGCAGCTTGGATGTAAGTACATTTGTTGTTGTTGTTTATGGATAACAGATTGTGAAATTACCCGGACCGATTGAAAATCTTGGATCCTGTTTAGGTGCATTATTACGGTTTGATCGCTTGGTCATTCCTGCCCACGGTGAGCGATATCACAATAATCCCTTGGGAGGAATGAGATTTTCCTCTGCAACGGTGAGCGTTATCGCAAGACCCAGGGAGGCTCCCAGGGTCCACTGTCCTTTGCACCCTGGCAGTGCAGTGAAGGTGCCGGAAGTTGCATGCAAAGAAAAAAGGGAAAGATTTGTGCTCTTTTAACCATGGACATTTTATTGTCTAAATAATTAGGCTCTCAACATCCCATGGAGGAGTGACGTGATCCCAGAAAAGTAGATTTTCACGGAAGATTTGTGCCCTTACCGTGTCTGCTTATCGCCCATGGGATTTCCCCCGCTACGGTAAGCTATTGCAAGATTCCGGGGGAGGAGGTCTTACTGAGGCTTTCGGCACACGGAGGAGGGGTTATGTGACCGTTGAAATACTGATAGATTTTATTTTGAGAATTTGTTGAAGCGCTGGATAAAAGCTACTGCAGTCTGGTTTGTTTTTTCTCTGTGTAATTTGCTCCAGTGTGAAAAAGTGAGAGTTTTCCACAGAGGCGGAAAGAACAGGTTGTAAAATTGTTGTATGTGATTTTTTCTGGTATTTGTGGAGCATAAAAGAGTTGGTTAATTGCTTATTATCCTTTTGGGAAATTATTAAAATTGTGGACGTTTGCAAATTATACTCTTGGGTGAGAAATTCTATTGTGTTTTCATTGCAGTAGGGAAAAAAGTTGACATGAGAATGTTGGGTTGCCACATTTGTTTTTTTCAAGTATTTGGGATTGCCATTTCAAGCTTGTTTTAAGGCTATAAATCTGTTACTCTACGTAAACAGCTGCCCAACAGTAACCTTGAAGAGATAACAGTAACATCTGCAGATACAGTGGGGCAAAAAAGTATTTTGTCAGCCACCAATTGTACAAGTTCTCCCACTTAAAAGATGAGAGAGGTCTCCAATTTTCATCATAGGTATACCTCAACTATGAGAGACAAAATGAGAAAAAAAAATCCAGAAAATCACATTGAAGGATTTTTAATGAATTAATTGGTAAATTCCTCGGTAAAATAAGTATTTGGTCACCTACAAACAAGCAAGATTCTGGCTCTCACAGACATGTAACGTCTTCTTTAAGAGGCTCCTCTGTCCTCCACTCGTTACCTGTATTAATGGCACCTGTTTGAACTCGTTATCAGCATAAAAGACACCTGTCCACAACCTCAAACAGTCAGACTCCAAGCTCCACTATGGCCAAGACCAAAGAACTGTCAAAGGACACCAGAAACAAAATTGTAGACCTGCACCAGGCTGGGAAGACTGAATCTGCAATAGGTAAGCAGCTTGGTATGAAGAAATCAACTGTGGGAACAATTATTAGAAAATGGAAGACATACAAGACCACTGATAATCTCCCTCGATCTGGGGCTCCACACAAGATCTCACCCTGTAGGGTCAAAATGATCACGAGAACGGTGAACAAAAATCCCAGAACCACACAGGGGGACCTAGTGAATGACCTGCAGAGAGCTGGGACCAAAGTAACAAAGGCTACTATCAGTAACACACTACGCCGCCAGGGACTCAAATCCTGCAGTGCCAGACGTGTCCCCCTGCTTAAGCCAGTACACGTCCAGGCCCGTCTGAAGTTTGCTAGAGAGCATTTGGGTGATCCAGAAGAGGATTGGGAGAATGTCATATGGTCAGACGAAACCAAAACAGAACTTTTTGGTAAAAACTCAACTTGTTGTGTTTGGAGGAAAAAGAACACCATACCTACTGTGAAGCATGGGGGTGGAAACATCATGCTTTGGGGCTGTTTTTCTGCAAAGGGACCAGGACGACTGATCTGTGTAAAGGAAAGAATGAATGGGGCCATGTATCGTGAGATTTTGAGTGAAAACCTCCTTCCATCCGCAAGGACATTGAAGATGAAATGTGGCTGGGTCTTTCAGCATGACAATGATCCCAAACACACCACCCTGGCAATGAAGGAGTGGCTTCGTAAGAAGCATTTGAAGGCCCTGGAGTGGCCTAGCCAGTCTCCAGATCTCAACCCCATAGAAAATCTTTGGAGGAAGTTGAAAGTCCGTGTTGCCCAGCGATAGCCCCAAAACATCACTGCTCTAGAGGAGATCTGCATGGAGGAATGGGCCAAAATACCAGCAACAGTGTGTGAAAACCTTGTGAAGACTTACAGAAAACGTTTGACCTCTGTCATTGCCAACAAACGGTATATAACAAAGTATTGAGATGAACTTTTGTTATTGACCAAATACTTATTTTACCGAGGAATTTACCAATTAATTCATTAAAAATCCTTCATTCTGATTTTCTGGATTTTTTTTTTTCTCATTTTGTCTCTCATAGTTGAGGTATACCTATGATGAAAATTGGAGACCTCTCTCATCTTTTAAGTGGGAGAACTTGCACAATTGGTGGCTGACTAAATACTTTTTTGCCCCACTGTATTTTCTGAAATATCTGAAAATTTATTGATGTAACTTTTAACTTCTCCTATTGAATGTTGTGATTTCATTACCAAGCGGTTTCATTTACATTTTTCTCTTCATTATTGATCATATTTGTGTATTATCTATTTTTCTGAGGATTGATACGGTAATTATTTTTGCTAATTAATTTCATTGGTATGGCTCCCCGTCGGGGAGTCGAACCCCGGTCTCCCACGTGACAGGCGGGGATACTCACCACTATACTAACGAGGACAGCACAAAGGTAACCTATGTGGCTAACCTGAACAGCCGCTGAAAGCAAAGGACGTGGCACTTGGGTGCATCTAATGTTTTACCCCACCTGAAACCCTCAGCAAGAGACTGTTTAACATATATACAGTATATATACTGTGTATATATATATATATATATATATATATATATATACTGTATACTTATTTGAAAAAAACAACAACAACAACAAATGACAGTTTAACTGTTTCTCTATGCAAGTGTCAGCTGATGGTGTTCACGTCCAGCAACGACCTTTGCTAATAGAGAAACAGGCTGTTTGTTTATCATGACAAAGGAAAAAATACAAGGGAAAGAAAAGTATTGTTAGTGTTGTTACCTAATCATCCACATCATCCTCTAGTAATACTTAATATTGGTTATTAAGTTGTCCCATTGCTTATACACTGCAGGGAATTGCTATGTTTGCTCCTTAATAAAACTAACAGTTAGGCAAAATATCTTTATTGCTAAAATAATGCAGCTACTACAGGCTGTTTGGTTTCTTAAGAAAAGCTATATACAGAAATTACAGCAAACTTCATTTTGAATCACATCTGACACAACACATCACTCCACTGATTAGAAACATGATGACACTCCTTACTCTGCGAATGCAAGGTTAATTTCATCATGGGATTCCTCTTTTTGAGGTGGTGATGTCCTCTTTCCAGTAGCTTAACACTCTCTGAGTATGCAAAGGCTTACAGTGCGTCTCTCCCCTGTACTGCTACCTTGCTTGACCAACGAAGTGAGCAAGTGTTATACCAAGGATCTACATTGACAAAGGTCATTGAGTCATTGGGCGTATTTGCATTTGGCCAGGACACTGGGCAGATCTGTGTACCCTGCTTTGGCAACTGACCGTACCCTCATCATGTCGGCAGGGCAGGTGGGCAGGGTGAAGAGAGATGCTTTTCTACCACATGATACCATTTATGTAGCATGAATACAATTTCAGATGGAAAGTACAGGAGTGTGGTTTTTTGTTCATTGTTTCTTTGAGTGAGAGTGCAAACAAAATACCTTAGGGATTAAAACACTTAATTGTAGACTACAATCATTTACAAAATTATAACAAAGGATAGAATGGTCCTTGATCAACTAATTACCACCTGTATGGGTGTAGGCCCTATTATAGGAGATTATTGTTCTACTTCTATCCATGAAAATGATGCAAATGGTCATATTAATACCTCAGATACTCATAAAAGTTAGCGTTTCTCTTAATGGAGAAGTCTCATCATAAACTTGGTAATGATTTTTACAACTTCAGATTTTTCTTGTGATGATGAGGGTGGTGAAAGGGGGAAAATACTAATCTAAGGAGGTTGAAGGTTTTAATATGGTTTAAGGCTTTTTTTGAGTGCTTTCATATTATTTTCTGTGTTCTTTTTTGACACTGAGATTAATTTTGATTACATTGCACATATTCACTCTTGATATGTTCTACACACATTTTAACTTGCAAGGACACATAACAGCATGTAAATTCTTACACATATCCTTATATTAATTCATTCACTTTATTTTACTACCACTTGTTATTTTTCTTTTAATCCTGATGCTTTATTAAGCATCATGGGGGAATATGATAGAAACATTCCATATAATCTATCGTATTATTGATATTAATAATGAATTATTATATTTGAGAAGTATCATACTTTTTATGTGCCATGTTTAATGTTTATATGTGCATTCCATGTGGAATAAGTTCATATATTCTTGGCATGTTTCTGTGAGCAATTTCAGAGAGTTCAGACTGAAGATCAATACAGGATCAGTACATGCGTAAGGAATGATCAAAGCCACTCATATAATCTCTGTGACATGTCCTGCTTCGGGTCACAGGAATGCACAGGAACTCCTCAGGCTGTATAGATCAGTGGTAGAGATTAGGTATATAGACATTCTGTTAGTTTTATGGACCTCATGTGCATGTCTCCAGAGTGTCTGTGACGTTTCCCCGGATAAGCTTTGATTATCAGGACTGTCCCGTTCTGTCCCTTCCCTTATCCTCATCTTCCCTCTCCTTTCTCCTACCTATATATATCAGACCTAAAGAAATGAATCCTTCAGAGATCCTAGGTGTGTCTGAATGTCATACTTTGTAATATCTCCCTCAAGATGGCCATTTGAGGGAGAATAAATTTACATAAATTCAACTTTCCGCCTGATTTTTTGACTTTGAATAATTTAAGCTAAAAATTATTCTAACACTAACTTTCCCTCTCCGCTTCTGACCAACTGTAAGGACAGAGGCTTTGCAATGGATGAGCAGTTCGCTATATAGTGCTGATAATAGAACACCATTCCCAAAAAAAATGACTTCAGCTGCCATACCGAAGGTGTGCTGCCATTATTCTCCATTAAATCCCTCTTCGACATTTTGGCATTGACTTCAACTTTTTCTGGGTCAACAGGTATCGCACCACCACTGACAACGTGTCCAAGAAATTTGACTGAGCACTGCAACAGGTGGCATTTTTTGGGGGCTCAATTTCAGGTTGTGGGTTCTCAGCCTCTGAAGAACAACTTCCAGCCTAGTGAGGGCTTCTTATTCAGAAGGGGCAAAGACCAGGAGGTCATTAAGACAGCACAGCAAACTACTAAAGTTTAGATCATCAAAGATTCTTAGCATCATTCTCATGAAGGATGCTGGACTGTTACAAAGGCCCTGTGGCATTCGGTTGTATTCATGCAAGCTCAATGGTGTTGTGAAAGTGGTATACTTCTTGTCTTCCTCATGCGTAGGCAGGTTGTAAAAACCTGATGTGAGATCCATCTTGCTAAAGACAGTGTTTCCACCAAGGGGTGCAAAACAGCCTGACTGATGGGGCAGGGGATGAGCATCTTTGATGGTCCTTGCATTCAACCACCGGAAGCATATCCTGAGGTTGCCATTCTTTTACCAGACCATCACTAGTGGAGAAGCAAATTTGTTCACTGACTTCTGAAAGACTCCCTTCTCTTCCATCTCACTAAGGACTTGGCACAACTTCTGGTACTGTGCTGGCGTGACTCTGCAATATGGAAGGTCAAGGGATGGTCGTCCATCAGCCAAATCCCCTGCACAAACCCCTGGGCTTCTCTACAATCCAGTTGGTGTTTTGAGAACACTGCATGATAGCTTTTCAACATTTCCACCAGTTGGATCTTGGTGAAGGGGCTCATTTCTCAGTGGTCGATATCATTGTCTGCCAGGCCAACATTTTGTAGTCTCTGTTTTAGGTCAGTGTTGTCAAAATGTTTGTCATGAGTCACTTTGTCTGCATCATTCTTCTTCTGACAAGAGCGTTGGAGCAATGTGAAATCCTTGACTGTGATGCAGGGAGAAAAATCTGCAGTTTTGCAGTTCCTTCTTAAGGTGAGCGGTTTTTCAGTGAAATTGGTGACCTTCATCGGAATACAGCCATCTCCCCACAAAGTTGTGACCAGTCTGCCAACCATTATGCCCCAAGGAATACATCTAGCAGAGGTGGGCTCCACCACCACTGCGCTCCCAGGTGACTTAGGGATATTGCTTGGTAACTTTCCCCACAGTAGGTATTCTTGTTGGCGGAGTAGAGTCACTGCTTGGGTTAGTTTTACTGTACCCACTTTGTCTGGTACATCTCCACTTTTCCAACTGGTGAGGTTAGCCATCACCTCCAGGAACTGCTCGCTTTCAGAAGAATCTTGTGCATTGCACGAGATGAGTTTCCAGTAGTTGTCATCCTTTTTAGATGGTGCAACACAAATTTCAACATGTTAGTGCTTTTGATGATGTGATCTTTCTGGCCAGCAACTACCAGGACGGGGGCCTTGCATTTAACTCCATATAAAGCCAGTTCCATGTCATACATGCACTTGGTGCTCACCTGTAGCCCTCCACAACCCAAAAGGACAATGTGGTTTTAGGTCTTACTTTTGGACCGAAACATTCTCTAATAATGTTCTCTGCTTTGCCTCCTCACTTAGGGGCAGATTTACTAACATGCTGCGCCATCGCAAAACACTGTTTTGGCATTAAAAAAAAAAAAAACCTACTGTTGAGATTTTCTAAAGGGCGCAGGGCAAAATTAGTGGTGGAAAGGCGGGGACTATGTTAATTTTGCACCTGGCCTCATTGCATATGTATTTGTGGGAGTTCTCATGTCAACACGCAATTTTGAGGGAGGGTGTGGGACACGTATATGCACATATGTATATCATTGTATGATTCATACGTATACCACCTTAGGCTTCACATCTGAGATGGAACAAAGGACTGAGCCGCTCTGGAGATAACACAAGGATGTGAAAGTTTAGTCTTTGGCATGCAAAGAGACAGCTGTGGGGGATTTCACCCAGCGGCCAGAGACTGGAGGTGGGGGGTGTTAAGATCGGGAGGAAGTTACATTGTTACTGGGGATTAAGTACCATGTGACTGTTTGTTTTGATGTCCTGAGTAGAAAAGGGACAGATGTTGGGAGATTCCTCTCTCTTTCTGTTTTTGGATGATGTTGGAGAATGTGAATAAATCTGACTTGTGAAATAAACTCAGCCTCGTCCTTCCACACTCTCCACACTGGTGACTCTAAGACGTATCACGAGCAGAAGTAATTCCCCCAAGCCGGACTCGTCAGGAACCAGCCAGGCGAACGCAGCCACAGTCAAGCTACCAGACTTCTGGCAAGACAACCCGTGCTCCTGGTTCCACTTGGTTGAAGCACAGTTCGCCCTCCGGGGGATAACGGTAGTTGACACGAAATTCTACCATGTTATTGCCAAGCTCGACAACCGCATGGCTCGACATGTGCAGAGCCTTTTGGAGCGCCCACCGGCCGACGACAGATATGCCGGGTTGAAGGCTGCGCTCATCCAGCGTTTCACTCCCTCAGTCCAGGAGAGAGTGGAGAGGCTCCTGGCTCTGAACAACTTGGGAGACAGCATGCCCGTCGACCTGATGGAGGACATGCTGAGGCTGAGGGGCTCAGACGGCGACGACTTCCTCTTCACCCACATTTTCCTGAGAACCCTCTCGTCGACCACGCTGGTTCACCGTTGTTAGCCCAGCGGGACTTCCGCACGCTGGCCCAGGAGGCGCAACGGATTCTCAACACCAGCAGACAGCGCGTGGCCACCACAGCAGCGACGGAGATCGGCGCGACGGCCCGAGACGGCAGTGAGCCAGAGGCGGCGGTAGCAGACCCACCGACAACGTCAGCGGCGAGGGACAGGGATCGTGGAGGAGACGACCTCTGTTTCTACCATCACTGCTTTGCAGAGAGGGCACGCAAATGTATACCACCGTGCCAGTTCAAGCGCTCGGGAAACGCCAAGACCGGGGGTCGGTAGGAGCCGTGGCCCTCGGGGAAGAGAACAAGCTGCTCTACTTGACGGATGCGCGTTCGGGGAGGCAATTCCTCGTGGACACAGGCTCCCAAGTGAGTTTTGTCATGCCTACATATGCTGACCGGCTGGTGGGTCCTGGAGGTCACAGAGTGTCAGCAGCGAACGGCTCGAGGATTAAGACCTTTGGTGAGAAGACTCTGCTTCTGTCCCTGCACGGCTGTACATTTGAGTGGACTTTTGTTATAGCTGCAGTGAGCTTCAATATGTTAGGCGCTGATTTTCTGTGCTCACATGGTTTGTTGGTTGATCTTGCTAATAGGCGCCTGGTTAATGCACTTCCTTTTTATTCTATTCCCTGTGCAGCCCGAGTGACCCCGCCCACAGCACAAGCCAACGTCGCAACGGCAGGTGGTAAGGTCCACACGCTACTCACTCAGTTCCCAGCACTCACGGTTCCCACATTTTCAGCAGCTGTCGCTAAACACGGAGTGGAACATTTTATTACTACCACCGGACCGCCCGTTTTTGCAAAAGCTCGGCGCTTGGATGCAGCTAAACTGTCCATAGCGCGCGAGGAGTTCGCCAACCTGGAAAAGTTGGGCATCATCAGACGTTCGAAAAGCCCATGGGCTTCCCCGCTGCACATGGTCCCTAAAGCTGACGGCTCGTGGCGCCCTTGCGGAGATTTCCACAGGTTGAACAACGCTACAGCACACGACCGCTACCCGATCCAGCATATCCAAGATTTTTCCGTTCATTTGGCGGGGGCACGCATTTTTTCTAAGATAGACTTGGTCCGCGGGTACCATCAAGTCCCAGTACATGCTGAGGACATACCCAAAACAGCGGTAATAACTCCGTTTGGCCTTTTTGAGTTTTTGTGCATGCCGTTTGGGCTTAAAGGCGCTACGCAGACGTCCCAACGCATGATGGACGCGGTGTTGCGCGATCTCCCTTTCGTGTTTGTCTACCTGGACGACATCTTGGTAGCCAGCGCGTCCAAAGACGAACACGAAAACAACCTCACGGCAGTTTTCCGGAGGTTGGGAGAGCATGGGTTAATAATCAACCCAGCGAAGTGTCAGTTCGGGGTGATGCAGATTGATTTTTTGGGGCATTGCGTCTCTCCAGAAGGAGCGGTTCCTCTGCCTGACAAAGTGCACGCAGTAACAAATTTTCCCCAGCCACAAGCGGTCAAAGTGTTACAGGAGTTTTTGGGAATGTTAAATTTTTATAACTGTTTCCTCCCCCACGCAGCGCAGCTCATGCAACCATTGTATGCCGCGCTAAAAAAA
This sequence comes from Pholidichthys leucotaenia, assembly GCA_020510985.1. Lineage (NCBI taxonomy): Eukaryota > Metazoa > Chordata > Actinopteri > Cichliformes > Pholidichthyidae > Pholidichthys > Pholidichthys leucotaenia. The sequence goes on from CM035841.1 coordinate 242,560,886, forward strand.
CAAAAACCCACAAGCAAAATCGAATGGTCTCCCGAGCGAGAGCGAGCATTCGTGGAGGTCAAAACAGCCCTGGCAAACGCTGTGTTGTTAGCGCATCCAGACCCAACAGCCCGCATAGCGCTCACTACTGACGCGTCAGATGTGGCCATAGGGGCGGTCGTGGAGCAGCGTGTCGCCGGGGCTTGGCAGCCGATCGCTTTTTTCAGCAGGACGTTGCGCGATAGTGAGCGAAAATACAGCACATTTGACAGGGAGTTGTTAGTCCTCCACTTGGCCATTCACCACTTCCAGTTCTGGCTGGAAGGACGCCGTTTCACCGCGTTCGTTGACCACAAGCCACTGACTTTCGCGATGGCCAAGGTTTCAGAACCGTGGTCGGGCCGGCAGCAGAGGCAGCTGGCTGCGATCTCAGAGTTTACTACCGATATTCAGCATGTAGCGGGTAAACTTAATCTAGTGGCAGACTGCCTCTCGCGTGCCGTAGCGGCCCCAGTCCGCGTAGGGATAGATTATGCAACCATGGCCGTGGAGCAGGCTAGCGACGCGGAAGTGCGCGCTGCCACAGTCCGCGTAGGGATAGATTATGCAGTCATGGCCGCGGATCAGGCGAGCGACGCGGACGTGTGCGCGCTCCAGTCTGGACCAACAGGGTTAAGGCTGGAGAACAGGGTGCTGCAAGATGGTATGCCCCCCTAATCTGCGATGTCTCCACGGGACGACCGCGTCCGGTGGTACCGACCGCGTGGTACCGACCGCGTGGCGCCACCGCGTTTTTGACTTGATTCATTCTCTGGCGCACCCGGGGGGTGCGCGCGTCGGTCAAAATGGTAGGAGAGAAATTTGTATGGCCAAGCCTGCGCAAGCAAGTTAGAGAGTGGGCGGCAGCCTGCATGGCTTGCCAACGAGCCCAGGTTCACAAGCACATGAAAGCTCCCTTGGAGCCGTTTCACATCCCGGCTAAGAGGTTCGATCATGTTCACGCGGACCTCGTAGGCCCCCTCCCACCGTCGCAGGGGTGCACACACCTTCTGACAATGGTAGACCGCACCACGCGCTGGCCAGAAGTGGTTCCACTGTCATCAACCACAGCCGAGGAAGTGGCGCGCGCGTTTTTAACGGCATGGGTAGCGCGCTTTGGAGTTCCGTCGGACATTACGTCCGACAGAGGTCCTCAATTTGTTTCTGAGCTTTGGTCAGCGATGGCCCGCAGCCTGGGGGTAACGAACCACCGCACTACCGCGTACAACCCGCAGGCTAATGGGTTATGCGAACGTTTCCATAGGTCATTTGAAGGCGGCCCTCAGAACGTCGCTTACGGATGCAAATTGGGTGGACAGGCTACCATGGGTTTTATTGGGGTTGCGTTCTGCACCTAAAGAGGATTTAGAAGCCTCCCCGGCTGAGTTAGTGTTTGCGCAGCCACTCCGGCTGCCCGGGGAATTTCTCCCAGATAATCCTGCGCCAGAATGTTTCCCGGCTCAGCGGTTGCAGAGTGACGCGGAAACGGGCATGCTTCCCGGCCCTGTTCACCACAGTTTTCCACGCGTTTTTGTGCCTAAGGCTCTAAAAAATGCGGAGTTTGTTTTTGTCAGACACGATGCGCATCGCCCATCGTTGCGACCACCTTATGATGGACCATTTAGAGTGATGGAGACAGGGGATAAGCATTTTTTGCTAGATTTGGGGGGCAGGAAAGAAAAGATTGGCATAAACAGACTCAAACCCACCTTTGTGTTGGCCAACGAGGATGTGCTGTTGGCTACGGCTCCTCGGCGCAGCAGACCCCCTAAGGAGCATTCATCAGAACACCCACAGGGATTGACTAACAATTCTCATCCTCAGACAGCAGCTCCCCAGCAGGAGGGCGCCGCGAAAGTGGTTAAGCCCGCTTACAGCAGATATGGGAGGCGACTGAGGCCCAAGCGACACGTGGAATGATGTGTAATAATTTTACCATGACTTTTTTTTTTTTTTTTTGTTACTTATTTGTACCCATAGGTAGACTTGGTTTGCAGTCTGGTGACAAGCCACCGGCTGCTGGTCGCTGCGTGTGCGAGCGCCCTAAACCTACATGTTTTTGGTGTGCGGGAGGAAACCGGAGAAATCCCGGAGTAAACCCGCGCAACACGGGGAGAACATGCAAACTCCACACAGCTCACTGTTGGTCGGGGGCTGGGATCGAACCCACGATCTCATGATCCCCGCGGTCCCCCGGCCGAGGGTAAAACTGTGCTGCCACAGTGCTAAACCACTGCGCCACCGTGCAGACTTGCAGACTGTTATTACGTTGTTTCATCTTAGACGTTTGTTGGGGGGGGGGTCATGTGGGACACGTATATGCACATATGTATATCATTGTATGATTCATACGTATACCACCTTAGGCTTCACATCTGAGATGGAACAAAGGACTGAGCCGCTCTGGAGATAACACGAGGATGTGAAAGTTTAGTCTTTGGCATGCAAAGAGACAGCCGTGGGGGATTTCGCCCAGCGGCCAGAGACTGGAGGTGGGGGGTGTTAAGATCGGGAGGAAGTTACATTGTTACTGGGGATTAAGTACCATGTGACTGTTTGTTTTGATGTCCTGAGTAGAAAAGGGACAGATGTTGGGAGATTCCTCTCTCTTTCTGTTTTTGGATGATGTTGGAGAATGTGAATAAATCTGACTTGTGAAATAAACTCAGCCTCGTCCTTCCACACTCTCCACAAGGGGAATATTTTAATGAGAGGCGCAAGGTGATTTATTAAGGTTTACAGCTTTCAGAATCCTGCAAAATGTGCCAAGATTTAACACCCAAATAAAGCTTGTCTTAATTCATTTGTGCCTGATGACAGCGATCGCCGGTGAGACACCGGCGAGAACCAAGGGCACATGGCCAGAGAGAGAGAAGCTTCTCCCTGTGCGTGACTTGATTTGGCATTACAAAACACTGGCATGAACAGAAATGATCTCACAAAGATCGGTGTTCTGCTGAACTCGACATCAGCCGGCAGAGGATTTTTTTAAAACTTCATTTGTTTATATATACCCTAATAATAATAATAGTAATAATAATCATAGCAGTCTGTCGGGGGCAACAATCACTGTTTCATTTAGGTCTGATCAGATTCCTCCACATAGCTCTGTCTTTTGCCTTCCGCTGTCAGGAACTCCTGACCTTGTTAACCCGGGCAACGTCCGAGCCGGTATGAGTTGCTTTCTGACTGACCATTTCATGAATCTGCTTGCAAAGTATTTGAGTCCCGCTAGCTTTTGTTGGACTAGGAGCACATTCTTGGCAGATAGAGGTATAATCAGTGGCAAGGACAGGCCAAGACAAACTGACTCCAGTATCTGTTGCAGTGACTGACCAGATGAGAGGTTTGTTTATTTGTGTTGTGCATGTCACGATGCACCGACTGCCAAAAGTCCACCACAGACCTTGTGACAGATGTGCTCATTTGCCAGGATGTCCAGTCTCACCCCGTGTAACTGAGAGTGGTCCACCACAGACCTGTGACAGATATTGTTTTTAGTTCTACCAGGATGCCCAGTTTCACCCTCCACACCCTCAGAAGGGTGGGGGTGCCGGTTTATGCCAGGTTAGGCATTGGTTTGCTTGCTACCAGATAACCATGAAAACTGGTACTACCTGTCTCATGGGTTGGGCCGTTGGCAACTCAATAATAATAATAATAATAATAATAATAATAATAATAATAATAATAATAATTTGTTTAATTTATAACACAGTTTACACCTCGGGGCAAAATCTCTCTACAAATAGGATTAAGAAAAATAAAAGCAAACATTAATTACATATAATTACACACCAGGACATCCTTGGTGAGAATTGTTCTCAAATATTTTACCTGCAAGAGGCATGGCAGAATATGTTTCCTTACTGAAATGTTGTTTGAGTATATCAAAGATCATCTTGGGATTCTCAGCAGGCTTTAATGATGGGATGCTGCACAGGACAACTTTGACAACATCTCTAGCCTTTCCGATCAATTTTGACATTATTTATTGGGAATGCTCTTGGGGTGGAATGCCTCTCTTCTTCAGGTAAACGTCCATGATTTCCTCCCATTTGTGCACTGTGTGCTTATCGGTTCCATCACCCGTGAAGTTTGGTGGTTCTTTGACATCAGCCTGGATGACTAATTTCACCCCAGTTAAGTTTAGCTCAGAGTGGCCTCGTTCCATGGTCAAACTCAGCACACAAGTGGGTCTGTCATCTTTGTCAGTTGATGTTTTCTTTATCTGGTTTGCAATACTCTCGCCAATTTGCTGGGCTATGTTATAACAAATAAATAGTGAAGATTAGTTAATTAGATATTACACAAAGTGCTTGCTTACACATACAGTATCTTTTAGACCCAATATTGGCTTTACATCTTTATCATCAGTCATTTGAACTAAATTTTCTTCATCTTAACCAAAACTGATGAAAAGTAAATGAACATTTAACACACTTGGGGAAAAATGTAATTATGAGGATATAAAATCAAAAACCAAATTGCACAATACATATACAGTGTTGTTAAAATCAAAATAAATGAAATGTAACTGAAAAAGGAAATTTGGCTACAGTCTTGCATAAACACTTAAAACAAAGGTGAGCTTTCAAAGCTTTGTGACACCGTTAAGATATTAGAATAGAAATGGCATTTGTTAGATTAAAAAAAATCCATTTTTATTATAAAGTCAGTGTCCTTAATATGTCCATACAACTTGCAACAGCCACCGGCAAGTACTCTAGCGGTGATGTGAAGTGAAGAACCGGGGTGACGGGACCAATGTAGCCGGAACGGTCTGCATATCGCGACTACACTGCGTTGTGTTCTGGTGCACAATTAGAAGCTGGACACCGACATGGCTTGTCGAACTCAGGTTTATTCCTGTGTTAATGCAGAGCGAGCAAAATGCTGTCAACATGGGATTTATAGATAGATAGATACATATATACTTTATTTCGAACAAAAAAGTAAAACAAAAACAAAACAAATGACAAGTGCAATAAAGTAACAGTATACAGTGTTCGAAAGGGAGAAGGAAGAAGTGAACACTTAATAATTCCAACTCCTCTTTTCCATAAATACACCCATGTGAAATATATACAAATTACCACATTTAAGACCCCAAGTAAACAATTAACTATATTTTGTACATATCAACATTAACACCCATCCATTCCAACATATATACAGTCCATACATCAAAACCAGCCTCAGACAACACAGATATACACAGTGCTGTCCCACCCACCATTCCATAGCATCCCAGAGTGAGCATAGTGAATCGTACATATAAATACTACCCTTCTAACATATATTCTTTCAGCAAATAATGTTTATACCTCTTTTTGAATTGATTTCTGTTTGTACATAGTTTCAGTTCCAGCTCCAGACTGTTCCACAAATCCACCCCACAGACAGATATGTACATACTTTTATTAGTTGTTCATATCTTAGGTTTTGTAAAGTTTAAGTCTCCTCTCAAATTATAATCATTGTCTCTTTTTTTGAATATTTTTTGTATATTAGTTGGGAGTTGATTATTAATTGCCCTGTACATGACTTGTGCTGTCTTAAATTTAAGTAAATCGAAAATTTAAGACAGCACAAGTTTAAGTAAATCTAAATAGATTTCATTTAGATGAAATCTATTTAGCTTGGAGAAATCATCTTTTAATTTATAAAAAATCTCTTAGAAAAGCTAGAACGAGTTATTACTCTGCATTAATAGAAGAGAACAAGAATAATCCCAGGTTTCTTTTCAGTACTGTAGCCAGGTTGACAAAGAGTCAGGACTCTGTCAATCCTAGCATCCCCTTAGAGCTTACTAGTCAGGACTTTATGAACTTTTTCAATAATAAAATTTCATCCATCAGAGATAAAATCAATCAGATTCTTCCCACAGTTAACTTAAATACTGTAACTACTACAACTCCTTCTATTGATGTCTGTCTTGATGAGTTTACTCCAATCGACCTTTGTGAGTTAGACAAAGTAGTTTCCTCATCCAAACCTTCAACTTGTCTTTTAGATCCTATTCCTACCAGGTTATTTAAAGAAGTCTTCCCACTTATTGGTAGCTTTATTCTTCATATAATCAATTCTTCATTAACTTTAGGCCATGTACCGCAGGCTTTTAAAACGGCTGTAATTAAACCCTTACTCAAAAAGCCAACGCTAGATCCAGGAGCTTTAGCTAACTATAGACCAATCTCTAATCTCCCTTTCATTTCAAAAATCTTAGAAAGAGTTGTTGCTACGCAATTATTTGACCACCTGCAGGGAAATGGTTTACTTGAAGAGTTTCAATCTGGGTTTAGAATCCATCATAGTACTGAAACAGCCTTAGCGAAGGTCACTAACGACCTCCTCGTTGCATCTGATAATGGACTAGTTTCTGTACTTGTCCTTTTAGATCTTAGTGCAGCTTTTGATACTATTGATCATAATATTCTACTTGATAGATTAGAACACTATGTTGGACTTAATGGAACTTCGTTGCAGTGGTTTAGATCTTATTTATCTGATAGGTTCCAGTTTGTTCATGTAAATGATGAGTTTTCTTTCAGCTCAAAGCTTAGTCATGGAGTTCCACAGGGATCTGTGCTAGGCCCTACTCTTTTTAGTTTATATATGCTTCCGTTAGGCAACATTATTAGAAAGCACTGTATACATTTTCATTGTTATGCAGATGACACACAATTATACCTGTCAATGAAGCCAGATGATACTAATCAATTAGCCAAGTTAGAAGCCTGTCTTAAGGAAATCAAAACTTGGATGACTTGTAATTTCCTGCTATTAAATTCAGATAAGACTGAAGTCATTCTTGTTGGTCCAAAAAACCTTAGAAATTCCTTTCCAAATCAAACTTTCAGTTTGGACGCAGTTACTCTTTCTCTTAATCGCTCTGTGAGGAACCTTGGAGTTATTTTTGATCAGGATTTGTCCTTCAATTCACATATTAAATTTGTTTCTAAGACTGCCTTCTATCATTTGCGTAATATTGCCAAGATTAGGAGCATCTTGTCTCAGAGTGATGCTGAGAAGCTGATCCATGCTTTTGTTAGCTCGAGATTAGATTATTGTAATTCTTTATTATCAGGCTGTCCTAAAACATCTTTAAAAAGTCTTCAGCTGATCCAAAATGCTGCAGCAAGAGTTTTAACAGGTACTAGAAAGAGAGATCATATCTCTCCGGTTCTGGCCTCCCTTCATTGGCTTCCCATAGAGTTTAGAATTAACTTTAAAATCCTTCTTCTCACTTACAAAGCTCTAAACAATCAGGCTCCTTTTTATTTAAAAGATCTGATACTACCGTATTATCCTAACAGAGCACTACGCTCCCAAAATGCAGGATTACTTGTAATACCTAGAATCTCCGAAAGTACAATGGGAGGCAGAGCCTTCAGTTATCAAGCTCCTCTCCTGTGGAATCAGCTGCCAATCTGGATTCGGGAGTCAGACTCGATCTCTGTTTTTAAGAATAGGGCTAAAACCTACCTTTTTGATCTAGCCTACAATTAGGGAGGGATCATGTGTTTCTGAACCCTCCCTTAGTTATGCTGCTAATAGGTTTAGTCAGCCGGGGGACCTCCAGTAATGCACTGGGCCTCACTCCTTTCCTCACTCTCTATGAAATATTTTTTTTTTTTGCTCGTCATTAACATTTGTTTGTTCTCTCCCATAGATTGAGTCCCCATCGTGCTGTTTGCTCTCTACATGTCTGTTCTTTTCTTCTCTATCCCCTCACCCCCCAGCCAGTCGCAGCAGATGACTGCCCCTCCCTGAGCCTGGTTCTGCTGGAGGTTTCTTCCTGTTAAAAGGGAGTTTTTCCTCTCCACCGTCGCCAAGTGCTTGCTCACAGGGGATCGCCTGATTGCTGGGGTCTTTCTGCAACTGTGGGGGTCCCCCCTACAGTTGATAGTGCTATGAGATGACTGTTGTTGTGAAATGGCGCTATATAAATAAAGTTGAATTGAATTGAATTGAATTGAATTGAACTTTATGACATGTGACTTTAAAAACAACAAATTGGTATTGTCTCTATATCCTACATTATTTATTATCCTTATAGCTCTTTTTTGTAATGTGCATATTGACTGTAGGTTGGTCTTGTAGGTGTTTCCCCAGACTTCTACACAGTAGTTAAGAAAAGGTAGAAACAGTGAATTGTACAGTAAGAACAATGATTTATAGTCCAAGATGTGTCTTGTCTTCCCCAGTATCCCTATACATTTTGCCAACTTGGCCCGGATGTGACTGATGTGAGGTTTCATGCAGATTTTATTGTCTAGCGTCACCCCAGAAACTTATTTTCCTGTACTGTTTCTATTCTGGTATCATCTATTGTTACCATTATTTCATGATTTATTTTATAATTTCCAAACAACATAATCTTTGTTTTTTTGTTTTTTTTTCAGATTTAGAGATAATTTATTTTTGTTGAACCACTGCGTTAACCTTTTCATTTCAGTTGTGACCACCTCTAAAACCTGCTGCAAATTCTCACCAGTGCAAAGGATATTTGTTTCATCCGCAAACAAAATAAATTTCAGAATTTTTGATACTTGGCATATGTCATTTATATACAAAATGAAGAGTTTGGGTCCCAAAACTGACCCCTGGGGCACACCACAAGTGATGTCCATGAAGGGTGATTTGTGCTCATCAATTTGTACAAATTGTTGTCTGTTACTTAAATAACTTTCCACCCAACTCAGTCTGACCCCTCTTATCCCATACCTTTCCAATTTCCTTAGTAGAATTCTGTGGTCAATGGTGTCAAAAGTTTTCTTTAAATCTATAAATACACCTACAGCAAACTTTTTTTTATCCATACAACTAGTAATTTCTTCAGTAAGTTTGATCAGTGCCAAAAATGTAGATTTATCTGCTCTAAAACCATACTGAATGTCTATAAGGAGGTTGTGTTTTTCAATGAAATCATCCAGTCTCTTAGTGAAGATTTTTTCAAGTATTTTGGAGAATTGTAAAAGTAAAGAGACTGGCCTGTAATTTGTGAAATAATGACTGTCTCCTGTTTTGTATAGTGGTATTACTTTTGCTATTTTCATTTTTTTTGGAAATTTACCAGTTTGAAATGACAGGTTACAGATGTTTGTGAGTGGCTTAACAATTGCTTCAATTACTTTTTTTCACTATTGTCATGTCAATTTCATTCCAGTCCGTTGATTTTTTGTTCTTAAATTTACTCACAGTCTTGATAATTTCCTTTTCAGTAACTGCACCCAAAAAGATTGTGTTTGGATTTCTATCTTCTATTTCATTTACAGAACCACTGTTGTTTGTTTCTGGTGTCACTATTGATTTTGCTAATTCAGGACCAACGTTTACAAAAAAATTATTGAAACCACTTGTAGAAGAGCTTGGAAGAACGAGGTGATGTGATATATAAACCAAAGTTTATTATCAGCTCCTCTAACAAGTCTCATCCTAGTGCAGCAGCAGAAGAAGGAAAAAGAGACCGAACACCTTCGGCTCTATGAACTTATACTTGCACATAACAAAAGACATGCATATCAAAAGCTCACATCCCTCATTATCTTAATCCCCCCGTTGTCTTCGTACTCCTCCTCATGGCCCTGGGGGATCAGGGCAGCTCCTCCGGTCTCCACCGCAGTGCCTGGGAAGCTCTTTGATCTTCACTGGCGGCTGGGACTCTTTGTCCTGTTCTGAGGTGTGAAGTCGCCTTACATATGTAATCACCAAACATTCTTACATGCTTCAACATATGTAGGTTATGGAATATATGATTAATATAGACCACAGCCCCCCCCCCCCCAAACGACTAAGAAAAGGACAATAGAAAAATTCACAGTTTAAGATAATTACTATGACATACTAACTGCTACACCTCTTGCCACAGAAGAAAATTTCCAGCAGCTATGCTCCTAAGAGAGTTCAGTGGTAATCATAACAGCATAGTAAAATCACAAGTCAGTCCTAAACTGTTACAGCACAATTAGTGAACAACTGTTGAGTAGTTTGCATCAGTCTCTGTGCCGTCTGGGTTTTAATCTTCTCCCGAATCTGCTGTGGATCAGCTTAGGCGTCCTGCTGGGACCTTCCTGTAAGGAATCTGCAGCTTGGGGAGGAGAGTGATTATTTGTTCCCTGCAGGGGGGCTGAGTCTTTTCTCTTGGGGGGTCTACCCCGCCGAGGTGCTCTCGCCAACCGTGCAGGCTCGTCTCTCAGCAAGAAGGCAGGTTTAAGTCGGTCAATGCTGACTGTTTCTTTTCTATCCCCAAAATCAAGCCCAAAGTGTTTATCACCAGGTTCCAGCACTCTGAATGGCCCATCGTATGGTGGGCGGAAAGTTGGTTTTAAAGCTTCATGCCTAACAAAAACGAATTCAGCGTTCTTTAAAGCTTGTGGGACAAAAACCCCTGGAAAAGAATGATGTGCCGGCCCGGGGAGAGAGTCCGGTCCGTTGCTGCCTAAAAACCTCGGGGCTGGAAGATGCCCTGACTCTGGGTTCTCTGGTAAAAATTCACCTGGGAGCCTGAGAGGTTGTGCAAAAACTAATTCTGCTGGAGAGGCGTCTAGATCCTTTTTGGGCGCAGCACGCAACTCCAATAAAACCCAGGGAAGTTTATTTACCCAATTTGTATCCGTTAGTGAGGCTCTGAGGGTGGCCTTTAAAGATCTGTGAAAACGCTCACATAACCCATTAGCCTGAGGGTGATAAGCGGTGGTGCGGTGAATTGTTGCCCCTAAGCTGCTGGACATGGCTGACCAAAGCTCCGAGACAAATTGAGGTCCCCTATCGGACGTGATGTCCGAGGGGACGCCGAAACGTGCCACCCAGTTTGTCAAAAAAACGCGAGCAACTTCCTCCGCTGTGGTTGATGCCAGAGGGACTGCCTCTGGCCAGCGCGTGGTGCGGTCTATCATTGTTAACAGGTGTGTGAAACCTTGGGAGGAAGGTAGTGGTCCCACGAGGTCGACATGAACGTGGTCGAACCTTCTAGCAGGGATTGGAAAAGGCTCCAGAGGGGCTTTTGTGTGTTTGTGTATTTTGGCGCGCTGACAAGAAATGCAAGTTTTTGCCCATTCTTTTACGTTTTTGCGCAGGCCAGGCCACACTAACTTTTCGGCGACCATTTTAACCGAGGCGCGCACACCTGGGTGCACGAGGGAGTGAATTGAGTCGAAAATACGGCGGCGCCATGCAGCTGGGACTAACGGGCGAGGTCGGCCGGTTGAGATATCGCATATTAGGGGGCACACGCCGTCGCGTAAACCCCTTTCCGCCAGCCTTAACCCTGTTGGTCCAGACAAGAGTGCGCGCACGTCCGCGTCACTACTTTGTTCCTCTGCCATGGCTGCATAATCTATCCCTGCATGGATTGGGGCCGTGTATGTGTCCGCGTTGGTGAAGAGTTCCGCGGCTGAGGTAGTATAATCTGTCTCCTCGCGCTCTGACGATGTCACAGCGCGAGAGAGGCAGTCTGCTACCATGTTAAGTTTGCCTGCCACATGTCGAATGTCTGTGGTGAACTCTGAAATCGCAGCCAGCTGTCTTTGTTGCCTGCCTGACCACGGTTCGGAAATTTTAGCCATAGCAAAGGTGAGCGGTTTGTGGTCTACAAAAGCCGTGAAACTCCACCCTTCTAACCAGAACTGGAAGTGGCGGATGGATAAATGAAGCGCTAGCAGCTCCCTGTCAAAAGTGCTGTATTTACGCTCGGTTTGGTTTAGCGATTTGCTGAAGAATGCCAAAGGTTGCCAGATTCCGCTGACATGTTGTTCTACAACTGCCCCTATAGCTAGGTCCGAAGCGTCTGTGGTTAGCGCAATGCGGGCCGAGGGATCGGGGTGAACCAACAATGTGGCATTAGCTAGGGCACTTTTTACTTCCGCGAAGGCGTGTTCGCGCTCCGGGGTCCATTTGACCGCGTTGGAAGCTTTTTGTTTTCTGAGCGCGTCATATAGGGGCTGCATGAGCTGAGCTGCGTGGGGGAGGAAACGGTTGTAAAAATTAACCATGCCCAAAAATTCCTGCAGCGATTTGACCGTTTGTGGCCGTGGGAAACTTTTTATTGCGTGAACTTTGTCTGGAAGTGGGACTGCCCCCTTCGGAGAAACTCTGTATCCTAAAAAATCAATTTGTGACACGCCGAATTTGCATTTGGCTGGATTGATTATTAACCCGTGCTCTTCTAGCCTCTGAAAAACCATAGTGAGATGCCGCTCGTGTTCTTCCTCAGACGAGCTGGCTACCAGCATATCGTCGAGGTAGACGAAAACAAAAGGGTGGTCGCGTAATACTACATCCATCATCCGCTGAAAGGTTTGAGCTGCGCCTTTGAGGCCGAAAGGCATTCGCAAAAATTCAAAAAGGCCGAAAGGGGTTATTACAGCTGTTTTAGGAATGTCCTCTGCTTGAACTGGGACTTGATGATAACTGCGGACCAGGTCTATTTTTGAAAAAATGCGCGCACCCGCCAGATGCAGTGAAAAATCCTGAATGTGAGGAATTGGGTAGCGGTCATGCGCTGTCGCATTGTTTAATCTGCGGTAATCGCCGCACGGTCTCCAAGAACCGTCGGATTTCGGAACCATGTGAAGTGGTGAGGACCAGGGGCTTTTCGAGCGTCTAATAATGCCTAATTTTTCAAGGGTGGTAAACTCGTCCCGAGCTATGGCGAGCTTGGCCGCGTCTAAGCGCCGAGCTTTGGCAAATACGGGTGGGCCCGTTGTGGGAATAAAATGTTCAACCCCGTGTTTAGCCACTGTGGCTGAGAATTTGGGAATTGTGAGTGCTGGAAATTGGGTGAGGAGTTGATCAAACTTACCTCCTGCTGTGGTGACGCTAGCCTGCACGGGTGGTGGAGAAAGTCGAGCTGAGCAGGGAATAGAAGCAAAGGACAGTGCATTAGCCAAGCGCCTGTTCGCTAGATCAACTAATAACCCATGTGCACATAAAAAATCTGCGCCCAACAAGTTAAAACTCACCGCCGCTACAACAAATGTCCATCTGTAGTTGCGGCCGTGGATGCAGAGGTGCAGGCTCTTTTCGCCAAAAGTGTCGATGCTGGAGCTGTTGGCTGCCACCGCTCCATTGCCCCGGGGGCCCATGGCCCGGTCTGCATGGGAGGGCATGACAAAACTTAGTTGAGCTCCCGTGTCGATAAGGAACCGCTTGCCGGTGTGTCCGTCCGTCACATATAAAAGCTTGCTTTTTTCGCCGAGAACCGCCGCTGTTAACGGCTCTCGGCTTCGGCGTTTTCCGGAAATTGTGAATTTGCAGGGGGGAACGCATTTGTAAGCCTCCTCGGCGAAGCGGTGGTGGTAATAACAAACGTCGCTCCGTCTGTTGCATCCTGGCCGTGTCGCTGTCACCGCGGGCTGATTCTGCTCGGTGATTTGTGGCTCCTCGTGGCTCCGGACATCAGCGTTGAGGTCTGCGGATGCTGCTGTGGGTGTCTGCTCCTTGCAGGCATTGACGAGCCGTTGAGCTTCGTGAGCTAGCGTGCGGAAGTCTTGCTGGGTGCTGCATCGCATGTTGGCCAGCGTCCCTCTCATGTGTGGCGGCAGCGTACTGAGGAATATGAAATGGAAGAGGAAGTTGTCATTGTCCTCTTCTTTAAGTTGCAGCAAGTCCTCCATGAGGGCCTTGGGTCTGCCTCCTCTGTGGCCGTAAACTGCCAGGATCCTCTCGGCTCTCTCCTCGGCTGAAGGGACGTAATTTGCCACGATGGTCGCTTTCAGTTCTTCATATTTGCCCTGGGCCGGCGGCCGTTGGATTATGCTCCGCGCACATCTCGAAGTGGCGGCGTTGAGTTTGGCGACGATGTGATAGAACTTTGTATCATCAGCCGTGATGCCCGCAAGTGCAAACTGGGCTTCAGCTTGCAGAAACCACGAGGCGGGGTCTTCCTGCCAGAAGTCCGGCAGGTTGACGGTGACGGCGTTTGTGTAGACTGTCACTGCTGTGTCCGCAGGGTGAGAGTGCCTTGCTTCGGCTCTCACAGCGGCGCTGGTGCTCGGTTGAGCCCTCTCTATCACTTCTGCCGTGGGGGAACGTTGTCCATCTGTTCCCCTGTCTGCATGGGCGCCGGCGTCTGCCTGGGTCGCCACAGATGAGTCGATCGCGGGGGAACGCCTCTGGTCCATCCTCGCGTCAGGGTCACCAGTGTGGAAGAGCTTGGAAGAACGAGGCGATGTGATATATAAACCAAAGTTTATTATCAGCTCCTCTAACAAGTCTCATCCTAGTGCCGCAGCAGAAGAAGGAAAAAGAGACCAAACACCTTCGGCTCTATGAACTTATACTTGCACATAACAAAAGACATGCATATCAAAAGCTCACATCCCTCATTACCTTAATCCCCCCATTGTCTTCGTACTCCTCCTTATGGCCCTGGGGGGTCAGGGCAGCTCCTCTGGTCTCCACCGCAGTGCCTGGGAAGCTCTTTGATCTTCACTGGCGGCTGGGACTCTTTGTTCTGTTCTGAGGTGTGAAGTCGCCTTACATATGTAATCACCAAACATTCTCACATGCTTCAACATATGTAGGTTATGGAATATATGATTAATGTAGACCACAACACTGACCACATCCTCCATATTATTTATCAAATTGCCATTTTCAATAAAATATTCTGGATAATTAGCATTCTTTGATTGGTTACTAATAATCCCATTGAGTACTTGCCATATTCCTCTTAAGTTATTTTTATTATCCTCTAATATTCTGTTGTTGTATTCTTTCTTACAAGTCCTCATTATATTAGTAAGCTTATTTTTATATCTTTTATATTTGATCTCAGCCTCCACCGTTCTGCACTTAATTGTTTATATAATGTATTCTTCATTTTATAGGCATTTAATAATCCCTTGGTGACCCAAGGAATATTTTTGTTTTGTTGTCTGTCACTGTATTGTTTTATAGGACAGTTTTTATTGTACAATGATTGAAATATTTGTAAAAATTTATCATATGCTTTATTTATATCATTTTCATCATAAACTATCTTCCAGTCTTGTATTAATAATTCCTTTGCCAGTAAATACATAGATTCTTCAGCTCTTATTCTTTTATATTTAATAATTTTGGTATACTTTTTCTTCCTATAATCACATTGATAGACAACAAAAATTGGCAGGTGGTCACTGATATATTCAATAAAAGCCCACTCATGATATTATTTTCCATAATGTTTGTGAATATGTTATCTATTAGTGTGGCACTGTGTGACGTGATTCTGCTAGGTCTGGTAATTGTTGGATGTAAGCCCATACTGTACATTGTCTTAATAAATTCTTCTGTCAAACTATGTTGTTTTGAATTCATCAGATCTATATTGAAATCCCCACAGATGAACATAACTTTATGAGTTAGTTTTGCATACATTTTTTTTCCATCCAGTCCTTAAATAAGTCAGTGTTTGATCCAGGTGTTCTATATACACAGCTCACTACTATATTCTTCACATTGTCCAGACAGATTTCTATTGTAATACATTCAAATAAATTATCCACAGTTTCTGACAGATTTTCAACAACCTTGTATTTCAAGCTCTTGTCAACATAAATTGCAACTCCTCCTCCTTTTTTCACTTTTCTATTTATATAATTTAATTCATAGCCATCCATGGTAAAATCAATTCCTTTCTCTTCACTGAGCCATGTCTCTGATATTGCCACAATATTGAATGGCTCTTTAAAGTGATGTAAATAATCTTTAATGTTATTAAAGTTAGCATAGAGACTTCTGCTGTTGAAGTTGATCATAGAAATATTAAAATCAGATGTGACCATTGTATTAAACTGTTCATCCGTGTAGTAACTACAGTCATTATTGATGGAGCTAAATAAATTATTATCAGGGTCTATGTTATATTCTATGTCCTGTGGGTTGGGATCCGTATATTCAAAAACTTTCAGTTCCTGTTGTTCCTGTTTGTTGATCTTTTGTTTCATGTTATTAAATGTCCTGATGCAGATGAGTATAATCCTTCAGTGTCCTACAGTTGTCTCTTGTTGCTGTCGACTCCAGTTCATAATATTCATTGATATTTGTCCAGTTCCATAATATTTCTGGTGTTAATGACCTTGGCTTCTTCAGGTGATCCATTTAATTTTATGTATATTTTACAGTTTGATGTCCAGGTGTTTTGAACCTTTTTCTGCTTTCTCAGGTATCTTGCTTTTCTGGCTATTTCTGCATTTTCTCTTGTAAGGTGCTCGTTTATATAGATGTTCGTTCCTTTCAGTTTCCTACCTTGTTTTAGCAATGCAGTCTTTTGTTTTCTATTGACAAACCTCATGATCACAGCCGGTTTGTCGCTGTTTTTCCTGGGCAGAGGGTGGCAGGCCTCAATGGTGTTACAGTCCAGCTTGATTCCTTTGGACTGCAGGAAGGCCGCCACTTGTTGCTCCGTGGATTCATCTTCCAGCACGTCGAGCCTCCCTCCGCTGTCCGTGGCCACCGCCCGAGCATATGATCGGGGTTTAATGTGGAGCCCTGTGATGATCACGTCGTTCACCCTGGTGTATTGCTCCAGGTCCGGCACTCTGCTCTCCAGATACGCCAGCCTCTCGTCCTTCTCGGCGTTTTGGATACGCAGCACTTTCACTTCCTCAAGCAGGCCCAGGATGTTTTTTTGCTGCAGCTTAACAGCAGAAATCTCTTCAGCCAAGAAGTCGAGAGATCTTTTAATGTCGTCCACCTCCTCAGTATGCTGAGCTTTCTTGGGACCCATGATCCCGGCCGATGTACGGTGACTAAACAGCTAATGAACAGCTGTTTAGCTAGCTGAATGGCAGGCCGCTCCACTCCGCTCTCGTTTCCCAGTCCGTAGATACCGGTATAGGCATCTTAAATCAGACAGGGGTCGAAACTAAAATGTCCAGTCCATAATCCAAATTCAGTTCACAAAAGTCAAAAACAGTAGTCAAAAACCGAGCACCAAAACACAGAAATTCACCAACTGAAAGGATCTGACAGCAGGTTGATAGCAGGTTGACAGGAACCTGCTGTGCAGGTTGACAGCAACCTGCAGGTTGACAGGTTGTTATCTCTATAACAACACACCTCTCACAGCCAGGCTCAGTGCAGACTACCTTGAAATATCTTAAAATATGTAAAGAAAACACAAAAAGTACAATAAATGAAATTAAATAAATGACAAAAGCTGTTTTTTGCTTCAAATAACATTATATCCATTCACACCGAATATATACTATAAACTAGAAAAGCACTCGGAGAGCGCAGACCTCCGCCAAGCGCCACAATTCCCCCATACAGTGTTTGTGTGTACGTTTTCAGATTCCTTGAGCATGTAAACATATGACTAGCAATTGGATTCACAATGATTATTTGTTTATTTGACAGGGACAGTGCAATAAACACACAATTAATCAATGACAATCTATCTGATAGTGATAGGATTAGTGGTTCAGTAGTAAAAGCATTGCCTCCTTGGCGGAGGTAATAAACTGAAGTGTTGCTGTTGTGTCCATCTCCTCCACTGACGGATGCAAATTGGGTAGACAGGTTGCCGTGGGTTTTATATTATATTATTTTGGGGTTGCGCTCCGTGGCAAACGAGAATTTAGAAGCTTCGCCGGCAGAGAGCTCGTTTTTGCGCAGCGCCTATGGCTGGCCGGTGAATTTCTGCCAAATGCGCAGCTCCTATGGCTGGCCGGTGAATTTCTGGCAAATGCACAGCTCCTATGGCTGGCCGGGGAATTTCTGCCAAAGAATCCGTCGGCGGACAGCTGGCCGTGTGAGGTTTTGCAGTTGCGCGCAAACACAGGCACGCTGGCGGGCCCAGGCCAGCAGTGTTTTCCGCGTGCTTTTGTGCCTAAAACGTTGAAGAACGCGGAGTTTGTGTTGCAGACACGACGACCAGCGCCCTCCATTGCGCCTGCGCACATGTTGAAAATGGCTGTATGTCACAGTATTGAAAAATGCTTTAAAAAATTCCTGTATCCAGACGGTGAACCGGATCACCCCCAAAATTTAATCAGTTCTTCCTTGTACCATTTCCAACAACGCCTGAAAGTTTCATGGAAATCCGTCCAAGACTTTTTGAGTTATCTTGCTAACCAACAGACAAACAGACAGACAGACAGACAGACAAACAGACAAACACACAGACAAACCCCGGCAAAAACATAACCTCCTCCTGGCCTTTTCGGCCTGGCGGAGGTAATTAGGCATAACCCACATTGCCCTCTTGTGGAGTGCATAATGACAACAATGCATTTTAATATCACCCAACACAAAAGAAAATACATATAAACACATCTTTGTTAATGCAGAGAGAGTAAAATGCCATCAACATGGGCTTTATCTTCATAACAGCACACCAAACATTTGAAAAAGACCATTTCAAACGTGTGTTCTAAAAACCACATCAGAAACAAACAAAAAAATATATTGGGCACATTCTGTATTTTTTTTTTTTCATCTGTTACACTGACTCCCATATTAACATGAATTTGAATGTGGTTGGTTTATTCTGAACACAGCCACATCTCCAGTTATAACAGGGTGTGCATATTTGTGCAAACAGGTTATTGTAAGTTTTTTTTAATTTTTTTTTTACTTTTCCCCTTAAAAGATTTCAGTTTGTTTTTCAGTTGGGTTGTACAGGTTATAGGTCACATTAAAGGGCCTATATCATGCTATTTTAAGCCTTTCAGAGGAAACTATATGCATGTATGTGATAGTATATTACCTTTGGTACACTAGAGAATGAATTTCTTATGAAATATGAGTTATTTTCGCGAGCCCGGAAGTAAGATGCCTCGATCTCTGAGGCTCTGCCTCTCCTTCTTGTGGCTGCCGGCCATTTCATGACGTAACCCCTAAGCCGGCTGCTGCAGCGTGTCGCTGGTTTCCGCCCACGAAAACAACATCTACAGTAAACTTTAGAAAAGATGGATGAGCATGTTGAACTCTTTAGCCTCCTGTTATTATTTTAGCCTATAATATTATTCTTATGTAGTGTATGGTTAATCAAGTTTAATATTATGATTTTAGTCTCTGCATTCTGGTCTATTTTGACCATTTCTGACGAGTAGGCTCTTCTTTAGGAAGGCTGAACAAACTCCTAAATCTCTCACAGCCAAAGACACATTTACGCCACTTAGAAGACACTGTCTTACGTAAAAAAGCAAACAGTTGTTATCATTGAGCAGATTAGGTGCGAGAGGAACTACTTCTTCACAGCGTCAATGCTAAAGTAAAAGAGTTTTGCCGATCACCACTCCGTTTGCTGCGCGGAGAAAGTGGGTGTGTGCGTTTGCCTGAGGTCAGTGCTGGCAGCACAGGCACTTCCTGGAGTGGGCGGCTCACCCACGTTCATACGTATGAACGTGGGGACCCAGTCATTATCAGGGACAGGGCGGAGCAGCAGCTCAAAGAGCAGGGTTGAGAAGGAATACTCAGAGATGCGTGAATGGAGCAAAATACCACTTTGGGGGTGTTTTTGGTGAGGAATTAACATTATAACATGCTTAAAAGCTCAAAAAAGTCGATTTTGCATGATATAGGCCCTTTAATGGTGGAAAAAAGTTTTGAAATAATTTATCTTGGTCTCATTTTTTTACATCACAAAAACCTGGCATTTAAACAGGGGTGTGTAGACTTTTTTATATTCACTGAAGGTGAGCACAAATCAGAATTCAAGGACATCACTTGTGGTGTGCCTGATGTTTCGCTGACTGTCGTCTGACCCAATTTCTCCTCGGTCGATCATCAACCCGAACCCGAACCCAGTCCATGACCTGAAGTGGGACATTACTCGGCCTGACTGTATTAATGAGCATGCGGTAACTCCATGCTCTGTGGTCATGCCAAGCCCTCTTCTAAGAACGATGCAGTGGTCACCGTGATGGCAGCAGACCCCTCACCCAATTGCGACCGAGTACTGAAGGTGTCCGATGCTTTCATGTGCCGCTCGTCGGAACGGGTGTCCCACTGTCAAGCTCGGTCCCCTTAACTACCTCCCACAGGCACTGAAAATTTCCCACTCTGACACTGACCTGAAACTGGGCAACTTGATGGCAGGGGTGCTCGTCAGCTCTTCGTCCCAAACCACATCATCCTCGATCACCGGGGCCCGCGAGCCCCAGCGACCACAACCTGACCATTTGTTCCCAGCACTGTCTTTGATGGCAAAACCCAGTCCGTAGAACAGGTTATACCCCATGATGTTATTACGCCACTTGGAACGTGAAGTCGTGCACCGCTTCGAACTTGTAGTGAACAGTCAACTCCACAGTCCCAACAGTGCACAGTCTGCTACCACCATATCCATACAATGGTGGTGGTTTACTCCTAATCTTGTGGTAGGGGAAAAACTTCTTCACCGTGGCCCAATTCAGCATCGATCGCACCACCGCCATGTCGAGTAACAATGGCACCTCCACACTGTCTAACTCCACTGTACAATACAAATACCCATTGATGCTGGGACTCACAGAGTGGATGGTTGTTGCAGGAGGGCAGGGCGGTTTCTTTGGTGGGCTCGCCGGTTCAGATAAACGGCACACCCTGGAGTAATAATTCAAGAGTCAAGACTTGCCGCATAGAGTCAAGACTTGCTGCACTACTTGACGCACCCCATTTACAGACGCACCACTCCTGTAAATGGGGTTTCTCGGGGCAGACCTTTGGCTAGCAGCATTAGATTCATAATCTTCATCCATGCTATCCTCGCTATCAGGGTCCATGACATTAGCTCTGAGGCAGGTGGCTTCGGTGGCTTCTGTGACTGGCACCAGTTTAGCTCTGAAGCTAGCTTATCGGCGGCCTCCAACTAGAGAGCTAGCCCAATGGTTCTAGCTAACGTCAAGTCATTTGGTGCCATTAACAGCCTAGCATGCAGCCCAGCATTGCACATGTGCTCAGCCAATTGGTCTTGCACCATCTTGTCTTCCAGCAGCCCAAAACGGCACTCGCTAGCTAGCTGTCTCAGGTCAGTGACATACTGGTGGATAGGCTCACGGACATGTTGGTGCCTCTGGTGAAAGCGAATTCTCCGTACAGTCACGCTGTCCAGGGTGGTGAATTTGTTAACTAGCAACTCCACAACATTCTCATATGAGTGTGACGTGCCGAGCGTCCGCAGGATCCTCTGTCCTTCAATACCCAGGTTGTGGAGAAGGAGCGCACGTGCCCTCACCTTATCAAACTTTCCGAGGTTCAGCACCGTGATGTATGTTTGAAATTCCTCTAATCAGAGGGGCCATGGCACCCAGGAGCTCAAGAAAGGGTCGGAGTGGTGTAACACACACCTCCATACGTTAATCCTCAGTCGCCAAATGTTATGTCCAGAAACCTGGTGATGAATGAGGCCGACAGAGATGAAACATTGAACATGGCTTTATCGAATGTTGAGAACATATTACACAATATGCACCCAGCGGAGTCATCTGGCATAAGAGGAAGTCCTCATGGCAGTTGCCCCTTAAGATTGGGCAGTGTAATGATGCAACAGGAAGGTGGCATCATCACACCACACTTCACAATAAATCCTCACATAACACAATATACAGAAAAAGGTAGAGCGGTAATACTCATAGTTGCAAGTTTGATGTGGTAGTGTAGGTGCAGACAGTGACAGGTAGGACTGCACATGATCAATATTTCAATAACAGACAGCAGCAGGTATGGCATTTGAGCAAATGGTTGCAGTAAGGTGCAGAGTCATGTGCCAGTCTTTCTGTGGAAACAGCTGAGGTTGTTATTGTGTGGGTGTGTGCGTTACAGTCCTGGGGGAAGGGGGGGGGGGGTGAAGAAGTGCACAGAGTTCAGGGTCCTAATGGCCTGGTGAACAAAGCTGTTTAGCAGTCTTGTGGAGCGGGCCCCGAGTCTCTGGTACCTTTTGCCCAAGGGCAGGGGGCTGAAGAGGGAGTGTGAGGGGTGAGAGGTGTCGCCTGCAATGTTGATGGCTCTGCGGGTGAGGCGGGGGGGGGTAGATTCCCGAGAGGGGGGGGCGGAGGGGCACCAATGATCTTGCTGGCTGCTTTCACTGTGTGTTGTTGTGTCTTCCTGCAGGAGGCGATGCAGCTTCCATACCACACCGTGATGCAGCTGGTGAGGATGCTCTCAATAGTGCCCCGGTAGAATGAGCACATGATAGGGGTGGGACTTGTGCTCTCCTCAGTTTGCGGAGGAAATAGAGGCAAGTTTGAGCCTTCTTGGCCAGTGACGTAGTGTTGTTAGACCAGGTGAGGTCCTCAGAGATGTGCACCCCCAGGAACTTGGTGCTGCTCACCTTCTCCACTGCTATTCCATTGATGATCAGAGGGGGATGCTGTGCATGTCCCCTCCTGAAGTCGACAACAATCTCCTTGGTTTTTTCCACTTTCAGGAAGAGATTATTGCCTTTACACCACTAAACCAGTTGGCTCACCTCATTTGGGTAGTTGGCCTCCTCATTGTTGGTGATGAGGCCCACCACTGTCGTGTCGTCCACAAACTTGATGATGTGGTTTGTGTTGTAGGCTTGTACACAGTCATGGGTCAGCAGGGTGAAGACCAGTGTGCTGAGCACGCACCCTTTTGGCTCCTTTGTGCTCAGTGTGATGGTCTTGGAGGTGTTGTTGCCATCCCACACATTCTGTGGCCTCCATGTGAGAAAGTCCAGCACCCAGTTACAGAGAGAGGTTTTGAGTCCCAAGTGTCTGAGTTTTTGTATTAGGTGCACGGGGATGATTGTGTTGAATGCTGAACTGAAGTCCAAGAACAGCATTCGCACATAGGAGTTGTTTGAGTCCAGGTGGGTGAGGGCTGGGTGGAGAGCAGCAGAGATGGTCTCTTCATTGGATCTGTGGCTACGGTCACACTGCAGGTTTTACTGCTCAATTCAGATTTTTTTGCACAAATGTGACCCATATCAGATTTTTTTTAATGACAGTTTCAACAATACATATCCGATTTTTTCACACCAGACCCAGGCCACTTTCAAATGTGGTCCTAAGTCCGATACGTATGAGATATTTTCCAAAGCAACCTCAGTCTGAACAGTCATGTCGCATTTCATCCAACTTTTTTCCTCATTGAAGTGAGACAGATGCTACAATTCTGCTGTGGAGGATGGCGCAAGCATGGCAGACAGCTGATTTGTGCTCTCATTTTTTGATCAATCTTCTTCCCTTCATCACTGGATCATAATTTTGTCGGCTCCCACAGCGCAACAACTTCAAAATTGCGGGGGGTGGGGGGGTCAGGGCTGAAACCATCAGACATTACAGGCGCACAGTAACGGCACATTTTTTTAAAAAAGTAACGGCACACTTACCAGACACTGCAGATTCCTTTTTCCCTGTAAACAGCACAGTCCTGGCCGCTGTCATATGTATATGACTGTGGAGTGGAATGGCCCGATAAGGAATGCAAAAAACAGTCCAGGAGAGGGGAGTCTCTGGCGGCTCCTCCTTCCTGTGCAGCACTGGTGTTATGCCGCTGGTACGAGCCGTGCTGTTTATTAGGGCCAGAGCCCTATTGTAATCACTAGGATTATTATTATTAACCTTATTTATTCAGGTAATCCCACTGAGACATGGGGTCTCATTTTCAAGATAGCTGTTTAATCAATCAGTTTTGTTAAAGTAGAGATGATCACAGCGATCATCTGGCGTGTAGAGGAATGAAGCTGGTCTCATTTATTTTGTGCATAATAATTTCTGAATGTTTTTAACATTTATTTTGCTGTGTTGCATCAAGGTAAAGAAGTTCTGCCCCCCCAATTGTTCTGGGGTCATATTTACTTCCACAGACACAACGGTGTGTCTGATGTTACATTTTCTTCTGCGCATGCGGGTCACTTCATAGCTGGAGGCTGTTCATACTCCAGTCTGATGGAGGTTGCATTTAAATTATAATGTGAACGCCCACACAAAAAAATCAGATCTCAGCAAAAAATCAGAATTGAGTATTAAGACCTGCAGTGTGACCGTAGCCCATTTGACCTGTATGCAAACTTTGGCCGTTTGAGATTGGTCGTGGAAAGGAGGAAGGATGAACTTGATGTTCTGCATAGCCCAGCTGCTTGAAGCACTTCATTATGATGGAGGTCAGTGCTATGGACCCGTAAAAGTTGTAGCTGGATGGGACAGGCTACTTTGGGACTGGTATTTTGATGGCAGTTTTGAAAGAAGTGGGGACAACAGCTTGGGTCAGGGAGATGTTGAAGATGTTGAGGTCCTCCGCACAGTCCTTCAGAACGCGACCTGTTATGTTGTCTGGTCCAGCTGCCTTGCGTGTGTTGATCCTGAAGAAGGTCGTCTTCACACTAGCCGGATCCAGACTTAGAGCCTGCTTGTCTGGGGGAGGAGTGGTTTTCTGTGCTGATGTGATTTTTTGTTTCAACGTGTCCAAAGAAGCAATTGAAGTTGTTAAGCAGTGTGATGTCACTCGCACAGGTCTGAGGTGGAGGTTTGTAGTTGGTGAGGGTCTGTATGCCAGTCCAGAGAGAATGTGTATCTCTGGTGTTGCTGAAGTGTCTGGTTATTTTCTTGCTGTACTGTTTTGTCTCCTTGATGCTGTGTGATAGGTTGGCCCTTGCTGTTGTTAGTTTTGCAGTGTCGCCAGCCCTGAAGGCTGCGTCCCAAGCCCACAGAAGCCTGTGGACCTCTGCTGTCATCCATGGCTTTTGTTTAGCACAATCAGTGATGGTTTTGCAGTGAGTGACATCATCAACGTATTTAGCTATGTATGCTACAACAACCTCAGTGTACTCCTCTATGTTTGTGTGTCCATTGTGAGTGGCTGTATGCTTGAAAGTGTCCCAGTCTGTAATGCTGAAGCAGCCTTTCTCAGCATCCGAGGTCACCTCTGGCCACACACGTACTTGCTTTTTTGTTGGTCTGATGGCTATTACTCTGGGTCTGTATGCAGTCCTTAGCAAGATGGTGATGTGATCAGAGAGACCCAGGTGAGTTAGGGTGGCGGCTCTGTGTGCTCTCTTGTAAGTTGCAAATTGTCTCCTCTTGTTGGAAAGTCCACATGTTGTTGTAGTTTTGTTAGAAGGGCCTTTAAATCTGCATGGTTGAAGTCTCCTACTGTGATGAGGAATCCGTCTGGATGTGCTGTTTGTGTCTCATGTAGCAAATTTATGGGTTTTTATAGGTAATTTATTGTTGGTACAAGTATTAATTTAAATATGAATGTGAGTACAGATGAAGTTTTAATTCATTACACTCAAATCCTCGTTAGGGCACCAGTCCATAAAATGGACAATTTTATTAACAATTCTTTATTTGTACCAATTATGAATCAGTCTCAAAACAAACCCTTGTGAGCTCTTCTCTCTGATGATCAAGAAGATGGACATGAAATCAAGCAATAACTCTCATATGTCTTTCAAAGGTTTAATAAGAAATGTCAGAATAGCTTAACATATATGGATAACTTTAAACAGAGAATTCAACATGTATCATGGGCATCATAGACTGTTACTGAGTTAATTAGGAATCAAAGATTTGTGGGACCAAATGAAGCATAGTTTAATTTGTCAGCATACTGGAAGTTGAAAAACCATGAAATAGCCTTGGTTAAGAAAAGTGGATGCAATTTTATGAAGAAAATGATAATTAACTTTATAAAAATTATGAAAATTTGTTTAACTCTGAAAAAGAACGTAGATTAATGAAAGACAACATGCAATTTGAGATTCTGATGGGGGTTTGCATAAAATTAGGTTAAAAGAACTTATACCAGGAATATTCTGAAGAATTAAGGTAAATTAACAACAGACCATCAGCCAAGCAGAATCTTTGCATCCCAGTGGGTAGCAGGCGGGTCCACTGGATCCTGTTTCACTGGATCAGCGTGGGTCTGTGGGGAGACTGGCAGAAAGGCTCCTTACCACTTATGGCCCGATCCCAGGATCACAACGGCTGGTCTCCAGCAAGCTGGGCGGGGTCTTCTCTGATGCACTGAAGAAGGAATTAGTTTATGGTGCAAAGTCTGATCAGAAAGTCAAAATGGAATAAAACATGCAACAAATTCATTTCTTCCAGTGTTGGTGGTTTAAATGAGTTGGTTTAAGCTTAGAAAAAATCAAACAAACTCTTCTTGCACAATGATTTAAAGAAAAAGAAGATTAAAATAGGAAAATTGAATTTTAAGGAAAAGAAACAGGATCTACACAGAGGATGAAAGGCTAGAAAAAATGGTGGAGCTGAGAAAACACAGCTTGACCAATGCAAATCAAGTTTTCTCTAGTGTTGCAGAGTGGTCCAAAACTTCCTGAGACCTGAGCTGGCCCAATTATATTTGAGCTTCTTGGTTTGTCAAACGTCATAAACTGCCAAAAAAGGAGATGAATATAGCTGTTAGGAGCCCATTGATCACACCACAGTTCAGGGCTCTGTGAGTCTCCCATCAGAAAGAGAAGGGGGAGAGACATTTGATCTGAGAGTGAAATCTTCCTCGAGTATGTTGCTGAAGAAAGCATAAATTCCTTAAACTTTAGTGACTAAGATATTCAACTCAATAATAAGAGCATAAAATGCATCTACCTTGCAGTGCAATTAATTTGTGATAGTAAGCATGCAAACATTAATTTCTTCCTGAAAATAGCAGAACATATCAAAATCATATCAAATCAAATCATATCAATAAAAGCATTTGAAACCCATTGTCCGTCTCCAGAGTTCAATCGTGTCTTCCGTAGCAGCTACTGTCTTGAGAGAAACAATATTAATTAGTTAATTTGTCCAAAATGGCATAAATTCCACTGCAAAGGAAAAAAGTTAAAAATTCCTGATTTGTCCACCAGATGGCACTGTGAAACAGTCTGGTTGTTTACTGGAAAGTCTTGGCTTCCCCACACATCTGGACTATGTCGATCATAAAACTGTCAATTAGAACATTCCTTTGCCAAAGAGTCTTGGAGAAAGGGATTAACTTCCAGTTTCTGGCCGATGGATAGGGTTACAGCTCTGGTTCTTGGGTGAGAGAAGCAGTCTCAAAAGCCAGACTTTTTTGAAACAATTTTTTCTTCAGCATTGAAGGATTTTCATAAAATTGGAACTCAAGGTCACGCTACATTCACTTATGTCTTGATAGAGTTCCTTTAGTGTTTTACTCCTCTCGCCGATGATAGTGGGTGGGACATATCAGGTGACTAGCAGGACAGATGAAAATTCTCTCAGAATGTAAAAAGGTTGGCACTTGATGATCATAAACTTCACCAATGGAGAACAGTGTTTATGCACAATTGTCGCATCTTAACACCAAGCGTCACTGATGTACACACACACCTCCCCCTTGGGTTTTTCCTCCTTCCATGAACACCCGATAAGCACAATAGCATGTTAGCCCTGCTAAATGAATGGCAGAGTCCAGGATATAGTCATTTAACCACGTTTCCTTAAAGATAAAAACACAGCAGTTCCATGCATCACGTTGCGTAGTTCTCAGGAGATGTATGTGGTCTATTTTGTTGTCCAGTGAGCGTACATTGGCCAGAATGAGAGAAGGAATCGGGAGTCTGTGTGGACTAGCGGCCCCACTCGGCACTCATTGGAGCACCAGTGTTGCGGTATCCCAACCCGAACCGCCCCTTTATCGTGGGCACAGATGTCAGCAACAAGGGCATTGGGGTGGTGCTTTCCCAGAAGGGAGAGCACAGGGAGCAGGTGGTTACCTTCTTCTGCCACACTCTCAGCACAGCCGAAAGGAATTATTGCGTCACCTGCAGACAGTGGCTGGACACGGACCAGTGGCCTGCCTGGGAGGCTGTGTCTGCAGTGGACCCAGAGACCAAGGCCCTGCATTCTTAGTGGTCCAACCTCTGCTGTCTTGACGGTGTTGTCTACCAGCGGTGGCAGCTTCCAGCTGGGCAGCATCATGTCTGGCAGCTGCTGGTCCCTTGACAGCTCCACCCCAATGTGCTTCAGTTGGTCCATGGGGTGGGCCACCTCGGGGTGACGAAGACCCTGCAGCATTGTTGGGCCTGGTTCGACTGGCCAGGGTGTCGTCAGGATGTGGAGCTCCATGTCCACCACTGTGATACCTGCATGGCTTAGAAAGGCTCGACTCAGTGCTCCCATGCCCCCTTGCAGCAGTACCAAGTGGGCACACCCATGGAGTCTGTGAGGTGGACATTCTGGGCCCTTTCCCAACCACAGATCGGGGGAACTGCTACATTCTGGTTGTGATGGACAACTTCCCCAAGTTGCCAGAGGTGTATGTGGTCCCTCATCAGAGCGAGGCCACCACCACATCAAAGCTAGTGGACAAGATGTTCTGCTGGTTCGGCGCCACAGAGGAGCTGCACAATGACCAGGGGCATAAGCTTGAGGCAGAAGTCTTCGGGGAGGTCTGCAGGTTGCTGGGCATCCAGAAGACCCAGACCACCCTGCTGCATCCACAGAGCGACGGCCTTGTTGAACGCTTTAACCAGACCCTGACCACCCAGCTTGCCATCCTAGTGGACCAGCGACAGTGAGCCTGGGACCTGCACCTACCCCTGGTCCCGTGGGCATAACAGATGGTAATTCAAGAATCCATCCAGTGCATCCCGGCAGCGCTGGACGTGAGTTGCACATCCCAGTGGACTTGATGTTTGGCTCTTCCCCGGAGCCAGAGGTGGAGGGCAAACTGGGGTTGGATTATTTGTTTTGCTTAACCCTTTGAGTGTGTATGGTGCAGAACTGTGACATACCCCCTAGTGGTCAAGAGTGGTAAATATTTGTTGTCAATAAAATAGTTCAGATTTCCACGGCTATAACTTGAAAGTGGTAAGAGATAATGACTTACTGTCAATTAGAAAGATGTAAAATATGATCCAAAGTTTCAGATAGGAATAAATTTAGACATCTAATTTGCATGATATCGTAGCACCTCTTTAAATTCCATAACTCAGTCAAAACTGGACTCTGGACGTATTTACACAAAGAATGGTTCAGTCTTTTGACACCGTTTTTGTACAGAGGTACCTTATCATCTTATCTTCAAAGTATATGAACAAGAAATCAGTACATTTAAAAAAACAAAACAAAACACAAATTTCTCACTTACTTTTGACAAAGTCAGAGTGAGAAGGCAGGGGCAGTGCCGCGCTCTACCACTAGGGGGATACAAATTCTCACACTCAAAGGGTTAAGAGAGCATCTTCACATGGTGCGTGAACTGGCTCAAGATGCCCAGGGAGTAGAGGGAAGTCAACAGAAGTGAGCATACGACTCCCATTGCCAGGGGAGAGATTTCACACCTGGGTCTCAAGTCTGGGTTTTCTGCCTGGAGCGGAAAAAGGGTCTGTCGCCAAAGCTGGTGAGCCACTGGTAAGATCCATGTGTGGTCATAAAAAGACTGTCGGACGTAATATATAGAGTGAGGCTGCAGAAGAGGAACTAACTGGTGGTACTTCACTGCAACCATCTCACCCTGTACCAGCCAGCTGCCTGGCGGGTGGCCAAGCCAGAGGCTCCATGCTGACCAGAGACCCTGGTCGAGGCCTGAATGGACACTAACAGGCCCGTGCATGCCAGCTGCCGCCAACTGTGTGTGCCCCAACTTCTGGACAGATTCGTATTGGACTTTTTAGTTGGCCTTGTTGTTCTAGGGACAGAAACCAGTCCATGGGGGGGCAGTGTAAAGTTGGGGCTGTGATCGGGGGGAGGGGGGATTCTCCTGGCATGCTTTGCCCCACGGGGGATTCATAGATGGTTATAATTCTTGTGTTCTGAGTGTTATTGTTGTTAATGTTATAAACTTATATATAACCACATAAACACACATAAATATATCACCACTTAAAAAAAGGGCAGCTCGGTGATGCAGTGGTTAGCACTGTGGCAGCACAGTAAAAAGGTCGTGTGTTTGATCCCACCCCTGACCATCAGTGACCCTTCTGTGTGGAGTTTATATGCTCTCCCCGTGTCTGTGTGGGCTTACCCCGGGTACTCTGGTTTCCTCCCACAGGCCAAAAATATGCACGGTAGGTTAACTGGAGACTCTAAAGTGGCCCTAGGTGTGAATAGTGAAGGGATGGCATCATACCTTGACTGCTTCATCCATCTAGGTGGATGCCCTGAATTTCCCCACCGAGTTAACCAGTCTCAAATCGTGGACCATCATGTAATCCATTTTGCCAGGCTTCTCTACAGGAAGAATTGATGTTTTCCATGGGGACTGTGTTGGCACGAGAACCCCTGCTTGAAGAAGACCCTGTATTGTTCCGGCTATGCCTAGCCCTTCTCCTTTGTGAGAGGATACTGGGCTCGCCATATTGGTTGAGTATTTGCTTTCAGTGAGATTTTGACTGGTGAACAGGTAATCAGACCAACTTCTGCAGAGCCGTCTGACCACAGAGTGGGGGGCAGAGCATCCAGAAGTTCACCAGAATCTGGATGATCAGTGTTTTCTCTGCCATGTATTCTGTCTAGGTGCAATGTTTGTGGAGTAGCCTGAATTGTGACATTGCATGAGATGTGATAGCAATCAGCAGATGGTGAGTGATGTAGGTCCCTACATTGTGTGACAACCCTGTCAGTCAACTTAAGACAGTTTTTCACCATTAGTCCCAGTGCCCTTGTTTCGTTTTCTGCAGACACCCCCAGCGTGACATGGGGTGAAGCACTGTCCGAGACGGCATACAGAAGCAACAAGTCTTTGTCCAGATAAACTGCAGCAGCGACTCCTTGTGAACCCACATAAATGTCTTCGCACACCAAGTCCTGTACCCCCACCAAAGTGTCCCACTGATCATCATACAGTTCCTGATCATCATGTGAATAGTTCATTGTACAGTGGAGTGGATCATGTGGGGGGTTATATGGTCGAACAGAGTCAATCCAAGGGGCCCATGCAATATAATTGTCTACCAGTTGATTTTTGTCAGGGCTGACATCATTCAGCTGCAGCCATCACGCAGTTGCAAAAGAAGTTTGCTCTTCCTCTGTGTCTGCTTCCTGTATCTGCAGCTGTAGAGCATTTAGGGAAGCAGACAAATCTGATGTGCACCGGAGCATAGTCCCATCTGGCAGACACACAACAGTTCCAGTAGATGAAAAATAGATGTCTCACTTTTAGTAACATCTCTTCCCAGAAGATTTGCAGGACAATCTAGAGAATATAGAAAAGAGTGGACAAAATCCAGTCCAGCCAGTGAACAGTTCAGTGGTACTGAGAAAGGGAGACATTTCAGGGTCCCAGAGATGCCAACCACTGATGTATAGTTAGTGGACAGGGGTAGAAAAGTTAATATTGATGAAAAGCGAGCCCCTGTGTCCATCATAACCTCGTAAGTCTTGTCTCACACTGTGAGGGATAGCATTGGATCAGAATGTGCTCTCTCTTCTGTGTGGCTGTCTAGTCATTGCTGACTAGGCATCATTCTGTGATTGGGAGCCATGTGTGATTGCTGAGGCAGCTGTGTCTGCTGTGGCTGATCTGGCTACACCCCAGGTGCTGGAGGTGGGGTGGGTGCATAGTTTGTCCAGACAGTTCTTCTGCCAGTAGATGGAGCTCTACAACCACAAGCCCAATGGCCTCTTTTTCCACATCGTAGGCACATGTGACTGGGTGGACCTGATGGCCTCATGCCTCCTCTGTATTCACCTCTACCACACCCTCTTTGTGGTGGGCGTGGATACCATTGTTTGGGTGTCAACACAAAAGGTTCAGCAGGGACAGGACCAATAATGGCCTGAGGGGTTCCCACTGTAATGGCTGGAGTCTGTATACTGTTCTTAAGTTTTTAATCTTTATTCACTATGTCCCTAGTTGCCTTTAATTGGGCTTTTATCAGTTGATTAGACAGATCTGCTGTTTCTGTCACTTTTTTATCTTGTTTTTTTATTATTTTGCCTCACATAGTGATGCCCATGGGACAACCTGCCCAGGGGCGGGTATTCAAACCCACGACTGATTCCAGGGTGGCTCTAACAGACGGTGGTACTGAGTTCTGGACAACATTGCGAAATACCACCTGTGTGGTCTCATTGTTACCAGGGTTTTCTCCAGTTATGTCAGTGTAAAGTGCCAAACACCTGTCCACATAGGCTCTGCTTCCTGTCCTTTTTTCATGAGAATGTCTGTTGGCTCTGCACTAGTGAGATCTACAGGAAATATTCCTCTCATTACTGCAAAAATGTTATTCCTTTGTTCTCTAAATGGAGCCTCATCAGGATCATTGGTGCCAGCCTCTTCCTCTATATTTTTAAGCATAGAGACTGAAGTGTGTGTGGCTACTATTCTTCTGATATCCACCAAACACAAACGGCAACAAACTGTGGCTGTCTGCATGGCTCTGATCCACAGAGATGCTCCGAAGGTCAGAGGAGGCAATGCATCACAAATGCCTTCAAGGTCCTTAAAGGACCATTCTGAATATTGTGCTGCCCCAGTTTCAGTGGCTATCATGGGCATGGGCTTATAATCTACCTTAGATATGGCACCTGCTTGTAAACACATGCGCTGAGGTGCCTTTTCTGTCAGATTTTCTATTGTTGACCCATAATCATCATATTTCCACTGTTTTTGTGTGCCTGGGGATGGTGATTCATTTTTGACTGTGCAGACAGTGACTTTCTTAGGGGAATTTCCCCCACTAGTGCTTGACATGTTTCCTAGCCTAGTTAAGGTCTGGCTCAAATGTCCATTAATTTCATATAGTTTTGCACCAAAATGGTCCTCAGCTGCCTCCTGTTTTGCTGTAGGGGTGGAGGTGATAGCTATTTCTGATTTGCTAAGGGACTCCTCCTCCTCCTCCCTGTGAGAAAGGTGTTTATGTTGATCTAGTGACTCTGTTGGTGTAAATTGGGTAATAATTTGATGTATTGCATTTGCAGCATTTTCATTGTCTCCTGAGGTTAGCATTGGCCTCATGTGAAGCACTCCTGTTACTGCATTCACCACATCATGGTTGTCTTCAAAATATGCAGTAAAAGACATCTGTTTTGACAACAGGCTCATGCATTCTGCATATGGACTTTGCTGTGACACACAAGAAGCTGGAGGGGCTGGTGGAGGTGATGAGGCCACTTCCTCATAATGAGGTGGTTTCTCACTGTCCTCTTTTTGTCTAAACAGCTGTAAATTCACCTTCCCAGAATCATTTACAACTATCTGTCCTTCTTTCAACGCTGCTACAATTTTAGGCATGAAACACATAGCCCTAGTCTTTTTCTTCTCTGTTTCCTGCAATCTGTTTTTAATTTTTCCAAATTTGGGATTTCCTGCCTTAACATAATTTTCCTCTGCAGTGAGATAGCTTTGTATGATAATCTGCAGTATTTCTACCAGTTTGGTTGACTTAGGCATGTTTTTTTCTGGCCCTGGAAAAAATCCTTGATCTTGCATTTCACTCACCCACTACTGAAACTTTCTCACTCCCCTTTTTTTGGTCTGACACATCTGTCTGCCTCTCAGTTGCCTTCTCTGTTTTCTCACATATTTCCTTCACAGTAAAAAATGATTTTCACAAAGCCATGGTTATCAGATTTTCCTATACAAACTATGGGGAGAAAAAGTTAGTATCTATTTACAGCCCAAGGGTCCAAACTTCCAGATCCCAGAATGCCTTTCTATAATTCTGACCACACTAGGCTTCTACTCAGTCTCCTGTTGATGCCAAGCGGGTGTGGTCAACTCAGAATTGTAGTGGAAACAGGATCTTTTGTTTCTGGTGGACCAACAAATATTACATTTCTCGGGAGCTTTTTTGCCTTTACGTATTTCCAACCCTCACAATGCATGGTCTCTTATTTCCAGACAACCAGAAATGGGAATTTGGCATCAGGGCTAATCACTTCACCCTACACCACTTTTCTTGCCTTAAATCAGGATATAAGAGATTAACCACCCACACATTTATTCCACAAAATTCACAGAGACAAGACAATGTCAACATACATGGAATACACAATTTCTGCAGAAACAATTGTGTGATTGTGTATCTTTCCCTTTGCCGCTCATTACTATGGGCTTTTTTCACCAGCTTAACTCCATAACAGAGGCTATTTACCTTGACTTCATGTCCAAAATCAAAACCATTGATAGCTTTTTTATGGAGATCAGTCCAGCTGATTTTATCAAACTGACCAAACACAATTACTCACAATTTGGTGGTACTAAACCCTCTAACTGCCCAGAATAAATGGACGGGTCCCGCACCCGCAGTGGCACGGCGCAGCAACTGCACCGGTCAATTTATTGATGCACCCCGGCTATACTGAGAATTTGTACTAATCTGTATTTATCAGACAAGCGCCGAAGGAATCATGGCTGACATGGAATACAGCAAAGAAGAAGAAATCCTCATTATTATGCTTCCTTTTTCCGCTTTGAGTTCACACCACCAATGTGGATGCCTTAACGATTGGTCATTGCAGCAGCGAAGATGACTGAAACTGCATGAAACGGGGAAAATAGCCACGTAATACAAACAAAATTCATGTGGGATAATCATAAGAGTTTGTAGTGTCATGACTCGCCGCTCATTAGCGGCGCCAGCTGTGCGCACACCTGCGCCTCATCAGCGGCGAGGTATTTAACTCACTCTGCCCTGGGCTTCGGCCTGAAGCCGTCTGATCTCATCGGCATCTCTTGCTGCAAGGAACCCCCTTCTCCAAGCAAGGAAACCTGAGTAAGCTTCACTTACCTCTCTTTCTCCCAGCCTTCTCCCCTGTGCACAGGGGGATTCCCCGGTGGCGGACCTCGTCTCCTCGCTGCTGCTTCCTCGCTGCTGCTACAGGCGCTCCAGGTTGCTGTCTCCCGGGCTACGCCCTTGTTAACGCCACCCACCTGCTCAAACCAAGTAAGCCAGCAAACTGTCTTAGTCATCTGTATTGGTGTGGTGCCCGTTACCCTTCTCCCTCTGCTTCCTCCCTTAGGGTTGTCCGGCTGAATGGCTTCCTGCCCCCATGCCTGACGCAGACGTCCACCACCAATACATTCTTATCTCACAGACACGCAGCCACACACTCTTGTTGTTCAATAAAGCTATTAAATCTACCCTGAGCCTGCGTGTGTGTCTCCTGAGCCGTGCGTTATGTCATGTAGATGTGGAAGTGGGTGTAAATTACTAAGTAAACATGATACATTGACCACGATGGACGGAAAACTGAGCTACCAGTACCAAGATGGTGGCACCCGCGATCATCATGCATTCTCACAGGAAAACTGCATTTTACAGGAAAAATAGCCGCGTAATATAAACAAAATTCACGTGGGATGACCATAAGAGTTTGTAGATGTGTAAGCAGGTGTAAATTACTAAGTAAACGCAAAACATCGGCAACGATGGATGAAAACGGACCAGTCACATGGGCGAGCGAGCCCCTCACCAGGCAACAGGTAAGAGAAATATATGTTTTGTTTTGTTTTGTTTTTTTAACATTTTATTGATTTTCTGGTTCATATACTTTAAAGATTAGATAAAAGCATACCCCTGTAGACAAATTGGCGTAAAAAAAAATACACATTTACACATTTTTTTGTGTAAATGTGTCCAAAGTCCACTTTTGACTGAGTTATGTAATTTATATAGCTGCCGTGACATTATGCAAATTAGATGAGTAAATTCATTCCTATCTGAAACTTTGGATCATATTCTACATCTTTCTAATTGACAGTGAGCCATTATCTCTTGCAGCTTTCAAGTTTATAGCCTTGGAAATCTGAACTATTTTATTGACTAAATTTTTTTTACCACTCTTGACCACTAGGGGGGCCTTGACCACCCTTTAAACATTCCTGTCGCCATATGGTGCCTGGGGCAGTTAAAAGGCTAAGTTTCTCGTATTGTGCCGATTCCTTATAATTCTTATGATGACACAATTCACTCACCATTTGATTTTACTTATTCTCGTGTTATGTCATAAATTCCTTAAATGCCCATTATTACCATTCACATATTACTCAGTATTGATACTTCTTATTCCTATAAAAGGCCAAACAATTCATTCATATTGTCCTAAAATGTAAATGATTAAAATATTCTCTGCATGTTCTTAATTCTTCAAAAAATGACATTAAATTTTCAGATTTCTGTTAAAAATTATAATTATCAAATTCTTAATTTCTGGTAAAATTATAATTCTGACAAAAAGATTTAATTCCACTGAATATTGCAGACAAATCTACAGAGATTTGTTTAAAATTGTTCCCTGCTCACCTTGTTAATATGGGCTGGCCCAGACTTGTCTGCAATAGACAGATGGAGGCTTTTCGTCCAGTCACCTCTGATTCCTCAGTGGAGTGGGCCAACTTGGCCAATCATGTCGGCGGTCACCAGGTTGTAAAAGCTTTCTCTTTCTTTTCTCTGTAAAAGTGTGTTCAGAAAATGGACCGTTAGCACAAAACCATTAAGCCACACCAGAGGATTTAAAAATCACATAAGAAGTACTATTCCACAACTTGTCTTTTTATTGAAGCATGCAGAGAATATCACAGCTGTGGGTCTGTCTCAGTGCAACTTGTAGAAGACCCCGAGAGACATTAAACTCAATTACATATAGCTTCTGGTCTGAGGTGTTCCCCAGACCCCCACAATGGCTCTCTCCTCCCTGAGCTGGTTAAAACTGCTGACTCCATCAGGCGCCCCCTCCTCAGCAAACGGGTCGTCGGCCAGATGCATCCTGTTGACGCTCCACGGTCTGGTTTCAATTCACTATCGCAACTCTTAACCCAGGTTCACCTTCCCCTTTCCCCTAAATGTAAGCAGAAGCAAGTACTTTGTCGCTAAGTGACAAAGGGTGTGTGGTTTGCAAAGCTAAGTCCCACATCCTATTGTGTAAGCTGTAAGCTGTGGAAACTTTAACTGACATTTTATGCAAGCACATGGTGTGAGAGATTTTAATATCCTGACTTATCTAAACATTTCTATCACATTCCAAATGCTCTCTCATTATTGAGTGAACTATTAAAATGCCACAAGAGCAAGGAGATTTCATTCATCAAATTGCTTAAAGCAAATAAAATTTCCTTACAAAAAATTATACTTATTTTAAGTAATTTGATAAGTAATTTTTTTTTTTGCTCTATTGAAAGAAAATTTTACTTTATTTGCTTAAAACAAGTAAAAATGTCTCGCTACCAGTGTTGGGAGCAACTCGTTACTTTATAATGCATTACTGTAACGCCACTACTTTTGCAGTAGCGTGCTGTGTAACTAAATTACTGTTTAAAAATTCAGTAATGCGTTACAGTTACTGAAATTTGATCAGATGCGTTATTCGTGTCACTCGTTTTATTAATATGGGTAGATATTTTTAGCGCAAATAAATATAAACTGCACTAAACAGTGATCTGTGTGGAGTTTGCATGTTCTCCCCGTGTCTGGGTGGGTTGGGCTGCACGGTGGCGCAGTGGTTAGCACTGCGGCAGCACAGTTTACCCTTGGCCGGGGGATTGTGGGATCGTGGGTTCGATCCCAGCCCCTGACCAACAGTGATCTGTGTGGAGTTTGCATGTTCTCCCCGTGTTGCGTGGGTTTACTCTGGGATTTCTCCGGTTTCCTCCCACATGCCAAAAACATGCATGTTAGGTTAATTGGCTGTTCTAAATTGTCCCTAGATATTTGTTTCTTATAGGCCCTTAGAATAGAGGGTTAGTATTAATGAAAGCGCTTTGAGTGGTCTTTGTGACTAGAAAAGCGCTATATAAGTGCAGGTTAGTTAGTTAGTTAGTTAGTTTACACCGGGATTTCTCCGGTTTCCTCCCACGTGCCAAAAACATGCGAGTTAGGTTAATTGGCATCAACTGGAGATTCTAAATTGCCCTTAGGTGTGACTGTGAGAGTGAATGGTTGTCTGTCTCTCTGTGTTGGCCCTGCGATGGACTGGCGATCTGTTCAGGGTGTATCCTGCTTCTCCCCCAAAGATTCTGGGATAGGCTCCAGCCCACGCGCAACCGGAAAAGGATTAAACAGAAAAAGATGGATGGATGGATGGATGGATGGATGGATTGATAAATTTAAACTGATCCTACATAGCTGGCGCAGACATCATTCTCCTCTGCGGGTCGATTTCCTGTCCTGCTCACACTGCAACCCGGTGGGAAGAAATGCAGTGCCGGTGGCAACTTCTCATGTCAAGCCCTGATCACCTGTTGTCTGAGCAGTGAGTACCCCCTAACTTCTCCTACCTCTGTGGTGAAACATGAGTATTTTTTGAGCAAGAAGCTCGCATTTAATGTCCGCATTAAACGCATCTAAAGTTTTCTTATGCACAGAGACAAAGTGACTGATTTGTTGCAATAAAGAACAGCTTCTTGTAAGAGGTGAACTTTCATTTATCTGTGCTTTCTATTTTATTTTATCTCATTTATTTTCATACTGTTGTGATATGCAACTATTTTATGGAAATACAGTATCTCACAAAAGTGAGTACACCCCTCACATTTTTGTAAATATTTTATTGTATCTTTTCATGAGACAACACTGAAGATATGGCACTTTGATACAATGTAGTCAGTGTACAGCTTGTATAACAGTGCAAATTTGCTGTCCCCTCAAAATACTCAACACACATCCATTAATGTCTAAACCACTGTCAACAAAAGTGAATACACCCCTAAGAGAAAATGTCCAAATTGTGCCCAAAGTGACAATATTTTGTGTGGCCACCATTATTTTCCAGCACTGCCTTAACTCTCTTGTGCATGGAGTTCACTAGAGCTTCACAAGTTGCCACTGGAATCCTCTTCGACTCCTCCATTATGACATCACGGAGCTGGTGGATGATAGAGACCTTGTGCTCCTCCAGCTTCCATTTGAGGATGCCCCACAGATGCTCAGTAGGATTTAGGTCTGGAGACATGCTTGGCCAGTCCATCACCTTTACCCTCAGTTTCTTTAACAAGGCAGTGGTTGTCTTAGAGGTGTGTTTGGAGTCGTTATCATGTTGGAATACTGCTCTGCGACCAAGTTTCAAAAGGGATGGGATCATGCGCTGCTTCAGTATGTCACTGTACATGTTGGCGTTCATGGTTCCCTCAATGAACTGTAGCTTCCCAGTGCCAGCAGCACTCATGCAACCCCAAACCATGACACTCCCACCATCATGCTTGACTGTAGGCAAGACACACTTGTCTTTGTACTCCTCACCTGGTTGCCGCCACACACACTTGACACCGTCAGAGCCAAATAAGTTTATCTTGGTCTCATCAGACCACAGAGCATGGTTCAAGTAATCCATGTCCTTAGTCTGTTTGTCTTCAGCAAACTGCGGGCATTCTTGTGCATCATCTTTAAAAGGGGCTTCCTTCTGGGACGACAGCCATGCAGACCAATTTGATGCAGTGTGCGACATTTGGTCTGAGGACTGACAGGCTGACCCCCCACCTCTTCAATCTCTACAGCAATGCTGGAAGCACTCATATGTCTATTTTCAAAAGGCAACCTCTAGATATGATGCTGAGCACGTGCACTCAACTTCTTTGGTCGAGGCTTGTTCTGAGTGGAACCTGTCCTGTTAAACCGCTGTATGGTCTTGGCCACCATATTGCAGCTCAGTTTCAGGGTGTTGGCAATCTTCTTATAGCCTAGGCCATCTTTATGTAGAGCAACAATTCTTTTTTTTTTTCAGATACTCAGAGAGTTCTTAGCCATGAGGTGCCATGTTGAACTTCCAGTGACCAGTATGAGAGAGCATGAGAGCGATAACACTAAATTTAACACACCTGCTCCCCATTCACACCTGAGACCTTGTAACACTAATGAGTCACATGACACCGGGGAGGGAAAATGGCTAATTGGGCACAATTTGGACATTTTCACTAAGGGTGTACTCACTTTTGTTGCCAGCGGTTTAGACATTAATGGCTGTGTGTTGAGTTATGTTGAGGGGCAGCACATTTACACTGTTATACAAGCTGTACACTGACTACTTTACGTTGTATCAAAGTGTCATATCTTCAGAGTTGTCTCTTCAAGTAACCTGGTCTCATTATCGAAGAACCCACAATATAAACACAACATGGTGTCAGAAGATGGTCTTGAGGAGTATAAGGTCAACACTGAAAAAGCAGGACTGAAATGTTGTGAGAGTGCATTACCAATGAGCTGACTCTGCTAGCAAGAAAGTCAATACAGACAAAATGGAGGGATGACAGCCTTTGCCCTGCCTTCAGCTGATAGGTAATGTGGCTCAAATTTGGAGAAAATTCCAGCAATGTTTTGAGTTGTACCTGGCAGCAATTGGTGCTGATGAGAAGAGTGAAAAATTGAAAGCATTGGTATTCCTGCATGTTGTTGGTGATGAAGCACTGGAAGTATATAATAACTTCACATTTGATACCATAGAGGACAAGATGAAGTTGGCCAAAATTATGGAGATGTTTGCGCCATACTGCATACCTAAAAGAAATGTAACATTTGAGAGGCACAGATTCTTCACATGTGTGCAGAAAACAGGAGAGACAATTGATCAGTATGTGACTGAGTTAAGAAACAGAAGTAAAACATGTGAGTTTGGAGGACTGACAGAGTCTTTAATAAAAGACAGGCTTGTGTATGGGATTCCTGATAACAGTCTGAGAGAAAGATTATTAAGAGAGCAAGATTTGGATCTGGACAAAGCAATAATGTTATGCAGAGCAGCAGAGATGGTTAAGACACAAGCCAAGGATTTGTTCAGTGAAAACTGTAGTGTGAATACAGTGGAGAAATACCCATGCAAAACTGTAAAGAAAAAGAACAACACCTCAGAAGTCAAAAAGGGAGTAAAGCCAGCAAACAGAGGTGGACAAGAAAAAATATGTGGTCAGTGTGGGAGACGGCATCCTCCAAAAACATGTCCAGCCCTTGGCAAAACGTGCAGGAACTGCAATAAAAATAACCATTTTACTAAGTGCTGTAAAACCCCAACTCAAAACAAAGTGTATACAGTGGACGAGTGTGACTCTGAGGAACTTTATGTTGATGTGGTCCCAAAAAATGAAACAAAGAACAAGGACTGGAGAATGACATTAAAAGTAAATAATATCCATCGGACAATGAAACTGGATACAGGAGCTCAAGCTAACATGATGTCAGAAGCTATGCTCAGGAAACTCAGGCCAAGACCAAAACTGCATGCAACAAATGTTAAGGTACGGTAAGTGGATACTCAGGAGCTGGAATACCTGTAAAAGGAAAATGTGCTGTAAAAGTGACACACAAAAACAGGCAGCATACACTTGATTTATAGTAGTGCCAAAAGATGTGCAGACTCTATTAGGTTTATCAGCTTGTGAGAGACTGAACTTGGTAAAAAGAGTATATGTCGTTGAAAGTGAAGGAGTCACTGACTATGATGAACTTCTGAGAGAATATGATGACCTGTTTCAAGGTCTAGGATGCCTTCTTGGAGAACACACGATCAGGGTTGATAAAAATGTGTCACCAGTCATTCATCCTTGCTGAAAAGTGCTATTTACCCTTTTAAAGCCTCTGAAAGACAAATTTGACAGAATGGAAAGAATGGAGGTGATAGAAAATATCGACAAGCCAACAGAGTGGGTGAGTTCCCTGGTCATTGTAGACAAAAATAATGGGAAGCCTAGAGTATGCATGAATCCACACAACCTAAACAGAGCAATAAAGTGAGAATATTTTAAGCTTCCTACAAGAGAAGAGATAATATCATAGTTTGCAAATGCACAGTATTTCAGCAAGCTGGATGCATCATCAGGATTCTGGCAACTTAAGCTGGGTGATGCAAGCTCAAAGCTGTGTACATTCAACAGTCCATTTGGAAGATACAGGTATCTCCGTCTACCATTTGGATTTGCTTCAGCACCTGAAGTGTATCACAAGACAATTCACATGATCTATGAGCATTTACATGGTGTGGACACATCAATGGATGACATCATAGTGTGGTGGAGCACAAAAGCTGAACATGATGAAAGACTAAAAAATGTTCTGGAAGCAACTAGGAAAGCCAACTTAAGACTGAACAAAGATAAATGCCAGCTTGGAGTTAGAGAACTGACATTTGTGGGAGACATTTTGAGCAGTGAGAGTGTCAGACCTGATCCCAAAAAGTATCAGCAATTGTAAACATGCCAAGACCACAAAACAAAAAGGATGTACAGAGATTTAATGGCATGATAAACTACATGAGCAAGTTCATTCCAAAACTCTGAGGGGATGGCACCTCTGAGACAGCTGACTGAGAAAAATAACGAGTGGGAATGGAATCATGAACATGAGAATACATGGGAAGATCTGAAGACAATGCTTATAGAAGAACTAGTTCTTAGGTTTTATGACCCTGAGAAACCCCTCAAGATTTCATCAGATGCATCACAGAGTGGGTTAGGAGCTGTTTTACTGCAGAAGTATGATGACTGCCAACCAGTAGCATACGCATCACGATCCATGACAGATGCAGAAAAGCGATACGCACAAATTGAAAAGGAACTACTCAGCATCACATATGCCTGTTTCATCAGTTTGTCTCAGGACAGTTGATCATTGTGGAAACTGACCACAAGCCTTTCAT
This sequence comes from Pholidichthys leucotaenia, assembly GCA_020510985.1. Classification (NCBI taxonomy): domain Eukaryota; kingdom Metazoa; phylum Chordata; class Actinopteri; order Cichliformes; family Pholidichthyidae; genus Pholidichthys; species Pholidichthys leucotaenia. The sequence goes on from CM035841.1 coordinate 242,603,317, forward strand.
TGTTCAAAAAAAAACAAAAAACAAAACACTCAATGACTGTCCTTTGAGAATTCAAAGAATGATGATCCGACTGCAACACTACACGCTAAATGTTGTATACACACCAGGCAAACTAATGTACATGGCTGACACATTGTCGAGAGCAACTGATCCAAAAGAACCAGTAAAAACCAAAATGGACAATGATGTGAATGCCTATATTGATATGATCACAAGTGCACTCCCTGCAGCAGATGCAAAGATGGAGCTGATAAAACATGAAACAGACACTGATGACACATTGTCAAGACTAAAGCATGTCATAATAAATGGATGGCCCAACATGAAGCAAGACTGCATGCCTGATGTTGCAGAGTACTGGAACTGCAGAGCGGAACTCTCTGTAGTGGAGCACATCAACCACAAGGGAAGCAAAATAGTCACCCCAAAACGTCTGAGAAAAGAAACGCTAAAGAAAATTCATGAAGGTCATCTTGGGATTGAGAGATGTAAGAAAAGAGCACGTGAGGTGATGTATTGGCCGAGTATTAACCAAGATGTAACAAATGAAGTGTCAAAATGCACTATATGCCTGAAATATAGAGCAAGCAATCCTGCCGAGCCACTGAAACCACACCCAGTCCCAGCAAGGCCATATCAGAAGGTTAGTGCTGACTTGTTTGTTTGTGAGGGAAAAGACTACATTGTTGTTATTCTCTGTACCCAGAAGTCTTTAAACTACAAACTACAGCAGCAGAAGCTGTGGTAACGTCTATGAAAGCCATATTCTCCTGACATGGTGTACCTAATGAAGTATTCACAGATAATGGCCCACAGTTTGACAATGCAACATTCAGACACTCTGCTGAGGAATGGAACTTTGTGCATACTACATCAAGCCCACATTATCCACAGTCTAATGGCCTAGTGGAAAAATCAGTGCAGATTGTCTCCTCTGGAATGTGGTATGTGACCTGCACAACTCCTTATGGGACAGTGTTTGAGATCAAATCTACCCATTCAGGAGAATCTGCTGAAAATGAAGGAAGGTGAAACAGTTAAAGAACTCAGAGAACAGCTAAAAGAAAAACAAAGGTTCTATTATGACAGAGGAACACAGAGCCTAATTAAGCTACATGCTGGTGACCAAGTGAGACTTAAGAACAAAGCAAACACATGGGTACAGAAAGCAACTGTTCTCAGTGAGGTCCAGCCAAGGTCATACACAGCTCAAACAGAACATGGTGCAGTTCTGAGATGTAATCGTTGTGACCTTCTTATGGAACAGACAACAGAAAGTAAAAGAACTGATATTGCTGAATAACCTGGGAGAACATCTGAGACTCCATCACTGGAAGCCATACCACAGGTTCAAGAGCAAGTTATCAAAGTCTTCAAGACATGTTAAACCACCTGCGAGACTTACTGACCAGATTTGAGAACTTGCTCTTTAGTTTAATATTGTGTAATGTCATGCTTGCAGAATCGTTTAAGTTTACTAGAGATATACTAGAGATGTGTGCTTAAGTTAAGATTGCTTAGATTGACTGTTACACACTAATGGTTACACGTTTAGTAAGCTGAGAGTCTGTTGAAACTTAAATGTTCATTTTGACAGTTTTAAAAGTATAAACACTTATTTTGAGAAAGGGAGGTGTAATGATAAGAGTAGCCAGAAGATGGCAGTCTATGCCATTGTATTGGTGTTAAATGAAGAGTAGTTTAGAGCAAGTACAGCAAGATGAGCTGCTGTATGCTATGCTATTAACATGAATGAATGAATGAATGAATCTTTATTTCGGATAGATTAAAAGTAAAGATTAAAAAAAGAAACAGAATAATATAACAAAGGGGGAAAGAAAATCCAACAAGGTCAAATTAGATAATAACTCCTCTGATTATACAGTTCAACATAAGTTATCCGAAATGGGTGATGGCTGAAGCCGCAGCTTATATTGCCCACCCATATTCCATCCAAGAATTCAAAAGAAAAACAAAACAAGAGCGATTACAATTCAGAACATAGCTAAGACAAAATGTGACAAAAAAACTAAGCAACAACACAACACAGACTGGATATGATAATCCTTATGTGATTTTACATGTCATCTTGTATATATGTTTGGAGTATTTCTTCCTTTAGTTTTTGTTTAAATTGTCCAAGCGTTGTACATGATTTTAATTCTGGTCCAAAATCGTTCCATAATCTGACTCCTTGCACTGAAACGCAGTGTTGCTTGGTGGTAGTTCTCACTGAAGGTTTTTGAAATATACATGTTCCTCTGAAATGATATTGTTTCTCCCTTATTTGGAACAACTATTGGATATTTGTGGCCAGTGATAGATTCTTCACTTTAAACATTGTTACTGCAGTTTTAAAGTCAATCAGATCTTTCAACTTGAGAGCTTTTAATTTAAGAATTTAATCTAGTCAAAACTGTTATCGAATGCATAGTAAAACCACTGACGTATATCTGCAACCTGTCTCTCCAATCAGGTATATTTCCCAATGCAATGAAAATAGCTAAAGTAATTCCGATATACAAGACGGGCGACAGAGGGGAACTCTCAAACTATAGACCAATTTCACTATTACCGCAATTTTCCAAGATACTTGAAAAAATATTCTATGAGAGAATTGACAACTTCATACTGAAGAATGATTTATTATGTGAGCAGCAATATGGGTTCAGACACAAGAGGACAACTGCATATGCCCTAATGGAATTTACAGAAAAAATATCAACAGCCATTGAAAATAAAGAGTATTCAGTTGGAGTATTCCTAGATCTTAAAAAAGCATTTGATACAGTAGATCATAATTTATTATTAAAGAAACTACAAAATTCTGGTATTAGAGGGGTAGCACTGTCCTGGTTAAGTAGTTACTTAAAGAATAGATATCAGTATGTATGTGTTAGCAACAAAAACTCAGAGTTGTTGAAGGTCACCTGTGGAGTCCCACAGGGTTCAGTTTTGGGACCATTTTTATTCAATATGTATATAAACGATATATGTAAAGTTTCAGAAAAAATGGACTTAATATTGTTTGCCGATGACACTAATCTGCTATGCAGCGGAAACAATTTGGAACAACTTCTGGATACACTCGGGAAGGAATTAGAAAAGCTTAAACTGTGGTTTGATTCAAACAAATTAACGCTCAATTTAAGTAAGACAAAATTTATAGTCTTTAACAACCATCACAACAATCCAGTACCCAAACTCAGTGTAAATGGTGTAGAGATTGAAAGGGTATCTGAAACTAAATTCCTTGGAGTAATAATTGATAACAAACTATGTTGGAAGTCACATATTAATTATATTAAAGGTAAAGTTTCCAAATCAATTGCAATATTACACAGAGTGAAATATTTGTTGAATCAACCCACACTATACACCTTGTATCATTCATTAATACTCCTATACATGACATATTGTAATGAAGTATGGGGAAATACCATCCATCCATCCATCCATCTTCTACCGCTTTTCCGGAGGTCCGGGTCGCGGAGGCAGCAGTTCAAGCAGAGAAGCCCAGACTTCCCTCTCCCCAGCCACCTGCTCCAGCTCTTCAGAGGGGATACCAAGGCGTTCCCAGACTAGCTGGGAGACATAGTCTCTCCACCGAGTCCTGGGTCTGCCCCGGGGTCTCCTCCCAGTGGGACGTGCCTGAAACACCTCAAGTGGGAGGCGTCCAGGAGGCATCCTAATCAGATGCCCATACCACCTCAACTGACTCCTTTCAATGTGGAGGAGCAGCGGTTCTACTCTGAGCCTCTCCCGGATGACTGAGCTCCTCACCCTATCTCTGAGGGTGAGTCCAGCAATCCTACGGAGAAAGCTCATTTCAGCCGCTTGTATCCGCGATCTCGTTCTTTCGGTCATTACCCAAAGCTCGTGACCATAGGTGAGAGTAGGAACGTAGATTGACTGGTAAATCGACAGCTTTGCCTTAGAACTCAGCTCCCTCTTCACCACAACAGACCGGTACAACGTCCGCATCACTGCAGATGCTGCTCCAATCCGTCTGTCGATCTCTCGCTCCATTTTCCCCTCACTCGTGAACAAGACCCCAAGATACTTAAACTCCTCCACTTGGGGCAGGAGCCTGTCCCCAACCCGGAGAGGACAATCCACCTTTTTCCGGCTGAGGACCATGGACTCGGACTTGGAGGTGCTGATTCTCATCCCAGCCGCTTCACACTCAGCGGCAAACCGTCCCAGCAAGAGCTGTAGGTCATTGCTGGATGAAGCCAACAGGACAACATCATCTGCAAACAACAGAGATGAGATCCTGTGGTCACCAAGCATGACACCCTCCATTCCCTGGCTGCGCCTAGAAATCCTGTCCATAAAAATTATGAACAGGACCGGTGACAAAGGGCAGCCCTGGCGGAGTCCAACTCTCACTGGGAATGACTCCGACCGAGTGTTGGCAATGCGAACTAAACTCTCACAACGGTCGTACAGAGACCGAATAGCTCGTAACAACAAGCCCGATACCCCATACTCCCGAAGCACCCCCCACAAAAATCCACGAGGGACGCGGTCAAATGCCTTCTCCAAGTCCACAAAACACATGTAAACTGGTTGGGCAAACTCCCACGAACCCTCAAGAATTCTCGAGAGGGTAAAGAGCTGGTCCGATGTGCCACGGCCAGGACGAAAACCACATTGCTCCTCCTGAATCCGAGGTTCGACCAACGGCCGGACTCTCCTCTCCAATACCTTGGCATAGACCTTCCCAGGGAGGCTGAGGAGTGTGATCCCTCTAAAGTTGGAGCACACCCTCCGGTCCCCTTTTTTGAAGAGAGGAACCACCACCCCGGTTTGCCATGCCAAAGGCACTGCCCCCGACCTCCACGCAATGTTGCAGAGGCGTGTCAACCATGACAACCCAACAACATCCAGGGCCTTGAGGTACTCGGGGCGAATCTCGTCCACCCCCGGGGCCCGGCCACCAAGGAGATTTTTAACCACCTTGGCGACCTCAGCCCCTGTGATAGGTGAGTCATCCCCCTCGTCCCCAAACCCTGCTTCCTCTGTGGAAGGCGTATCAGTGGGATTGAGGAGATCCTCGAAGTATTCCTTCCACCGCCCGACGATATCCCCAGTTGAAGTCAACAGTGTCCCATCCGCACCATACACAGTGTGGACGGGGAGCTGCTTTCCCCTCCTGAGCCGCCGAACAGTTTGCCAGAATCTCTTTGAAGCCGACCGAAAGTCTTGTTCCATGGCCTCACCGAACTCCTCCCATACCCGGGTTTTTGCTTCAGCAACCACCCGAGCTGCACTCCGCTTGGCCTGCCGGTACACCTCAGCTGCTTCGGGAGTCCCACAAGCCAACCAAGCTTGATAGGACTCCTTCTTCAGCTTAATGGCCCCCCTCACCACTGGTGTCCACCACTTGGTTCGGGGGTTGCCACCACGAGATGCACCGACCACCTTGCGGCCGCAGCTCTGGGCTGCCGCTTCAACAACAGAGGTGGAGAACATGGCCCATTCAGACTCCATGTCTCCAGACTCCCTCGGAATGTGGTTGAAGTTCTTCCGGAGGTGGGAGTTGAAGACCTCCCGGACAGGGGCCTCAGCCAGACGCTCCCAGCACACCCTCACTATACGTTTGGGTCTACCAGGTCTGAATGGCTTCCTCCCCTGCCATCGGATCCAACTCACCACCAGGTGGTGATCAGTTGACAGCTCTGCACCTCTCTTTACTCGGGTGTCCAAGACATACGGTCGCAGGTCTGATGATACGATAACAAAATCGATCATCGACCTGCGGCCTAGGGTGTCCTGGTGCCAGGTGCACATATGGACACCCTTATGCTTGAACATGGTGTTCATTATAGACAGACTGTGGTTAGCACAGAAGTCCAATAACTGAACACCACTCGGGTTCAGATCGGGCAGGCCGTTCCTCCCAATCACCCCCCTCCAGATTTCACTGTCGTTGCCCACGTGCGCATTGAAGTCCCCCAGTAGGACAATGGAGTCTCCAGGAGGAGCACCCTCCAGCACCCCAGTCACAGACTCCAAAAAGGGTGGGTACTCTGAAACATCATTTGGTGCATAGGCACAAATGATGGTCAGGACCCGTTTCCCAACCCGAAGGCGCAGGGAAGCAACCCTTTCGTCCACCGGGGAAAACTCCAATATAGAGGCAGCAAGGTGGGGCGATACAAGAATACCTACCCCTGCTCGTCGCCTCTCGCCCGGGGCAACTCCAGAAAAGGCCAAGCTCCAGCCCCTCTCCAGGAGACTGGTTCCGGAACCGGAGCTGTGTGTTGAGGTGAGGCCAACTATATCTAGCCGGTATCGCTCAATCTCGTACACCAGCTCAGGCTCCTTCCCCACCAGAGAGGTGACATTCCACGTACCAAAAGCCAGTTTAGAAAGCTTGGGATCAGTCCGCCAAGGTCTCCGCCTTTGACTGCCACCTAATCCACATAGCACCGGACTTCCATGATCCCTCCTGCAGGTGGTGAACCTACTGGAGGGCGGACCCATGTAACTCCTTCGGGCTGAGCCCGGCCGGGTCCCATGGGTGGAAACCCGGCCACCAGACGCTAGCCTTCGAGCCCCTCCCCCAGGCCTGGCTCCAGGGTGGGGCCCCGGTAACCCCATACCGGGCGGGGTACACTGAATCCTTGATATACAATTTATCATGAGAGTCTGTTGGATCGTTCTTCGTCTGGCCCTTCACCCAGGACCAGTTTGTCTTGGGAGACCCTATCAGAGGCAAATTGCCCCGGACAACATAGCTCCTGGGATCACTGGGGCACGCAAACCCCCCCACCACGATAAGGTGACGATCCATGAGGGGGATGGGGAAATACATATAAAACAAACATATATCCACTCTTTATGCTTCAAAAGATAGCTATTAGAATAATAAACAAAGCAGCTTACAGGGAACCAACAAACCCACTTTTTCTTAAACAAAAAACTCTCAAGTTGAAAGATCTGGTTGACTTTAAAACCGCAATGATAATGTTCAAAGTGAAGAATTTATCACTGCCCGCAAATATCCAAAAGTTGTTCCAAACAAGGGAGAAACGATATCACTTCAGAGGAACATGTATATTTCAAAAGCCTACAGTGAGAACAACCACCAAGCAACACTGTATTTCAGTGCAAGGAGTCAGATTATGGAACAATTATGGACCTGAATTAAAATCATGTACAACGCTTGGACAATTTAAACAAAAACTAAAGGAAGAAATACTCCAAACATATTTACAAGACGACATGTAAACTCACATAAGGATTGACATATCCAGCCTGTGTTATGTTGTAGCTTAGTTTTTTTTTTTTGTTTTTTTTTTTCCCTCTGTGACATTCTGTCTTAGATTTGTCTTGAATAGTAACCGCTTAACTTAGCTTAGCTTAGTTTTCTTTTTTTTTTCTCTCTCAGTCACACTTTGTCTTAGCTTTGTTCTAAATTGTAATCACTCTTGTCTTGTTTACTCTTTTTTCTTTTGAATTCTTGGATGGAATATGGGTGGGCAATATAAGCTGCGGCTTCAGCCATCACCCATTTCGGATAACTCACGTGGAATTGTTTAGTAGAAGGAGTCTTTGTCTAATTTGACCTTGTTGTTATATTATACAGTTTCTTTTAACCTGTACTGTATTATCCAAAATAAATAAATTCATTCAAGAAAAAGTGGGTTTGTTGGTTCCCTGTAAGCAGCTTTGTTTATTATTCTAATAGCTCTCTTCTGAAGCATAAAGACTGGATATATGTTTGTTTTATATGTATTTCCCCATACTTCAGTACAATATGTCATGTATGGGAGTATTAATGAATGATACAAAGTGTGTGGTTAATTCAGCAAATATTTCACTCTGTGTAGTATTGCAATTGATTTAGATATTTTACCTTTAATATAATTAATATGTGACTTCCAACACAGTTTATTGTCAATTATTACTCCAAGAAATTTAGTTTTGGATACCCTTTCAATCTCTACACCATTTACACTGAGTTTAGATACTAAGTTGTTGTGATGGTTGTTAAAAACTACAAATTTTGTCTTACTTAAATTGAGCGTTAATTTGTTTGAATCAAACCACAGTTTAAGCTTTCCTAATTCCTTTCCGAATGTATCCAAAAGTTGTTCCAAATTGGTTCCACTGCATAATAAATTAGTGTCACTGGTAAACAATATTAAATCCATTTTTTCCTAAACTTTACATATATCATTTATATACATGTGCCCTTCAGAGGCAAAGTGGGCTATCCCACAAAACCATTATTTTGAGAAAATGAGCTCTAAAGTTTATGTGATTTAAATATATTTTCATATTTAAGTCACACCTTGAAGGTAATTATAGGGGGTAACTTTTTAATGATATAGGCACACTGATTTTTTGAGAATATTTCAACTTTAGAGCTCATTTTCTCAAAATAATGGTTTTGTGGGATAGCCCACTTTACCTCTGAAGGGCACACATATTGAATAACAATGGCCCCAAAACTGAACCCTGTGGGACTCCACAAGTAACCTTCAGTAACTGAGTTTTTGTTACCAACACATACATACTGATATCTATTCTTTAAGTAACTACATAACCAGGGCAGTGCTACCCCTCTAATACCACAATTTTGTAGTTTCTTTAATAATAAATTATGATCCACTGTATCAAATGCTTTTTTAAGATCCAGGAATACCCCAACTCTTTATTTTCAACGGCAGTTGATATTTTTTTCTATAAATTCCATTAGAGCAAATGTAGTTGTCCTCTTGTGTCTGAACCCATATTGCTGCTCACACAATAAATTATTCTTCAGTATGAAGTTGTCACTTCTCTCACAGAATATTTTTTCAAGTATCTTGGGAAATTGTGGCAATAGTGAAATTGGTCTATAGTTTGAGAATTCCCCTCTGTCACCCATCTTGTATATCGGAATTACTTTAGCTATTTTCAATGCATTGGGAAATATACCTGTTTGGAGAGACAGGTTACAGATATATGTCAGTGGTTTGACTAAGCATTCAATAATAGTTTTGACTAAGAGCATGTCAATACCATCACAGTCCGTAGATGTTTTACTTTTAAACGATTTAACAATTTCAATGACCTCTCTCTCGTCTGTGTTCTTTATGAAAATGGAGTCTTTTATAGCAGTGTTTTTGCTTATTGTATCACCTGTAGGTGCCGTAATGGGTATTTCTCGAGCCAAATTAGGACCAATGTTAACAAAAAAGTTATTAAATTCATCTGCAGGTGAAACTGCATTCACACTCTGAGTCGTTCTATTATTTTTTTAAAAATTGGTTGGGTAGCTTGTATTTCTGTTTTTATTTCCAAGAATATTGTTAAGTATTGTCCATGTATTTTTAATACTGTCTCTGTTTTTCTTCAGCTCTTTATTCTAATAGTCTCTTTTACTACATCTCATTATATATGTTAACTTGTTTTTGTATGATTTATACCGCTGCTCTGCTTCTTTTGCCCTTTTCTTTAGGAAAGCTTTATATAATAATTTTTTCTTTATATTTTATTATATTCTTTTATAATATTAACAAACAGGTTGTCAATAAGTGTAGCAGTGTGAACTGTGATTCTACTGGGATGTGTTATTGTGGGATATAGACTCATACTCTTTAACATGTGCTTTAGTCAGATAAATTTGTACTCTTCAAGTAACCTGGTCTCATTATTGAAGAACCACAATATAAACACAACACATGTAACTGAAAACTGCACAAGAAAAATATCTTGTCAGACAAAAAAAAGTGTTATATCCTTGATTTAAGATATTTTATCTTACTAAGATTTAATTTTTTGCAGTGTTCCACTGAAATTATATTGATTCAAAACACTCCGCCATTTCTGAAAAAAGTTTGTCAAAGAGTCCCTTTCTAAATGGCTATGTATGGAACTCAAAATGGTTCCTCTGTGGCATCACTCTGACAAACCTTTGGTTCCCAGCGGGCATCTTTTTTTCCTCTCTCTTGATCCCGAAGAATTCCATAGGCAACTTCTAGTTAACTTATAAGATCAACCTAAAAAAAATAAATAAATAAAAGATGCAGCTGGCAAAAATTGAAGCAAGTGTGGAAGTTACGCTACTTCACCTTAGAATGGTTTAAAAATGAAAATGTCATGGTATGGTGTAAGGCAGGACCCAAACGCAGGACTTCAGTTTTTAGCTTTAATGTAAAACATAAAATAACAGCTTGCAGGCTGAAATAAAAATAAACAAATAATACAGACAAACTTCGACTAGGGCTGTGACTCAAGTGTGTAATCATGAACAGCAGACATAGGCAAGATATTGCTGAAGACAAAACAGGAGACCATACAAAGACCCCCAAAAAGAACAACTTCAGCAGCAGGCGACGGGGGCATGCCGGCCCTTGGATACAACGACTGAGGTGCACCGGCCTCAGGAACGGCAGGTGGACATGCACAAGCCTTAGAAACAGACGGTGAAGGCATGCCAGCCTCAGGAACAGACGACAAATGCACACTGGCCTCTAGAACAGACGGCGAAGGCGCACAAGCCATAGGAACAGATGGCAAAGGCGTGCCAGCCTCAGGAACAGATGGTGAGGGTGCACTGTCCTCTGGAACAGACAGTGAAGGCACACCAGCCTCTGGAACAGACGGCAAAGGCTCACCGGCCTCAGGAACAGATGGAAAGGGCACACCAACCTCAAGAACAGCTGATGGAGGCTCACTGGTCTCTGGTGGAGATGGCGGCTGGGAAGCGCTGACCATTGGAGATGGCTGCTGAGGTGTGAAAGCATCTGGCCCTGTGCCTGGAGAGACGTCCTTGTTGCAGCCATCTTAGACGAAGGAGGAAGGCTGTAAGTTAGCGAAGCAACACCAAAATCACCAGGAGCTATGCAAGTCTTTTCTAATATAGGTGTTATAGATGTAAAGAAAGAAACTTGCCTTAGCTCCGGGTCCATGGCTGCAGGTGTGACCACCACAGAATGAGCTGCCAAAATGATGGTCTCAGGAGGCAAGGGCGGAGCAGACTGCTCAGGTGAGCACGGTGGTTGGAGCGCGCTAACCTCAGTGACCGACGACAAGAGCCTGATGGCCTCAGGAACCAACAATGGAGGCACACCGGCCTCAGTAACTGATGACTGAGGCACACCAACCTCAGGAACGGTCAAAGTAGGTGCACCAGCCTTGACAGCTGACGACTGGAGAGCACTAGTCTCAGGGACAGATGGCTGAAGCACGTTGACCTCAGGAGCTGATGGCTGGGCCGCGCTGTCAACAGGAGCTGAAAGTGCAGACCGATCAGCGGTGAACCCAGACAGCAAAGACAGATTAGCAGCGAACCCACATGACGCAGGCTGGTTGAAGGCAAATTCAGCCAGCTGACTAGCAGCGGACCCAGACAAGGCAGGCTGGAGCCCCTCAAGCCCAAACAACCGGAAATCCATCTCCAGTCCAGCCACCTCGGATGGCGAGCTCAGAAGAAGGGAGATGGATGGTGCAGGTAAGATGGAGGCGGCAACAGAGACCGGGAGAGGGAGCTCAGTGATGGTAGGTGGCTGAGCCCCCTTCCTGGGAACAGGGCAAGGCCCTTCATTACATGATGTAAATAAATGAAAAGGTACTTGCCTTTGTTTCCATCCTGCTGCCGCTGATGAATTAGATGAGTTCTCCCGGGGGCTGATGGAACTCATCTGATGAGGGGCCCATGCATGGTGGTGTGGTGATGGCGTTGGATTGGGGAAGGAGGACACGGAGGCCTGTGGAGCCGGACATAAGAAGCGGAGCCGCTGTGTTCTCCGGCACTGGACCAAGCCATGTCTCTTGGCGGCACAGCATGATTCCTTCTCCCCTTCCTCCTGTCCCACCACTGGTGGCATCCTCACCAGCTCCCAGAGCATCTATTGCAGATTGGGTACAGCACACTGGAATCCGGTGAGCTGGGGCTAATGCTACAGGGATGGAAATCCCTCTATCAACTCCTCAGCACCCCAAGGAGGGAGAGAGCCTCTTCCCGCGTGCGGGAGGTGCGGACGCCCTCGATGAAGACCTTGATGGGGTAGGCCGCTCACACTTCCACAACATCAAGGCCCATCTCAAAAAACTTGAGGTCCCTTGGGTCCATTGGTCAGGTGTCTTTCTGTCTTGGTATGGTGTAAGGGCAGACCCAAATGCTGGACTTCAAATTTTTAGATTTAATGTAGGACATAAAATAACAACACTTTGTGGGCTGTAATAAAAATAAACAAACAATACAGACAAACTTCGACTAGGGCTGCGACTCAAGCATGAAATCATGCACAAGATGGATAGACAAGATAATGAAAGATAATGCTGAAGACAATACAAGAAACAACACAAAGCCTCCCGAACAGAACAGAACAATTGCAGGACAAAGTGTCATGCGGTGGCCCTCGCGAGCCACCATAAGACGCCAAAAGACACCGGTGAAGTTTGCACAATTTATTGTTAACAAAAGAAACACAAAACAATGAGCCACTGTGGGCTAAAACGTACAATACTACATACACGTGACCATGAGGCAAACAAGAAGCACACTTACAATCATAACCCAGGGATGGTCGATAAGCCAGACCATGAAGGCATAGTTGACGTCTGAGCCGAGGAACGCTCGCTCAACGTCTGGCGAAGGAGAATTCTCTGGCGAGCAATCGTTGACGAATTGTTGACGAGACTGCCGCATTATTCTGCTCCCAGAGCCCACTTAAATGCAGAGCTGCTGATGAGCCGAAATGCAGCACAACTGTCAGACTTGACAACAGGAAGCCCCTCCGAGCGCTGTCAAAATAAAGGCTCGGGGAGCCAGAAGGTAAACACTGCTGTCAAACCTGGTGAAGATGATGCATGGCTAGAGTGCGGACGAGATCGGCGCTCGAACCATGACACAAAGACTAAAACAGACAAGGGGCAATCACTCAACACAGCACAGGTGGGGAGACCAATCAGGGCAAATCAAAGAAACACAGGGAGACAGAGACAACTGGTATGGAGAACAGGACGGGTAGGCCTGTACAGACAATGGACACCAGGAGATAGATAATGATAATAATAAACATGAGCTCAGGGCAGGAACCAAACCTACTGAACAAAATTAGAGACATGATAATGAAAACCTGATGATAAACAGACTAAGGCAACAGCAGTGATGAAAATAAGACGCAGGGAAACACAATGAACTGAGGGTGAGGACATGGCTGAACTCATGTCCCGAAGATCACAGAAAAACAAATAACAGCATAAAGCGAGGACATGAGCACAGCCCTGTCCAGACTCTAACAGTAATAACCCCTAACTATCTTTTAAATGCTCTACTGTGCCTATGGCCTTTGTCTTCATATTTACTTCGACATGTTTGGTGATGACATGCACTAAAGATGAGTAGAAATTTACTGCATTTTTGCTTATGTTTTAATCCTAATAAGCTTTGTGTAGGCATACTGTGTAGCAGGAAATTATGATGGAGACGCAATCTGCCATGATCCACACCCCTTGGAGACATTATACAGAATACATCTTCACAGTCACGTCTCAATTTAGCCCACAGCTTCTTCCTGTGGTCTCCTGCTTCGCTTCAAATTGCAAGGAGGGGAAGATGGTGGTGAGATGAAGATAGGTGGGGTGGCATGTAATGACTAGAGAGGGTGAATTAATCAGAGAAAGGTGGAGTTGATGTGTGTGTACAGTGTGTGCATGTGCGTTGGTTAAGCATGCGGTGAGGGTGGCAGATCTGTTAGCTGAGGGGATTCTGCAGGGCACAGATGTCGCTCGTCAAATCAGATCACTGTCTGTCACATTATCGGATGCCATCCCCAGACTCGCTTTGCATGTGTGGGAGAGTCGGTGATGGGTGTCATTATCACTCCCAAATTTCCCCTGGGATTGTGTTGCATTTTTTTCCCTGCCAGAAACCTGTTGGCTCCAGATAAATATGTTTCCTGTGGGAGCCTATTGAAGGAGAGGATTTAATTATTTTTTGAATCGCCGTCACAATTTTTCATGTCACACTGAAAAATCCTCACCTTGTCTCAGCTAAATAAATAATGGTATTGACATGATTCTGGGTGAGCAGTGCACATTCTTTAAGGTCTATAGAGGGAAGGATGGCTGAGGAACCAACCAAGGAAATTACCTCTACTGCAGCTACCACAAAACGGGACAATGCCAGTAAACACTTGGTCAGTAACCTAACAAATCCATTTTCTAGTATGTATCAGATGATGTTGGATGAAAAAAGCAAACCAGTAAGGCAGAGACAGACAAAAACAATTCACTAAAAAAAAATTGGGCATACAAAACAGAGGTCCATATTGAATGCATCAAAATTAGGTCATATTTCCCCCACTGTTGATCATGCTGAAATCATTTGGAACAATAATTGTAAACCTAAGGCAATATTTGCATTACATCTTAATATTAATGTCAAGGTCAGCTTGGTCAGAGGACCGGCTCATGATTTAAGTTTATTTTTGTGCTTTTCTTTATTATTGTTATCCTGAGTTATCATTATTGTGGGCTTTCCTGTCATGATCTCCTGTGTTTGGTTTGCCTTTGTTTTGATAGTGTCCTCGGTTTCCTTTTTGCCCTGCCTGACTTGTGCTAAGTGTATGCACCTGTTATTATGTTTTCACCTGCCTTCTGTCATTTTCATTTTCTTCTTGCTATTTTTGCATTTACTCACACTTGTTAGTTTGAGTTGTTTTGTCCGCCTGTTCTTCCCTTTGGGTTTTGGAAGTTCAATTTGTGATTTGAGCTGAAGGTGGCATTCAGCCAAATTAAAACTCAGCCAACCGGAGTTCAGCATTTGGGTCTGCTAACTGGAGTGGTGGCTTAGCGGTAGAGCATCTGCCCCACAGCAGGGAGGTCGTGGGTTCAAACCTTGCCCAAGTCTTATCAAAGACCATATAAAAATGGTACTTCCCACTTTCTGGCTCAGTGCTCAGCATAATAGAATGGGGGAAGGAAAAGTTGTTTGAGGTGGTGCATTGCATGGCCTCTGATTCTAGATATGATTAACATTGTAAATATGAGAAATGTAATTTCGTTCTACTGCACATGATTGGCTGTATAGATTAAATGTCAGTAAAGTTGGTTGCTTCTTCTTCTTCCACACACCTCTGACAATTAGAAGTCTGTTTCCAAAGGATGACAGAGAGAGAGAGAGAGAGAGAGAGAGAGAGAGAGAGAGAGAGAGAGAGAGAGAGATGTACTTTATTGATCCCAAACTGGGAAATTACGATGAGATCAAAATAATGTTTGTGGCTAAATAAAACTTGGCAACACAGCAAAATACCAACTGAGTTTATTGAAATCTATGAGTATCAGTGTTTTAGGAAGGATAGAAATCAATGCTGCTATCTCAGAGGCAGAGTAATTATTAGATTTGGGTGTGTCTCATCAGCTGCAGAGGCAGCAGCTAATAACAATAAGGGGCAGATTTACTAAGGCAGCACAAATTAGTGAGTGAGCAAATTAGACAGAGTACCTAAGGGAGTGGCCAATTTTTGCCAGTGATCTACTAACAACATGCAAAATTAAGAACACAGATGCATTCACTTCATTTTAATAATGCCCACCCATTCACCAAGAGCACCACAAAATTGCACACAGACACAGCTGATGAGAAAGAGGGTCATCAACACAGGCACAGCCAGTTCAGAGGAGCATAATACACAAAGCTTTTTAAAAGTTTTTGTTCAAGCGCAAACCCCACTAAAATAGCTTATTTTTGTTCATTATATTTCAAAATTTAGATTTTCATTTAACATGGCAGACTTTTTTTTGTTTATATGTATAAATGAAGTACTCATATCTAATTTATAAAAGGACTACTCATGAATAAATTGATTATTTGACCAGCGTGTTTATTTTATTAACACAAGAACCATCAAGATGGACTTATGGAGACTCTGGGGTTTTATTATGTGAATAACTTTTAACAAAATCTACAGGTCTCCCACTTTTTATAAATGCCATCGAGTTATGGTGTTGCAACTTTGGGGGATGTTTCTATGGATCTGTGCACTCTTTTTGTTAATAATCTCATTGATGTTTTCCTCCTATATTGTGTAACCTGAACTGGGAGAGAGGAATAGAGAGAACAGGGAACTGAATTACAGTTTTATGCACAGCAAAAAGAAATAGTGTAAATATAGAAATATGAATAGAGAAAAAAAAACAAACAAACAAACAAAACAAAGACAATTGGCAATGTGGACGATTTTGCTTCAAGAGCGAGGGAGAGCTGAGATAAACTCCAGATCTGAGTGTAACCTCCACAGAAAAGAGAAAAAAGTCACTATCGGCTTCCACCACCTGTATGTCCACTGCGGATATAAAGGCTCCTATTGTATCCTATTTTATGGATACAATTTCATGTAGTAGGCAATATACAGTATAAACTAATGAAATTTTTAAAAAAAAATCTATTCTAAAATCTGTTCTTCTGCCATGGCAAATAAAGTCACGGGCAGAGAGAAGCTTCTGCTACGCGCCCTCGGTTCTCGCCAGTGTCTCCTCCTGGCACCAACGATCGATATCATGTCAGGTGCAGATTAATTAAAAGAAGCTTTTTGGGGGCATTAAATCCTGGTGAATTTAACAGGACACTGACAACCGCAAACTTTAATAAATCACCTTGCGCCAGTCATTTACATACTCCCCTGTCATGGGCAGTGAGGGCGTGCCCCTCCCGTCCTGCCTCATATTCGCCAACTCATCACAGCACCTGAGGCAGAAGACACACCTATGCCCGCTTATCAGCCAGTGTACTTAAGGAGGCCCCCTCCATGAATTCAATGCAGGCTCGCCTGGGTATACTACCTCTGTAAAGACAAGCAATTGTTGTTGTTGCTAGTTTAGACATGTCGTCTAACCTCACTTTCTTCTCTCCTCAGGTTGCTGCCATCGTGTGGGTGTGTCTGCAGGACTGTGCGCGCTCTCCTGCCATATCTTATTTTTCTTCTCTTGCTCTGAGAGAGAGCAGTCGCATTTTTTTTTCTTCCCTCCTCCCGTCTGCCTTCCTGACCTATTCCCAGCTTTGCAATGTTGCGTTTTTGTCTGTGTTTAGTCACTCTTCTTTGCTGAATCTTAATCTAAACGGAAATTATGGATTTGGAAGCGGCTTAAATGTGCTATTGTCACTATTTTTCAACAAGAATCGGGCCAAGGGGGAGCCCAAGAATTGGAACCTGCGAGGAGACTCATGGACATTGGAATTCATGCGTCTGTGGAAACATCATTATTGGTTATGATCTCAGGACTTCTATTTTTGGCTGTGAAGTTCCCTGATGTATCAGAAATTGAAAGAAGGTGAGAGAGCTGATCAAAGCGGACCCGGCAAGCTCCTTCATCAAATTCGACCAGTTGGGGAGGGCACGAGTAGCGGCAAACGGTGAACTGAATGACAGTGATTCAGTGGAGGAATACATCTGGAGCCCTGTGCTCTCCATGGGATTAAAGTTTAAGCCTGCATATGGAAATTATGAAAGCACAGAATTGCACGGGTGAGGAAAAATCTATTCTCTGAGTGCACTGTGCAGATTTGATTTGACCTTGTCTTGGTACCCTGTATTTACATTCCTCCTGATGAAGATAAGCGGAAGAGTGGCTCTGCTAACCCAAACATCGACAAACAATGGCTGTTGTTCTGCAGATTGAGCTCCTCAGGACAGCGCTCATGTGTTTACAGAACTTGCCACCTGCATGAGGAGAGATAAACTCTGGACATGCTGTGTAGAACACACGACTATCCGTTGCCAGGGGGTGCCCTCTGCTGTTCACCAGCAATTGACACATCTCCACACTGCATTACACACTGATCATATGCTGACTACATAACACTGGTCTCTCTCGCTTGTTATTGTGTGATCTGTTAAATGTCTGCTAAATGTGCATTGAGGGTTTTTTGCCTGCAATCAAAATTTCGCTCACTCACTGAGCGCCATTTTGATAAAACATGTTTTTTTCTCTCGCCTACTGTGTCATATCCCTTCCCTTTTTCTTTTTTTTTCCTTTCTTCTTTATGACTGGCGCCTATCGGCTGCCCTGGCCTTGAATGCGCTCTGCAGAGCGTGCCCAAATGCCAAGTCACGTTCCGTTACCTTGTATTCATACATGTGTAATGACAATAAAGTTGAATCTCATCTCATCTCATATCATATCTCCATTAATCCCCCGGCTTCAACCTCCACCCAGTCAGGCACCATCAAGTCATCCCCCTCCCTACTGGTTCATCTATTCCCCGCTGGTATCCTGCCAGTTCATTCCTCAGAACCCCAAGTAAGTGGCAGTTTGGCTCGCCCATTTCCCCTTACTCCATTCCTCCTCTGACAGCTTTCGTCTTCTCTCCACAGGATGATTCCTCTGGTGAGTGGCTGTTTCCTTAGCTGTGCGCTGATTTTCCCTATTTAATAAACTGTCAAACGTTTCTCCTTTGTGTGGTTACTTCTCCTGTTCTGTTGCATCGTGCACCTTTTCTTCCTGCCCTTCAGAGAGAGCAGTTGCTTTTTTTCCACCCTCCTCCTACCCTGCCTTCCTGACCTAAATCCCAGCTGGCTGTGTAAATCTAGTAAATCTGTGTAAATCCCAGCTCCATCACTGTTTTTCTGTTGCATTATCGACTGCACTATGTGGTACTTCACATTATCTGCTACTTGCTAATTTTTTAAAACTGCCTTGACTAGTACTACTCATTATTACTAGTATTATTATTATTATTATTATTATTATTATTATTATTATTATTATTATTATTATTATTATTATTTATTTTTCTACACTTATTGCACGTTTTTAGTCCTTTAGTTTTTTAGTTTATCCCTTTTTCTCATCATGTTTTTAATGTTGCAGTATGGCACCGAGACAAATTCCTAGTTTGTGTACTACATGAACAATGGCAATAAATCTGATTCTGATTCTGATTCTGTCTGAGTGATTGTTTGTGCCTGTTCTCCTTCTCGCTGATCTCAACTCAAAAGGAAAAAACAAAAATGGATTTTATTAGCTGGGCTTTAAACACAATTGACACAATCTTTTCAACCAGGAAATCGGGCCCGGGGGAGCCCAAATGTCCCGCAGGCACTTCAGCTGCGGGTTATGTGAGAGATTCATGGGACAATTGGAGACTCATCTGTCTGTGTGATCTTTCCATTGAAGATGCGGAAGATCTATACCTATTCGGTTTCATGGTCGCAGGATACCTTTTGATTGGCCTGGGGGTCTTCCTTGTGTACCGCAAATCTAAAAAACTGGAAGGAGCTAATCAAAAAGCGGACCCAGCTAAGCTTCTCCATCAATTTGACCAGACTGGAAGAGCGTTGATGGCGGCGAATGCTGAACTGAATCGAAAGGTTGGTTACATCTCGGAGTCGCTGAATGTTCTTCAAGGAATGAACTTAAAGCCAGTGAATGTTAATTGGAATTGTGATGTGCAGAATCGAAGAGAAGAAAATTCTACACTCTAAGTTTCTGTGCAGATTCGACCTTGATTGGCACCCCTGGACAACAGCTCCTCCAGTGTTGAGATAAGCAGTTGTGTGAGCTCGCTCTGTAACCCAAACACTGCGCTGCTGTGCGATAATCAGAACTCTCCAAGGACAGCGTTCATGAGACTAACATGGAGTTTTTTTTTACCACCTGGCATGAAGAAGAGATAACTCTGGACATGTTCAACTATGTTTATAAACATGAAAATATAACATCTTTCGTTGCCTAGGAGACTATCTTTGTTGTACTTCAGTAACTGATTCACCCAACACTGCATACATACTGACACCATTATACTGATTTTTTCACACACTGCCTTCTCTCTGCTGTCTTGTTTTTGAGAGGTTTGTTTGTCTGCCTTGTGCCACAGAGAGTTTTTTTTTTCTCTATAATCAAAATTTAGCTTACAATTATAAGCTGTATTCTGATGATGAAGTTTTTTTCTCTCACCCATTGTGTCTTTTTTCCCTCCCCTTATCTTCCCTTATCCCCCATCTTTTTTTATTAGGCGCCATGATGGCTGCCGTGTCGTTGTGATACGCTTACACAGTGTTTCAATGTCAGGTCAAATTCCTCGTGTGTTTTCTACATGCTTGGCAATAAAGCTTTTTCTGATTCTGATTCTGATTCTGAGGTGTCAGTTAGTTAATCATGTCAGAATGAGCCAGCCAGGACGGTAGCTCAGAAGGTGCTTCACCACAGGAGCTGTCTGCCTTGGATCGCCTATTGGCAACCGAGCACCAGCTTGCTGTGCTGATGCAGCAGTGTCTAATATGATGAGGTTTTGGTCTAATGCGCCTCCCCAGGCTCCTGCTCCTCAACCTGCTCCCTGCACTACAGTGTGTCATACTACCTCTGTTCCCATGCCTATCCCGTACGCGGGGGAGGTTGGGAAATGCAAGGGTTTTCTTATTCAAGTCCGCATGTACCTAGAGCAGGTCGGGGAGGAGTACCCAGGGGATGTAGCCAAAATTCAATTTTTCACTCTGTTGCTCAAGGACCGAGCCCTAGATTGGGCTCAGTCCATGCTTGACAAACCCGAGGGGTGTCAATATACGTTTGACCAATTTGTGGAGGCTTTCTCTCATGCATTTCGCCGAACCGAGAGTCAAGGCAACATGATGGGCCACCTGATGACGCTCTACCAGGGCACTCGGTCTGCAGCCGAGTACTCAGGGGAGCCCCGGGTTGTAGTGTCTGATTTGGGGTGGAATGATGTTGTTTTGTGCAGCGCATTCCTCCATGGGTTGAACGCTCAACTCCGTGATGACCTGGCGGTTCATCCTGTCCCAGAGTCACTCAACAGCCTAATTGATCAGGCAGTTGGATTGGACAACCGGTACCGTAAGCGCACGAAGGAGCACAAGTCCTCTTCTCGCCTGCGCGCCAAGTGTGCACCTTCCGTGCGTACTGACACTGGCGGTGCCGATTCTCCGCCCGAGCTGGTGGAGCTCTCTCGGCACTTGACCGATGACGAGCACTGGCGAAGGGCTGGCGCATGTGCATACTGTGGCTCATTGAACCACAGTCTGGACAAGTGCCACCAGCGGCCAAAAACACGCGGCCCGTCAGTAACCATGGGGGGTCTGGTGGGCGGGACTAAATCTACTCCCCCCGGTAATTTTTCAATTTTGGCCCTCGTGCAATTGCCGGGGGTCAAGAGGAGGACTATGGTGCTGGTCGACTCGGGGTCTGAGGGTAATTTCGTCTCTGCCGAGTTTGTTAGGCAGGTGGATATTCTCACACGTAAATTGCCCCGTGATCAGAGGATTACTACCATATCTGGGCAGGAGGTCGCAGTAGTCACTCAAAGCACGATGCCGATTTCCATCCTCCTTTCCAGGAACCACTGGGAGGAGCTCTCATTTATGGTTCTTCCTGTTTCGTCTTCCCCGGTGGTTCTTGGTTATCCGTGGCTCCGGAGGCATAACCCAATAATTAATTGGGACCAAAACACCATCTCCTCCTGGAGCCCATTCTGTATGGCTCACTGCATGTGTCTAGTAGAGTGTACCCTTTCTCTGTCCGTCTCCCTTCCTCAAGGTCGAGCCACCGGACCTCAGCCTTGTTCCCCTGGCTTATCACGATTTGGGAGAGGTCTTTAGTAAGTCAAGAGTGTTGTCACTGCCGCCTCATTGCTCTTATGACTGTGCTAGAGACCTCATCCTGGGGACGACACTGCCGTCCAGTCGGCTATATTTTATTTCTGGCCCGGAGGGGGAGGCGATGGAGAAGTACATTACGGAATCACTTAACGCCAGCCTAATTAGGCCATCTCCGGCTCCGCTGAGAGCCGGGTTCTTCTTGTCCAAAGAAGGATGGCTCGTTGTGCCCGTGCATATACTACCGAGAACTCAATGCAATTACCATCAAAGACAAGTACCCTTGGCCTTTGATTAATCCACCGTTCGAGCTCCTTCAGCGCTCACGGGTGCTCACCAAGTTAGACCTCAGGAATGCTTACCATCTGATCCACATTCACAAAGGTGGGTGGCTGCACCTTACTCTCCTTACCAAGAGCCAGGCAAGAATGCTCTAGAACAGAGAAGAGAAAAACAAAAGAGGGCACTCACCTGAGCTCGAGCGCAACCGCCATCCAAGACTCTGACAATCCGGGCGATGTATTCTCGGGCTTGGCCCACTGGAGGTTCCACTTGAAAATAGACTCTGCTGCAGCAGCCTCCACAGCAGGCGTGATGGTGGTTGCAGTCTCTATGTCCCCGGATGCCGCTTCCTATGCTGGTGGCTCTTTTGACATGACGGCTGTGGACTGCCTCACCGCTGACCTCAGAAAAGGATCTACCAGGGCCTCTGGTTCCTCCCCCCTGTGGCAGCTAGGTTCAGGAGTCAGCAAACCCTCGGGAGTACCCAGAGAAAATATGGGGAGAATAGGGGAAGAACTGTGACATGCTGCTGGATCAGACAACTCAGGGGACTGCAAACACTGAGTCTCTTGGCCAGGGAACAGGAAAAATTGTTCATTAATAGCAAAACCCGAATGAGAAAGAACTTGCCTGTTCTCCTGGCTCCTAACGTCTCCAGCGACGTCCGGTGTAATCTCCTCCTGGTCTGCATCTGACTCGTGCCTGGGCTCCTGGGTAGGTGATGGAGAAGCCCCCCAAACGGGCGCAGAGGGAGAAGAGTCTGCAAGAAACACTGTCTTCTCACCCTTGACGGATGGAAAAGCTGAGGGTGAGGTGGCTGCAGGAGGAAAACACGGCTTAGCTGAGTTCCTCTCCTTCCCTATGAGGCAGTCTATCTCAGCTAGTAAAGCCTGTCTCTGTTCCTCTTTCACACAGCGCTCCTCCTCCATCAGGCAGTCGATCTTCACTAATAGCACCAGTCTGTCCTCCTCCTCCATCACACACGGGGGTTGATGGCATCCTGGCTTGGGAGATGAAGCAGGAGTGGAAGAGCCGCTGGAGGAGGGTGGCTTCCTCTGCCACAAGCTCTTCTTCCGAGTTTGTGATGGCTCCAGCATCGGGGAGTCCCTCTCCGGCTCCACGTATGGCTGGGAGAAGACGGCGGAGAGCATGTCGTCCACCCTCGGGATTAACCTGAGGCCGGGATATTTCCAAATTACCTCTTCAGCGGTGATCCAAGCCAGCCAAACATCATCTGTAGACTGCGGCCACTGAGCCCAAAAGAGGGTGTCTTCTTGGAGTTCAAGAGCACCCTGCTCCTCATCTGTCCAGACCTCCATGGGGTAACTCAGGTGGGTGGAGAAGGCACAGCAAAAGGTGAAGAAGAGAAAATTACGCAAAACTACTCTGCTGGGTTTTAGACTGGCCAGATCATTTTTGCCATGATCTCCTCGTGCACTTTTACGCAGTGCACAGAGGAACAGAGAAAACCTACTCGCAGGAGTATGTTGTGTGTATTTTTATTAACAGTTGGTGAATAAACAGTTCAGGATAACAGTTGTGTTACTCAGGAGATACGGAGAATGTCAAAACAGTTCAGAGTAGCTGATAAGTTGAACAAGATAAACAAGGAAGTCCTCCAGAACGCTCTGCAAACACCGGTGAGTAAGACTAAGGGGAAAATGTTCCATGGCTGATGGGACTGCAGTGGAGGAACGAAGAAGTGCCCGGGAAAGGAACCGCCAGGCAGAACTGGACGGCAGGGGTGAAACAGTCCGTAATCAGGTGGGCTGGAACAGTCCAAGTAGGTCCAAGTAATAATCCAGATGGGATTAAACAACCAGTTACAAACGGTCACGCCACCCAGTGTGATGCGGTACCACAAACAGCAGGCAGGGCATCTAGACATGAGTGACGCCATACATACACTGACTTGAACAGCCACAATGTAGGACAAATGTAGAAAACTGTGGGACAATGATCCGGCAATCTCTTCCAGTCAAGACAGGGCTTAAGTAGTGCAACCCTTAATGAGGAAAGAGACTGCCGGTGTGAGAAGTGAGAGTGAGAGCTGGCAGGACTGAGTGGAAACAGCTGTGTGCAATAACGTCTGAGAGCCTAAGGGTAAGGATGAATAGGTGTGTGTGGGTATGCGTGCAGGAGTGTGCATAAGTGTGAGAAAGAGAGGTGTGCTGCCTTCTGGCAGAATTTGGGACTTTTATTCAATGTAAGTTCATGCAATAGGAAGTACTTTTAATTTGACTAGCGATGTCATAACGTTAGAAACAGGAAGTA
Source organism: Pholidichthys leucotaenia (assembly GCA_020510985.1). NCBI lineage: Eukaryota > Metazoa > Chordata > Actinopteri > Cichliformes > Pholidichthyidae > Pholidichthys > Pholidichthys leucotaenia. The sequence goes on from CM035841.1 coordinate 242,627,427, forward strand.
GGAAGTAAAATGTCAGTTGGACCAAGGGCAAAGTCATGTTGCCATTCAGAGGAAGGAGTTCCTAAAAAATTCGCTTTTCATAGCCCCAGCAGATGCATCCCTTGTATGTATTCATTCTTTATGTTCTTAGTATTTGTTATGGAAGATAATTTCATGGTTTATGTTGTTTAGAAACTGTTAAAAGTAAATGTAGAAAAAACGATTTTTTGAACATATGTTAATGGTAGCTAAATGTTAGCAATAGCATAGCTTAACCACTGTAATGAATGCCAAGGTCATTAGTTACCTTTTCTAGGTTGTGTTTTAAGTGCTAGCTTATGTAGAAACGTTACAGAATTTAATTAGTCTCCTACTTGTTTCATTTTTAGTTTCACTTTATCTTCTGAAGCTGTGATGTTGAAGTCTGCTTGTCAAGAAATAAATCACCAATGAAGAAAAGTTTAACTTGCTGTCTAGCTAGTTCTTACAACTTAGTGAGGCCAGTACAGTGAAAAAGGGTGATTCAGCTGGAGCGCAACAACTAAAGTAGAAAGAAGCAAAACCTAGCAAGAAAGATGGAAGAAAGAAAGAGTGAGAAGTCTGCATCAGTGCACACACACAAGTCAAGGAGCTCTCGCTCATCTTCATCTAGTGCCGCAGTCAAGGCGCGTGCAGCAGCAGAGGCTGCAAAAGTACGAGCTGCTTATGCAGAAAAAGAAGCAAGGCTAAAAGTTGAGAAAGCTACTACAGAAGCAGAGCTGGGACGAGTTAGAGCTGATCTAGAGTTGGGAAAAGCAAAGCTGGAAGCTGAATTAAGCGCACTAGAACAACAAAAAGAGGCAGCAGCAGCTGAAGCACAGGCTGAAGCATTAGAAGCAGCTGAATATCAAGAGAATTCAGTTAAGTCTGGTTCATCTTCACATGAGGTCCTCCAGGAGGAAATTGCAACACGTACTAAAGAGTACGTTGCAGCACAAACTGACCTGCGCCGAACAGGCATTCCAGTGTCTCCCCCTAGCCCAGCACACGATGCAGCAGCGTCTGAAGAGAGCTACATTACATGGCATCCTTTGTCAGCAATAGGCCCGAACGAGGATGATGTACGCCAACAGGGTGAGGCCCCCCAAAGGCAACCCCTTCTCAGCATGGCATCAAATCAGAGCGCACCTCATACTGGGAACCAAACAATTCCAAATCGAGAAAGTGGACATCCTGATGTGCCTAAGAAAGCATATTTCCCTCAGAAACCAGCACTAAGCCCAATGGCACCATCATACTTTCCTCGCAATGTCCCAACCACCCCAAGCGTGGCACCTGAAACAGAACACCTGGCACGATACCTGGCTCGCCGCGATCTAGTGAGTACCAGCCTCTACCAATTCGATGACAAACCCGAAAATTACATGGCATGGCAGTCATCATTCGATAATGCAACTGCTGGCCTGGGACTCACAGGCACTGAAATGCTGGATCTGCTCATTAAGTGGCTCGGGCCAGAGTCAGTAAAGCACATAAAACGCATTCACTCTGTGCATGTAGGGCACCCAGATGTAGCACTAGAGAAGGCCTGGGAGCGCCTCCAGCAGTGTTATGCTGCACCTGAAGTCATGGAGAAGTCTCTGTTTAAACGACTGGACGAATTCCCAAAAATATCTGCAAAAGACTACGGGAAACTGAGGGACCTAGGCGATCTCCTCATGGAGCTACAGGGTGCTAGAGGAGAAGGTTACCTCACAGGACTGGCATACCTGGATACAGCCAGGGGAATTGGGCCCATTGTTGAAAAACTCCCCTATGGGCTTCAAGAGAAATGGCTCGCAATAGGCTCAAGGTTTAAAGAAAAGAACAAAGGCTATTTCCCTCCATTTGATGTCTTTGCCGATTTCATCTGTCACGAAGCACGGAGAAGGAATGATCCCAGCTTCGCCCTACCATCTGCTAGCAGCAGCAGTTTGAAATCAGACAAGGCACCCTCACGCAACTTAGGAAGCAAGATATCAGTTCATAAGACAGAGGTTTCATCAGGTAAAGATCCGCCAGCAGATATACCTGAGAAAAAGGTTGAAGGGTCAGAGAAAAATTGTCCCATTCACAACAAACCACACCCACTCAGGAAGTGCAGAACATTCAGAGGAAAGATGCTTGAAGAGAGGAAGAGTATTCTCAAAGACAACGGGATGTGTTTCAAATGCTGCACGTCCGCAAGTCATCTCGCTAAAGACTGTAAAGCAACTGTGAAGTGCACAGAGTGTGGTAGTAACCGTCACCATGCTGCCATGCACCCAGGTCCACCACCTCAAGCTGCGAAAGGGCCTCCACCACCATCAGACAATGGCGGGGAGGAAGATGTGCCAGCCGGTGACAGTACAGTCATCAATTCTAGCTGCACACAGATTTGTGGTCCAGGCCGAACAGCAAGATCCTGCTCAAAGATTTGTCTGGTTCGAGTATATCCCGAAGGTCAACGTGAGAGGACAACTAACATGTACGTAATCCTGGACGACCAAAGCAATCGTTCATTGGTCAGGTCTGACTTCTTTGAGCTCTTTAACATCAAAGGCCAGTCTTTCCCTTACTCACTAAAGACCTGTGCGGGGCTGGTGGAGACATCAGGCCGGAAGGCTGAAGGATTCCAGGTCGAATCTCTGGATGGCCAAACCAGCCTACCACTTCCACCTCTAATTGAGTGCGATGAAATACTCAATGATCGCACTGAAATACCGACACCTGACGCGGCCCGCCACCATCCACACCTCAGGGGTGTAGCACCATACATACCTGAGCTTGACCACAATGCGGAGATACTTATCCTGCTCGGCAGAGATCTCGTCAGAGTGCACAAGGTCTGGCAGCAAGTAAGCAGACCCCCAGACGCTCCTTTCGCACAAAAGTTGGAGCTAGGCTGGGTGCTTGTCGGAGATGTGTGCTTAGGGGGTGCACATAAACCAGTCGTGGGGACATTCAAGACCAATGTGCTGGAGAATGGCCGTCCTTCTATGCTCACACCTTGCAAAGCCTCCATAAAGCTGACTCAGACCGTGTCTCATGGCGGGGAGCAGAGGAGTAAGTCCACAAAGCCATCACTGGATACCCTTGGAAGGAAAGTCTTCAAAGAGACCGAGTATGATAACAGACCTGCCCCGTCCATGGAGGACACCATCTTCCTGGAGATTATGGACCAAGAAGTCTACAGAGACGAGTCAAACAACTGGGTCGCTCCGCTACCTTTTAGGGTCCCTCGGCAGCGCTTATCTAACAACCGTGAACAAGTATTCACCCGCTTCGCCGCTCTGGAGAAGACGCTACGAAGGAAACCGGAGATGAAACAACAGTTCCTGGAATTCATGGGGAAAATATTAGAGAAGAAACATGCAGAAGTGGCTCCGCCACTGGAAGACAATGAAGAATGTTGGTACCTCCCAACCTTCGGAGTCTACCACCCACAAAAGCCTGGGAACATTCGCGTTGTATTCGACTCCAGTGCGAAGTATTTAGGAACATCTCTGAACGACATTCTCCTGACGGGACCTGACCTCAATAACTCACTCATTGGGGTTCTGATCCGCTTTCGGAAGGAACAAGTTGCAGTGATCGCCGACATACAGCAGATGTTCCACTGCTTCCTAGTTTGCAACGACCGTAGGAAGTACCTGCGTTTCTTGTGGTACAGAGACAATGACATGTCCAAGGACGTAATCGACTATAGGATGAGAGTCCATGTTTTTGGCAACAGTCCGTCCCCATCTGTGGCCATCTACAGTCTGAGGAGGGCCATCCAAGAAGGTGCGGACAAACATGGAGCGGACACTGTACAATTTGTGGAACGTCATTTCTACGTCGATGACGGACTCATCAGCCTACCCACTGACGCTGACGCCATCAGCCTCCTGCGTAGAACGCAGGCCTCACTCAGCGAATCAAACCTGAGGCTCCACAAGTTCGCTTCAAATAGCGACGTCATCCTTCAAGCCTTCGCACCAGAAGACAGGGCAGTCCTAAAGAGCCTTGACTTCAGTGGCGAAGCTACACCTGTGCAACGGAGCTTGGGACTATTGTGGGAGACCACAACAGACACATTCACATTCACTGTCTCACAAGAGAAGAAGCCCTTCACTCGCAGAGGAGTGTTGTCTACGGTGAACAGCATCTTTGATCCGCTAGGCATGGTTGCGCCAGTGACCATTGAAGGCAAAAGTCTGCTCAGAGAACTCAGTGTTGACATGTGTGACTGGGATGCACCGCTCCCAGAACAAAAGCTGAAACAATGGGAATCATGGCGAACGTCATTGCATGATTTAAGCCAGCTGCACATCCCACGCGCATACACTACGACATCCCTCTCCAAGGGTGAGCACACAGAGCTATGTGTGTTCTCCGACGCAAGCACCAAAGCCATTGGAGTGGTGGCATATCTGAAGACTACACAAGCTGATGGAGAGATCCAAGTTGGATTCATCCTAGGGAAAGCTAAACTGGCTCCACAGTCAGAACCAACAATTCCCCGGCTAGAGCTGTGTGCCGCAGTATTAGCCGTAGAAGTTGCTGAGCTCATACAAGACGAGCTGGACCTGAAGCCTGATGAGGTCAAGTTCTACTGTGACAGCAGGGTAGTTCTTGGCTATATCTACAATCAAACGAAACGTTTCTATGTATACGTCCACAACCGAGTTCGCAGAATACGTCAGTTCTCAACACCTGACCAGTGGCACTATGTCAGTACGGAAGACAACCCCGCAGACCACGCTTCGCGGGCAGTTGCGGCATCACATCTGGCACAGACCACATGGTTCACCGGACCAGACCTTCTATACAAACCCAGTCCACCTGATGAAGACTCAAAGGAAGTCTTTGAGCTTCTCAACCCAGAATTGGATGGAGAGATACGCCCTGAAGTGAGCAGCCTCTTGACTCACAGTCTAAACAGAGGCCTCAATGCCACACGTTTCCAGCGGTTCTCATCAATGCGCTCTCTCACTAGGGCAATTGCTCTACTCATCCACATTGCTAGATCTTACAAGCACAAGTCCAGTCAGTGTAAAGGATGGCACTACTGCAACCTCCCGCGTACTCCAGATGAGCTGTCCCAAGTTAGACACATCATCATCAGAGCAGCGCAGGAAGAGGCCTACTCTAAGGAATTAACAGCACTTGAAAATGGAAAAACTGTAGCCAAGGACAGTTCTCTTCAGAAACTCAGACCTGTTCTTGAAGAAGACCTGATTTGCGTTGGCGGCAGACTAAAGCATGCTGACTTGAGCAGTCAGGAAAAGAACCCCATCATCTTGCCCAAGAACAGTCATGTTTCCTTGCTGCTAGTGCGCCAGTGTCATGAAGATGTCAAGCATCAAGGACGACACTTTACAGAAGGGGCCCTGAGAGCTGCAGGCTTTTGGGTCATAGGCAGAAAAAAGCTTATCGCCTCAGAGCTGCACAAGTGCGTTGTTTGCCGAAAGTTACGCAGCAGAACAGAGGAACAACTCATGGCCAACTTACCTCCGGAACGACGACACACATGCCCACCCTTCACCTATGTGGGAGTGGATGTGTTCGGACCTTGGCCAGTCATCTCAAGGCGCACGCGAGGTGGACAGGCCCAAGGCAAGAGATGGGCGATGCTCTTCTGTTGCATGAGCTCCCGAGCCGTGCATATTGAGCTCATCGACTCCCTGGACACTTCCAGTTGTGTCAATGCACTAAGGAGATTCTTCGCGATAAGGGGACCTGCTAAGCAAATAAGATCAGACTGCGGAACAAACTTTGTTGCCGCTGCAAAGGAATTGGGACTCAGTCAAAACACTTCAGTCCAGCAGTTCTTGAGCCAGCAAGGGTGTTCTTGGGTGTTCAACCCACCTCACTCGTCACACATGGGAGGGTCGTGGGAGCGTTTAATAGGCCTCTCAAGAAGGATTCTGGATGCCATCCTGCTGCAGGAGAATGTCCAGCTAACTCACGACGTCTTGAACACTCTCATGGCTGAGGTGGTTGCAATACTCAATGCCAGACCCCTTGTTCCGGTCTCCACAGACCCAGAGTCACCCTTCGTGCTCTCTCCTGCGATGATTCTCACCCAGAAGGTGGGAGTTCCTCCACCATACGGGGAATTCACGGGAAAGGATCTTCTCAGCAGACTATGGAGACAGGTGCAAGCCCTTGCAGACTGTTTCTGGCGTCGCTGGCGACAGGAGTACCTTCCCACTCTTCAGCCCCGACGGAAGTGGAGGGAGGCACGACGGGATGTCAAAGAAGGAGACATCGTGCTCCTGAAGGACCGTCAAGTTCCACGTAATGCGTGGCCCATGGCGAGGATTACAGCGGTCGTCCCTGGCAGGGACGGCAGAGTAAGGAAGGTCGAGCTGAAGACAGCAGGCAAGGAATCCAAGCTGTTCCAGAGGCCGGTGTCTAAAGTAATTCTTCTGCTGCCAAAAGACTGAAACTTCAGGCCAGAGACATTTATTGGTGGGTAGTGACCTTTAAGGTCAGACGGGGAGTGTGCTGCCTTCTGGCAGAATTTGGGACTTTTATTCAATGTAAGTTCATGCAATAGGAAGTACTTTTAATTTGACTAGTGATGTCATAACGTTAGAAACAGGAAGTAGGAAGTAAAATGTCAGTTGGACCAAGGGCAAAGTCATGTTGCCATTCAGAGGAAGGAGTTCCTAAAAAATTCGCTTTTCATAGCCCCAGCAGATGCATCCCTTGTATGTATTCATTCTTTATGTTCTTAGTATTTGTTATGGAAGATAATTTCATGGTTTATGTTGTTTAGAAACTGTTAAAAGTAAATGTAGAAAAAACGATTTTTTGAACATATGTTAATGGTAGCTAAATGTTAGCAATAGCATAGCTTAACCACTGTAATGAATGCCAAGGTCATTAGTTACCTTTTCTAGGTTGTGTTTTAAGTGCTAGCTTATGTAGAAACGTTACAGAATTTAATTAGTCTCCTACTTGTTTCATTTTTAGTTTCACTTTATCTTCTGAAGCTGTGATGTTGAAGTCTGCTTGTCAAGAAATAAATCACCAATGAAGAAAAGTTTAACTTGCTGTCTAGCTAGTTCTTACAACTTAGTGAGGACAGTACAAGAGGAAACATGTATGTGTGTGTGTGCATGTGTGAACAGAGAACTATCAGCGATAATGTCACACAGCTGATCAGACTGCCAGGAGAGGGAGGCGTGGCTGAGCTGTCAGGAATCCGAATGGACCCCAGAGGCTCCCTGAGCGTGACTGATGGAAAATAGACAGCAAAACACACAAAGAGAAAAAATAGCCACGGCAGCCCAGAACTGGGCCTAACATCAGCCCAGTTCATGACAAATCAGTGTGTCACTCATACTACATTGATGCTTATAGACATTCAAGTATGTTCCAGACAAAATAGCATTGTTTTCGGGACTTGTCTGTTTTTGCAAAAGAATGTGTTGTGGACTTATCTGTTTTTGTAAAAAAAAAAAGTACTAATAAATTGCCAAAAAGTAACAATGAGTTGATCTTTGATTTTTTGCTTTATTATGTCTGAGGTACTCATATTTCAAGTGACCATGTCTTAGAAGCTTATTTGAAAATAACACCTATAAACCTAGAGATGAAAAAGTGATTTTTTTTTCCTCATTTTGAACACAACTGGACTTATCTGTTTTTGCAACAGAACTCTTCAAATCTATTATATTCCAGTCATTGCAAAGGCAAGAGTACGTAAATAGTTCTGCAATGTGGAAGCAAAATTATAAAACCATGAAGCACATAAAAATGATACATAATTTAACTAACGGAATGCTGTTTTTTTCCATCTAGCTGTGGTGCACCTGCACTGGTTACATATGTATATTCATTTGCTGCTTTGGTTGACAAGTTCTTATTATCTTATTGGCTATTGCTCTGAGTGCTCTGAGTCCCTTTGCTGCTGTAATCCTGGAATTTCCCCATTGTGTGATTAATAAAGGCTTATCTTATCTTAAAATTGGAAATCAATAGCAACGTAATAAAATAGTTTATGAATTTGTTGTTTCCCCTGAGGAGCTGTTCCCACAATTTGGAAAGAAATAGGAATTTAACAGCGTCTCAAGATTAAAATTCATCAATTTTCAGTAAACAAAATTGGTAAGTCACTTAAGAGAAACCCAACATGAACTGAGAGGGTTACTTTTACTCAAAAAAACCACAAGTGAAAACTGCACCCCGGCAGCCAGTCACACAGTTTGGCAAGTCCTGTGTGTTTGCTTAAAAAGTCATCTAAAGAGCAAACTGGACCGTGGATTGTGATATCAATGTACTCCTCTGTTGTTTGGGTAATTCTCTTTCTTCTGCTAAGTTCAACTTGTCCAAGAAAAAGGGACACTCTAACCTTGTATTCAGCCAGATGGAGTCAGCACATGCTATTCACAAGGTTACTGGATTATGGCCATGCTAGGCCACCCCCAGGTGAGCAGGAACAGGCTGTTACAGACAAACCACTCCTTGGTGTTTTTAATCTCTTGCTGATACTTCTTTTGGCTGGTGATGTTGAATTAAATCCTGGGCCAGTGCCAGCTGGGCCTCTAACTTTGCTAGCTGGGTTTCCACCTCTGCTATCTGGGCCTTTACCATTACTACCTGGGCCAACACCATCATCAGCTGGGCCTCCACCTCTGCTAGCTGGGCTAACATCACTGCAAGCTGGGCTCCCACCTCTGCTGGCTGGGCTAACACCATTGCTAGCTGGGCCTCCACCTCTGCTAGCTGGATCTCCACCTCTGCCAACTGGGCTTCCAACTCTGCTAGCTGGGTTTCTACCCCTGCCAGCTGGGTTTGGACCTGGGCTAACAACACAGCCAGCTGGACTTACACTGCAGCCAGTTGAACCACCTTCAACAATAACTGGGCTACTTCTGTTGATATTTGAGTCATCATCACCTCTAACTGAATCTTCACCAACACCAGCCGGGCCTTCATTATGTGCAAACATTGCCAATAAAAGAAACAGGAGGCTGCCAAATCCTGCAATATTAAAACACCGGAAATTCAGGGTATGTCAAACTGTTAATAATTCTAAATTAATATGGGACTCAGCACATAAACCAAAAGACATTCTTTGTGCACACTTACGTAAATATACGAAGTATTCTAACCAAAAGTGATCAGGTTCACCACCTTCTCATTGATTCAAATATTGACTTTCTTTGCTTATCTGAGACATGGCTCCGTGAATCTTCGCCCTCAGTAATACTATCTGTACCTGGTTATAAAATGTTTAGAAAAGACAGACAGGGTTCTAAGGGAGGAGGTGTTATGATTTATGCCAAGGATACTTTTAATTGTAATGAGATACTGTACATGTTACAGATGAGAATGGATTGGAATTTCTTGGACTAACTGTTTCTTTGTCACAGCAAATGTCTTTTATTCTTGTAGTTATTTATAGGCCTCCTTCATCAAATGTAGATTTTTATGAAAAGATGGAAATTTTATTGAAACAATTTAATTTTGCAAAAGAGGTAATAATAATGGGTGACCTAAATGTTAATTGGGAAGTCAACAAAGTTAGGAAAAATTTGAAAAAGGTTATGGATGACATGGATATGACTCAGGTAATTAATGGCCCTACGAGAATCACAAACTCTACTAGCATTCAGATTGATCTAGCTTTTACTAATAGGCCAGAAAGGATCTTGAAGTCATACAATATGCTCACAGGATTGTCTGATCACAATCTTATAATGGTCACAAGAAAATTAAATAAAAAGCGCTTCAAATCCTTGGCTGCCATCGAATTCTATAGAATACCAAAACAGTAACAACAAAATTTTCAAGATTCAATTCAAGAAGTAAATTGGGATGAATTACTCGTTGGCAAAAATTTAGATGAGGATTGCTCTAAATTTACCAACAAAATACAACAAATTATTATACAATTTACACTGATAATTAAATTAAAAGCTAGAAAGAATAGCCTTCCTTGGTTAAACAAATTTATTCTGAAATTGATGAAAGAACGAGATCACTTTTTGCAGTTGTCAGTTAAATCAGGACACAATAGGCACCAATGTATTTCATTGAGAAATAGGATAGTGAAAGAAATAAGAAAATCTAAAGCTGACTTTTTCATTACTATTTTGAATAGTGCGAGGGGAAATTCTAAAATAACCTGGAATTATGTTAAAAAATTACTGGGTGATTCCCAAATAAACAAAACAAAACTAACTGTCACGACTTGCCGCTCATCATCCGCCTCAGCTGCGCGCACACCTGCGCCTCGTCAGCCACGGGCTATTTAGCCCACACAGCCCTGTGCAGCGGTCTGGAGCCGTCTGTTCGCATCGGCACTCTCTCCCAGCTGGATCGTCTTTCCACGACAGCTGAACTACGCTTCCATGTAAGCATCATCACCCTTACCTCTTTGCAAGTCTTCTCCCTTGTGCACAGGTGGATTCCTTGGCGGCGGATAACCCCGTCATCGCCATCCCTTCCCTCACCGTCATCACTGGCTCAGCAGGACGCTGTCTCCCGGGCTTCTCCCTTGGCCAACGCCAGCTACCCGTCACCTACAAGTAAGCAGCACTCCGCTCATTATACCTGTCTAGGTGTGGTTCCCTTTACCCTTGTCCTCTGCTCTCTCCATAGGGTTGCCTGGCTGTACGGCGTACTGCTCTGTTTCCTGTGCATCGGCGTTCACCCGCATCACATACCCATATCTCATCCATCCATCCATACACACCTGCTTGTTGAATAAAGCTATTAAACCTTCCCTGAGCCTGCATGCGTGTTTCCTGAGCCGGACATTATGTCAGTACGGCTCCAGCAGAGCGGCTCAGCAGACAGCGGGCTCGCATGCCGCCTTTCCACTCTCGAGGCTTGGGTGGATTTAATAGCCCACCAACAGCAGGTGATTTTAAATCAATTAACAACCATTACTCACCGGTTAGACCGTGTGGACCCCCAGCAGGTGTTCCCCCTGGCTCGTCAGGGAGGGGCAGCTCCAGCCGCTTCCGTGGCTGGCCAGCCTGCCGCGGGAACGCCAACCCGACTCACGCCAATCCCAACCCCCGCCCGCTTCAGCGGTAAGCTTGGCGGAGCTCGGGAGTTCATCATGCAGTGCGAGTCGGTGTTTCTGCACGTTCCCGGGGATTTCCCCTCGGACCACAGCCGAATTGGCTATATAGCTAATCTCCTGGAGGGGCGACCGCTAACTTGGGCTTATGCCGTCATGGCGAAGCCCAGTTACGCAAACCTCTCCTACGGCCAGTTCGTGCAGAGTTTCCTCGAGGTGTTCGATCATTCCCGGCGTGATAGCATCCTCGCTGACCGTCTCCTTGGCCTCCAACAGGGAAGCCGGTCAGCGGCGGATTACGCTATCGACTTCCCGGTCGCAGCGGAGGAGGTAGGCTGGGGTGAGGCGTCACTCTGTAGCATCTTCCTCCGCAGCCTCAACTCCGGTCTGCAGGATGAGCTGGCCAGCCGAGACCTTCCGGAAAGGCTGTCGGAGCTAATCTCCATGACAATTAGCTTGGACAACAGGCTGCGTGAATGGTCCGCCGAGCGGAAGTTAGTTGGCTGCTCGCGTGGAGGTTCCATCCGCATGCCTCAGGCTCGCCCCCTGGCGTTACCAGCTCCGGAGCCCTCCGAGGAGTCGGGGGCAATGGTAGTTGGTCGGTCGAGGCTCCCCCTAGCGGAGAAACAGCGCCGTCGGGAGCTGGGCCTCTGCATGTATTGCGGAGGTGATCAGCATACCGTGGAGCATTGTCTGGAGAAGCCAAATGGGGGGGTCCGCGAGTCACTGTAGGGGGCCTCGCGGACTCTTACCGGTCGAATCCCCTCATAAGTTTGTCGCTGCCCATACGATTCTGTCACAATTCCACAGGGCACCTCACACACGCACTGGTGGACTCAGGAGCAGAGCAGAGTTCCATTTCTAAGAGCCTGGCAACCCAAATGGGCATCCCTTGCCACCCTCTGGCTGCTCCTCTCAGTCTGGTCACCCTCTCCCGTGCGCCTCTTGGACAAGTGACTCATCGCACCCAGCCGATCCCCGTAATTATCTCAGGTAATCACCGGGAGGATCTTACCTTGTATGTCCTATCCTCTTCTGTGTCACCTGTCATCTTAGGCTACCCCTGGTTGCGCCTGCACAACCCTGTGCTGGATTGGCAGACAGGAAGAATTGCCGCCTGGAGCTCCTTTTGCATGGGCGCCTTCCTCCAGTCCGCAGCCTGCACCCCGTCCTCCCCTCCTCCGGCCTCGGATGCCGCGCCTCCGGACCTCACCCTGGTGCCCTCGGAGTTCCATGATCTGGGTCTCGTGTTCAGTAAGTCCAGGGCGATGTCTATCCCTCCTCACCGGCCCTACAACTGCGCCATCAACATCCGCCCGGAGGCTCCCTGGCCATCCGGACGCCTCTACAGCCTTTCAGCGCCGGAACGGGAGGCCATGGACAGTTATATCAAGGAGTCTCTCAATGCAGGTATCATCCGCCCTTCTTCGTCTCCTCTCGGCGCAGGGTTTTTCTTCGTCTTGAAGAAGGATGGGTCCCTCCGCCCCTGTATTGATTTTCGGGCGCTAAACGACATCACGGAGAAGGACCGTTACACCCTGCCATTAATGGACACCGCTTTCCACTCCCTCCAGGGGGCAACCTGGTTCACTAAGTTGGATCGCCGCAGTGCTTATCACCTCGTCCGGATCCGGGAGGGGGATGAGTGGAAGACGGCCTTTCGGACGCCTAGTGGTCACTTCGAGTATCTGGTAATGCCGTTTGGGCTGACCAACGCCCCTGCCATGTTTCAACGCCTCATAAACGACGTCCTACGTGACTTCCTGGGCCTCTTCGTGTTCCTGCACCTGGATGATATTCTCATCTTCTCCAGGTCACGGGATGAACACCAGATCCACGTGAGGCGGGTCCTACAGCGGCTGCTGGAGAACAGGTTGTATGTCAAGGCCGAAAAGTGCGAGTTTTACGCCAAGACCACTTCCTTCCTAGGGTTCGTAATCTCACACAACCAAGTCCTCCCCGACCCCGCGAAGGTTAAGGCGGTGGTCGAGGGGCCCACGGCGACCTCCAGAAAGCAGGTGCAGCAGTTTATTGGGTTTGCCAATTTTTATCGCCGCTTTGTTCCCAATTTCGGCGCCATTGTTGCCCCTTTGACCCGCCTCACCTCTCCCAAGACCCCCTTCCGGTGGACCAAAGAAGTTGCAGCGGCTTTCGAGGCATTGAAGATGGAGTTCTCCTCCTCTCGGGTCCTGACCCAGGTTGACCCCGTGCTGCAGTCCCTGGTCAAAGTCGACGCGTCTGATATGGGAGTGGGGGCGGTGCTTTCCCAACGATCACCCACCGATGGGGTCAAGCGACCCTGCGCCTTCTTCTCATGGTGCCTGTCTCTGGCGGAGCACAACTACGACGTCGGGGACAGGGGGCTACTTGCCATCAATCTCGCACTGCAGGAGTGGCGCCACTGGTTGGAGGGGGCTGCCCAGCCGTTCGTGGTGTTAACGGACCATAAGAACCTGGAATATTTAAGATCTGCCAGACGACTGAATGCCCGCCAGGTGCGCTGGTCCTTATTCTTCGCCCGGTTCCGTTTCACCATCACCTACCGCCCTGGTTCTAAGAATGGCCTGCCCGACGCCCTTTCCAGGCAGTTTGTCCCTGAGACCCCGGAGGAGCCGGGTCATACCATCCTGCCCAGCTCGTGCGTTGTGGGGGCGATTTCCTGGTCCATCAGCGACAAGATCCGGAGGGCGCAGGAGACTGAACCGGATCCTAGCAGCGGACCGGAAGGGAAGCTTTTTGTTCCATCGACTGTCCGGGGGGAGGTCATTCATTGGGTTCACACCTCCAAACTCGCCTGTCACCCTGGTGTCTCCCGGCTAGTGGATCTCCTCCAGCATTCCTTTTGGTGGCCGGGTCTCCAGAAGGACGTCGCCAACTACGTCCAGGCGTGCCCTGTGTGTGCCACCAGCAAGTCTGCTAATTCTCCCCCCGCGGGTCTGCTCCAGCCCCTGCCGGTCCCGGGCAGGCCCTGGTCTCACATAGCCCTCGACTTCGTCACTGGTCTCCCGGTCTCTAACACCTACGACGCTGTGCTGACCATCGTGGATCGGTTCTCCAAGGCTGCCCACTTCGTGCCGCTCAGGGGTCTCCCTACGGCGCGGGAGACAGCAAACCTTCTAGTCCAGCACGTAGCCAGGCTGCATGGGATACCGGTGGATGTTGTCTCTGAAGTATGGAGGTGTTTCTGCAACGCTCTGGGGGCCACGGTAAGCCTCTCCTCCGGCCACCACCCGCAGTCCAACGGGCAGTGTGAGCGTGCCAACCAGGAACTGGAAGCTGTCCTACGCTGCATCACCTCCTCCAACCCGTCGTCCTGGAGCGTGCACCTGGCCTGGGTGGAGTATGCCCACAACATGGCACGGTCTTCTGCCACGGGGATGTCCCCCTTTAAGGCGTCCTTGGGGTACGACCCACCTTTGTTCCCTGAGCAGGAGGGCGAGCTGGCCGTTCCCTCCATCCAGGCGCACCTAAGACACTGTCGGAGTCTGTGGACCAGAGCGCGTGATGCGCTATTACGCACGGCGGCGCGCAACAGCTCAACGGCGAACCGCCACAGGAGACCGGCACCTGCCTACCAGGTGGGCCAACGAGTCTGGTTGTCCTCACATGACATTAACCTCAAGGCTGAGAAGAGGAAGCTGGCCCCGCACTTCATTGGCCCTTTCACCATCTCTAAAATTGTCAACCCGGGGGCTGTGTGTCTGGCCCTCCCCCCCTCCCTCCGTATATGTCCCACCTTGCACCTCTTGAAGATCAAGCCCATGGTCTCCGATCCACTCTGTCCCCCGCCCAAGCCGCCGCCCGCGCCTCTGATGATCGACGGCAATCTGGCCTGGAAAGTCACCTCCATCATGGACTCCCGGTGCCGAGGTCGCGGGCTACAGTACTTGGTGAACTGGGAGGGATTCGGTCCTGAGTGGAGGTCCTGGGTGCGCTCTTCCTTGGTGTTGGACAGGAGTCTCATCACGGAGTTCCACCGGGCACACCCGGACAAGCCAGCGCCAGGAGGCGCTGCTGGGGGGGCAGTACTGTCACGACTCGCCGCTCATCATCCGCCTCAGCTGCGCGCACACCTGCACCTCGTCAGCCACGGGCTATTTAGCCCACACAGCCCTGTGCAGCGGTCTGGAGCCGTCTGTTCGCATCAGCACTCTCTCCCAGCTGGATCGTCTTTCCACGGCAGCTGAACTACGCTTCCACGTAAGCATCATCACCCTTACCTCTTTGCAAGTCTTCTCCCCCATGCACAGGTGGATTCCTTGGCGGTGGATAACCCCGTCATCGCCATCCCTTCCCTCATCGTCATCACTGGCTCAGCAGGACGCTGTCTCCCGGGCTTCTCCCTTGGCCAACGCCAGCTACCCGTCACCTACAAGTAAGCAGCACTCCACTCATTATACCTGTCTAGTTGTGGTTCCCTTTACCCTTGTCCTCTGCTCTCTCCATAGGATTGCCTGGCTGTACGGCGTACTGCTCTGTTTCCTGTGCATCGGCGTTCATCCGCATCACATACCCATATCTCATACATACCTACATCCATACACGCCTGCTTGTTGAATAAAGCTATTAAACCTTCCCTGAGCCTGCATGCGTGTTTCCTGAGCTGGACATTATGTCACTAATGCAAATTCAATTAAATGGAAACATTCTGACGGGACCTCAAGTGATGGCTGATGCTTTTAACAACTACTTCATTGAATCTGTGTCAGAAATTTCTGATAAGTTTATAGTAAAACAAAGGAAGGAATACCCTGTATTGTCTGCAACGCAGTCCTTTACCATTACAAATATTACTGAGACCAAAGTTATTGATTTAATTCAATCACTCAAACCATCTAAAGCAAAGGATATTTTTGGAATGGACACGAACATGCTCAAAGATTTAGGTTCAGTTCTTGCCACTCATATTGCTTCAATCATTAATCTTTCAATTTCATCTGGCCATTTTCCAAAGGCCTGGAAATCTGCTATTGTTACCCCTGTCTTTAAATCTGGTGAGCCAACTTTTCCGCATAACTACCAACCAATAAGTATTCTTCCGGCCATTTCCAAAATTGCAGAAAAATGGGTGGCAGAGCAGATTGTCCATTATTTAAACAGAGCTCCCCCTCTCTCCACGTCATCCAGTTTGGTTTCAGATCCAAGCATTCCACTGAAATGGCTACATGCCTCTTCATTGAGAAAATAAAATCTTTCTTTGATAAGGGTGGAGTTGTAGGGGCAGTGTTTTTAGACCTTAGGAAAGCATTCAATACAGTAAATCACTCCGTTCTTCTTACCAAGCTCTTTAAATTTAACTTTTCTCACAACGCTGTGAGCTGGATTGAATCATATTTGCATGACCAAACACAGTCTGTATTAGTTAACAACTGCAGATCTGATTCTCTTAGGCTAACTTCTGGAGTCCCTCAGGGATCAATATTAGGCCCCCTTTTATTTAGTCTTGATATTAATGATTTGCCCACTGTTTGTTCTGAAGCTGAATGCTTAATGTATGCAGATGACACGGTTTTCTTTGTTCATGGTCGCTCCAAAGACACTGTTGCTGCTAAACTCAGTTAAACAATGTGCTGTGTCACAACTTGGTTGCAGGAGTGCTGTCTACAGTTAAATATTTCTAAAACTTGTAGCATCATCTCACTTTGGCTCAGCAATAATTGTTCTTCTGCTTAAAGACATTTTGTTTCACCCAGGAGTAAGACAGTCAAGAACTGATTTTCTTCCCCAGGCCACAGCTGAAATCCCATTCCTTTGCTAAAACCAGTCTAAAAGAATTCAACCTATTTCCTCCTGCACCCCTTTATTGCCCCCATAAACATGGAACAGACCTGGAGCCCTCATGGCCTACACAGATCCACAACTCACTTAATTTCCTTAAACTCTGGGACGTGCTGGATTTAACCAGTGAACTTTAAAGTACATTATTACAAACTCAATTCTAAATCTTCCCTTCTTTTCAGGACTATGAAAAGCAAATGGACTCTGATGTTTTAATGTGAAAAATCAATAATATGTGTGAAATGCATTAATCTGTGATTTTATATATATGCATGTTAAAAATGTTTAAATGAATGTTTATTCCTGCATGTTGATTTAAAAGCAGTGCTTATAAGTTACGCTAATGACTAAGGTTAGCTTAGTTATACGTAAGTGTGTAAAAGCATATTCCAGTGTATTAAAATTGTGTGTATCCATGGTGACCGGTATCAAATTTCACCCAGCCTTCACTGAGCCCCAGCTTCTCCATCCTATTGGTCCCTCACAGACAAAGCCTGTCATTGGACTAAAGTTAATCAAGCCCGCCCACGAAGGACGCTCATTGGCTGAGATTCCAGTCAACCCGGAAGCCCGCGAAAGCTCAACAGAACTTATAAAAGGAGGAAAAACCCCTGCTACTTCCTCTTTTGACACGCTCTTTCGTCTCTTTTCATGTCGTTCGCCTCCGTTCGTCGCTCTCTTTTGTCTCTCTTCTTTGTCCATTGTCTACGCACAGCAAGAAAGAACTTTGGGAAGAACAAAGGACTGTCCGAACAAAGATTTCTCCCACGTGTTGCTTTTCCGAGCACAGAGCAGATAATTCGTAATTTGTTTATGTAACTTTGTATTTTAATGTTTTTTTTTCTTTTTCTCTTAAATGCCTAGGAATTCCTATTTCTTCGAGCTCAATTCTTAATCGGAGTTAAACTCCAATTTTTATTTATCTCTTTTTCTTTGTTAAACTTTCTGTAAAACCACTGTTTGTTTTAATTTTAATGTAATTTTTAATCTTGACTTTATTCTTAGAATATTTTTCTTAACCAATCACACACCAGAAGCTATTATTTTTATCTAAAGTCCGAAACTCTTTAATTTGAGATCGGATTAGATATCTTTAATTAATTATTACCGAAGGCCTCTGAGAAGACGCAGCTCCCACATCACGCGCAGCTGAGGAATCAGCGCATTTCTGCAGGATTTCAACCATTGAGATCAAACATACGATCTCATCCATCGTCGAGAATATTTGCGGGACAAATATTCTGGGTTTTGCCCCTGAACAACACATCAAAACTTCATGAGGACGACGAAAGAACGTTGACCAGATCAACGGGGAATCATCGAACGAGGAATCGGGTGAGATGCAAACTTTAATTCATCTGCTGAATTAAACTTCTGAGGTTCGGTAATAATTTGTATATCTAATCAGATGAAAATTAAAAGCCATTAACATAACTCTTCTTTTCATTAAAATTCTGTTTTTATTTTCTTAAGATTAATCCAGGACTTTTCATATAATGAGTAAACTTTCTCCATAAATTTGTGTTGTTTCCATAATCTGTTAACTCAAACTGATAGAAATTCATTTCTCAGTTAACCCTGGTTCCAAAAATATTGACATTGTTAATCTATCATTTACAAGATTGATTTTATGATTAATGAAATTACTGCAATGTCTGTTAATCATTTCATTTAATAAATATGTGAAAATGAGAGAAGTTGTTGAGAATTTATTTCATTCTGAGTCTGTTTCAAGCCCAGGTATCGAATTCATGGAAACATTTTTGAGACTGATTATTAATTAATTTATTGAGTGATTAAACAGGTATAAAGTGAAATTAAAATTAAAATTGCTTCTTAAAGATAGAAGCTGGTGCCCCTACGAGTGTTATTAACTTTTCTGGTGTATATGAAACGAAATTTGATCTCAGATTCCAATACATCAATATAAATTAAATACTTTATACCTGATCATATTTATTAAATTTCATATTTCATACATATTGTAGGCATGTATTTTACTAAAATAAATAGTGTCCCCTGATCCTGACATATATGTTAATGGAGGAAAAATACAAATTGTTAGCCAATATAAATATCTTGGGTTAATAATAGATTCACAGCTTTCCATTAAAGCCCATATTGCTAAATTGAGTAAAAAAATCAAGTTTAAATCTTGCAAATTATCGTGCAATTAGAAATGAAATGTCAACTGAAGCCACAAAAATATACTTGCATTCAATGATTCTCAGTCACTTCAATTATTGCCTAACTAGCTGGTCCCAGGCGGGTTTGAGTGCAAAAAAAACATTGGAAGTTTTGTACAAACAAGCAGTCTAAGTTATGGATAAAAAAAACAAGGTATTATCATCATTGTGCAATTTTAAAAAAATACAGTCTTTTAAACTGGGATAGTCTTCATACATTTGCAGATTTAAATTTGATTTATAAAGTACTGCATGATTTGGCTCCAGATCCTCTGGCAGAGTTCATCAGCCAAAGAAACAGCTCTGAGCGTGTCACTCAAGGCTCTGTCAGAGGTGACTGTTTCATCCCTCTGTGCAGGAGCACTTTCAGTAAGTCAGCCTGGTCAGTGAGGGACGCTAGTGAGTGGAACTCAGTACCTGAGGAGGTTAAACTGCTTACAAAATACAAGGCCTTCACAAAAAATTGAAAATGTGGCTTATAAACACCTACAGCTGCCAACACTAAAAGATAAGTCTGTTGTGATGTTTGATGTTGTGATTAAATGTACGGTTTGTTATGTGTATGTTATTTGTTACATTAGTGCCTTCTTAAATGTTTAACTATGTTTTTTCTTGTAGATGCATTTTATTGCTTTTTTACATCTTGGCCAGGGGACTACAGATGAAAACTAGCCTTTTGGCTAATTCTGGCTTTTTTAACTATGTGTAAACGTGTTTTATGAAGTTGCATTGTCCCTTTTCAAAAACTAAACTAATGCAAGATATCACTGTATCTCGACCAAAGGAGTTCAATTATGGAATAATTTCATTGATGAAATGAAAACCTGTGGGTCACTCACCAAATCTGAAATACTCTAAAAATCATATATTGAACAGCTATGAAATGGACTTATAAGATTTATGCTAGACTGATTTCCTCTGGGCCTGAATGCTTGGCTCTAGTGAATATTGTGTTTATTATTATTATTATTATTATCATTATTATTATTATTATTATTATTATTATTATTATTATTAATAATAATAATAATAATAATAATACTTTCCTTTTTTGATTGGGGTGTGCAGTATTTCTTCTTTGGTTTGTTAATGACTGAAGTCACTGACATGAATGTCTGATATTTGAGTTTCGTTTAAAAAAAAAAAAACTGTAAGAGGGGGTAGGACGGGGAAAAGTTTTTTTTTTTTTTTTTTTTTTTTTAATTTTATCCGGCTCCTTTTAAAACATACAGTGGTGTGAAAAGGTGTTTGCCCCCTTCCTGATTTCTCATTTCTGTGTATGTTTGTCACATTTAAATGTTTCAGATCATCAAAAAAATTTAAATATTAGACAAAGATAACACAAGTAAACACAAAATAAACCTAATAACCTAAACCTATGACTGGCTGAGCCACCCTCAGCAGCAACAACTGCAATCAAGCGTTTGTGATAACTGGCAATGACTCTTTTACCGCGCTGTGGAGGAATTTTGGCACACTCATCTTTGCAGAATTGTGGTAATTCAGCCACATCAGGTTCAGGTTCAGGTTACTTTATTTGTACCCGTACGTAGATTTGTTTTGCAGTCTGGTGACATCCATATTTACAAGCCACTAATTACATTCAACATAGACACAAACACAGGCACACATGAAGCACACATTGGAGGGTTTTCAAGCATGAACCATCTTTTTAAGGTCATGCCACAGCATCTCAATCAGATTCAGATCAGGACTTTGACGAGGCCACTAAAAAGTCCTCATTTTGTTTTTCTTAAGCCATTCAGAGGTGGACTTGCTTGCTGGTGTGTTTTGGATCATTGTCCTGCTGCAGAAACCAAGTGTGCTTCAGCTTGAGGTCACGAACATTCTCCTTCATGATTTTTTGGTAGACAGCAGAGTTCATGGTTCCATTTACCACAGGAAGTCCCCCAGGACCTGAAGCAGCAAAACAGCCCCAGACCATCACACTACCACCACCATATTTTACTGTTGGTATGATATTCGTTTTCTGAAATGCTGTGTTTCTTTTACACCAGATGTAATGTGACACACACCTTCCAAAAAGTTCAACTTTTGTCTTGTCAGTCCACAGAGTATTTTCTCAAAAGTGTTGGGGATCATCAAGATTTTTTCTGGCAAAACTGAGACAAGACTTTATGTTCTTTTTGCTCAGCAGCGGTTTTCATCTTGGAAGTCTGCCATGCAGGCCATTTTTGCCCAGTCTCTTTCTTATGGTGGCGTCATGAACACTGAGCTTTACTGAGGCAAGTGAGGCCTGCAGTTCTTTGGATGTTGTTGTGGGGTCTTTTGTGACCTCTTGGATGAGTTGTTGCTGCACTCTTGGAGTAATTTTGGTCGCCCAGCCACTCCTGGGAAGGTTCACCACTGTTCCATGTTTTCTCCGTTTATGGATAATGGCTCTCATTGTAGTTTGCTGGAGTCCCAAAGCTTTAGAAACTTTAGAAGCTTTATAACCTTTTCCAGACTGATAGATCTCAATTACTTTGTTTCTGATTTGTTCCTGAATTTCTTTGGATCGCAGCATGATGTCTAGCTTTTGAGGATGTTTTTGTCTACTTCACTTTGCCAGGCAGGACCTATTTAAGTGATTTCTTGATTGAGAACAGGTGTGGCAGTAATCAGGCCTGGATGTGGCTAGAGAAATAGAACTCAGCTTTCCAAAGATGTGATAAACCACAGTTAATTTATGTTTTAACGGGGGGGGGGGGGTCACTTTTTCACGCAGGGCCATGTAGGTTTGGAATTTTTATTTACCTTTAATAATAAAACCCTTCAATTAAAACTGCATTTTTTTTGTTTACTTGTGTTATCTTTGTCTAATATTTTTAATTTGTTTGATGATCTGAAACATTTAAGTGTGACAAACATACAAAAAAATGAGAAATCAGGAAGGGGGCAAAAAGGTTTTCACACCACTGTACATTGCTGATCTGATTTGATAGAAAAATGTTGATCTTTTGTCTACAATGTTTGTTTAAGTTCCATTTTATCTTGTTATTTTCTTTGTTTACATTGTGGAAATAAATAAATAAATAAATAAATAAATAAATAAATAAAATTTTAAAAAATGAGAAATTGACCAGATTGTTCTAAAGATTTATTCAACATTGTAACCGTTTTTCTTAAGACAAAGCAATATTACTTCTCCTTGTTTTATACATCTGATTTCAACAACAAAATTACTTACACAGTTGGACACATCCTTTAACGACACAGGTGTTTCACAAAACTGTAGTTTCATTGAACGTTGGCAAACACTGTAGTAAAGTTGTGTCATTGCTATGGCAGTTCAGGAGCTGCAGTAGAGCCATAGTAGTTGGAGAAAACAGCAAATTTTGACACAAAATTAGTGGTGAGCATTATGTCAGTGAAGCTAGAATTTGTGGGCATTTTAGGCCTCAACAAAAAAACTTTCATTTATACACTTGTAATATGTATTTACAAAAAGATAAATGATCAAATAACTGGATTTGCTCAGCTCATCAAAGATGCACTTTATATCATGTATGTTAAGCTATGGTCACTAATACCCTTACAAATGGCTGTGAATGCCATATGAATGATTTTTGGACCATTTTGTATGGCCTTCTTAAGGTGGTTGTCAGAGAATCCAGCATTTGTAGACCATAACTTTGTAGCCAGATCGATGGTCTTGTCTAAGATTTTCGACGAATGCCCAATGAAAACCTTTATCATAGGGTGGCCGTACGAATGCCTTAGGAACAACATAGACAACACAAAGAAAAGAGATTTTTCTTATAAAATTGTAGAGGACTGCATGCTTGTACAAGTACATAAAAATAGACCACAATGAAATACTGTAGCTTCCGGAAAATTACATCACTTTTCATGATGCATGGGGCAGCACAATACAGCACATCAGCAAAGATGTTATGGTCCATCCTTGTGCCTCGTCCCATGGAGACGGGAGTACTGTGTGCACTCTGCCTTCTACAGCTGCTCTGATCCAACACAAACCAGGATGAATCTGGTCAAAATTGCCAGAATAAACAGATTAAACTTTTATCCAAAGTAAAGTTCTTCTCCCCTCTGGGAACTGATTTTCTCTGCATGACTGAAATTAATTGTTACAATCTGGACATGGTCTGGACTATGAGGAGGCGAAGAGGGGGAGAGCTGCCGATCATCCAGGTGTTGCAGGACCTCATCACCGCGGCTCGCAGCTCCCTCTTCCCTGAGGATGCCAATTACTGCTGGGGAGCAATTGCAAGCATTGTGGAGGCTCGCCCAAGTCTGCGCTCCCTACCCTGGGTGCAGGGACTCCCACTCTCTTCCTTTCCACCACTAGCAGCCTCCTCTTCACCAACTTGGCAGATCCAGAGGAATATGACGGGACCGGCTGGGCATTCGGTGCTCCAGGGTGGAAGGAAGGTTCTGGAAGACATTGCTTCCCTTGACGTCCCACTCCAGTTTCAGCCCTGGCTCCTCATCAGACCTACTCCACCATCACCCCGAGGGTTTCTGCAGGTGCGTCCCCACCTTTCCTGAGGGCTTCGGCATCCGTACTAGCGTTGCCACTCCGGGAGGCTTCTGCGGCTGTTCTTCGCATCTCCACCGCACTGTCTGCACTTGTGCTCCAGGTTCCCCTGCTGGTGTCGCACGCTGCTTGGCTGGTGACTTCATTACCTGCCTTTCTGCCAGCATCCCCGGAGGTTGTCATTCCCTCTCCAGTAGCATTCCCTGAGGAAGATCCTCATTGCCCTCCAGCTGCTGCGGCCAGAGGGCTCTCCACAGCCACACGGGAAGACATCCCCAGATCCTTTGTGGTAGCATCAGCAACAGCAGGGCAGGGGACAAGGCAAGTACATTCAACTTATTTTTTAACATCTTTGGGTTATGTATCTTGTCTTGACCCAGGCAACGGGTCTCAGTGGCTATCTCAAACAGTTACTGAGCCCTCACTATCTGTCTCTGCTGTCATTCTTGCTGGTGTTCCTCCACTTATCTCTACTCTCCCTCTTCCGTCCAAGGTCATCTCCACCTCTAGGGCCTCTACATCCAAGCGAGTGAGCTCTGCAGCAGCCACTGCTCCTCTCCAGACTTCGACTGCAGCTGCTGCTTGTTACCTTAGCTACTCCCCTGCTGCAATGCCTGCAGCTTCTCTCGAGGTTGTCTCCTCTGCAGCTCCTCTCAAGATTGCCTCCTCTGCAGCTCCTCTCGAGATCACCTCCTCCTCAGCTCATCTCGAGGTGGCCTCCTCTCACAGCTCATCCTGAGATCGCCTCCTCCCCAGCTCATCCTGAGATCGCCTCCTCCCCAGCTCATCCTGAGATCACCTCCTCCGCAGCTCATCCTGAGGTAGTCGTGGCTGCAGTTCATCCTGAGGTCATCATCCCAGCAGCAGTAGACCAGGGGTTAAGGAAGTGCTTTTTTCTGTGATTTCTAATGTCTATTTTAGAAAAGGCTCTCCTTGCTCCTGGTGAGGGGACCCAAGTTCAGATTCCACCTGCGTCTCAGTCCTCCCCACCATTCTCTTCTGCTGACAACTGTGGTGTCACCTCACTAATCTCCTGTTCCCCTCTTTCATCCGAGGTGGCTATGTTGAGGGTGGAACAGCAGGAGAACTACGTTCCAGCTTCACCTCCTGTGCTCGAGGAGGTCCAAACTTCAGCTCCTGTCCTTCAGGGGGCCCAACCCTTTCCTGCTGTCCCCCAGAGGGTCTAAACCTCGCCTCCTGTGGCCCAGGGGGTCCAACCTTCGCCTCCTGTGCTCCAGGGGGCTCACCCTCAGTCGTCTCCTTCTGTGGTCAGCGCTCCCCAGTCATCTTCTCCTGAGCTCGACGTGCCGCAGCTGCCTTCGCCTAAGCTCGACCCACTGCAGCTGCCATCTCCTTAGCTCAAGGCTCCTCAACTGCTTTCTCCTGAGCTCATCACCCTCCAGCTGCTGCTCCTGGAGGGATCTTTTCAGTCAGTCATGAAGACACGACCAGATCCTCAGTGGTAGCATCAGCAAGAGTGGAGCAGGGGACAAGGCAAGTACATTAAACTCATGTTTTACCATTTTTTGGGTTATGTACCTTGTCTTGTCCCAAGTGAAGGGTCTCAGTGGCTATCTCAAATAATTCCTGGGCCCCCTCTATCTGTCTCTGCTGTCATTCCTGTTGGTGTTCCTCTGCTTATCTCTGCTCTCCCTCTTCCGTCCAAGGTCATCTCCACCTCCAGGGACTCCACATCTGAGAGGGTGAGTTCTGCAGCAGCTGCTGCCGCTCTCCAGCCTTCCACTGCAGCTGCTGCTCTCCACCTCAGCTCTTCCCCTGCCACCCCCTCTGCAGCTTCTCTCGAGGCCGCCCCCACTGCAGCTCATCTCGAGATCGCCTCCTCTGCAGCTCATCTCGAGGTTGTCTCCTTTGCAGCTTATAAGATAAGATAAGCCTTTATTAGTCCCACAATGGGGAAATACCAGGATTGCAACAGCACAGGGATAGCAACACTCAGAGCAACAATCAGAAGGCAAGAAAAAAAAACAAGAGCAGCAAGTATACATATGTACATATATACAGTATATATACATATATATATATGGGGCTGCACGGTGGCGCAGTGGTTTAGCACTGTGACAGCACAGTTTTACCCTCGGCCGGGGGATCGCGGGGATCACGAGATCGTGGGTTCGATCCCAGCCCCCGACCAACAGTGAGCTGTGTGGAGTTTGCATGTTCTCCCCGTGTTGCGCGGGTTTACTCCGGGATTTCTCTGGTTTCCTCCCGCATACCAAAAACATGTAGGTTTAGGGCGCTTGCGCACGCAGCGACCAGCAGCCGGTGGCTTGTCACCAGACTGCAAACCAAATCTACCTACGGGTACAAATAAGTAACAAAAAAAAAAAAAAATATATATATATTTATATATATATATATATATATATATATATATATATATATATATATACACACATATATACACACAGTGCGGAGCACTGTAGCTAGATAGGATAGATATATAAATATATAAACACAGTGCGGAGCATTGTAGCTGGATGGAATAAATACTGTATATGAGTATATAAACACACAGTGCGGAGCATTGTAGCTAGATGGAATAAATATGTAGATATACTGTATAAACACATACAGTACGGAGCATTGTAGCTAGATATGTAAATATATAAACACAAAGTGTGGAGCATTGTAGCTAGATGGAATAATATGTAGATATATAAACACACAGTGCGGAGCATTGTAGCTAGATGGAATAGATATATGAATATATAAACACACAGTGCGGAGTATTGTCGCTAGATGGAATAAATATGTAGATATATAAACACACCCAGTGCGGAGCATTGTAGCTAGATGGAATAAATATGTAAATATATAAACACACACAGTGTGGAGCATTGTAGCTAGATGGAATGAAACAGCACAACCGTCTACTTAGTTATCCTACATGGTATGATTATGTATCCATACATATTCTCACCCTCCATAGCGACCGGTATTTTCCTAGTTGTATGCCGGAGGGGACCATTGTGTAAGTCTATTGCGTCTTTTGCATTCAAAACTATTAGGTTGTCACGTCTTTTTGCTATATCTGCGAGCAGCCCTGCTTAGGTTGTACAGTCTGACAGCCGTAGGTAGGAAGGACCTGCGAAACCTCTCGGTTGTGCACCTAGGATGATGTAGTCTGCTGCTAAATGAGCTCCTCAGTGCATTCAGTATGTCCTGCATAGGGTGGAACTCGGACTTCAGCAGAGATGACAGTTTAGCCACCATCCTTCTCTCTCCTATCTCCTCCACTGGGTCAAGGCACTGCCCCAGGACAGAGCTAGCTTTCTTGATCAGTTTGTTCAGTCTCTTCCTATCGGCTGCTGTAATGCCACTGCCCCAGCAGACCACTCCAAAAGTGATGGCTGATGCCACCACCGTGTCATAGAATGTCTTTAGCAGCGCCCCTTGTACACCAAAAGACCTGAGTCTCCTCAGTAGGAACAGCCTGCGCTGTCCCTTCTTGTAGATTGCGTCAGTATTGTGTGACCAGTCTAGTTTATTGTTCAGATGAACACCCAGGTACTTATAGGATGTCACCATCTCGATGTCTGTTCCCTGTATATTTACTGGTGCTGTGAGAGGTTGTCCTTGCCTGCGGCAGTCCACCACCAGCTCCTTAGTTTTCCTCTCGTTGATCTGGAGGCAGTTCCGATGGCACCAGTCCACGAAGTCTTGGATAAGCCCTCTGTACTCAGCTTCATCTACGTTGGAGATGAGGCCAATGATCGCAGAGTCATCAGAGAACTTCTGTAGATGGCAGTGTGTTGTGTGAGAAGTCCGCAGTATAAAGGGTGAACAGGAAGGGAGCCAAAACTGTTCCCTGGGGGGCCCCCGTGCTACCGATGATTGTGTCGGACACACAGTCCCAGGTTCTCACAAACTGAGGCCGGTTTGTGAGGTAGTCCAGGATCCATGATGACAGGTGCTGGTCCACCCCTGCGCACAGCAGCTTGTCCTTCAGGATCATCGGTTGGATGGTGTTGAAAGCACTGGAGAAGTCAAAGAACATGATCCTCACCGCATTCCAGGGCTTCTCCAGGTGGGACAGAGAACAGTGAAGGAGGAAGATCACCACATCCTCCTCCCCAATGCCATGCTGGTTGGCGAACTGGAGTGGATCCGTCGCTGGTCCCATCAGGGGGCGGAGGTGAGCAAGGAGCAGTCTCTCCAGGGTCTTCATCATGTGGGACGTCAAGGCCACTGGTCTGTAGCTGTTCAGATCTTTGGGGTGGGAAGTCTTTGGTACAGGTACCACACAAGATGTTTTCCACAACTGTGGTACCCTCCCCAGCTTCAGGCTCAGATTGAAGATGTAATCCACAATCCCACACAGCTGGTCTGCACAGGACTTGAGGAGCTTTGCGCTGATGCCGTCCGGTCCCGACGCCTTCCTCGCCTTGATCTTCCTCAGCTTCATCCTCACCTGGGTCTTAGTGAGGGTCAGGTTGGGGGGCTGTGTGTTGGGAGTGGAGGGCTGTTTGTGGAGTGGGGAGTGGGCAGCAGGACTTGATGTCTTTAGAGGCAGCAGTGGTTGTTGTGCAGTCAGGGGGGAGGGCGGTTGGTCAAACCTATTGAAAAACAGATTCAGATTGTTCGCCCACTCCCTGCCCCCCGTGGCCTGGGGGGGAGGTATTCTGAGCCCAGAGACGGTTTTAAGGTTTCTCCAGACCCCGCTAATGTCGCTCTGTTGCAGCTTGTCTTCCCACTTCTTCCTGAAGCTGTCCTTGCCTTCTCTGATCTTTCTCCTCAGCTCCCTCTGTACAGACTTCAGCATCTCCCTGTTCCCCGACCTGAAGATCCTCTTCTTCTCTCTCAGAAGTGTTTTTATCTCAGGGTTGATCCAGGGTTTGTTGTTTGAGCAACAACGTATGGTCTTGATGGGAACGGTGTTGTCCACACAGAAGCTGATGTAGTCCATGATGGTGTGAGTGAGGCCATCGATGTCCTCACCATGTGGATCGCAGAGCTTCTCCCAGGCGGTGGTTTCAAAACAGCCCTTTAGAGTGTCCATTGCCTCCTCAGACCATAACTTCACTGTGCGCATGGCCGGAGGTTGTCTGTGCACTAGGGGTTTGTACACCGGCCGGAGATGATCCTGGGGTCGTCGTGGCTGCAGTTCATCCTGAAGTCATCATCCCAGCAGCAGTAGACCAGTGGTTAAGGAAGTGTTTTTTTCTGTTATTTCTAATGTCTATTTTAGAAAAGGCTTGCCTTGCTTCTGGTGTGGAGACCAAAGTGCAGATTCCACCTACTTCTTGGTCCTCCCCACCAGTCTCTGCTGCTCATGACTGAGGTGTCACCTTACTGATCTTCTGTTCACCTCCTTTGTCCGAGGTGGCTACGTCAAAGGTGGGCCCACAGGAGAACCACATTCCAGCTTCATCTTCTGCACTCCAGGAGGTCCAATCTTCACCTCCCATGCTCCAGGGGGCCCAAACAATGTCCCCTGTGCCCCAGGGGGTCTAACCCTCACCCCTTGTGTCCCGGGGGGGGGGGCAACCTTTGCCTCTTGTGCTCCAGGAGGTTCACTTTCAGCCCCCTGCAATCCAGGAGGCTCACTGTCAGTCGTCTCCCTCTGTAGTCAGTGCTCCCCAATCATCTTCTCCTGAGCTTGACACACTGCAGCTGCCTTCACCTGAGCTAGACACACCGGAGCTGCCATGTCCTGAGCTCAAGTCTCCTCAACTGTTGTCTTCTGATCTCAGACCTCCCCTGCTGCTGTTGCCTCAGCTGTTGTCACCTGGGTTCCACGCTCCACGCTCCTTGGTCATCACTCGCTGTTGTCGATACTCCCAAGCTGCTGTCTCACAAGCTAACTAACTAACTAACTAACCTGCACTTATATAGCGCTTTTCTAGTCACAAAGACCACTCAAAGCGCTTTCATTAATACTAACCCTCTATTCTAAGGGCCTATAGGAAACAGATATCTAGGGACAATTTAGAACAGCCAATTAACCTAACATGCATGTTTTTGGCATGTGGGAGGAAACCGGAGAAATCCCGGAGTAAACCCACGCAACACGGGGAGAACATGCAAACTCCACACAGATCACTGTTGGTCGGGGGCTGGGATCGAACCCACGATCCCACGGAGGAAAGCTCCGGTTTCCTGCTTGGTGATCTCCAGTCTGGTGGCCCAGAGACTCCGGTTGACCACCCAATGCACTGTGCTCCTCTGCCTGGTGGCCCATGGACTTGGTTAGGCCTCCTGACGCGTTGTTCTCCTCTGTCTGGTGGTCCTTGGAATCTGGCAGGCCACGTGACTTGCTGTGTTCTCCTGTCTGGTGGCCCATGGACTGGGGTTGGCCGCCCGACAAACTGTCTTTCCCCTCTATCCAGCCCTAGACTGTGAGTTAAGTGATGGGATGTTTCTGGCCCACCTGTCCTAGGGCCCCCCACCACTCGCCTGGGGCAGGGGGTACATCTCTGCAGGGTTGTCTAGTATGCGCTCCTTAAAGGCGCGAGAACTGTCGTGAGCTGGGCATGGTTGCAGACTATGTCCATGCTTTGTGCTATCTTTAGGATTATTATCATTATTATCATTATTTTTATTTTTATTTTTATCATTATTATTGTTATTATCATCCTCGTTTGAGTGTCCTTTTTGTTGGTATTATTCTTTGTTCATTACCAGCTTGAATTCTCTCTCTCTCTCTCTCTCTCCCTCTCTCTCTCTCTCTCTTGTGTGCATGAGTGAGCTTTTGTGGGAGGAGGTGTGTAGAGTGAGTACTCCAAACTTTTTCAAATTTTTCTCTATTGTACGTGTTGAGGTTTGTGTGTTTATTATACTGAATAGTGGTTTTTTGTGTGTGTGCGTGTGTCTGTGTGTGTGTCTGTGTGTGAGTTTTGGAGTGAGTGTGTCGGGGGAACTGTAGTTTCTGCTGCCCATTCTTCCTGGATGGCATTATGCCTGTAGTTGACAGTGGCGTGGAGTTTGAGCGGTTGACCCGGAGGCATGGTGTCAGAATCCTCCCGACAGTTTCCTGTTCTGTGGAGGAGGACAGCCTGGCAGTGGAACAGGTGGTTAGGCATGACAGTATAAAATCAGCATCAAGGATGAACAGTGCAATTGTCATTTTTTGGATCAAACTGAAAAAGCTGATCAGGTGGTGGAACAGGGAGTATCATAAATAACACTTTAACTCCTGTTTTACCACTGGTGAACCCTTCTAGGAGGATCACCATCTCTAACGCTCCCTCTTTCATTAAAAATGATCAGCTGATAAGAGAGTTATCTTGTTTTAGCCAAGTTGTTTCCCCCATTAGAATGGTCTCTCTGGGTAGTAAATCACCCCGCTAAAGCATGTCGTGTGTCACAGGAGGCAATGATTAATGGTGATAAAAGACAGCTCTACAGAACTGAGCATATCTTTTAACTTCAGGATTGACAGCTTTAGGTATTTAGTCTTTGCAACATCTGAAACTATGAAGTGCTTTGCGTGTGGTGCAGAGGGTGATCTCATCAGATCATGTCCTGAAAAAGTGAACATAAATAATACCAGGATCAAGAAAGGTGACGCTGGTGTTTCTGGTGGTCCAGAGGGTAGCGCTGCACGTGACGCGACAGATGCCGCTGCCACATCCATTTCTGCTGGGGCGGCGGCACTTCCCCCACAGTGATATTGGGGAGTTTCTGTCTGGCGTTGGCTCTGATCATTGTGATGTGCCTGTCACCCAGAGTAAAAAGGTGATGGGCAAAAAGAGTGCAGTTAAAGCAAAAAACGTGAATGAACAGATGCTCCAGGCAGAGGAGGAGCAGAGTGGGGCTGTGACAGACACACCAACTAAACACTGCATGACAAATGCTGCAGTTGGAGAAATACAGGTAAATTAATTTGTTGAGGAGGATCCTTTTAAAGCTGCACAAAAAAGAATAAGTGCTGAAAACTTGACTGGTATCAAAACTGGGGATTCTAAATTGTCCTTAGGTATGAGTGTGAGAGTGAATGGTTGTCTGTCTCTCTGTGTTGGCCCTGTGATGGACTGGCGATCTGTCCAGGCCTGCCTCTCGCCCAAAGATGCTGGGATAGGCTCCAGCCCCCCCGCAACCCGAAAAGGATTAAGTGGAAGAAGATGAATGAATGAACTTGCAGAGCTCTGCTAAATCTAGAAGGATGGGGGCTTGGAACTGCTAGATGAGAGTGCTTCTGATGACAGTGAAGTTGAGTCTGAGCTCATGCAGACATAAGAGGAGGAAAGCTCCTACTGCTTTATGAAGATCAGGAACATTCATCAAGTGTCTAAGGGGAGTAGAGCTGTGAAAGTAGAAAATTACTTTCCACATCTGGAATTATTTGTTGCATCGGCTCACAAGTTATTGCAACTAAATGAAGGGAATGAGACTTTCACTGATCAGGAAATATATTGATTAAAGAAACTTGTGCTTAAACTGAAATCATAAATCACCAACAATCATGTTGACGCTTAATTTTCCCTTTACTTTTTCTGCTGCGTATTTGTGTTTTTACTGTACCTTATTTTTTTATCATCTTTAATGCCTAACCTTAGAATTGGCACTCTTAATATTAATGGGGCCAGGGATGACACAAAAATGGCCTCTTTTTACAAGCTTTTTAATTTAAAGAAGCTTGATGTGCTGATGTTCCAGGAGACTCACAGCACTGTAGACATTGAGAGCCAGTGGAGAAGAGAGTGGGATGGCTACATTTTTTAGCCACAAATCTAACAGCAGTGGGCGAGTTGCTGTATTTTTCTCTAAGGGTTGTGTGCCTGTCTCTTATGAGGTAGAAGAGGTGGTGAGAGGCCATTTGCTCTTATTAAAGGTACAGTTTTAAAACATGAACTTGTTTTTTATAAATGTGTATGTGCCAACAGAGCAGAGGGGCTCAGGTTCTTTGACATGTTGTCGGACACGGTCAGATACTGCAGTTCAGATAGTTTGTTTTTTTTTTTATTTCTGGGGGTGATTTTAATTGTACAATACACCACAGACTAGACAGGAACCATTAGCAGCCTCACTCTGCTTCTGCCAACAGGCTGAGGGAACTGGTAAAGGCACATGAAATGGCTGATGTGTGGAAATCACATCATGGGGACCAGGGGCCTCATGTACAAAAGGTACTTATGCACAAAAACATGGTGTGCATCCTTTTCCACAGAAAATTTCAGATATATCAAGAATGAAATAACCATGGGAATATGCACGGCCCCACGCCAACATCATGGCTGAAGTACGTACGTTTCTACTGATATTGGTCCGTTGGCGACACTTAGAGGTGATGTTGGGAGACTGATAATGATGTGAAAATTATTGTACACACCAGAGACACATGATGAACAAACATCCAAGTGTGCAAAATTAGATGAGTGGATATTAATGCAAGTGCAAAGAAGTGCAGTAAATGCCTCTAACAGCAGAGGATTAGAGGATGTTGCAAATCATGTAGTGAGAAGAGAAAGGGTATTTAGAGATAGAAGATTTTCTGGCTCAGGATGATTACTGGTTTGTCAGCCAGTTGAGGTTTCCATGGGCAGTCCCTGTGGAACTAAGCTGAACAGAGCTACGGCCGCTATTGGAGTGCGACACAGCGAGAAGCCATGCGCTGCCTGTCCCAGTGCAGGTGCTGACAACTCTGGGGTTTCTGAAAAAGGGCATTCTAGAGGGAGCTGGCAGACCCACCGGGAATTTCCCAGTCAACCCTGAGCCGAGCATATCATATTGCCATACAATGCAGTTGAACAGGCCAACATCAAAGTGCAATCTTCAGCGAGAGCTGGTTTTCCTAATGATTCTAATGAACAGCATTGCTGGGAACAAACTACAAGCTGGCACTGTGTGGATGGGTGGCTTCTTGGTGAGTAAATTCATCTAATTGTCTTAATAATAACCCATCTCATGCACAACTTGCCTGGGCGCCCCACAAATATCACCCTTTCTTCAAGGCTTCATTACAACTCCATGGTTTTAGTAAGTGACTTAATTTTTTTCCTGATTAAATTACAGTTTCACAGCATTCTACCAAGCCCCCAATTGCCTCTGTGTGTACAGTAGTTATGTCAATAAACCCATGCATAAAGTTTAAAATACAACAATGTCACCCATTCCTTGGCGCGCTTCATTCATTTGCAATAGTAGTGTGTGTAATCCATGTAAGTTGCATATAACTATAAAGGATGAGATTTGCATTTTGGACATAAAATATGTACTTGCCGAGTCTAATAGGATTTGCTTTCAACTGACAGGTGACCGTGGCTACTCACTAAATAGTTTCATATTTTTTTTCTTTTTCGTGACCGTTTTCCTTTAATTCAACCAGCTAATGCTCCCTCCTGGTCACAGGTTGATTGATTGATTGACTGATTCATCGTTTAAAATAACATTGTATAAAAGATGCAACATACATTTAAAAACAATGCGATGACACAAGAAAGTGCACACATTTATTTCCATTGGGGTCCCTAAAAGAGGTCGTAGCTGGCCTCGGGCCTGGAACCTTCTGTTTTGAAATCTGGCAGTTTAACCACTGAGCTATACATGGTGCCATTCACAGTGACCAGCTGATGCTTCAGAGGACGACTGCAGACATTGGTCTACACATGTCGAAATTAAAAACATCTCCTTCTTATCCCTGTCTGAATAAAGGAAGCAATAAACTAATCTTCTACGGCTTTGAGCAGGCTATTAAATTACCTGTATCCGGCGCTAATACCAGAGGACAGCATGCCACACAAAATGTTTTTACTTGTCTCTACCTCATTCAGCAACACCTCTAAGGCTACGGTCACACTGCAGGTTTTAATGCTCAGTTCCAATTTTTTTTCTCAAATGTGACCCATATCTGATGTTTTAATGACAGTTTGAATGGCACAGATCCGATTTTTTTTCCCACCAGACCCAGGCCTAATTCCAATACGTATCTGATATTTTTCAAAGCGACCTCAGTCTGAACGGTCATGTCGCATGTCATCCGACTTTTTTTTCATTGAAGAGAGACAGACGCTACAATTCTGCTGTGGAAGATGCTGCAGGCATGACAGACAGCTGATTTGTGCTCTCTTTTTTTAATCAGTCTTCTTCCCTTTATCACTGGATCATAAATTTGTCGGCTCCCACAGCACAACAACTTCAAAATTGTGGGCGGGGGGGGGGGGGGGGAAATGACTGTGAAGCGGAATGGCCAGATAGGGGCATACAGAAACACAGTCCAGGAGAGGGAAGTCTCTGGCAGCTCCTGTGCACGGCCGATTACGCCGCTCTGCGATCCGTGCTGTTTATTAGGGCGAGAGCCCTATTGTAATCATTAGGATTATTTATTATTAATCTTTTTTATACAGGTAATCCCACTGAGACACGGGGTCTCATTTTAAAGAGAGCTGTTTACTGTAATCAATCAGTGCTGTAAAAGCAGAGATGATCACAGCGGTCATCTGGCCTGTAGAGGAATGAAGCTGGTCTCATTTATTTTGTGCATAAACATTTCTGAATGTTTTAAACATTTATTTTGTTGCACTGCATCAAAGGTGAAGAAGTTATGTCCCCCTCAATCATCCGGGCCTCATATTTACTTCCGCAAACACAATGGTGTATCTGATGTTATGTTTTCTTCTGCGCATGCGAGTCACTTCATAGCTGGAGACCGTTCATACACCAGTCTGATGGAGGTCACATTTAAATTATTAGTAGTAGATTAGTTTATTTGACAGGGACAGTGCAATAAACATAGACAATTAATCAAAGACAATCAATCTGATGTGTTGCACATAGAGTGTATAGCTATTAGCTAATTTGCAACTCTTGTCCCTGGATGGGCTTTAGAAAAAAGAATCAAGATAAAAAATATACACAATAACCACATACATCAATGCAGAAAAATTATAAATACACAATTATAAATATTATAAATATTATAAATACACAAATATAACAGCCTGACTCACATTTAACATAAATATTATAAATATTATAAATACACAAATATAACAGCCTGACTCACATTTAACACATATAACATAACTCACATTTGCCTATTTCAGGCCTTCCTCCCTCCGTCACTCACTATAAACAAACACATTTATTCCTTCCCTTCATTCACTCTCACTTTGCAGACAATTAATTCATACATGAGTACATTCTTGTTTATTTTTCAGCCAGTTTTTAACATTTTTAGTGAATGTTTTAAAGTCCGTTATTATTTTAATTTCATTTGGCATTGTGTTCCAGATGTGACTGCCCTTTATAGAGAAAGCTGTTTGTCCAAATGTCGTTCTGCGGTGGAATATTTTACAGTTATTGTTAACAGAACTCCTGGTGGCTCTGCTGCTGTCCTGTCTTTGGACAAAACCAGCAAGTGGCTCGGGTGCTGATTTATGAAAACATTTGAACGTTAATTTCAGAAGACAGAGGTCAATGAAGCTCTCAAAACTCAATAGGTTGTATTTTTTTAAAACATTACAGTGATGCCACCTAATGGGCTTTTTGTCCAAGATTTTTAGGGTTTGATTATATAATGAACCTATATGTCTTATTGTGGAAGGGGCTGCTTGAGCCCAGACTGTCAAACAGTATGATATATGAGAAAAAACCATAGAATGCATATACAGTGCAGCTGCTTCGTAAGGTATGTAATATCTAATTAATTTAAAGCAGTTCAGATTTTTTTTTACTGTTTTTGAAATTTTCTTTATATGAAGATTAAATTTGAGTTGAGGATCTAGTACAATGCCAAGGTATTTGAATTCTGTAACTAAACTGATGTCATGATCATGTATATTAACTTTAAAATGTTGCAGGTTACATTTTTTGATTGAAAAGCACATTGAGACTGTTTTCTGAAGGTTCAGCAATAGATGGTTCTTGAGGAGCCACTCTTGGACATCAACCATACTTGTAGACAGTACATCTGCAGCCTGTGCTGGAGTCTTGGCAGCTGTGTAAATAACTGCATCATCTGCATAAAGTTGGCATGTTGCAGCTGAGCAGTGTAACGGCAGGTCATTAATAAAAATGCTGAAAAGTAAAGGACCAAGAATGGACCCTTGTGGGATACCCATGCGGTTGTTTAAAAATGAGGATTTATCCTGGTGAACTTTTACACACTGTTCTCTATTCTGGAGATAAGATGCAAACCATTCTAATGTATTTGGGGAGAAGTTAAAAGATACCATTTTGGATAAAAGCAAACTGTGGTTTACAGTATCGAAAGCCTTTTTGAGATCTAGAAAAACAGCTCCTACCACATTACCCCTGTCCAAGGACTGTTTGACGTTTTCAATAAGGCAACAATTTGCTGTTTCTGTTGAGTATCCTGGTCTAAAACCAAATTGATGTGGATGAAGAAGTTGATTGTCTTGTAAGTAGTCTATCAGCTGTGTAGCTACAACTTTTTCAAGAACCTTAGATAGGACTGGTAAGATAGAGATTGGGCGGTAATTGCATATATCGTCTTTACTGCCTGATTTATGAACTGGTATGACGACAGCTTTTTTCCAGCCAGATGGAAATGTACTAGACCTAATGGAGAGATTAATGAGATGAGTCAGTGGTTTGATTAATATTTTGCTGTGCATTTTGAGAAAGGAGGTGCTCATATTGTAGATATCATTAGTTTTTGAGTTTGACAGTGTTTTAACAATACCAGCAATTAACTTCTCATTTACCTCATCGATGTGAAAAGTATCTGTTGGAAGTATGGAATTTGTGTTGTTGAGCACATTTGGCAGCACAAAAATTTTTGTTAAGTCTTCCACAGAGCCCACAAAGTGTGAATTAAATTCATTTGCCAAAGTAGCCTTGTCACTGACGGTCTTGCCATTGATTCTAAGTTCCTTTACCCCCTTCTGATCGTTTTTTTTATTAGTTAAGTTATTTAAATGCCTCCATAGGGAACTGTTGTTACCCTTTGCATGATCTATCAGTTTATTGTAATAAGATATTTTTGATTTTCGCAGCTCATGTACCACTTTATTTCTTAAACTTTTGTACACAAGGTGATCATTTTGTAGTTTGGAGGTTAGTGATGTTTTCAGTGCATAGTCTCGCCTCTTCATAAGTTTTCTTATTTCATTATTTATAATGTGAACTCCCACACAAAAAAAAATCAGATCTCAGCAAAAATTCAGAATTTAGCAATAAAACCTGCAGTGTGACCATAGCCTCACTCACAGTCCATGCAATTCCATTAAGTCCATTATTTTTGATTGTGGATACAGGAGAATCAAAAGTGCAGGGCTTGTACAGGGCATCCAGAAAGTATTCACAGTGCTTCACTTTTTCCACATTTTTTTATGTTACAGCCTTATTCCAAAAGGGATTAAATGCATTTTTTTCCTCAAAATTCTACACACAATACTTCATAATGACAACATGATTTTTTTTTTAGATTTTTGCAAATTTATTAAAAATAAAAAACTAAGAAATCACATGTACATAAGTATTCACAGCCTTTGCTCAACACTTTGTTACAGAGTTGTCCTGAAGCCACTCCTTTGGTATCTTGGCTGTGTGCTTAGGGTCGTTGTCCTGCAGCAAGATGAACCGTTGCCCCAGTCTGAGGTCAAAAGTGATCTGGAGCAGGTTTTCATCGAGGATGTCTCTGTATATTGCTGCATTCATCTTTCCATCTATCCTGACTAGTCTCCCAGTTTCTGCCGCTGAAAAACATCCCAACAGCATGGTGCTGCCACCACCATTGGCGTAGTTATGTGTGGTGCCTGGTTTCCTCCAAGCATGATGCCTGACATTCATGCCAAAGAGTTCAATCTTTGTCTCATCAAACCCGAGAATTTTGTTTCTCATGATCTGAGAGTCATTCAGGTGTCTTTTGACAAACTACAGGCGGGCTTTCATGTGCCTTTTACAAAGGAGTGGCTTCCGCCTGCCCACTCTACCTTACAGGCCTGATTGGTGGATTGCTGCAGAGATGGTTGTCCTTCTGGAAGGTTCTCCTCTCTCCACAGAGGAACGCTGGAGCTCTGACAGAGTGACCATTGGGTTCTTGGTCACCTCCCTGACTAAAGCCCTTCTCCCCCGATCACTCAGTTTAGAGGGCCGGTCAGCTCTAGGAAGAGTCCTGGTGGTTCCGAACTTCTTCCATTTATGGATGGTGGAGGCCACTGTGCTCATTGGGACCTTCAAAGCATCAGAAAATTTTATGTACCCTTCCCCAGATTTGTGCCTTGAGACAATCCTGTCTCGGAGGTCTACAGACAATTTCTTTGACTTCATGCTTGGTTTGTGCTCTGACATGCACTGTCAACTGTGGGACCTCTGACAGGTGTGTGTCCTTCCAAATCATGTCCAATCAATTTAATTTACCACAAGTGGACTCCAATTAAGTTGTAGAAACATCTCAAGGATGATCAGTGGAAACATGATACACCTGAGCTCAATTTTGAGCTTCATGGCAAAGACTGAATACTTATGTACATGTGATTTCTTAATTTTTTTATTATTAATAAATTTGCAAAAATCTCAAAACTTTTTTCATGTTGCCATTATAGGGTATTGTGTGTAGAATTTTGAGGGAAAAATGCATTTAATCCCTTTTGGAATAAGGCTGTAACATAACAAAATGTGGAAAAAGTGAAACGCTGTGAATACTTTCCAGATGCACTGTATATATCTATTTGCATCTGATTGCATATTCAAATGGACGCGTGTGTAACATCATCTTCTCCTCAAACCAAGACAGAAGATCACTTCTCTCCATTTTACAGGAATTTCACTTTATTCCTTCTACAGGAAAACCACTTTTCTGCATTCTACAGGAATATCACTGGCTTTCATAGTGACTACACTCATCCTGGCCTGACCCAAAGATGTTTTCCCAGGACCCCAATGTAAACAGTTGCCTCTTGCAGAGATTGTAAGGATCAGAATTTGCTTTTAAAGGCTCAAAGGAACATAAAACTCAGGAGACCAGACCTCCAACATGAACACTGCATTTGGATAACATCCTCCTTTACAGGAAACCAATGCTCTTAAAAGGGTCATAAACGGCTTAATCAGACAGGTTTATAACCTTTGATGTTTTCCAGATTTTCTTCCAGATACCATGGACCTAAAAGAAATCATCTACAACTCAACAGTACCTCCTAGCGGATACCTACGGAATGTGTTTCAGTATGTAGGATGACTTTTTTAATTTGTTCTAAACATTAAGTTTCTTTCAGCTTATCCTCTTCTCCCCCGGATCCTAAGGAATCTGAGAATCATCCTTTTTATCACTAACCATAGTTTGCTGTACTACCTTAAGCTTTGATCTAAATATGAATGCATGTATTATAATTATGTATAAGAAATGTTATGTTCATGAGTGTTATTCAAACAAATGTAATATTAGAGTAATGGTATAAATGCATGATCACCAAATATTAGCTAAGTCATTTAATTTAGTTGGATTTTATATTGAGCACCTAATTTCATAAGAACTGACTGAGTGTTGATTTTTCTCTGCAATTTCATGGGATGGTGTCTTCGTTTGATTGGCTGCTCTCAAACAAAGAAATGTTCTCACATTGGATGGCAGCCATTTCAAACTGCTTTTGATAAAGTCGATTGGTCAGTCTTGCGATCAACGTCACTAGTTTATGACCAGGCGGGGTCATTTAAAAGTAGTAGAAGCTGCTCTGCATGGGTAAGATTCAGGAAAAAACACACAGATTCAGAATTAGAGAACAAGATGAACAGAAGAAGAAGGATAGAATTAAAGAAGAGAATGTAAGCACAAGACAGGACACAGGCAGAAAAAGCAGACAAGACAAGCAGAAAGAAAAGAAAGTTAGAAATGTAAGACAATCAAAAGAGACAGAATGAGATCATAGAAGTCTGGGAAGATTTTATTCCACCGTTTCAAGGTCCCATGTAGTTTTATTTTATCTAAATTGTTCTGTGTGAAGTTTGTCAAATCCTGCGTTAGTTTTTCTGGTTACTGAGGAGAAATCACCTTTTTCTTTAGAGCTCGCTTTCTCAGAGAATCAAATTCTCAAACTTTTTTTTCCTTCACCTCAGAAGCCATTCTTATCCTAGTAAATGTTTTTCTCATTTTTTTATGACTTTTCACGCCATTAAAGTGGACCTTTAGTTTTCCTAATTTAAAGTGAACAGAGACTGTTTTTGGACTCTCTTTCCGGCCTCATACCCGCCTGACTGAGAAGTTTCTCCTTCAGTTTTTTGGTCTATCCTGCTACAAGAGACCTCAAATTCTGACTCTTTTCCAAGGACTTGTCACGCCGCTCGGTGACAGACCATCCCCTGCTGCCATTGTCTGGAGAGCCCCCAGCTGAGTTTACACTTCCACGGCTGTGAGGAAGCATCGCAGCAGCCGCTTCCTCCGATGTCCTAACTCCCAACTTGGCCGGTATCGACCCGCTGAAACGTGGACCTACAGCTGTTTTGTAAGTGAAACTCCTACTTCTCCTATCTGCTGGGTTTAAACGTGATGTCCGAACAATTAAATTACAATTGAATATAGCCCGTATTTCAGGGCTCAACTAGACTCTCAGCCACAGGGTAAAGCTGTAAACTGAAGGAATTCTCTTAGTCATTTTTAAGTAACTGCCCTTAATTTTTGTAGATTAATTCAGAAGTCATTTTTAGATAATTAGCTTATGAATTTTCCCCATAAAACTGCGTTCTGTTTGTTGGACATTTCAGCCTCATTTACCGTTGAAACATAAGTCTGGTTTCTCTTTGGTTCCACAAAGGTGTAACGCTGGATTTTATGTTCAGGAATCCAATAACAGTTGATGTGATATCGGGCGCTGTTATCATTTGAATCTGTCTATCCATCATTTGAACGCCATATAATGTAACCTGAATGAGTTTAATAAAAGGGTGAATGAGAGAAGTTGAAGCATTTTCCTTTTGCATATGTATGTTTCCTAATCACAGCAGGAGAAGAACTCACTTAAACTTTGAGACTGATCCATTAAGTAATTGAAGGTACAAAATTAATTAAAATTAAAGTTAATATTATTGTCCATGGTGACTGGTGCCCCTTTTACGAGTGCTTTTATTTAATTTAGCGGTTGTAGAAGTGATGGTTTAACTCTGCCCCCTTTCACACCCACTATTAAATAAAATAAATAATTCCTGTACCTTATGACAAATATTTTATTATATAATCCCGCTAGATATTTTATGGTTCCACCGTGAGAGGCCTGTGTAATTGGGAAACGTATATGCAAAAGTAAAAATCATTGAGACATAAGCTGTTTTCTTTCTGCAAATATTGATCCACTTTATTCGGTGATCCTGTGTGTTGTTTGGGAGAGAAGAGGCTGAGGCCAGCTGCTCCCTCTGTCTGTGTCTGTTGTGTTTGTTTACTTAGCCTCCCGCTGAGGCGTCTGGTTGCTGATCATGGCAAAAGGGGGGTGGGCTGAGTCACCCACTCTCTAAGGAGCGAAACAGCTGTGTT
Organism: Pholidichthys leucotaenia; assembly: GCA_020510985.1. Taxonomy (NCBI): domain Eukaryota; kingdom Metazoa; phylum Chordata; class Actinopteri; order Cichliformes; family Pholidichthyidae; genus Pholidichthys; species Pholidichthys leucotaenia. Next base: position 242,669,285 of record CM035841.1, read on the forward strand.
GATGCATGCAAGTTTTAAGCAGTATTATATGCTGGATTAAGAAAAATAAAGGCCTAGAGTGACAGAAATGCAAAGAAAACCATCCTGTCTATCGTCAGTTTAACCTTCCGGCGATTATCCCGAAAGGATTAATTAAACTGGCCAGTTCTGTAATTACCCAAGAGTGGTGACGTCAGATTAAGCTGGACACAGTTTGATCTGGTCACTGAATAAACCTTTGGGGAAGTAGCGCTACTATAAACTATACCCGGAATTAAAGGGGTAACATTATTTGTGCAAGTTGGAGATTAAACTCTCATTTTGAAAAGCAAGGCATGGCGTTGTCGCTAAGACTCGCGCCCGCATCACGTGTCACGTGAACACACACGATCGCACTCGTGACCGAAAGGTGTGTACGAAAAACTGCGCATGAGCAGAGTAAGCGTGCAAACGCCATTTTGAAGGCGCTAAGAGGGAGTCACCCTGGCCGCCATTTTGAGTGAGACTGGTAGACCCGCCCAGAGCGACGTCACCAGTGTCTCCTCCTCCTGGGAGGGCAGAGATAACTGCCTCCATCTTGTGGTCAACTATAGAAGTTGCATTTCTTGAATGAATGCACACTCGGATTAAAGCAGAGCAAATCTATTAAGCTGATTTATAATCAAACAGACCTTCCAAATTAACTTTAAATCAATCCGAATTATCCGGAACAACCTAAATTTAAACCAAATTCAAAGTTTTATCCCAAGAACAAAGAGGAAAGAGAAACTTGTGGGTTTAAAGTTTGTTCTCATGGGTGGAAGAGCTTTTGACTGCATATATACACAGTGAAAGAACATAAAAGCATAGACTTTGTATTTACTCACGTATGCTAACCACATATTTTAATCTTTTTAGTTAAAAGCATGTATTTACACATCTTACGCTAAAAGTCTGCAAACTGTTGAAGCTACACTACCGTTCAAAAGTTTGGGGTCAGCCAGACAATTATTTTGTGTTTTCCATGAAAAGTCACACTTATTTACCACCATGAGTTGTAAAATGAATAGAAAATATAGTCAAGACATTGACAAGGTTAGAAATAATGATTTGTATTTGAAATAATAATTTTTTCCTTCAAACTTTGCTTTAGTCAAAGAATCCTCCATTTGCAGCAATTACAGCATTGCAGACCTAACATGATTGCACAAGGGTTTTCTAATCATCCATTAGCCTTCTGACACAATGAGCAAACACACTGTACCATCAGAACACTGGAGTGATAGTTGCTGGATATGGGCCTCTATACACCTATCTAGATATTGCACCAAAAACCAGGCATTTGCAGCTAGAATAGTCATTTACCACATTAGCAATGTATAGAGTGTATTTCTGATTAGTTTAAAGTTATCTTCACTGAAAAAAAAGTGATTTTCTTTCAAAAATAAGGAAATTTCTAAGTGACCCCAAACTTTTGAACGGTAGTGTTGTGATGAACACACATGGGACCTGTTGGACCGGTTTTGTGACTCACATTTTAGGTCAGAACAAAGGCAGGAATCTTAGCCTTGGTATGCAAGGCTGGAGACTGTGGGGGGTCAATTAAGGGATTAAGGAAAGGATGCATGGGAGACAGTGGAAGTGATATCATATCTTATTATGCAAGGTGGTGAAAAGCATTGTGACTGTCTTTATTATGCAAGGTGGTCTGTGTGACGTGATCTATGAGGTGTGAAGTCCCTGATATTTAAGGACAAGAGTTTACTGTTTCACTCTCTTTTTTCTCTGCTTTGAAATGATGGAGATGTGAATAAAGCTGACTCTGAGAAAGAACTCATTTTCACATCTTCCATACTGGTGACCCGAGACGTATCATGGAAGAAGAAAATTTCCCCGGGCCAGCTGCGTCAGGAGCCCCCAGCCAAGCGAATGCCGCTACAGTCCAGCTACCGGACTTCTGGCAGAACAATCCGCGCTCCTGGTTCAAAGCGGTTGAGGCACAGTTCAACCTCCAGGGGATATCGGTAGATGCCACGAAATTCTACCACGTAGTCGCAAAGCTGGACAACAACACGGCCCAGCATGTGGAGAGCCTGATCAACCAGCCGCTGGAAAGCGACAAATACGGCATGTTGAAGGCTGCACTCATCCAACAATTCACCCCCTCGGCGGAGGAGCGAGCAGAGAGGCTCCTGGCGCTGACGGAGGGGGAAAACGACATGCCCGTGAGCCTGATGGAGAAGTTGTTGAGGTTGAAAGACTCTGACGACGATCACTTCATTTTCACCCACCTCTTCCTCAGGACTCTACCGTCAGCAGTGAGAGCGGTTCTGGGCAGTTCGCCACTGTTGGCCCTACGGGACTACCACGCGGGATTGTCAACGCCACCAAGTGGCGCGCAGCCACGGCCGCTGCAGCGGAACTCAGTACGACGACCGGAGACGACAGGAGGCCAGAGGCAGCGGTGTCAGACTCACCGACGACGGCGGCGGCAAGGGCCAGGGAGCGTGGACCGGACGTCTTTTGTTTCTACCATCGCCGCTTCGCAGAGAGGGCACGCAAGTGTGTACCGCTGTGCTAGTTCGGGTGTTCGGGAAACGCCAAGACTGGGGGTCGGTAGCAGCCGCGGCCCTCGGGGAAGAGAACAAGCTGATCTACTTGTCGGACGCACGCTCCGGGAGGCAGTTCCTCGTCGACACAGGCTCCCAGTTGAGTTTCATCACACCTTCCTAAGCGGACAGACTGGCTGGTTCCGGAGGTCCCCGGGTGACAGCGGCAAACGGCTCGGAGATTAAGACCTTTGGTGAGAAGACTCTGCTTCTGTCTCTACACGGCCGTGCATATGAGTGGACTTTTGTTGTAGCAACAGTAAATTTCAATATGCTGGGGGCTGATTTTTTGTGCTCACATGGGTTGTTGGTTGATCTCGCTAACAGGTGCCTGGTTAATGCACTGTCTTTTGATTCTATCCCCTGTACAGCGCAAGTGGCCCCACCAACAGCACAAGCCAACATCACAGCAGCAGGCGGTAAGTTCCACACACTGCTCACTGAGTTCCCAGCACTCACGGTCCCCACATTTTCGGCAACAGTCGCTAAGCACGGGGTGGAACATTTTATTACCACTACCGGACCGCCCGTTTTTGCAAAAGCTCGGCGCTTGGACGCAGTTAAACTAGCCATAGCGCGGGAGGAGTTCGCCAACCTGGAGAGGTTGGGCATTATCCGACCGTGGGCTTCCCCCCTACATATGGTCCCAAAAGCTGATGGATCATGGCGCCCTTGCGGGGATTTCCGCAGGTTAAACAACGCTACAGCGCATGACCGCTACCCAATCCCACATATCCAAGATTTTTTGGTTCATTTGGCAGGGGCGCACATTTTTTCTAAAATAGACTTGGTCCACGGTTACCACCAAGTCCCAGTGCGTGCTGAGGTCATACCCAAAACAGCAGTAATAACTCCGTTTGGTTTATTCGAGTTTTTACGCATGTCATTCGGACTTAAAGGGGCTGCTCAGACGTTCCAACGCATGATGGACGCGGTGCTTCGCAATCTCCCTTTCGTGTTCGTCTACCTGGACGATATTTTAGTAGCCAGGGCGTCCGAAGACAAACACGAAAAACACCTGGCCATAGTTTTCCGAAGGTTGGGAGATCACGGGTTAATAATCAACCCAGCGAAGTGTCAGTTCGGGGTGGCGCAGATCGACTTTTTAGGACACCGCGTCTCCCCCAAAGGAGCAGTTCCGCTGCCTGACAAAGTGCGCGCTGTGGCAGATTTTCCCCAGCCGCAGACAATCAGGGCGTTGCAGGAGTTTTTGGGAATGGTGAATTTTTATAACCGTTTTCTCCCCTGCGCGGCGCAACTCATGCAGCCGCTGTATGCCGCGCTCAAAAACAAGAAACCCGCAGATAAGGTCGAGTGGTCCCCGGAGCGGGACCAAGCGTTCTCAGAGGTGAAAGCAGCCTTGGCAAAGGCTGCATTGTTGGCACACCCAGACCCAACGGCCCGCATAGCGCTCACCACTGACGCGTCAGAGGTGGCCATAGGGGCGGTCGTGAAGCAACATGTAGCTGGGGTTTGGCATCCCCTCGCCTTTTTCAGCAGGACCTTGTGCGATAGTGAACGTAAATACAGCGCGTTCGACAGGGAACTGCTCGCTCTCCATTTGGCCATCCGCCACTTTCAGTTCTGGCTGGAAGGACGCGCTTTCACCGCTTTCGTTGATCACAAACCGCTAACATTCGCGATGGCCAAGGTCTCTGAACCGTGGTCAGGCCAGCAGCAGAGACAGCTGGCCGCCATATCAGAGTTTGCCACTGATATTCAGCATGTGGCGGGCAAATTCAATGTAGTGGCAGATTGCCTCTCGCACGCCGTGGCGGCCCCAGTCAGCGTAGGGTTAGATTATGCAGCCATGGCCACGGAGCAGGTTAATGACGCGGACATGCGCGCACTCCAGGCTGGACCAACAGGGTTAAGGCTGGAGAGCAGGGTGCTGCAAGACGGTATGCCCCCCCTAATCTGCGATGTCTCCACTGGACGGCCGCATCCAGTAGTACCGGCCGTGTGGCGCCGCCGCGTTTTTGACTCAGTTCATTCTTTGGCGCACCCTGGAGTGCGCGCGTCGGTCAAAATGGTGGGAGAGAAATTTGTGTGGCCGAGCCTCCGCAAACAGGTCAAAGAGTGGGCAGCAGCCTGCACGGCATGTCAACGAGCCAAAGTACACAGGCACACAAGGGCTCCTTTGGAACAGTTTCACATTCCGGCCAAGAGGTTCGATCACGTTCATGTGGACCTCGTTGGACCCCTCCCACTGTCACAGGGGTGTGCACATCTTCTGACAATGGTGGACCACACCACGCGCTGGCCTGAAGTGGTCCCGCTGGCATCAACCACGGCCGAGGAAGTGGCGCGCACGTTTTTAACAGCTTGCGTGGTGCGCTTCGGCGCTCCGTCGGACAGTGCATCCGACAGAGGCCCTCAATTTGTTTCCGAGCTTTGGTCGACAATGGCCCGTAGCCTGGGTGTCACAATTCACCGCACAACCACGTACAATCCACAGGCTAACGGGTTATGCGAACGTTTTCATAGATCATTGAAAGCGGCTCTCAGAGCGTCACTGACGGATACAAATTGGGTTGACAAGTTACCATGGGTGTTATTGGGGTTGTGTTCTGCACCTAAAGAGGATCTAGAAGCCTCACCAGCAGAGCTCGTGTTTGCGCAGCCACTCCGGCTGCCTGGGGAGTTTCTCCCAGATAACCCTGCGCCAAACACCTCCCGGTCTCAGCTGTTGCGGAGTAACATAGAATCAAGCACGCTGCCCGGCCCCGCGCACCACAGTTTTCCACGCATTTTTGTGCCTAAAACTTTGAAGAACGCAGAGTTTGTTTTTGTTAGACATGATGCGCATCGAACCCCGTTGCGGCCGCCTTATGACGGACCATTCAGAGTGCTAGAAACAGGGGACAAGCAGTTTTTGCTAGATTTGGGGGGTAGGAAAGAGAAAATTGGCATAAACAGACTTAAACCCGCTTTTGTGGTGGCAGATGAGGAAGTGCTGTTGGCAAAGGCCCCGCGGCGAGGTAGACCACCACGGAGGGTTTCACACAGCAATGTTTCCCAAAGTAATGTTTCCCTAGAACACCCACAGAGACTGACAAAGGGTTTCCGCCCCCAGACTGCAAATCCCCAGCGTGACAGCGCCGCAGAGACGGTGAACCCCAGCTACAGCAGATTCGAGCAGGAGGCTGAAGCCTATCCAGCATGTGGACTGATGTGTATTGATGCTATCACGGCATGCATGTGGTTTTCTTCTTGTTCTGTTTTTCTAAAATGCTGGGGGGGCTTGTGTGGTGAACACACATGGGACCTGTTGGATTGGTTTTGTGACTCACATTTTAGGTCAGAACAAAGGCAGGAATCTTAGCCTTGGTATGCAAGGCTGGAGAATGTGGGGGGTCAATTAAGGGATTAAGGAAAGGATGCATGGGAAACAGTGGAAGTGATATCATGGAGAGAAATGCATTGTGACTGTCTTTATTATGCAAGGTGGTGAAATGCTTTGTGACTGTCTTTATTATGCAAGGTGGTCTGTGTGACGTGATCTATGAGGTGTGAAGTCCCTGATATTTAAGGACGAGAGTTTACTATTTCACTCTCCTTTTTTCTCTGCTTTGAAATGATGGAGATGTGAATAAAGCTGACTCTGAGAAAGAACTCTGCCTCGTCATTTTCACATCTTCCACAGTGTATATATATATATATATATATATATGTGTTTTGTTTTTAAATATCACTTTGTACGATTTCTTTCACAGGAAGCCATTCAACTTAGGGACTCAAATAAATGACAATGTTCATTTAGACTCAAGTTAATGTACTATTTAACCAAACTGAGAATCATGGATATTTGTCTGTCAAATCCACTGAGAGGAAAAGAAAAATCTCTTGTCTACAACAAATCTGTTACCCCAAAAAATGGGTTAGTGAAATATTTTACTTTACTACAACAAAAAAAGTTGTGTGGAAAAAGAATAAACTAAATCAAAAGTTAGTCATCGAGTAAGATTCTGGGTAGACATGTAAATGTACTTCACACCTTTACTTGTGTGATTTAAAAAAGAGGTCTCTAAAATGGTGTGATGCATAGAAACAAGTACACAACTATTGGAGTTACTACAGCCTTTCGACGGTAAATGTTTAAGGGAAGGTAATGCAGATTAGTTTATCCTTAAATGCTTCTGTACAACTAAATAAAATGTTTTTTCTTTTTAATTCTCCCAAACAAATACTTGTTTCAATGTTTCTTTTTTGAAACTGGTGAATGTTTTTTTAACCACATTAATTTTAGTGATGCAACTTTGTGTGAATATACTAGGGGCATTTTTGTCAACACTGTGCAAAGTGTCATTTGTTATTACAAAAGATAAAAAAAAAACTATTCTTATTCAAAGAAGTAAGTACGCTGTTATTTCAAATTATTGTTTTTCAGAATCTGGTAACCCTAATGCCGGTAATGCGGTATGGAGCAAAGTGTCTGACGCCTTCAAGAACTAGCCAAAGACCCGAGGTAATTCTTTTAAAAAGTCCGTAGTAACTGAGACACGATGCTGCGTGTTAGCTTTAGTTCTTTATCATTGTTTTTTAACTGTAGAGTTGTGTTGATTCTTAGGATCTGGTAGACATGGCCCGCTAAACTTCTTTCCCAAAAAGCAGGAAGGAGTAAACACCGATGTTCTGACCACAGATTTCTCTGAACAAGTGAGAAGTCTTTGAAAGCAAATCTCGTGACATCTGAGTTGCTGGCAGAGAAAAAAGTTTGCGACTTATGGAGCCAGAAATGCCAACTTTGCGGTTGGAAGTACTAGAAATACAGTCCTAAATCAGATTTGCCTCAACAAAAGGAATGCACTATATGAGTAGAATGAATGGGGTTGCAGCCCACTGAGTGAAAAACAAGATGTCGCTAAAAGCCAAAGTTTCCAAATCTTCCACACAGTACCTTTAGTCTTCGGCGTCATTTCAAGTACACGATGATAATAGCCACAGTAGTAGCAGTTGGTGAAGAATTGGCCTTTATTTTCTTGTGATATTTTTCTTTTAAGCATAACACAGATACAAACAATACTTTCCCCCTTGCAGGATGACAAACATTAGGGTGAGACTTAGGCCATAAGAAAAAACCCTTTACATCGGAATGGGCCTTAGGTCCCCAGTCTGAGAAATTGTCGAACCCGAGGTAGAGACAAAGTTGGTCGTGCAATATTTATTTCTGTATCAAAATCCCAACAAACTATAAGCACGATGCCCAATCTAAAACCTAACTTTACCACATCTTGTTTTCTTTAAAAAAAACAAATTACTTAAGGTTCACGCAGATGCATTTTTTCTGTACACTCGAGGTTTTGACTGCATATGCCCGTTAGTAAAATACTGTGAGTTTGTTGTTTTGTATCATAAATTGTTTTTTTTTTTTTTGTGAAAATGAAGGTTGTTTCAAAATATTAACCAGAAACTACTCTGGAGCTTGGTGGCTGACCAAAAAATTTGCGCTGTCTGTGCGGACAACTTAATTGAACCTCGTGCTGTGATAGACATTCAATTCAATTCAATTCAACTTTATTTATATAGCGCCATTTCACAACAACAGTCATCTCATAGCACTATCAACTGTAGGGGGAACCCCCACAGTTGTAGAAAGACCCCAGCAATCAGGTGATCCCCTGTGAGCAAGCACTTGGCGACGGTGGAAAAGAAAATCTCCCTTTTAACAGGAAGAAAACTCCAGCACAACCAGGCTCAGGGAGGGGCAGTCATCTGCTGTGACTGGCTGGGGGGTGAGGGGATAGAGAAGATGAAAAGAACAGACATGTAGAGAGCAAACAGCATGATGGGGACTCAATCTATGGGAGAGAACAAACAAATGTTAATGACCAGCAAAAAAAAATATTTCATTGAGAGTGAGGAAAGGAGTGAGGCCCAGTGCATTACTGGAGGTCCCCCGGCTGACTAAACCTATTAGCAGCATAACTAAGGGAGGGTTCAGAAACACATGATCCCTCCCTAATTGTACGCTATATCAAAAAGGTAGGTTTTAGCCCTATTCTTAAAAACAGAGATCGAGTCTGACTCCCGAATCCAGATTGGCAGCTGGTTCCACAGGAGAGGAGCTTGATAACTGAAGGCTCTGCCTCCCATTGTACTTTTGGAGATTCTAGGTATTACAAGTAATCCTGCATTTTGGGAGCATAGTGCTCTGTTAGGATAATACGGTAGTATGAGATCTTTTAGATAAAAAGGAGCCTGATTGTTTAGAGCTTTGTAAGTAAGAAGAAGGATTTTAAACTTAATTCTAAACTCTATGGGAAGCCAGTGAAGGGAGGCCAGAACCGGAGAGATATGATCTCTCTTTCTAGTACCTGTTAAAACTCTTGCTGCAGCATTTTGGATCAGCTGAAGACTTTTTAAAGATGTTTTAGGACAGCCTGATAATAAAGAATTACAATAATCTAATCTCGAGCTAACAAAAGCGTGGATCAGTTTCTCAGCATTACTCTGAGACAAGATGATCCTAATCTTGGCAATATTACGCAAATGATAGAAGGCAGTCTTAGAAACAAATTTAATATGTGAATTGAAGGACAGAGCTTGATCAAAAATAATTCCAAGGTTCCTCACAGAGCTATTAAGAGAAAGAGTAATCACATCCAAACTGAAAGTTTGATTTGGAAAGGAATTTCTAAGGTTTTCTGGACCAACAAGAATGACTTCAGTCTTATCTGAATTTAATAGCAGGAAATTACAAGTCATCCAAGCTTTGATTTCCTTAAGACAGGCTTCTGACTTGGCTAATTGATTACTATCATCTGGCTTCATTGACAGGTATAATTGTGTGTCATCTGCATAACAATGAAAACAATGAAATGTATACAGTGCTTTCTAATAATGTTGCCTAACGGAAGCATATATAAACTAAAAAGAGTAGGGCCTAGCACAGATCCCTGTGGAACTCCATGACTAAGCTTTGAGTTGAAAGAAAACTCATTATTTACATGAATAAACTGGAACCTATCAGATAAATAAGATCTAAACCACTGCAACAAAGTTCAATTAAGTCCAACATAGTGTTCTAATCTATCAAGTAGAATATTATGATCGATAGTATCAAAAGCTACACTAAGGTCTAAAAGGACAAGTACAGAAACCAGTCCATTATCAAATGTGATGAGGAGGTCGTTAGTGACCTTTGCTAAGGCTGTTTCAGTACTATGGTGGGTTCTAAACCCAGATTGAAACTCTTCAAGTAAACCATTTCCCTGCAGGTGGTCAAATAATTGCATAGCAACAACTCTTTCTAAGATTTTTGAAATGAAAGGGAGATTAGAGATTGGTCTATAGTTAGCTAAAGCTTCTGGATCTAGCGTTGGCTTTTTGAGTAAGGGTTTAATTACAGCCGTTTTAAAAGCCTGGGGTACATGGCCTAAAGTTAATGAAGAATTGATTATATGAAGAATAAAGCTACCAATAAGTGGGAAGACTTCTGTAAATAACCTGGTAGGAATAGGGTCTAAAAGACAAGTTGAAGGTTTGGATGAGGAAACTATTTTGTCTAACTCACAAAGGTCGATTGGAGTAAACTCATCAAGACAGACATCAATAGAAGGAGTTGTAGTAGTTACAGTATTTAAGTTTACTGTTGGAAGAATCTGATTGATTTTATCTCTGATGGATGAAATTTTATTATTGAAAAAGTTCATAAAGTCCTGACTAGTAAGCTCTAAGGGAATGCTAGGATTGACAGAGTCCTGACTCTTTGTCAACCTGGCTACAGTGCTGAAAAGAAACCTGGGATTATTCTTGTTCTCTTCTATTAATGCAGAGTAATAACTCGTTCTAGCTTTTCTAAGAGATTTTTTATAAATGAAAAGATGATTTCTCCAAGCTGAATAGATTTTATCTAAATTAGTGGAGCGCCATTTTCTTTCTAATTGACAAGTCTTCTTTTTTAAGCTACGAGTTTCTGTGTTGAACCAAGGAGTTAGAAATCTCTGATTAGACTTTTTCTTTTTTAAGGGGGCCACCAAGTCTAGAGTCTGATGCAGAGAAGCTGTAACACTATCCACCATGTTATCAATTACAGAAGGAGCAAGCTGTCTATAGCTTATTTCCGTTGTGTTGACACATGGCATAGAGGAAACAATCTGCATAAATTTGGTAACAGCATCATCTGAGAGGCATCTACTGTAATAATATTTTTCTTTAGGAGCCAAATAGTCAGAAATAGTAAAATCAAAGGTTAACAGACAATGGTCTGACAGTACAGGGTTATGAGGAGACACTACAAGATTTTCTATTCCTATGCCATATGTCAGAACAAGGCCCAATGTATGATGGAGGTAATGAGTAGAATTTCCTACTTTCTGAGAAAACCCAATCGAGTCTAATATTGAATTAAATGCCACATTAAGGCAGTCACTATCTACATCCACATGTATATTAAAGTCCCCTACTATAATTATTCTATCAGATTTCAGCACTAAATCAGCTAAGAAATCAGCAAATTCGGATAAAAATTCTGAATAGGTTGATGGGGGACGATAAACTATGGCAAATAAAATTGGGTTTAACCTGAAATTGCTAAAGTGCCCAACACTGAGGACCAGGCCCTCAAAGGAATTATAACATGTTTTTTGCTTTACATTAACTAGTAATTTGGAATGGTAAATTGTTGCTCCTCCTCCTCCATGACCAGAACTTCTGGGATTTTGACAGTTTAAATAACTAGAGGGAGTTGATCCATTTAAACCAACATAATCCTCTTACCGTAACCAAGTCTCTGTAAGGGAAATTAAATCAATCTGATGATCAATTAACAGATCATGGACTAACAGAGACTTGGGAGTTAGAGACCTAATATTTAATAAACCACATTTAATTTTTAAATTATGAGGAGGAACAGAGGCCAAATCATTCAATTTAGAGGCTTTATGTTTAATTTGAGTTTTACCAATATTTTGCTTAATCACTTTGGGATGCTTATATTTTATATTTTTATTTACTTTGGAGGGAGCAGACAATGATTCTCTGATGGGGAAGTCAGGGGCTAAGCTGAGGGGTGGCGGATGAAGAGGAGCTGCAGAGAGGCGTGTAAGACTGCGACTCTGCTTCCTGGTCCCAACTCTGAGTAGTCAGGGTTTTGGAAATTTGGATAAAAAAGATGCCAGATTGTTAGATAAATGAGAAGCACCATCCAAAGGGGGATGAATGCTGTCTCGTCTCATAAGACCAGGTTTTCCCCAAAAAGAGCTCCAATTGTCAATGTAGCCCACGTTATTTGCAGGACAATAATAGACATACATAAGTTGTCTATTATATAGACATAAGTTGCAAGTTTTGCTATTGTACAAAATCAAAAAAGAAATCTACATTGCAAAGCATAGTCCTTTGTGAAATGTGGTGTTGTCGGAGAAAACATTTTGTTTGGATCATCGGGAAAAAAACCCCAGCTTTTAAATACCACAAAACTGTTTGAATGACTGACCGACGCTGAAAAATGCAAGCGGCCTTCTGACCCCTGGAGACACTGTTATGGTGCTGCTGAGGGGAGGGAAGTGAGGGGAGGCTTTGTTAGTGGTGTGTGAGATTTGAAAATTATTAAACAGCACACATAGAATCGGTGTATTTTAAGTTGATAAAATACATAGAAGTACTTTTTGGGAGAGCCAGGATGTTGATCCGTTAAAGCGTTCATTTTTAGTTGTTTAAAGCTCATACTAGTTAAACCGATATTTTCAGAATCCAGCTTGTGTTTTTCTCTGAGCCTGAATGTGTCGGGAAATAATTTACCGTTGCTATGACAAAAAGGTTGTGTGAAAAAGTAAACTCATCGAGTAAGATTCTGCTGTACTTACGTTTTTTTTGTTTGTTTGTTTGTTTTTTCACTTTAATCAGGTTGAAGCAACTTTGGTCGACTACAACAAGCAGGAGAATTAAATAAATACTTACATGAAACAATTATGTATGCATCCAAACAAATAGAAAAAACTGAAGCCTGTCAGTAGAAACGATATAATTGTGTGTAACAGTACAGCGTATAAAATGCTTGTGGAAAATTTATTAAACATCAGCATGTATTTTCTACCATCACCTCCGATGAACCACAAAAAGGTTGCAGGCATGAAAACAAAATGTAAACTACTAACCATAGCACTGTGATAGACTAAAATGATGCTTTATAAGTTTGATTGCATCGTCCCTGGTATGCACGAGCGCTTGATGAAAACCAATCAGCGTTTGGCGATTACAAAACTTATATCAGGTATTTAATATATTGTAGCATCCACCAGAAGCGTTGTAAAAGAAAACACAAAGATGTTGCCAATTTAAGACCATTATTCTTAACAGGAGGCCAAAAAAGCAACAAGGAAAAACTTCTGTGTCTCTCCCAACCCTCCTCCTCCTCATGCTCTCTCCCTTCCACACAGCCCAAGCTTTTGTGATATGAATGGCAGATGCCACTGATGTGTGTGTGTGCGTGTGTGTGTGTGTGTGTGTGTGTGTGTGTGTGTTTGGGGGGGGTTAAGATAGTGTGCTCATTAAGTATGAAGTCTCTGAACTGTACAAAGTTGTACTGTGATGATCATTATGGTCCAATGTCGTTGGAGCAGTCTTCGAGTGAAAGAGTTGGGTGAAGGGTCAGAAGTTGGATACAAGAGCAACACGGTGATGCAGAGTTATTTGCTGGTGGCAGTCTGATGTCCACAGCGGTGTCTGTTCTTTTTAAAGCATTTTGAGCACACGTGTATGTGTGTGTTGGACAATCTGTCAGAAACTTCATGTCTTCATTCAAAAACTTCATTACGCATAACCCATTATGACCTTAAAACATATACGAACAATAGAATAACATCACATTGGGTCCCAGGGCCTCTATGATGGGATGGGGGCCGCTGAGATTCCGGGGGGATCAGAGCAAGCAGTTTCCCCCGCCGTATACTGTGTGTTAAAAGTCCTGCAATGGCCAAGTTTGTAAAATTATCCACTTGTGTCATTTCATTACAAGAAAATCTTTTGGATAGCCATAAAAACTATATTTAACGATTCAAAAGCTTATTTTTCCCCACATAATTTAGCCTATGTTTCTCTTTAAGCTCAATACATTTCATCCCCTGGTGATATGTCACCATAGAGGGTGATAGAACCAACACAGTAAAATAGATTTCTACTTCTTGTTTACATTATCAAACACATTTTCAACTCTAAAGTGACGGACTTGACTCAGTAAACAAAATTGTCACACATAATTTCTTTAATACTTAAAAATACTTTTGCATCGTACTCCCATAGGGTATCCAATCATCTCTGAAAAGTCTAACTCAAACAGGATTAGGTTTAGCACATTACTGCAAAGATTTCCACTTTTTTACCCAACCACATAATTGTGCTTTATAGTTAAAAACTTTAATGGTAGGGCTATGTGATGCATTACTTATGTAACAATTAGCAGCTTTAGCCCAAATAGCGAGGTAAGTATTTTTTTAATGTAAAAAATGGACGATCTGTCAAAACTTCATGTCAACGTTAAAACCTAATTACGCATCAGACCGTTATGACCTTAACCCTATATGAACAATAGTGCTGTCAAGTTCACTTAATTTTGATGAGAAGTCCAGACAGTTTAATTAGGTCACGGGGGGGTCTGGAGGGGTCAGAGGTCATCACGCTTCACTGCACCTGTCAGATCTAATTAGCGAGAACAATAGTATGAATAAAAGTATGTCCATCCCTCTCTGAGGGTTCTTTATAAAACCCCCTTCCTAAGAAACATGGAGATTTACAGTGGAGGGTCCTGCATGGCATCATAGCTCTCAATGCTTTTGTCTCTGTTATCAACAGCCGTGTCAGTGTGATCAGTGTGTTTTCTGTTCCTCTAGAAAGACACTTTTTCATTGTTTTACTGGATGTCAGCATCTAAATGGTCTCTTTGAATCACTCACAGAACTTTTTCACAGCTTTAAAAAAGTTTTCTCCAAGCAGGTTTTCTTGTATGGTTTTATGTACAATCTTCAGTCTAAACAGAAATGTCAATTATTGTACTTTGTTTTAGGGCAAGTGAAGCTCGCTATCTATGTAAGCCGGAGAAGAAAACTTGAGAATGTTGAAAATGATGTTGATATCCAAATTTTATTTGTGAGGCTACTTAAAGCCAGAATAAGGCTGGATTTTGAGTCGGTTTTTTTGGGGGGGGGGGGGGGGGGATGGGGATGTGGAAGGTTTTAGCACCCTCTGGTCCCTTGAGGATGTCGTTTGTTTAGTCTGTGACGGACAGCACTTGCTTGAGCTTTCTTTGGTGGAATAATCCTTCTTGTAATGTAGTATGGTATTGTACTGAATGGTGGAAAAATGTGTTTATTAAAGACCTTTTAAAAATTCAAAACTCTCTCTCTCTGAGTGGGTGGAGTGTGAGTGCTCTGAAAATATATGTGAGAGGAAAATTGTGAGTGTTTTCTAACTTTTCTGTCAATATTCTATCTTTTTCTTGTACATATTGCTAATAGTGTGGTTTAGGTTCTGTGGTGGAGGGTGTAAATAGGACAGCAGTGGTTTGTAAATAGACAGTTTGATTGAAGGACGCTTGATTTGTTTGTTTGATTGGTGTCAGCCAGCACCTTGCTGGCTGGCTGATTGCTAATTGCCCAGCACGGATTTTTCCAATTTAACCAGAAAACATGGCTTTAAAGTTGCACCAGTTTTTGTCTGTTCAGTTGAAGACTGCAATCTTGTAGTGGGGCATCTTGTTTGTTATGACAGCATTAAATCTGCTGCATGGATGAATAATGCAGTTGTTATTTTTGTTGACACTATAGAGAAGGCTATCACAGTGGAAGAAAATTGGATTGCTGTACATGATACTTTTGTGCTTGTTCTCCCTCTTGTCACCCCAGCAAAAAAAAAAAGAAAGTAGTACTGTCTAATGTTGCTCTTTTTATTAGAGATGGAATTTTAACCAGAGAGTGGTTTCGTTATGGAAAGATTGTTTCACAAGTTAAAAAGCAAATGCCCACTACTGAAGCATGTAGTGTCCCACAGGAGTGAAGTCTACATGATTCTGAATAACAGAAGGGAGGATTTAAACTTAGTTTTTAAACTCAAAATAGAGGAGTTTGATTATGTGATCTTTGCAACACCAGAAACTAAGAAATGTTTCAGCTGTGGCAGTGAAGGACATCTAGTTAGAACATGTCCTGCAAAAAAATCTTCTCCGGACAGACCAACAGCAATAATGCCACTGCTGGAGGACAACAAACCATAATCCAGAAACAGATTGATCCTGGGGTGACAAGTCATGGTGACCAGAGCTCTGTGGCGGAGAAAAATGAAATGATTCAAGACAGGCAGGGGAGTGTGAGTGGTGAAGAAGAAAGAAGTCAGGTAAACCACATACATGAGGATGAGCAGGATGGAACAACTGACATCCAGCTGGACAGTCAGAAGAGTGTTGGGGAGTCTGGAATAATACAACAGGATGGCCAAGAGATAGTAGAGGGACAGGAAGAGGCACAGAAAACCCAGACTTTCAGTAAAAAGTGTGAAACAGCTACAAGGGATTTGTTGGAGGAAAGTGAGCTTGATGTAGATGGTGATGATGTTTTTAAACTTCCTCATGGAAAAGGAAAACCCAAACCAACAATAAAGACACTTTGTAAGCAGAGAAAGGAAGAGTGAGTTTGTCTCAGGCAGGGAGACGTTGTCTTCAGCCTTAGTGGCGGCAGCAGTCTGGGAGTGAGGCTAAGCTGGACTCAGCTGTGGAGTCCTGGGCTTCATCTCAGTCGGGGATGTGGGAAGGCTGCTTATTCCTTAGTGAGCATTAAGAAGTTTCTTAAAGATACAAAAGGTGCCAGAAATGTAACAACTGAAGATGTTTTTCCTGATTTGAAACTCTTCATGGACCCAGTGAGAGGGCTACAGAGAAACCCTGACGGTCTAGAAGAAAAAGCTTTCACCAATCATCATCTGAAAAAATGGTTTTAAGAGCCAAAAAGCAGTTAGAGAATGGCCATTAGATCTTTAGTATATAACTTTTTTCCCTTTTATTTGTCTTTGTTTTGACTTTTCTCTCCTGCACCATGGGTGATATAAAAGTAGACAGTTTACACTTAAATGGAGCCAGAGATGACAGAAAAAGAGCCTCTCTCTTTAGTCTGTGCTCTCTTATAAAGCTAGATGTCACTTTTGTGCAGGAGACTCATAGTAGCCCTGATAATTCAATTCATTCATTCATTTTCATTCATCTTCTTCCGCTTAATCCTTTTCGGGTCGCGGGGGGGGGCTGGAGCCTATCCCAGCATCTTTGGGCGAGAGGCAGGGTACACCCTGGACAGATTGCCAGTCCATCGCAGGGCCAACACAGAGAGACAGACAACCATTCACTCTCACAGTCATACCTAATGACAATTTAGAATCCCCAGTTTGATGCCAATTAACCTAACTTGCATGTTTTTGGCATGTGGGAGGAAACCGGAGAAATCCACGCAGACACGGGGAGAACATGCAAACTCCACACAGATCGCTGTTGGTCGGGGGCTAGGATTGAACCCAGGATCCCCCCGGCCAAGGGTGAGTTGCTGTGCTGCCGCAGTGCTAACCACTCCGCCACTGCGCCGCCCTAATAATTCAATTCAATTCAATTCAGCTTTATTTATAATGCGCCACATCACAACAAAAGCCGTCTCGTGGCGCCACAGTGCAGAAAAAAACCACACAGTCACAGAAAGACCCAGCAATCAGATGATCCCCTATGAGCAAGCACTAAGCGACAGTGGAGAGGAAAAATTCCCATTTGGAAGGTTCAGGTTCAGGTTACTTTGTTTGTACCCGTAGGTAGATTTGTTTTGCGGTCTGGTGACATCCATATTTACAAGCCACAAATTACATTCAACATAGACACAAACACAGGCACACATGAAATTGACTATAAACATGATAAAAATACTCAAGGCTCCATCAATCAGGGTATAAAAAGACAGAGATGAGAGAAAAACCAGAGGTAAGAGAGAAGAGTCATATTAAAAATTAAAAACTAGTCAAAGAGGTTAAAAACTCAAAGGTCTAAAACCCAATAAAATATTTAGAACCCAAGTAACATCCTACAAAAATAAGTAAATATAAAATGGAGTTAATAAATAGGTACCTAAATTATGTGCAATATATTGTTACAGCTTGTTCAACTCTTTGACAGCAGCAGGAACAAAACTGTTTTTGTAGCGCTGGGTTTTACTTTTTGGGACAGCAAACCTCCGTCTTAAGGGAAGAAGCTGAAAGTTGCAGTGCAAAGGGTGGGAGTCATCATTTAAAATGGAGGTAGCCATCCTCTGTACTTGTTTGGTGTACAGGGATGTCAGGCTCAGCTGTGACTCACCAAGCAAACGACTGAACCATCTAACTACCTGATCCAAAGATTTCCTCTGTTTCAGTTTTATCTGACCAAACCATGACACTAAAGAAAAGGATAAAACAGATTCAATAAAAGCCCGATAAAACATTGTCATTATGGTCAATTTGGAAGAATGCAAGTTTTCTCAAGCAATGCAAATGTTGCTGACCCTTTTTGCACACCCTTTCACAGTTCTCTTCAAAGTTTAAATTACTATCAATAATCGTCCCAAGATATTTGTAGGATTGTACACATTCGGTGGTCTGGAAGGAAGAAACCTCTAGCAGAACCAGGCTCAGGGAGGGGCAGTCGTCTGCTGCGACTGGCTGGGGATGAGGGGATAGGGAGGATGGAAAGGACAGACATAAAGAACATAGCAGTAAGATGCCAAGTACAATATTGGAGGTCAACCAGCAGTATGGATCAGATAACAATAGAACAAGAGTGGGGTTAAAAGATACAAAAACCCTCCTTAAATGAAAGCTATATTAAAAAGGAAGGATTTTACCCTGTTCTTAAAAACAGAGACCAAGTCTGACTCCCGGACCCAGAGTGGTAACTGGTTCCAGAGAGAAGGGGCTTGGTAGCAGAAGGCGCTGCCTCCCACTGTACTTTTGGAGATTCTGGGCACCACAAGTAAGCCAGCATTTTGGGAGCGCAATGCTCTATTAGGATGGTAAGGTAATATCAGATCTTTTATATATTGGGGGGCCAGATTGTTAAGAGCTTTGAAAGTAAGAAGAAGGATTTTAAACTTGATTCTGAATTCTATGGGAAGCCAATGGAGGGAGGACAGAACCGGGGAAATATGATCTCTTTTTCTAGAACCAGTTAAAACTCTAGCAGCAGCATTTTGAATCAACTGAAGATTTTTTAAAAGGTACTTTAGGACAACCAGATAATAGCGAATTACAATAATCTAATCGAGAACTGACTAAGGCGTGAATCAGTTTCTCAGCATCATTCAGAGACCAGATGCTCCTGATCTTGGCAATATTGCGCAGATGATAGAAGGCAGTCCTAGAAACAGTTTTAATATGTGAATTAAAGGACAAATCCTGATCAAAAATAACTCCAAGGTTCCTCACACAACTGTTCAGAGTGAGAGTGGCAGCATCTAAATTAAGGGCATAATCTGAAAAGGAATTTCTAAGATGTTTTGGGCCAACAACAATGACTTCAGTCTTATCAGGTTCAATAGTAAAAAATTACAAGTCATCCAAGCTTTGATGTCCTTAAGACAGGCATCTAACTTGGCCAACTGATCACAATCATCGGGCTTCATTGACAGGTATAGTTGTGTGTCATCTGCGTAACAGTGAAAATGTATACAGTGCTTTCTGATGATATTGCCCAACGGGAGCATATATAGACTAAAAAGAGTAGGGCCTGTGACGATGGGATGTCACCACTGTATGACTTGTTGTATTGTGTGATTATGTTATATCTGTAATGTTGTAAATGTCAGTATGATTATTTGTTAAAATGCACACAGTATTTTGGGATTTGTCTTTGTTAATTTGAATACCCTTGGGAAATAACTATTATGGTTAAGTATTTGGTAAAATAATTGATAAAGGTTTTATTTCACATACCTTTGCCAACATGCTTCCTGTCGGTGTCCAGGCAAAAGACTCTGTGAGGGGTTGAGGGCCTTTTAAAGGACACCAGCAGGAAGGAAACATGTATGGTAAGTTAGAAGGGTGGTTTAACATTTGTAAATAAGGGTTGAAATTATTTATTGAATTATTTATATTGTTATTTATTGTATGTTATTTATATTTATATTGTATATACTTGGGGAAATTATTTATGTATTTTTAGATGTTAGTGGGTATGTGTTAAGAATAGGAATGTTGATTGTTTTACCTGGGATTATGGTAGGGGCTAATCAGCCCTAATTATCTCGTATATTATATAACAGGTGTGAGATATCGAGTAAGATGGCAGATGGCTGATTACTGATTGCAGATTACTTATTGTTCTTGGTATGCTTCTTGGTTGGCAAAGTGTATTTTGTTTGAAGGATCGTGTCGGATGTTTTCCTGGAAACTTTGCTTGTAAGATTATTGAAATAAATAGACTAATGGAACATTGAAATCTGCCTCGCCTCGACGCTACATTATCACATTTGGTGGCAGCGGTGGTCCGTTGCCGGGACGTTGTGGCGTTTGGGGGACGGAAGGACCCATGTCGAGAAGGAAAGCGAGGCAGGAGGAGCAGCCTGACCTAGACGCAGGTATGGCGGCTGAGGACCGGGGAGTCAGCGGACTGGGCGAGCTCGAGGAGATAATGAGCCTGGTGAAATCTGTGGTGCGTTCGCTGACTCTCAGAGATCGCCAGTTGGAGGAAGAAGCCTCTCTCTGTGACCAAAGGTGGCAGGCTGTGAATGAGCAAATTCGTCGGGTGCAGTCACAGGTTACGGAGTTGAGAGAGGAGTATGGGAGCCGGGCGGAGCATAGTGGTGACGATGGCGCTTCGGGGGAGGACCCCAGGGTGACGGCCAGTCGGGTTGGCCCGCAGGAGGAAGATTTGCTGTTGCATTACCTGACAACGTTTGAGAGGATCGCTATAGCCTGCCGCTGGAGGGAAGAAGAGTGGGCTATCCATCTTGCTCCTCTACTTACAGGTAAAGCGCGGAGCGCATATGTACTGATGGATGTTGCTGACACGGATGATTATGGGAAAGTCAAAGAAGCTATTTTGAATAAATATGAAATCACATCTGACACATATAGGAGGAGGTTTCGGTCCCTGGACATTCATCAGGACGAAACCCCTCATGAACTTTATATACGCCTAAAAGACCTGTTATATAAATGGATTAAACCAGAGACCCTATCTTTAAAAGACATTATGGAACAACTAATTTTGGAACAGTTTTTGCGCATGGTGAACCCGGAACTGGGAGTCTGGATACAAGAGCGGGACCCGAAGACTGCAGAAGACGCTGCTCGTCTGGCGGAGGTTTTTCTGTCAGCCAGGTCTGGGAGCAGGAGACCTACTCTCGGCCGTGATAGATCTTTCACCACACGGAGTGAGTTTAATGAGGGTGAAAGGGGTGGTCCAGCTCGAAATAGGTTGTGTTCCAGGCCCAGTCAGATTACAAACAGCAGACATGTTAATAGCAAAAAGTCACAAGTTGTTGCAAATAAGGATATACGCTGTTATCAGTGTAATAAAATCGGTCACACCCAATATTCATGTCCTGCCACAAAGAATCAGAAACCATCACTATTATGTTCAGTTCCTAGACCCACTTGTTCAGCCTCAGGGCACAGTGGAGTATATAAAACAAAAGTGTTGATTATGGTCAGTGTGAAGAGGCCCTGTTAGATTCAGGCTGTTTTCAAACAGTTGTGCTACCTAGTTTGGTCCCTAGGGATTTGTGGAATGACTCAGAAATAAATATCAGTTGTGTCCATGGGGATAAGAAACTGTACCCAACCGCTGAGGTTTATTTAACAGTAGGGGGTCAAACTTATCTCCTTCCTGTAGCTCTTGTGCCTGATTTTCCTTATCCTGTTATTCTTGGCAATGATGTTCCAACTTTGTTGGACATCATACAACAGGTTAGAGAGAAACAAATGGAGGAGAGACAGGCAGGTGGCGCTGTTGTGCAGAGAGTAAATACACCTGTGGTGAAAAACTGTAATATGGTGACAACTAGGACACAGAGGGCTGCCAATGCTCTTCAGGAATTAGCATTTTATGATTCTGAGATAGAGGCAGGCCCTAATAAGCAACCCAAATCCAAGGCTCAGAAGAGAAGAGATAAGGTGTTAGCGTCAGCAAAGAACTTTGGTGAAGAAACACCACAGCTAAATCAGTCAGTAGAGTTTGACATCCCTCCTGACATAGCTACATTGCAGAAAGCTGACCCAACACTTAAACCATGGTTTGATAAAGTCTCGGAGATTGAGGGTGTAAAACAGGGTAAAACTGATTGTAGAGCTGAGGCCTTGTATGTCATTAAAAAGGGCATTTTATATCAACAGCACGGTGAAGTTATGGCCATAGCTTTGCCACAGGACCTCACACCACAAATTATGGAACTGGGACATGTTATTCCTTGGGCAGGTCATCTAGCATTCCAAAAAACTCTACAGAGAATTGCTAGAAGGTTTGTGTGGCCGGGAATGTATATCTAGGTAAAGGACTTCTGCACTTCGTGCCCAATATGTCAGATTACATCACCTAGGGGAGTAGCCCGTGCCCAACTACACCCATTACCAATCATTGGAACACCATTCGATAGAATAGGGATGGATATAGTTGGCCCCCTAGAGAGAAGTTCTGCTGGTAATAAATACATTCTAGTAATTTGTGACTATGCTACTTGGTACCCAGAAGCCTTTCCCCTGAAATCTATCAAGGCTAGGCAGGTTGCCAACTGCCTTATCCAGTTGTTTTCAAGGGTAGGCATACCCAGAGAAGTTCTAACAGACTGTGGAACAAATTTCTTGTCCAAATTGTTGCAGCAAGTATATAAGCTGTTGGGTATTAAGGGTATTAAGACCACCCCATATCACCCTCAGACTGATGGACTAGTGAAGTGATTCAATCAGACTCTTAAAAATATGCTGCGGAAATTTGTTTCTGAAACGGGCTAAGATTGGGATCAATGGGTACCTTATTCACTGTTTGCTTACCGGGAGGTGCCCCAGGCTTCAACAGGGTTCTCACCTTTTGAATTGCTGTATGGTCGTCAGGTGAGGGGCCCACTGGACTTATTAAAGGAGCACTGGGAGAGTCCACCGAGTGATCAGGACAATGTGGTCTCTTATGTTATTAAGATGAGAGAAAAACTGGATCGAATAACTGCTTTGGCTCAGGAGCACATGAGGACGGCGCAGGCCAAACAACAAACTTGGTATGACAAGAAGGCCAGAAAAAGGGTTTTTCACCCAGGAAAACAGGTTTTGTTATTGCGGCCCTCGTGTGACAGTAAGCTGTTGGCTCGATGGCAGGGGCTATATGAAATTTCTAAAAAACTAAGTTCAGTGACATATGAACTATATATGCCTGACAGGAAGGTAAAATATCAGATCTTCCATATTAACTTATTGAAAGAGTTTCAACAGCCTGGTCATCAGCAGCAGCAACCTGTATCAGGAGACACATCAGCTCTTGATTTGTGCGACAGAAGTGGATGAGGAGAAAGAACAGTCCTTTCCCACAAATGTGTCAGAGCCTTATTTATTTGAAGTGTCTCATATGCAGGTGGATCAGCGGAGAGAGTTAGAGGCACTATTGGATCCAGAATTGTTTCAGGAGAGACCTGGTTTCACCACATTGGTACGTCATAAGGTTTATTTGAAAGAGGAAGCTGTTCCACGTAAAAAATCATATAGGATCCCGAAACGATTGGTACCAAAAATGAAACATGAAATTGATTTGATGTTGCAGCTGGGAGTGATCGAGGAGTCAGTCAGTGAGTGGTGTAGCCCGATTGTGCTGGTCCCCAAAAAGGACGGCTCATTAAGATTCTGCATTGACTTCAGATACCTTAAAGTAGAACTGAACCCACCTTTTTGCGCAAAAAGTAGAATAGCGGATTAATTCCTCATTACCTATTGTATTTTTCAACACAAAAGAAATTTTTAGGCCGTGCGATGGCCAAGCTATAAGCCGATAAACTTTTGCCTCTGGCTGGCAGTGCCAAACAAACCGGAAGTAGTGCAGACGACGCTGCGTGACGTCACGAGTGTGACTCTTAGTAAAACAACAATGGCAGATGATAGCAGTTCCAGCAGTCAAGAAAACCAGAGTTTTCAGAGTGAAGAGGCATTCAGGATCGGTGACGAGACAGAGGAGGATGCAGGAGTGTCAAGTGAACAGGAAGAGAGCGAGGGAGGCATCGAACTGTACAGATTCGAGCCAGAATTGTCGGGGGATTCCGGCACCAACTCAGAGTCAGACCGCAGCAGTGATGGGGAGGAGAGTCGCTTATTGAATACAGAATGGTGAGTCTTTACTTCTCTACTTTGGCATGTTTGGGGTGTCAGGATAAGGAAAATTAAGTCTGGACTGCAGACGATTTTTGTTTCAATAACAATAATTCCAGTAGAAAAGGGACAATGCGGTCCGAGGGTGGTGCCAATGGTCTGATGCAATCAGTGCAGTGACCAGCTGGTGACCATGCAATGCATCGCTTCCCGGTTGCTTTTTTTATTTATTTATTTTTTTTTTTTGTTACTTATTTGTACCCGTAGGTATATTCGGTTTGCAGTCTGGTGACAAGCCACCGGCTGCCGTTCGCTGCGTGCGTGAGCGCCCTAAACCTACATGTTTTTGGCATGCGGGAGGAAACCGGAGAAATCCCGGAGAAAACCCACGCAACACGGGGAGAACATGCAAACTCCACACAGCTCACTGTTGGTCGGGGGCTGGGATCGAACCCACGATCTCATGATCCCCACGATCCCCCGGCCGAGGGTAAACTGTGCTGCCACAGTGCTAAACCACTGCACCACCGTGCAGCTTTTCCTCCCCCTTTCTTTTCTTTCGTCGCCATGACAGCTTTCCTTGGCCACTGAACAGATCTTCCCAGGTGTTGGAAGTGTTTTGTAGTGGACTATCACGACAAAATGCACCAAAAACAACCAGTGTCGACATGCTCGCAATGGTAAACATTGAGGACTGTGCCCAATTTGTGACGTCACGTGGAACTCTGGCTGCACTTCCCGATAATCGGCGGATTTGTTGGATTTTTCAGGGCGGGAAATTCAAAATCGCGATTTTCTCCAAGATTCTGGGATTGGTGGAGGGGGTGCCAATGATAAATTATCTTTATAATTGTATGTACTATCACCCAGTGCCATTCAATGCCATTCACTTCAGTTCTACTTTAATACAGTATCTAAATTTGAGTCATACCCCATGCCCCGGATTGACGAATTATTAGAGAAAGTGGGCAAGGCTAGATTTATTTCTACTTTGGACCTATGCAAGGGGTATTGGCAGGTGGCATTGGCACCAGAAACAAAGGAACTTACAGCCTTTAAAACACCTTATGGTAGTTTTCAGTTCAGCGTCATGCCATTTGGCCTTCAGGGGGCACCTGCAACTTTTCAGTGGCTGATGGACCAAGTGTTAAGGAGAGTATCGAACTTTGCGGCTGCCTATCTGGATGACGTGGTCATTTAGAGTCAGACCTGGGAAGAACATTTGATACACCTTGGGTAGGTCCTTCAGTTAATTAAGAGGGCTGGATTGACAATCAATCCACGCAAATGTGCGTTCGGACAGCAGCAGGTGGAGTACCTGGGACATGTGGTTGGTCAGGGGGTCATTAGACCACAAGTAGGTAAAGTGGATGCCATCCGGACCTACCCTGTACCCACCACTAAAAAAGTACGATCATTCATGGGAATGGTAGGATGGTACAGTAAGTTCATCCCCCACTTTGCTGAAAGAGCAGCAGTGTTGACTGACCTCACTAAGGCTTCAGCACCAAATAAGGTAAAATGGACAGAGGAGTGTGACAGAGCGTTTGAGGATCTGAAGAGGGCTATTTCTGGGGAGAAGGTTCTCTACAGTCCAGACTTTGCTCGCCCGTTCATTTTACAGACTGATCAGAATCAGAATCAGAATCAGAATCAGCTTTATTGGCCAAGTATGCACAACACATACAAGGAATTTGACTTTGGCTAAAAACTTGCTCTCATTGTTCAGGTGGAGGATTTAAATAAGGATTCAATGACAACAGAGTATGTACAGTAAATTACAGTCTGTCCACGTTTCTATAAAAGGATGCAAATATATACAGGAATATATGCAGTTATTTACTCGGACTAACCACACTTTGCAGAAATATATGAAAAAAATATACAATCACACAGTATTTCAATGTGGACTCAGATTCAGTGATATAATGTGAATGAAGTAAAAAGCAGTGTGAGAGTTATGTGCAATGTAATAATGGATGAAAAGTCATGAGTACAGCAAACAGGTAGGACTAGGTGAATGTTAGGAGTTCATCAGAGTGATGGCTTGAGGAAAGAAACTGTTCCTGTGACGGGTGGTTTTGACCTTCAGTGATCTGTAACGACGACCAGAAGATAGAAGTTCAAACAGTTTGTGGCCGGGGTGTGATGGGTCAGCACAGATGTTTCCCGCCCGTTTCCTGGTTATGGACCGATATAAGTTCTCAATGGAGGGTAGGTCGGTACCAATGATCCTCTCCGCAGACTTAATGATCCGCTGCAGTCTGGTCTTGTCCTGTTTAGTGGCAGATCCAAACCAGACAGTGATGGAAAAGCAGAGGACAGATTGGATGATGGCGGTGTAGAAGACAACCAGCAGCTCCTGAGGCAAATCAAACTTCTTGAGCTGACGCAGAAAAAACAACCTCTGCTGGGCCTTTTTCCGGACAGTGTCTATATGGGAGGACCACTTCAGGTTCCGGGAGATTGTGGTACCCAGAAACTTGAAGGAGTCCACAGTGGACACTGTGCTGTTGAGGATGGTGAGTGGGGGGAATGAAAGGGGGTGTCGCCTGAAATCCACAGTCATCTCCACCGTTTTGGCTGGGTTAAGTTCAAGATGGGTCTGGCTGCACCAGAGGATCAGCTGCTCCACCTCCCGCCTGTATGCAGACTCATCATCATCCCGGATCAAACCGATGACTGTGGTGTCGTCCGCAAACTTCAGGAGCTTCACCGAAGGGTCCTCTGAGGTGCAGTCGTTGGAGTAGAGGGAGAAGAGCAGTAGGGAAAGGACACATCCTTGGGGGGCGCCAGTACTAATTTTTCGGGAGCTGGATGTAAATCTCCCTAGCTTCACCTGTTGCCACCTGTCAGTCAGAAAACTGGAGATCCACTGGCAGGTGGAGGGGGGCACCTTGAGCTGGAGGAGTTTCTGATGAAGAATGCCTGGGATGATGGTGTTGAACGCTGAGCTGAAGTCGACAAACAGGATCCTGGCGTACGTCCCTGGGGAGTCGAGGTGTTGCAGGATGTAATGTAGTCCCATATTCACTGCATCATCCACTGACCTGTTTGACCGGTAGGCAAACTGCAGTGGGTCCATCAGGGGGCCTGTGATGACCTTCAGGTGGTTCAGCACCAATCTCTCCAAGGATTTCATGACCACAGAGGTCAGGGCAACAGGTCTGTAGTCGTTTAATCCTGTAATAGAGGGTTTCTTGGGAACTGGAATGATGATGGAGCGTTTGAAGCAGGAAGGCACTTCACGCAGCTCCAGTGATCTGTTAAAGATCCGGGTGAAGATGGGGGCCAACTCGTTGGAGCAGACTCTCAGGCAGGACGGAGACACACCATCAGGTCCTGCAGCCTTCTTGATCTTTTGTCTCTGAAAGACCCGGCGCACCTCCTCTTCACAGATCATTAGTGCTGGTGGGAGGTCAGAGTGGAGGAGGGATGGAGTTCCTGGGGCTGCAGATAATCCTTTTGTGTGGGTGGGAGGTGAGAACTGTAGGTTCTTTTCAAACCTGCAGTAAAAGCTGTTTAGGTCTTAACCCCTGATGCTTCAGGGGTTGGCATTGGAGCCGTACTTCTCCAGGAGGAGAAGGGAGAGAGACACCCAGTACTGTTCTTGAGCCGTAAGTTGTTGGACCGGGAGGCAAGATACTCTACGGTAGAAAAAGAATGTCTTGGCATGAAATGGGCAATAGGGTCTCTAAAGTATTATTTACTAGGGCGTCATTTTTTGTTGGAGACAGATCATCGGGCCCTACAGTGGTTGGACAGAATGAAAGATGTAAACAGTCGTCTTACAGTGTGGTATGTGTCCCTCCAACCTTATAATTTTACTGTTCGGTATGTGGCAGGGAAAACCAACCTTGTAGCAGATAGCCTTTCTAGAGTACATGACTCATAGAGTACTGTACTCTCGGGAAAGGGGGGAGGAAATGTGACGATGGGATGTCACCACTGTATGACTTGTATTGTGTGATTATGTTATATCTGTAATGTTGTAAATGTCAGTATGATTATTTGTTAAAATGCACACAGTATTTTGGGATTTGTCTTTGTTAATTTGAATGCCCTTGGGAGATAACTATTATGGTTAAGTATTTGGTAAAATAATTGATAAAGGATTTATTTCACATACCTTTGCCAACATGCTTCCTGTCGGTGTCCAGGCAAAAGACTCTGTGAGGGGTTGAGGGCCTTTTATAGGACACCAGCAGGAAGGAAACATGTATGGTAAGTTAGAGGGGTGGTTTAACATTTGTAAATAAGGGTTGAAATTATTTATTGAATTATTTATATTGTTATTTATTGTATGTTATTTATACTTATATTGTATATACTTGGGGAAACTATTTGTGTTTTTAGATGTTAGTGGGTATGTGTTAAGAATAGGAATGTTGATTGTTTTGCCTGGGATTATGGTAGGGGCTAATCAGCCCTAATTATCTCGTATATTATATAACAGGTGTGAGATATCGAGTAAGATGGCAGATGGCAGATGGCAGATGGCAGATGGCAGATGGCAGATGGCAGATTACTGATTACTGATTGCAGATTGCAGATTGCTTATTGTTCTTGTTCTTGGTATACTTCTTGGTTGGCAAAGTATATTTTGTTTGAAGGATTGTGTCAGATGTTTTCCTGGAAACTTTGCTTGTAAGATTATTGAAATAAATAGACTAATGGAAAATTGAAATCTGCCTCGCCTCAACACTACATTCTCACAGGGCCCCACACAGATCCCTGTGGAACTCTGTGACTGAGCTTAGAGCTGGAAGAAAATCCATCATTGACATGGACAAACTGAAATCTATCAGACAAATAAGATCTAAACCACTGCAACGGAGTTCCACTGAGTCCAACAAAGTGTTCCAATCTATCAAGTAGAATGGCATGATTGATAGTGTCAAGGGCTGCACTGAGATCTAAAAGAACAAGAACAGAGACAAGTCCATTATCAGATGCAGTCAGGAGGTCATTAGAGACCTTCACTAAGGCAGTTTCAGTGCTGTGATGAGCTCTGAACCCAGATTGAAACACCTCAAACAAACCAACTCCCTGTAAATGGTCAGATAATTGCACAGCAACAACTCTTTCCAAGATTTTTGAAATGAAAGGCAAATTAGAGATTGGTCGATAATTGGCCAAAACTCCAGGATCAAGCTTTGATTTTTTAAGTAAGGGTTTAATTACAGCAGTTTTAAAAGCCAGTGGAACATAACCCAGAGTTAAAGAAGAATTAATGATAAGAAGAATATGGATACCAATAATTGGGAAAATAATTTTGAATAACCTGGAAGGGATAGGGTCCAGAAGGCAAGATGAAGGCTTAGAAGAGGAAATTATTTTATCCAACTCTAAGAGGTCGATTGGAGTAAACTTATCTAAGCAGATATCAATTGAGGGAGTTGCAGTAGTTAATGTACTAGAGTTTACGGTAGGAAGAATCTCACTGATTTCATCTCTAATAGATAAAATTTTAAGATTGAAATAGTTCAGAAAGTCCTGACTAGAAAGCTCAGGGGGGATGCGAGGATTGGCCGAGTCCTGGGTCTTTGTAAGCCTGGCTATAGTGTTGAAGAGAAACCTGGGTTTATTCTTGTTTGCTTCTATTAATGCAGAATAATAGCTTGATCTAGCTTTTCTAAGAGATTTTTTTTATAGATTAAGAGATGATTTCTCCACGCCAAGTAGAATTCATCTGAATTAGTTGAACGCCATTTCCTTTCCAAATGACAAGTTTTCTGTTTTAAGCCATGAGTTTCTGAGTTAAACCAAGGGGTAAGAAATCTCTGGTTAGACTTTTTCTTTTTTAAAGGGGCTACCAAATCTCAAGTCTGATGCAGAGAGGCAGTAACACCATCAACCATGCTATCAATCACGAAAGGAGCAGACTCTCCATTATTTATTTCTGGTGTTTCTGTCGTGTTGACCCATAGCATAGAGGAGACAATCTGCAAAAATTTAGCAACAGCGTCATCAGAAAGACATCTGCTGTAGTAGTATTTTTCTTTAGGAAATAAGTGATCAGAGATAATGAAATCAAAAATTAACAGACAATGGTCAGAGTGTACAGGATTATGAGGAGACACTACCAGATTTTTGATATCTATGCCATAAGTCAAAACAAGGTCCAACGTATGGTGGAAATAATGGGTAGAATTTTTTACTTTTTGGGAAAACCCCATTGAGTCTAAAATTGAATTGAAAGCCTTATTAAGACAGTCACTCTCAACATCAACATGTATATTAAAGTCCCCTGTGGGCTATATTAATCATATATTCCATAACCTACATATGTTGAAGCATGTGAGAATGTTTGGTGATTACATATGTAAAGCGACTTCACACCTCAGAAAGGACAGAGACTCTCAACCGCCAGTGAAGAACAAAGACGTTCCCAGATACTGCGGTGGAGATCGGAGGAGCTACCCTCACCCCCCCAGGGCGAAGAGAGGAAGTACCAAGACAATGAGGGGATTAAGATAATGAGGGATGTCAGCCTTTGATATGCATGTCTTTTGTTATGTGCAAGTATAAAGTCAGAGAGCCGGAGGTATTCGGTCTCTTTTTCCTTCTGCTGCTTCTGCACTTAGATGAGACTTGTTAGGAGAGCTGATAATAAACTTTGGTTTATATATCATACCGCCTCATTCTTCCAAGCTCTTCTACACTGGTGACCCCTGATGCGAGTATGGACCTGAGGCGTTCCCCCGCGATCGACTCATCTGTGGCGACCCAGGCAGACGCCAGCACCCACGCAAACAGGGGAACAGATGGACGACTTTCCCCCCCGGCAGAAGGGATTGAGAGGGCTCAACCGAGCACCAGCGCCACTGAGAGCCGAAGCAAGGCACTCTCACCCTGCGGACACATCAGTGACGGTCTACACGAATGCCGTCGCTGTCAAGCTGCCGGACTTCTGGCAGGAAGACCCCGCCTCGTGGTTTCAACAAGCTGAAGCCCAGTTTACACTGGCGGGCATCATGGCTGACAATACGAAATTCTATCACATCGTCTCCAAACTCGATGCCGCCACTTTGAGGTGTGTGCGGAGCATGATCCGGCGGCCGCCGGCCCAAGACAAATATGAAACACTGAAAGCAACCATCGTGGCAAATTACGTCCCCTCAGCTGAAGAGAGAGCCAAGAAGATCCTGGCGGTCTACGGCCACAGAGGGTGCAAACCTAAAGCCCTCATGGAGGACTTGCTGCAGCTTAAAGAAGAGGACAATGACAACTTCCTCTTCCAATTCATATTCCTCAGCACGCTGCCGCCACACATGAGAGGGACGCTCGCCAACATGAGATGC
Source organism: Pholidichthys leucotaenia (assembly GCA_020510985.1). Lineage (NCBI taxonomy): Eukaryota > Metazoa > Chordata > Actinopteri > Cichliformes > Pholidichthyidae > Pholidichthys > Pholidichthys leucotaenia. The sequence continues at coordinate 242,700,435 of CM035841.1, forward strand.
AGCACCCAGCAAGACTTCCGCGTGCTCGCCAACGAAGCTCAACGGCTCGTCAACGCCTGCAAGGAGCAGACACCCACAGCAGCATCCGCAGACCTCAACGCTGATGCCCAGAACCACGAAGAACCGCATCCCACTGAGCAGATCCAGCCCGCGGTGACAGCGACACGGCCAAAACGTAACAGACGGAGCGACGTCTGTTATTATCACCACCGCTTCGCCGAGAAGGCCCGCAAATGCGTTCCCCCCTGCAAATTTACGATTTCGGGAAATGCCAAAAGCCGAGAGCCGTTAACGGCAGCGGTTCTCGGCGAGAAGAGTAAGCTGTTATATGTGACGGATGGACGCACCGGCAAGCAGTTCCTTATTGACACAGGAGCTCAACTGAGTTTTGTCATGCCCTCCCAAGCAGATCGAGCCATGGGCACCCGGGGCAACGGAGCGGTGGCAGCCAACGGCTCCAGCATTGACACTTTCGGCGAAAAGAGCCTGCACCTCCACATCCAGGGCCGCAACTACAGATGGATATTTGTGGTAGCGGCGGTGAGTTTTAACTTGTTGGGTGCAGATTTTTTGTGTGCACATGGGTTATTAGTGGATCTAGCGAATAGACGCTTGGTTAATGCACTGTCCTTTGCTTCTATTCCCTGCTCAGCTCGAGTTTCTCCACCACCTGTGCAGGCTAGCGTCACCACGGCAGGAGGTAAGTTTGAGCAACTCCTCATCCAATTTCCAGCACTCACAATCATCGTGCGGGGATTACCGCAGATTAAACAATGCGACAGCGCATGACCGCTACCCAATTCCTCACATTCAGGATTTTTCACTGCATCTGGCAGGTGCGCGCATTTTTTCAAAAATAGACCTGGTCCGCGGTTATCATCAAGTCCCAGTTCGAGCAGAGGACATTCCTAAAACAGCTGTAATAACCCCTTTCGGCCTTTTTGAATTTCTGCGAATGCCTTTCGGCCTCAAAAGCGCTGCTCAAACTTTTCAGCGGATGATGGACGCGGTATTACGCGACCTTCCTTTTGTTTTCGTCTACCTCGACGACATGCTGGTAGCCAGCTCGTCTGAGGAAGAACACGAGCAGCACCTCACTACGGTTTTTCAGAGACTAGAAGAGCACGGGTTAATAATCAATCCAGCCAAATGCAAATTCGGTGTGTCACAAATTGATTTTTTAGGACACAAAGTCTCTCCGAAAGGGGCAGTTCCACTTCCAGACAAAGTTTGCGCGATAAAAAGTTTCCCACGGCCACAAACGGTCAAATCGCTGCAAGAATTTTTAGGAATGGTTAATTTTTACAACCGTTTCCTCCCCCACGCAGCTCAGCTCATGCAGCCCCTATATGACGCACTCAGAAAAAAGAAAGCTTCCAATGCGGTCGAATGGACCCCGGAGCGCGAACGCGCCTTCGCCGAAGTAAAGAGCGCTCTAGCTAATGCCACATTGTTAGTTCACCCCGATCCCTCGGCCCACATTGCACTAACCACAGACGCTTCGGACCTAGCTATAGGGGCAGTTGTAGAACAACATGTCAGTGGGATCTGGCTACCTTTAGCATTCTTCAGCAAATCGCTAAACCAAACTGAGCGTAAGAACAGCACTTTTGACAGGGAGCTGCTAGCGCTTCATTTATCCATCCGCCACTTCCAGTTCTGGTTAGAAGGGCGGAGTTTCACGGCTTTTGTAGACCACAAACCGCTCACCTTTGCTATGGCTAAAATTTCAGAACCATGGTCAGGCAGGCAACAAAGACAGCTGGCTGCAATTTCAGAGTTCACCACAGACATTCGACATGTGGCAGGCAAACTTAACGTGGTAGCAGACTGCCTCTCTCGCGCTGTGACATCACCAGAGCGCGAGGAGACAGATTATACTGCCTCAGCCGCAGAACTTTTCACTAACGCGGACACATACGCAGCACCTATCCATGCAGGGATAGATTATACAGCCATGGCAGAGGAACAAAGCAGTGACGCGGACGTGCGCGCACTCCTGTCTGGACCAACAGGGTTAAGGCTGGAGGAAAAGGGTTTACGCGACGGCGTGCCCCCCCAATATGCGATATTTCAACCGGCCGACCTCGCCCGTTAGTCCCAGCCACACGGCGCCGCCGTATTTTCGACTCAATTCACTCCCTCGCGCACCCAGGTGTGCGCGCCTCGGTTAAAATGGTCGCCAAAAAGTTTGTGTGGCCGGGCCTGCGCAAAAACGTAAAAGAATGGGCAAAAACTTGCATTTCTTGTCAGCGCGCCAAAATACACAAACACACAAAAGCCCCTCTGGAGCCTTTTCCAATCCCTGCTAGAAGGTTCGACCACGTTCATGTCAACCTCGTGGGGCCACTACCTTCCTCCCAAGGTTTCACACACCTGTTAACAATGATAGACCGCACCACGCGCTGGCCAGAGGCGGTCCCTCTAGCGTCAACTACAGCGGAGGAAGTCGCTCGCGTTTTTTTGACAAACTGGGTGGCACGTTTCGGCGTCCCATCGGACATCACGTCCGATAGAGGACCTCAATTTGTCTCGGAGCTTTGGTCAGCCATGTCCAGCAGCTTAGGGGCGACAATTCATCGCACCACCGCTTATCACCCTCAGGCTAATGGGTTATGCGAGCGTTTTCACACGTCTTTAAAAGCCGCCCTCAGAGCCTCACTAACGGATACAAATTGGGTAAATAAACTTCCCTGGGTTTTATTGGGGTTGCGTGCTGCGCCTAAAGAGGATCTAGACGCCTCTCCAGCAGAATTAGTTTTTGCACAACCTCTCAGGCTCCCAGGTGAATTTTTACCAGAGAACCCAGAACCAGGGCATCTTCCAGTCCCAAGGTTTTTAGGCTGCAACGGACCGAACTCTCTCCCCGGTCCAGCTCATCACTCCTTTCCACGGGTTTTTGTCCCACAAGCTTTAAAGAACGCTGAATTCGTTTTTGTTAGACATGAAGCTTTAAAACCAACTTTCCGCCCAGCATACGATGGGCCATTCAGAGTGCTGGAACCTGGTGATAAACACTTTGTGCTTGATTTTGGGGATAGAAAAGAAACAGTCAGCATTGACAGACTTAAACCTGCCTTCTTGTTGAAAGACGAGCCTGCACTGTTGGTGAGAGCACCTCGGCGGGGTAGACCCCCCAAGAGAAAAGACTCAGCCCCCCTGCAGGGAACAATTAATCACTCTCCTTCCCACGCTGCAGATTCCTTACAAGAAGGTCCCAGCAGGACGCCTAAACGAACCCACAGCAGTTTTGGGAGAAGATTAAAACCCAGACAGCACAGGGACTGATGCAAACTACTCCACAGTTGTTCACTAATTGTGCTGTAACAGTTTAGGACTGACTTATGATTTTACTATGCTGTTATGATTACCACTGAACTCTCTTAGGAGCATGGCTGCTGGAAAGTTTCTTCTGTGGCAAGAGGTGTAACAGTTAGTATGTCATAGTAATTATCTTAAACTGTGAATTTTTCTATTGTCCTTTCTTAGTCATTTGGGGGGGGGCTGTGGGCTATATTAATCATATATTCCATAACCTACATATGTTGAAGCATGTGAGAATGTTTGGTGATTACATATGTAAAGCGACTTCACACCTCAGAAAGGACAGAGACTCTCAACCGCCAGTGAAGAACAAAGACGTTCCCAGACACTGCGGTGGAGACCGGAGGAGCTACCCTCACCCCCCCAGGGCGAAGAGAGGAAGTACCAAGACAATGGGGGGATTGAGATAATGAGGGATCTCAGCCTTTGATATGCATGTCTTTTGTTATGTGCAAGTATAAAGTCAGAGAGCCGGAGGTATTCGGTCTCTTTTTCCTTCTGCTGCTTCTGCACTTAGATGAGACTTGTTAGGAGAGCTGATAATAAGCTTTGGTTTATATATCATACCGCCTCGTTCTTCCAAGCTCTTCTACACCCCTACAATAATTATTCTATTGGTTTTCAGCACTAAATCAGCTAAAAATTCAGCAAATTCCAACAGAAACTCAGAATAGGCCATGGGAGGATGATTAACTATGGCAAAGAGAATTGGGTTCAAGCCAAGATTGCCAACAGGCCCCACACTGAGGACCGAACCTTCAAAGGAATTAAAACATAATTTCTGCTTAACATTAACTGGTAATTTAGAATGGAAAATCGCCGCCACTCCACCACCACGACCAGAACCTCTGGGGTTATGACAGTTTAAATACCCAGAGGGAGTTGATTCATTCAAACCAACATAATCATCAAGCCCAAGCCAGGTCTCTGTGAGGGATAGTAGATCGATCTGGTGATCGATTAATAGATCATGGACCAGAAGAGACTTAGAAGATAGAGACCTAATGTTTAATAAGCCACATTTAATTTTTAAACTTTGGGGGGAACAGAGGCCAAATTATTAATTTTATTAATTTTAGGGACTTGAGGCTGGATTAGAATTTTACCAATATTTTGTTTAATCAATCTGGGAAGTTTATGCATTCTATTTTTTTTAACTTTTTTATTAACTTTAGAGGGAGCAGAAAAAGGTCCTCTAATGGAGGAGACGGGGGCAAAGTTGAAAGGTGGTGGAAGAGGAGGAGCTACAGAAGTGCGAGTGTTTTTCAGGTTGTGTTGTATTTGCCGTGGGTTACAATATTTAGGGCAATGGGAGACAGACTCATTCTCTGAAGGATTATAAATCAAAGGCTGATCCAAACGGTAAAGACCACCTGAGTTAATGGGATCAATACAATACGTGGGAACAGAACCAAAAAAGGGCAGTTTGGCAAACCCAGAAAATTCAGAGTAGATAGATAGATACTTTATTTCAAACAAAAAAGTATAACAAAAACAAAACAAATGACAAATGCAATAAAGTAACAGTATACAGTGTTCGAAAGGGAGAAGGAAGAAGTGAACACTTATTAATTCCATCTCCTCTTTTCCATAAATACACCCATGCATTCACTTCCGCCTTCCAAAGAGAGCAGATGCTTTTCTTCCCAGCTCCGGCTCCGCTCCTTATCGCTCTCCTTCCCTAACTGACTGGATCCCAGCTTGCTATCGTCTGTCTGCGTGTCTTTACTGCTGATTTATCGAATGAAATTATGGATTTAATTAGCTGGGCTTTGAACGCAATTGACACTGTTTTTTCAACGAGAAAATCTGGCCCGGGGGAGCCGATCTGCCCCGCAGGCACTGCTGCTGCGGGTTATTTGAAGGACACAAGCAATTGGAAGCTCTTGTGCCTGTGTGATCTTTCTATTGAAGATATTGAAGATTTATACCTTTTCGGAGCAATGGTCATCGGAATTCTACTGATTGGATCTGGGATTGTTCTGGTGTACCGCAAACTGAAGAAGATGGATAGAGCCTATCAAAAAGCGGACCCGGCGAGGCTCACCCATCAAATTGACCAACTGGGCAGGACTCTGACAGCGGCTAATGGAGAACTGTACAGGAAAATAGATTACATCACGATCACGCTGAGAGCTGTCCATGAATCAATTTCAATGCCTGGCCATGAAGGATTGGAGCACTGAATCTGTAAGAGAATAGAAAGTTTTTTCTCTGAAGTCAGTGCTATTCGACCTGTTTCTTTCGGCACCCTCAGCACTCAGTCCTCCAGATAATCAACAGTATATTTGTTTTCATAACACTGGCGGGCAGCATTTGACTCTCAAGGACAGCTGTCTGGCAAACTATTCCATCTGCCGTGCTCAAGGACATGTGCCCTCTGATTCAGACTGTAGTCATAACATCTGCTGCGGGAAGAGACTTTTGTTGTCCTCCAACTGATTGCCACTGATTGCACCCAACTCACACACAACTGATACACTATACTGACTTGAAGATATTCATTCACTGCTCTCTTTGTGTCATTGTGTGGATTCTATTGTCTGCTAATTGTGCATTGAGAGTTTTTTTCTTGTAATCATAATATCGGTCATATATGAACTATATTCTGATAAACAATGCTTTTTTCTCTCTCCTATTGTGTCTACCCCCCCCCCCCCCCTTTTCCCCCATTGCTTCCTGTTCTCCTCCTGCTGACAGGCGCCTCCATGGCTGCCACGTCATTGATAATGTCATTCATGACGTTCTCAGTGTCAAGTCAAATCCCTCGTATATTTACCTGTTATTTACTTGTAAATGTGCTTGGCAATAAATCTTTTCTGATTCTGATTCATGTGAATTATATACAAATTACCACCTTTAAGACCCCAAGTAAACAATTTACTGTATTTTTTACATATCAACATTAACACCCATCCATCCTAACATACATTGATGTCCATACATCAAAACCAGCCTCAAACAACACAGATATACACAGTGCTGTCCCACCCACCATTCCATAGTGTCCCAAAGTGAGCATAGTGAATCGTACATATAAATACTACCCTTCTAACATATATCCTTTCAGCAAATAATGTTTATACCTCTTTTTGAATTGAATTCTGTTTGTACATAGTTTCAGTTCCGGCTCCAGACTGTTCCACAAATCCACCCCACAGACAGATATGCACATACTTTTCTTGGTTGTTCGTATCTTGGGTTTTGTAAAGTTTAAGTCTCCTCTCAAATTATGATCATTGTCTCTTTTTTTAAATATTTTTTGTATATTAGCTGGGAGTTGATTATTAATTGCCATGTACATTACTTGTGCTGCCTTAAATTTAACTAAATCAATTAACTTTATGACATGCGACTTTAAAAACAACAAATTGGTATGGTCTTTATATCCTACATTATTTATTATCCTTAGAGCTCTTTTTTGTAATGTGCATATTGACTGTAGGTTGGTCTTGTAGGTGTTTCCCCAGACTTCTACACAGTAGTTAAGATAAGGTAGAAACAGTGAATTGTACAATAAGACCAATGATTTATAGTTCCAAAATGTGTCTTGTCTTCCCCAGTATCCCTATACATTTTGCTAACTTGGCCTGGATGTGACTTATGTGAGGTTTCCAGCAGATTTTATTGTCTAGCGTCACCCCCAGAAACTTATTTTCCTGTACTGTTTCTATTCTGGTATCATCTATCGTTACCATTATTTCATGATTTATTTTATAATTTCCAAAGAACATAATCTTTGTTTGTTTTTTTTTTAGATTTAGAGATAATTTATTTTTGTTGAACCACTGCGTTAACGTTTTCATTTCAGTTGTGACCACCTCTAAAACCTGCTGCAAATTCTCACCAGTGCAAAGGATATTTGTGTCATCCGCAAACATAATAAATTTCAGAATTTTTGATACTTGGCATATGTCATTTATATACAAAATAAAGAGTTTGGGTCCCAAAACTGACCCCTGGGGCACACCACAAGTGAAGTCCATGAAGGCTGATTTGTGCTCACCAATTTGTACAAATTGTTGTATGTTACTTAAATAACTTTCCACCCAACTCAGTCCGACCCCTCTTATCCCATACCTTTCCAGTTTCCTAAGTAGTATTCTGTGGTCAATGGTGTCAAAAGCTTCCTTTAAATCTATAAATACTCCTACAGCAACCTTTTTTTTTATCTATACAACTAGTAATTTCTTCTGTAAGTTCGATCAGTGCCAAAGATGTAGATTTATCTGCTCTAAAACCATACTGGCTGTCTGTAAGGAGGTTGTGTTTTTCAATGAAATCATCCAGTCTCTTCGTGAAGATTTTTTCAAGTATTTTGGAGAATTGTGAGAGTAAAGACACTGGCCTGTAATTTGTGAAACAATGACTGTCTCCTGTTTTGTATAGTGGTATTACTTTTGCTATTTTCATTTTGTCTGGAAATTTACCAGTTTGAAATGACAGGTTACAGATGTGGGTGAGTGGCTTAACAATTCCTTCAATTACTTTTTTCACTATTGTCATGTCAATTTTATTTCAGTCCATTGATTTTTTGTTCTTAAATTTACTCACAGTCTCGATAATTTCCTTTTCAGTAACTTCACCCAAAAAGATTGTGTTTGGATTTCTATCTTCTATTTCATTTACAGAACCACTGTCGTTTGTTTCTGCTGTCACTATTGATTTTGCTAATTCAGGACCAACGTTTACAAAAAATTTATTGAAACCACTGACCACATCCTCCATATTATTTATCAAATTGCCATTTTCAATAAAATATTCTGGATAATTAGCATTCTTAGGTCGATTACTAATAATCTCATTGAGTACTTGCCATATTCCTCTTAAGTTATTTTTGTTATCCTCTAATATTCTGTTGTAATATTCTTTCTTACAGGTCCTCATTATATTAGTAAGCTTATTTTTATATCTTTTATATTTGATCTCAGCTTCCACCATTCTGCATTTAATGAATTGTTTATATAATGTATTCTTCTTTTTACATGCATTTATTAACCCCTTGGTGACCCAAGGATTTTTTTTTTTTTTGTTGTCTGTCACTGTATTGTTTTATAGGACAGTTTTTATTGTATAATGATTGAAATATTTGTAAAAATTTATCATATGCTTTATTTATATCATTTTCATCATAAACTATCTTCCAATCTTGTATTAATAATTCCTTTGTCAGTAAATACATTGATTCTTCAGTTCTTATTCTTTTATATTTAATTTTTTTGGTATGCTTTTTCTTCCTATAATCACATTGATAGACAACAAAAATCGGCAGGTGGTCACTGATATATTCAATAAAAGCCCACTCATGATATTATTTTCCATAATGTTTGTGAATATGTTATCTATTAGTGTGGCACTGTGTGACGTGATTCTTCTAGGTCCGGTAATTGTTGGATGTAAGCCCATACTGTACATTGTGTTGATAAATTCTTCTGTCAAACTATGTTGTTTTGAGTTCATCAGATCTATATTGAAATCCCCACAGATGAACATAACTTTATGAGTTAGTTTTGCATACATTTTTTCCATCCAGTCCTTAAATAAGTCAGTGTTTGATCCAGGTGTTCTATATACACAGCTCACTACTACATTCTTCACATTGTCCAGACAAATTTCTATTGTAATACATTTAAATAAATCATCCACAGTTACTGACAGATTTTCAACAACCTTGTATTTCAAGCTCTTGTCAACATAAATTGCAACTCCTCCTCCTTTTTTCACTTTTCTATTTATATAATTTAATTCATACTGAGCCACGTCTCTGATATTGCCACAATATTGAATGGCTCTTTAACCTGATGTAAATAATCTTTAATGTTATTAAAGTTGGCATAGAGACTTCTGCTGTTGAAGTGGATCATAGAAATATTGAAATCAGATGTGACCATTGTGTTAAACTGTTCATCCGTGTGGTAACTACAGTCATTATTGATGGAGCTAAATAAATTATTGTCAGGGTCTATGTTATATTCTACGTCCTGTGGGTTGTGATCTGTATATTCAAAAACTTTCAGTTCCTGTTGTTCCTGTTTGTTGATCTTTTGTTTCATGTTATTAAATGTCTTGTAGCAGATGAGTATAATCCTTCAGTGTCCTACAATTGTCTGTTGTTGCTGTCGACTCTAGTTCATAATATTCATTGATATTTGTCCAGTTCCATAATATTACGGATGTTAATGACCTTGGCTTCTTCAGGTGATCTGTTTAATTTGATGTATATTTTACAGTTTGTTGTTGAGGTGTTTTGAATCTTTTTCTGCTTTCTCATGTACCTTGCTTTTCTGGCTATTTCTGCGTTTTCTTTTGTGAGGTGCTCATTTATGTAAATGTTCGTTCCTTTCAGTTTCCTACCTTGTTTCAACAGCGCAGTCTTGTGTTTTCTGTTGACAAACCTCATGATCACAGCCGGTTTGTCGCCGTTTTTCCTGGTCAGAGGTGGCAGGTCTCAATGGTATTACAGTCCAGCTGGATTCCTTTGGACTGCATGAAGGCCGCCACTTATTGCTCCGTGGATTCATCTTCCAGCTCGTCGAGCCTCCCTCCGCTGTCTGCGGCCACTGCTCGTGCGTATGATCGGGGTTTAATGTGGCGCCCCGTGATGATCATGTCGTTCACCCGGGTATTCTGCTCCAGTTCCGACACTCTGCTCTCCAGATATGCCAGCCTCTTGTCCTTCTCAGCGTTCTGGATCTGCAGCGCTTTCACCTCCTCGATCAGGTCCAGGATGTTTCTTTGCTGCAGCTTAACAGCAGAAATCTCTTCAGCCAAGAAGTCCAGCGCTCTTTTGATGTCGTCAACCTCCTCCGTCTGCTGAGCTTTCTTGGGACCCATGATCCCAGCCGATGTACGTTGATTGTGATCGTAGGAAAAAAACAACAACAACAACAACAACAAAAAAACACGTATAGGCCCTCTCTGTGGATCCATAGCACAGGTCCAATGGCTTTTTTCGCCTGGTTGGGCAGGAGACATACTGATAAAAGTTTTTAAGTGTCTTCTTTAAAGAAACATGGTTAAAATCCCCAAGAATGAAGTTTGGCACCTCTGGAGAAATTGATTGCAGCTGCTGGACCACATCAAAGATTGTGCTGCAGGTGGAGTCAGCGTCTGCCCTCGGGTGAATGTACACAGTTGTGATGAAAAGTTGGGGGAACTCGCGAGGCAAATAAAAGGGGCGTAGTGACACAGACAGCAGCTCCACATCGGGTGTACAGATGCGCTCTCTGACCGTGACAGATGTGCAGTACTGGTTATTAATGTATAAACATACGCCGCCCCCCTGACGTTTCCCCGTTACCTCTTCCTGCCGATCCAAGCGCAGTGGAGCTCCAAAGCCGTCAATCCACAGGTCTGCATCTCGGTCATGCGCATTAAGCCAAGATTCGGTGAAGGCCATGACGCAGCAGTTCTTAAAGTCCTTCTGGTAGCGTACATTCCCTTGAATTTCATCCACCTTGTTTCTCAGAAAATCATAGAAGGTAGAGGAATATTACCAAACTGACGTCTTCTCAGGCGCAATTTCACACCACCACGCTTTCCACGTTTCCTTCTTCCGTCTCTCCCATCTCTCTTTCCACCGCTGTGTCCGTCTCTCAAAATAAAGTCCGGCAGTTGTGGCTTAGGCTCAATCACAGCCGCTGCATCAACCGTGTTTAAATGCAGCAACATGTCCCTGGAATAATGTATCCTACCCGCCATGATGCCGAACGCGTTTACTTCAGAGACAAAAGACAGACATGACAACAGACACATTATAAAGTATGCTGATGACTCAGTTATTGTCAGTCTCCTCCTGGATGGTGAGAGTGGCCACGGCCCAGTAGTTGATGATTTTGTTCACTGGTGTGAGGATTCCTACCTGCAGCTGAATACGACAAAAACTAAAGACATGATTATTGACTTTAGGAGGAAAAATCCCAGGCACAAAGTCACCGTACTAAAAGGCCAGACCATCAAATGTGTACAATCCTACAAATATCTTGGGACGATTATTGATAGTAATTTAAACTTTGAAGGGAACTGTGAAAGGGTGTGCAAAAAGGGTCAGCAACATTTGCATTGCTTGAGAAAACTTGCACGCTTCCAAATTGACCGAACCATAATGACAATGTTTTATCAGGCTTTTATTGAATCTGTGTTTTATCCTTTTCTTTAGTGTCATGGTTTGGTCAGATAAAACTGAAACAGAGGAAATCCTTGGATCAGGTAGTTAGATGGTCCAGTCGTTTGCTTGGGGAGTCACAGCTGAGCCCGACATCCCTGTACACCAGACAAGTACAGAGGATGGCTACCTCCATTTTAAATGATGACTCCCATCCTTTGCACTGCAACTTTCAGCTTCTTCCCTCAAGAAGGAGGTTTGCTGTCCCAAAAAAGTAAAACCCAGCGCTACAAAAACAGCTTTGTTCCTGCTGCTGTCAAAGAGCTGAACAAGCTGTAACAATATATTGCACATAATTTAGGTACCTATTTATTAACTCCATTTTATATTTACTTATTTTTGTAGGATGTTACTTGGGTTCTAAATATTTTATTGGGTTTTAGACCTTTGAGTTTTTAACCTCTTTGACTAGTTTTTAATTTTTAATATGACTCTTCTCTCTTACCTCTGGTTTTTCTCTCATCTCTTTGTCTTTTTATACCCTGATTGATGGAGCCTTGAGTATTTTTATCATGTTTATAGTCAATTTCATGTGTGCCTGTGTTTGTGTCTATGTTGAATGTAATTTGTGGCTTGTAAATATGGATGTCACCAGACTGCAAAACAAATCTACCTACGGGTACAAATAAAGTAACAAATAAAGTAACCTGAACCTGAACCTGCTCCGACACATGTTTGTGTACAGGATGAAGAGTAGTGGTGACAACACACACCCCTGAGGAAAGCCAGTAGAAGAGCACTTTAGGTCAGACAATGTACCATTGACCGTTACTCTCTGCGTCCTGTTGGTTATGTGTCAACAGACTGCAAAACAAATCTACCTACAGGTACAAATAAAGTAACCTGGACCTGAACCAAGTTAGCACCACAAGGGAAAAAAGAAAAGTGTGCTAACATAACAATTTAGCACAAATTGACACAGTTAAACACCTTAAACCACAAATTTAGCATTCACCTTTAAGTAACAGTCAGTAGCAAGTGAAATTGGACCTTTGCTAATCATTACAGCCTTGAAAAATGACCTTTTCTTATGAAAAACCTAGCCGGAATTAGCATCGGAGGTTAGCATTTTAAGCTAGCGGCCATTAGCATCAGAGGGTTGCATTTCACATACACAATGAATAGCACTCACCATGCCGAGCAACATGTGCTTCAAGGGGATTTCCGAGCTCACGTGAGTTCACAGCCTTTGGATTCAAAGTCTTAAAATTTAATAAAAGAGGTGTCAGAAATTGATAATACTGTGGTTTATATTAATCATATATCCCATAACCTACATATGTATAAGCATGTTAGAATGTTTAGTGATTACATATGTACAACGACCTCACGCCTCAGAACAGGACAAGAGGTCTCAACCGCCAGCGAAGATCAAAGAGCATCCGGGGCGCAGCGGTGGAGACCAGATCGATCGCCCTGACTTCCCAGGGCCAGGTGGAAGAGACAGAGGACAATGGAGGAGATCGATCGCCCTGACCACCCAGGGTCAGGTGGAGGAGTAGGAAGACAAAGGAGGGGGGATTAAGCTAATGCGGGATGTCAGCTTTGATGTGCAATGCCTTTTGTGATGTGTAGGTATAAGTATGTAGGTCTGAATGTGTTTGACCTCTTATTCTGCTTCTGCACTGAGATGAGACTTGTTAGAGGAGCAAAGCTGACAATAAACTTTGGTTTATAAATCACATCGCCTCGTTATTCCAAGCTCTTCTACACTGGTGACCAGACGTGAGGATGGAACAGAGACGTTCTCCTGCGATTGACTCATCGGAGGCAACCCAGGCAAGCGCCGGCACCCATGCAGACAGGGGAACGGATGGAAGACGTTCCCCCACGGCAGAAGAGAGGGCTCAACCGAGCACCATCCCCAGCCCCGCCGTGAGAGCAGAAGAAAGACGCTCTCATCCGGCGGACACATCAAGAATGGCCCACACAAGCGCCGTCACTGTCAAGCTGCCAGAATTCTGGCAAGAAGACCCGAGCTCGTGGTTCCAGCAAGCTGAGGCTCAGTTTGCGGGCATAACGGCGGACGAGATGAAGTTTTATCACATCGTCGCCAAACTCGACGCTGCCACGTCGAGATGCGCGCGGAGCATAATCCGACAGCCGCCCGCCCATGACAAATACAGAGAGCTGAAGGCGACCATCGTCGAGAACTTCGTCCCCTCAGCCGAGGAGAGAGCAGAGAGGATCCTGGCGATCTACGGCCACAGAGGATGCAGACCCAAGGCCCTCATGGAGGACATGCTGCAGCTCAAGGACGAGGACAATGACAACTTCCTCTTCCAACACATCTTCCTCAGCACTCTGCCGCCACACATGAGAGGGACGCTGATCAACATGCGGTGCAGCACCCAGCAGGACTTTCGCGCGCTGGCCCGAGAAGAGCAGCGACTCACCAATGCCTGCGGGGAACAGGTGGCCACAACAGCATCCGCAGACGCCCAGAGCAGCGGAGAACCACAGACAACCGAGCAGAACCCGCCCACCATGGCGGCAACACGACCAAGACGTAGCAGGCGGAACGACATCTGCTATTACCACCACCGTTTCGCCGAGGGGGTGTACGAATGCGTTCCCCCCTGGAAGTTCAAAAGTTCGGGAAAACGCCAAAACCGAGAACCATTAACGGCTGCGGTTCTCGGCGAAAAAAATAAACCTCTTTATGTGACTGACGGACACACCGGGAGACAGTTCCTGATCGACACCGGAGCTCAACTGAGCTTTATCACCCCTTCCCACGCAGATCGGGCCATGGGTCCCCGGGGAAATGGGGCGATGGCAGCCAACGGCTCCATCATTGACACTTACGGTGAAAGGAGCCTGCCTCTTTGCATTCATGGCCGCAACTATAGATGGACATTTATTGTAGCGGCAGTGAGTTTTAACTTGTTGGGTGCTGATTTTTTGTGTGCACATGGGTTGTTAGTCGATCTAGCAAATAGGCGCTTGGTTAATGCACAGTCATTTTAATCTATCCCCTGCTCAGCTCGAGTCTCTCCACCACCCGTGCAGGCCAGCGTCACTACAGCAGGAGGTAAGTTTGACCAACTCCTCACCCAATTTCCAGCACTCCCAGTTCCCAAATTTTCAGCAACAGTAGCGAAACACGGGGTTGAACACTTCATTCCCACAACAGGCCCACCCGTGTTCGCCAAAGCTCGGCACTTAGACGCGACCAAGCTCACCATAGCACGGTACGAGTTTGCCACCCTGGAAAAATAAGGCATTGTTAGACGCTCGAAAAGCCCCTGGGCATCGCCACTCCACATGGTCCCGAAAACCCACGGTTCTTGGAGACCGTGCGGCGATTACCGCAGATTAAGCAATGCGACAGCGCATGACCGCTACCCAATTCCTCACATCCAAGATTTCTCACTACATCTGGCGGGTGCGCGCATTTTTTCTAAAATAGACCTGGTCCGCGGCTATCACCAAGTCCCCGTTGGAGCGGAAGACATTCCTAAAACGGCTGTAATAACCCCTTTCGGTCTTTTTGAATTTTTGCGGATGCCGTTTGGCCTCAAAGGCGCTGCTCAAACCTTTCAGCGGTTGATGGACGCGGTATTACGCGATCTCCCTTTCATGTTCGTCTACCTCGACGATATGCTGGTAGCCAGCTCGTCGGAGGAAGAACACGAACAACACCTCACTACGGTTTTTCAGAGACTAGAAGAGCACGGGTTAATAATCAATCCAGCCAAATGCAAATTCGGCGTGTCACAAATTGATTTTTTGGGACACAGAGTTTCACCAGAGGGGGCAGTCCCATTGCCAGACAAAGTTTGCGCAGTAAAAAAATGTCCACGACCACAAACGGTCAAATCGCTGCAAGAATTTTTGGGAATGGTTAATTTTTACAACCGTTTCCTCCCCCGCGCAGCTCAACTCATGCAGCCCCTGTATACCGCGCTCAGAAAACAAAAGCCTTCCAACGCGGTCGAATGGACTCCGGAGCGCGAACGCGCCTTCGCGGAAGTAAAAAGTGCTCTAGCGAACATCCCATTGTTGGTTCACCCTGATCCCTCGGCCCGCATCGCGCTAACCACAGACGCTTCAGACCTGGCCATAGGGGCAGTTGTGGAACAACACGTTGGCAGAACCTGGCAACCTTTGGCATTTTTCAGCAAATCGTTAAACCAAACGGAGTGTAAATACAGCACTTTTGACAGGGAGCTGCTAGCGCTTCATTTATCCATCCGCCACTTCCAGTTCTGGTTAGAAGGGCGGCGTTTCATGGCTTTTGTAGACCACAAACCGCTCACCTTTGCGATGGCTAAAATTTCAGAACCATGGTCAGGCAGGCAACAAAGACAGCTAGCTGCAATTTCAGAGTTCACCACAGACATTCGACATGTGGCAGGCAAACTTAAAGTAGTAGCAGACTGCCTCTCTCGTGCTGTGACATCGCCAGAGTGCGAGGAGACAGATTATACTACCTCAGCCGCAGAACTCTTCGCCAACGCGGACATGTACGCGGCCCCAATTCACGTAGGGATAGATTACGCAGCCATGGCAGAGGAGCAAAGCAGTGACGCGGACGTGCGTACACTCCTGTCTGGGCCAACAGGGTTAAGGCTGGAGGAAAGGGGTTTACGCGACGGTGTACCCCCCTAATCTGCGACGTTTCAACAGGCCGACCTCGCCCGGTAGTCCCAGCTGCATGGCGCCGCCGTATTTTCGACTCAATTCACTCCCTCGTGCACCCAGGTGTGCGCGCCTCGGTTAAAATGGTCGCCGAAAAGTTTGTGTGGCCCGGCCTGCGCAAAAATGTAAAGGAATGGGCAAAAACTTGCATGTCTTGTCAGCGCGCCTAAATACACAAACACACAAAAGCCCCTCTAGAGCCTTTTCGAATCCCAGCTAGAAGGTTCGACCACGTTCATGTCGACCTCGTGGGACCACTACCTTCGTCTCAGGGTTTCACACACCTGTTAACAATGATAGACCGTACTACGCGCTGGCCTGAGGCAGTCCCTCTGGCGTCAACCACAGCGGCGGAAGTCGCTCGCGTTTTTTTGACAAACTGGGTGGCACGTTTCGGCGTCCCATCGGACATCACGTCCGATAGGGGGCCTCAATTTGTCTCAGAGCTTTGGTCAGCCATGGCCAGCAGCTTAGGGGCGACAATTCACCGCACCACCGCTTATCACCCTCAGGCTAATGGGTTATGCGAGCGCTTTTACAGATCTTTAAAGGCCGCCCTCAGAGCCTCACTAACGGATACAAATTGGGTAAATAAACTCCCCTGGGTTTTATTGGGGTTGCGTGCTGCGCCTAAAGAGGATCTAGACACCTCCCCAGCAGAATTAGTTTTTGCACAACCTCTCAGACTCCCAGGTGAATTTTTACCAGAGAACCCAGAGCCTGGGCATCTTCCAGCCATGAGGCTTTCAGGCAGCAGCGGACCGGACACTCTCCCCGGACCGGCACACCACTCTTTTCCACGGGTTTCTGTCCCCCAAGCTTTAAAAAACGCTGAATTCGTTTTTGTTAGGCATGAAGCTTTAAAATCTACCCTCCGTCCACCATACGATGGACCATTCAGAGTGCTGGAACCTGGTGATAAGCATTTTGTGCTTGATTTAGGGGACAGAAAAGAAACAGTCAGCACTGACAGACTTAAACCTGCCTTCTTGTTGAGAGATGAACCTGCACGGTTGGCGAGAGCACCTCGGCGGGGTAAACCCCCCAAGAAAAAAGACTCAGCCCCCCTGCAGGGAACAAATAACCACTCTGCTCCCCAAGCTGCAGATTCCTTACAGGAAGGTCCCGCCAGGACGCCCAAACGGACCCACAGCAGATTCGGGAGAAGACTAAAACCCAGACGGCACAGGGACTGATACAAATTAACCTAAAGTTGTTAACTATTTTATCAGATTGTGCTGTGACAGTTTTAAGACTGATTTGTGATATCACTACGCTGTTATGATTACCAATTCAATTCAATTCAATTCAACTTTATTTATATAGCGCCATTTCACAACAACAGTCATCTCATAGCACTATCAACTGTAGGGAGGACCCCCACAGTTGCAGAAAGACCCCAGCAATCAGGCGATCCCCTGTGAGCAAGCACTTGGCGACGGTGGAGAGGAAAAACTCCCTTTTAACAGGAAGAAACCTCGAGCAGAACCAGGCTCAGGGAGGGGCAGTCATCTGCTGCGACTGGCTGGGGGGTGAGGGGACAGAGAAGAAGAAAAGAACAGACATGTAGAGAGCAAACAGCACGATGGGGACTCAATCTATGGGAGAGAACAAACAAATGTTAATGACCAGCAAAAAAAAAAAAATATTTCATAGAGAGTGAGGAAAGGAGTGAGGCCCAGTGCATTACTGAAGGTCCCCTGGCTGACTAAACCTATTAGCAGCATAACTAAGGGAGGGTTCAGAAACACATGATCCCTCCCTAATTGTAGGCTATATCAAAAAGGTAGGTTTTAGCCCTATTCTTAAAAACAGAGATCAAGTCTGACTCCCGAATCCAGATTGGCAGCTGATTCCACAGGAGAGGAGCTTGATAACTAAAGGCTCTGCCTCCCATTGTACTTTTGGAGATTCTAGGTATTACAAGTAAACCTGCATTTTGGGAGCGTAGTGCTCTGTTAGGATGATACGGTAGTATCAGATCTTTTAAATAAAAAGGAGCCTGATTGTTTAGAGCTTTGTAAGTAAGAAGAAGGATTTTAAACTTAATTCTAAACTCTATGGGAAGCCAATGAAGAGAGGCCAGAACCGGAGAGATATGATCTCTCTTTCTAGTACCTGTTAAAACTCTTGCTGCAGCATTTTGGATCAGCTGAAGACTTTTTAAAGATGTTTTAGGACAGCCTGATAATAAAGAATTACAATAATCTAATCTCGAGCTAATAAAAGCGTGGATCAGCTTCTCAGCATCACTCTGAGACAAGATGCTCCTAATCTTGGCAATATTACGCAAATGATAGAAGGCAGTCTTAGAAACAAATTTAATATGTGAATTGAAGGACAAATCCTGATCAAAAATAACTCCAAGGTTCCTCACAGAGCTATTAAGAGAAAGAGTAACTGCATCCAAACTGAAAGTTTGATTTGGAAAGGAATTTCTAAGGTTTTTTGGACCAACAAGAATGACTTCAGTCTTATCTGAATTTAATAGCAGGAAATTACAAGTCATCCAAACTTTGATTTCCTTAAGACAGGCTTCTAACTTGGCTAATTGATTAGTATCATCTGGCTTCATTGACAGGTATAATTGTGTGTCATCTGCATAACAGTGAAAATGTATACAGTGCTTTCTAATAATGTTGCCTAACGGAAGCATATATAAACTAAAAAGAGTAGGGCCAAGCACAGATCCCTGTGGAACTCCATGACTAAGCTTTGAGCTGAGAGAAAACTCATCATTTACATGAACAAACGAACCTATCAGATAAATAAGATCTAAACCACTGCAACGAAGTTCCATTAAGTCCAACATAGTGTTCTAATCTATCAAGTAGAATATTATGATCAATAGTATCAAAAGCTGCACTAAGATCTAAAAGGACAAGTACAGAAACTAGTCCATTATCAGATGCAATGAGGAGGTCGTTAGTGACCTTCGCTAAGGCTGTTTCAGTGCTATGATGGATTCTAAACCCAGATTGAAACTCCTCAAATAAACCATTTCCCTGCAGGTGGTCAAATAATTGCGTAGCAACAACTCTTTCTAAGATTTTTGAAATGAAAGGGAGATTAGAGATTGGTCTATAGTTAGCTAAATCTCCTGGATCTAGCGTTGGCTTTTTGAGTAAGGGTTTAATTACAGCCGTTTTAAAAGCCTGTGGTACATGGCCTAAAGTTAATGAAGAATTGATTATATGAAGAATAAAGCTACCAATAAGTGGGAAGACTTCTTTAAATAACCTGGTAGGAATAGGGTCTAAAAGACAAGTTGAAGGTTTGGATGAGGAAACTATTTTGTCTAACTCACAAAGGTTGATTGGAGTAAACTCATCAAGACAGACATCAATAGAAGGAGTTGTAGTAGTTACAGTATTTAAGTTAACTGTGGGAAGAATCTGATTGATTTTATCTCTGATGGATGAAATTTTATTATTGAAAAAGTTCATAAAGTCCTGACTAGTAAGCTCTAAGGGGATGCTAGGATTGACAGAGTCCTGACTCTTTGTCAACCTGGCTACAGTACTGAAAAGAAACCTGGGATTGTTCTTGTTCTCTTCTATTAATGCAGAGTAATAACTCGTTCTAGCTTTTCTAAGAGATTTTTTATAAATTAAAAGATGATTTCTCCAAGCTAAATAGATTTCATCTAAATTAGTAGAGCGCCATTTTCTTTCTAATTGACGAGTCTTCTGTTTTAAGCTATGAGTTTCTGTGTTGAACCAAGGAGTTAAAAATCTCTGATTAGACTTTTTCTTTTTTAAGGGGGCCACCAAGTCTAGAGCCTGATGCAGAGAAGCTGAAACACTATCCACCATGTTATCAATTACAGAAGGAGCAAGCTGTCTATAGCTTATTTCCGTTGTGTTGACACATGGCATAGAGGAAACAATCTGCATAAATTTGGAAACAGCATCATCTGAGAGGCATCTACTGTGATAATATTTTTCTTTAGGAGCCAAATAGTCAGAAATAGTAAAATCAAAGGTTAACAGACAATGGTCTGACAGTACAGGGTTATGAGGAGACACTACAAGATTTTCTATTTCTATGCCATATGTCAGAACAAGGTCCAATGTATGGTGGAGGTAATGAGTAGAATTTCCTACTTTCTGAGAAAATCCAATCGAGTCTAATATTGAATTAAAAGCCACATTAAGGCAGTCACTATCTACATCCACATGTATATTAAAGTCCCCTACTATAATTATTCTATCAGATTTCAGCACTAAATCAGCTAAGAAATCAGGAAATTTGGATAAAAATTCTGAATAGGTTGATGGGGGACGATAAACTATGGCAAATAAAATTGGGTTTAACCTGGAATTGCTAAAGTGCCCAACACTGAGGACCAGGCCCTCAAAGGAATTATAACATGTTTTTTGCTTTACATTAACTAGTAATTTGGAATGGTAAATTGATGCTACTCCTCCTCCACGACCAGAACTTCTGGGATTTTGACAGTTTAAATAACCAGAGGGAGTTGATTCATTTAAACCAACATAATCCTCTTGTCCTAACCAAGTCTCTGTAAGGGAAATTAAATCAATCTGATGATCAATTAACAGATCATGGACTAACAGAGACTTGGGAGTTAGAGACCTACTATTTAATAAACCACATTTAATTTTTAAATTATGAGGAGGAACAGAGGCCAAATCATTCAATTTAGAGGCTTTATGTTTAATTTGAGTTTTACCAATATTTTGCTTTATCACTTTGGGATGCTTATACATTATATTTTTATTTACTTTGGAGGGAGCAGACAACGATTCTCTGATGGGGAAGACAGGGGCTAAGCTGAGGGGTGGCGGATGAAGAGGAGCTGCAGAGAGGCGTGTAAGACTGAGACTCTGCTTCCTGGTCCCAACTCTGAGTAGTCATGGTTTTGGAAATTTGGATAAAAAAGATGCCAGATTGTTAGATAAATGAGAAGCACCATCCAAAGTGGGATGAATGCTGTCTCGTCTCATAAGACCAGGTTTTCCCCAAAAAGAGCTCCAATTGTCAATGTAGCCCACGTCATTTTTAGGACACCGCACAGACAGCCAGCGGTTCAAGGATGACGAGCGACTAAACATGTCATCACTGGTCAGATTGGGGAGGGGTCCAGAGAATACTACAGTGGCAGACATCGTTTTTGCAAAGTCACACACCGATTCTATATTAAGTTTCGTGACTTCCGACTGCCGGAGACGGATGTCATTAATGCCGGCGTGAATAACAATTGTGGAATATTTACAGTTACTTTTAGCCAGCATTTTCAAATTTGACTCGATGTCGCCTGCTCTGGCCCCAGGAATGCATTTGACTATGGCCGCTGGAGTCTCTAGGTTCACGTTTCTGACTACAGAGTCGCCAATGATCAGAGTTTTTTCCTCGGCGGGTGTGTCGCTGAGCGGGGAAAAACGATTAGAAACGTGAACAGGTTGGTGGTGAACCGGGGCTTTGCGACTAGGCTTCCTTCTCACCGTCACCCACCCAGTCTCCTCGCTGCAGAGGAGAGCCGGGGAACCGGTGACAGGGGGGGCTAAGCTAGCTAGCTCCGCTGCAGCTAATGGGCATCCGTCGGGATTAACTGGCGCAGACGGTGTTTCAATGCAGCGGAGCCGGGATTCCAAATCAGACAACCTCGCCTCGAGCACCTCAAAAAGACAACATTTATTACATTTACCGTTATCACTAAAAGAGGCAGAGGTGTAGCTAAACATCTGACAGAGAGAGCACACCAGAGGAGGAGAGGAAAGAGAGCTAGTAGCCATAGCTAGTGGCTCGAGAGCTGGAGAGCAAACCACACAGGCAGACAGCAAAACAGGAAGTGACGATACGTTACCACAAGGAAGTGACGATCACCCAACTAGGACCCAACTTTTGATAGAGTTTCGTTCCTTCTGTTTTAATGGCGCATTCCTTTACCACTGAATTCTCTACAGGAGCATAGCTGCTGGAAAGTTTTTTTTTTCCTTGTCAAGAGGTTTAACAGTTGGTATGTCATAGAAATTATCTTAAACTGTGGACTTTCTTTTATTGTCCTTTTCTTAGTCGTTTGGGGGGGGGGGCTGTGGTTTATATTAATCATATATCATTATCATTATTCTGCTTCTGCACTGAGATGAGACTTGTTAGAGGAGCGAAGCTGATAATAAACTTTGGTTTATAAATCACATTGCCTCGTTATTCCAAGCTCTTCTACAAATACAGCAATATCCCGTTTCTTGTGTTGGTTTAGGCTTACCAATCTCAAGAGTTTTATCCAGGAAAAGGCTGCTACTAGCACATTAGCATCACCACCTCAGCAAGGGATCTCTCTCGGTCTGCGTCTCTGCCGTGTCTGAGCAGCACGCAGGTCACACCAAGGCCGAGAGAGAGGGCACTTGACCCCATTGGCTGATGCTGCTATCAAACGATGCAGCTACTGGTTGCTCAATATACCAAATAAAAATATTGGGAACTTTATCAGAGCTTTTTAGAAAATGTTTTTAACTATGAATATATTTTATGAACTTATATTTATTTATATATTTATCTTCAAAATATTTATTCCCATTGTGAAATGAGTGTTTTTTAAAGCTGTATCAATATTTATGATTTTATTCACATTTTTAACACTGGGTTACACAACTCTGCTTATTCGCACTTGCTGTCTGAATTATTTGCTTGTGAGAGCAAAATGACGAAATATGCTAATCCTGGTTAAAAAGTTTTGTGTCCGTGTTGCACTTTTGTGCTATGCATTCATGTTGTGCATTAAAGTTGTGTGTGTATTTTCTTTCTAGAATCTGTTTCCACATGCCAGGGTTCCCCCTCCCTCACCATGAATCCTCCAGGCTCTCCTGCGTCCGTTGCAGATCCCACACTGGTACCAGCCCCATCACCAGCTCCAGCTCTGTCAACGTGTGGCACAACATGTTTACCTACTGATAAAGTGCAATTAACAAAAGTTTAACACACTGTTTTGTTTATGGATACAGGTCAAGTGGACACAAAGAAGCAAAATCTCAACATATACAAGTGCATTTTCAAACCAGTGATTTATAAAGTGATTCATATAATTTCATAAAACCTCATTATCGACCCACATACCTACAGTATTCTGTGGATTTTCTAACTCAGTGTTGCCCTGCTCTTTCTTTTGCACCATGAATCACTGGCTTGAAAAATGTACATGTACAGAGTGGATCCTGGGGTGCTTACTTGTCACTGGTCCAGGACCTGGTCCCATTTTTTTAGCTGTAGTGGAGGAAGTAGTGATAAAATTATTGTTTTTGGAAAACTGATGTAGCACAAAAACTCACTTTCGAATGTGCTTGCAGTCAGTGTGCTTCATTCAAATGATTCAAGTCAGCTGACTGTATTAACAAATTCAGATTTCTGAGGCCACAATAAAACAAAATTATTTTAAACATAACCTGGTGCTTGCAAAATCTGCTGTACTGAGGCGCAGCAACATGAAAATTGTGCTTATACACAACAACGAAGCATTTTTGTCACACCCTACCACTTGGCTTTCACAAGTGTATTTCCTATATATATATACTGTATATATTACACTGTGGCGATGTTAAAATAAGGCACGGCGACTGGAGTTTTTAAGGAAGTTTATTTATCAATCATCGCCATCATAGGAACTCACTCCAGCCCTGTACAGACGGGCTGGCTAGTCCTCAGGCTCTCAGCAAAGAGACACAGGATGTGTGTGTCAGCAGCAGTAGTTGAAGAGTGATAAGAGAGTGAACATATCATATTCAGCCACTTAAATACCCAGCTACAGACAATACATCAAAGGCATGTTATCATCAAAGGAACTGCAGTCAGGCATGGGACATTTGCAACACAATGAGAGCAGGAAGCATGAACGTTTGCATTTGAGTCATACATATCCACAGGATACTGGCGCCTGAACTAGACACGGAGAGGCTGTCTATTGATCTCAACACACACATCTCATTGCTCTGCTAATTGCCCCAGCTGAGCGCTCTGTTTGTCCGTGGTTGTTGTGGGGGTTACCACATACACTCCCCCCCAGAGGGCTTAGCGGGGAGCTGAGGCCTCGATCGTCCGGCATTGGGAGCGAGCTGCTGGGAAGGTCTGTGCCGGGGGAGGGAGTAGGGTGGGGGTAGCAAGTGCCGGGGGATGTCCGTGGCTGTGGGAAGAAAAATTAGTCTCTGATTCCTCTCGCGATTCAGTCCGGCAATGAAGAAAAACAGGAGCTGAAGCTGTGTGAGGGACTTGGCGTTTAGGCTTTAGGTGCGTTCGCGGCCCTAAAGCCCTTGGGGACAGCTGACGGCTGGATTCCCGTCGTACGCCGTGGCTGAGACCTACACCAAATCCTGTGTGTGGGCTGCGTGTGTGCTTCAGGTGTGTGAGTAGTCCTGAAGAGCCGTGTGCAGCGGTGGAGGATGATGTATAAGCCTGTAGAGACAGCTTGTCTCTGGTGCGCGGCACGCGCTGCGGCCACGTACCTTCCAGCTGCGCTGTTCTGATGCGAGGCTCCTGTGCATGGCCGGTCCAGTGTCGCGAGGTGGATCAGGGTCAGGGGGCTTGATGGAGATCCGCGCAGTTGGCGCCGATGGTCTCCCCTGTTCGGGCTGCTGGTCGTCGCTCGTGCCGGGTCATGGTGCGTTGGGGCGGTGAGAGGGAGTAGACGATCTTTGTCCCTCGGGCTCGCGTAGATGCGTAGGAACGGTGAGAGGGAGGAGACGATCTTCGTCCCTCGGCCGGTTCCAGCGTGGATGTGCAGATCTCAGGCGTGGATCGCACAATGACGCTTTCTGCAGCTTTCTCGGTCGTGGATGATCTCCGAGGGAGTTCGCCTGATGTCGGTTCTGCGTCGAGGTCTCCCGTGTGGCAGAAGGGAAGGCAGTGCTCTTGCGTCAGGCTGCTGCGTTCGCTTGTCATCGGAGATACCATCGGGACTGCATTCGTTGTCAGCGTGTTCTTTTCATCGACGGGTCACCAGTGTGGCGATGTCAAAATAAGGCACGGCAACTGGAGTTTTTAAGGAAGTTTATTTATCAATCATCGCCATCATAGGAACTCACTCCAGCCCTGTACAGACGGGCTGGCTGGTCCTCAGGCTCTCAGCAAAGAGACACAGGATGTGTGTGTCAGCAGCAGTAGTTGAAGAGTGATAAGAGAGTGAACATATCATATTCAGCCACTTAAATACCCAGCTACAGACAATACATCAAAGGCATGTTATCATCAAAGGAACTGCAGTCAGGCATGGGACATTTGCAACACAATGAGAGCAGGAAGCATGAACATTTGCATTTGAGTCATACATATCCACAGGATACTGGCGCCTGAACTAGACAGGGAGAGGCTGCCTATTGATCTCAACACACACATCTCATTGCTCTGCTAATTGCCCCAGCTGAGCGCTCTGTTTGTCCGTGGCTGTTGTGGGTGTTACTCCATAACACTTGCTTTAACTAACCACCGCCCATTTCTGTCTTTCGTGTAGGCAAGAGGAAAAGGAACAACCCCACAGTGGCGCTTTCCACTGTGTTTACCCAGATGAATGGTGACGAGGTGCGGCTCCAAGAACAGCAGCGTGAACAGCACTGTGAATAGCTTGAACTGCACCATAAGATAAGATAAGATAAGCCTTTATTAGTCCCACAACGGGGAAATTCCAGGATTGCAACAGCACAGGGATAGCAACACTCAGCAACAATCAGAAGGCAAGAAAAAAAACAAAACAAAACAAAAAAAAACAGCTTGAACAGCGGGATTAAGTGCTTGCCCAGTAGATGCAGACCATCAATCAGCTTGCTGATGAAGCCCTTGAATCAAGGGAGCAAGAAGCCGCCTTACGAAGGGAGGAGATGGCTCAAAGTGTTTCTTTCCATCAGGCTTTCGTGGCTGTATTGGGCAACCTCGCGACGAGTGGCTGGCGTGTGTGGCCCAGTCTCCCTACAAGTGTCTTTTTAACATGTGTACATGCGAAACAAAATCAGTAATTGGGCTGCAACTTGTAATAAACCAGTGACTGTTGGCATCATGATTGTGTTTTGTCTGTTATTACCAGTTTTTTCAAGATTTTTCCCAAAAAAAGGGTTGGAAGAGTATGTCATTGGAGTATGTTATGGAGTCTAGTAATTACTTAGACATACTTTAAAACTCAATAGATCAAGGTCAAGGTTTACGGCCATGTGAAAAAAATAGGATACCATTAATTATCCAGTTCTTTATTAAGAAAGGTTCATATCTATGTCTAACCCTGGATTTGTTTTTATTTGCATAAAATGTTTATTTTAGCCATTGTAAATGGGAATTAATGTGGGGGTAATAAAAAAGGGTGCCCTAAAAAAAGCTGGGGGTTGTCCTAATTTATTCCTCACTATTTGTTTAGAATTATATTTTACAGAAAATTTGAAAAAAGACTACTTCATTTTTAATTGTTTAGTTGTATTACATGAATCAGAAGAATCAGGCTGGCAGGGGTTGGAACCTTTCTGTGTGGAGTTTGCATGTTCTCCCTGTGCTGCGTGGGTTTACTCCAGGGGCTCCGGTTTCCTCCCACAATCCAAAGACATGCGTGTTAGGTTAATTGGCTGTTCTAAATTGTCCCTAGATATCTGTTTCCTATAGGCCCTTGGAATAGAGGGTTAGTACTAGTGAAAGCGCTTTGAGTGGTCTCTGTGACTAGAAAAGCGCTATATAAGTGCAGGTTAGTTAGTTAGTTAGAATCTCACTGTATTTTTAACATTGATATTAAATACCCATATGTCCAAATACCTCACAAAAAACCATACAGGCTAATACAGGGTGTCCTAATTTTTTCACATGAATGTATGTTGTGGGAGCAGCTTTGGAACAACAAAATCTTGTGATGCAGTATATCCTGACATTGTAGTTAAAAAATATTTAGACACATTTTGGAAATCCAGCCGTGCAATGTTTTCATGTTATCTGTGTGTAATGGTGAATAATGAAAGTTCTTTCTTAACAAAAATTCTACTTTTCCACACTGGAAAAATTGCCAAGAATGGTAAGGGGTAAGAAAAGGTAAACAAAACATTTACGTTTTTCAGTATGATGGGATAAGGTTACATGGGATTTTACATGTTTCAACACATGATTCATAATTCTGTTAACAGACTTGCATCGAACCAAAAGTGATATATGTAACTGCTGGATTATTCGAACAGGGCTTCCCCTGTCTTTTAGCATTTAATCACTCTTACCTTCACAAATAACCCATATAAACAAAAGAGGAGACTCATCTGAAAAGGGTACAATACATTTTATTTTAATAATACAAAAGTTGGACATACAGACACATGAATGGGAAGGCACTCACTGTTTAGTCATTATTGCTACACAAGTACTGTATCAGAGCATCTTGTACATCTCTGCCCTGCTCTTCTACGCCCTGTACTGCTGCCCCCACTGAAAAGTAAATCACCCTCTCGTAATCCTCCATCTTGTGTTTTGATAGTGTGTTGACTGTGTGTCGCATGTTTTACGTCACGGGAGGGTTGCGCCGCCTTCCTGTTACAAATCCCACCCACTTCAAGTGGTACTCTGGTGTAATGGAAACAGGCAGGCTAAACTGAATAAAACTCTACTGTGCTGTTCCGGGCTAAACAGGTGCTAGTGGAAAAGGGACTGAAGAGGACTAAAATCAGCTCATATCAAGCTGCCAGTCATGCTGGGAGACATTTGAGGGTATGCCATGTTTTAGTATGCTTTTTTTGCTATTGTTCTGTCACTTCATGTGTTGGGGTACATTAGTTTTTAGTAGCTTAATGAGACTGTTATCTTGTTGTTCCTCCCCATGCTTTTGTTGCAGATTGGAGCCAGTGCTGAGATCTTTCTTGAAAGTTTGGAACCTGGGCACTCCTTCCTTCTGTGTGTTGGTGAACAGAAGAGCAAGATCCAAAGGTTCTATGTCGTCGTTTACCACAAGGCCATTCCTTGCAAGGCACAGACCTCTCTAGCACCCTTTGACGAGCTCTTCAAGACACACTTCATCTTCAGTCTTAACTACCATGAATTTCTCACGAGCTTTTTCACATTTATCCAAACAATGGTGTTCCACATTGTTGTGTGAAGTTCAAAGAAAGTCCCAGAGTCAACGAGCTCAGACAGAAGTTGCTGTATGCTGATGCTTGAGGTCATAATATATTCTTTAAACAATATGTTAATTTGTTTTGTTTGCAAGGTACGCCACAAAAGTTCAGCATGACTTTGCTAGAATTTGAGACCTTATCATGACTTATGTCCAGGAAAGACATTACATCTAAAATGTGGACAGCCAGGATGTTCTGCATTGTTTTGGGACTTATTCAGTGTTTAAGAACCACCTTATGCATTTGCACATGGTCACTGTTTCAGCAGATATTACTGACAGTGTGGACACTCAAGAACAATATGATGAGCCTTCAAGGTGTCATTCAGCCTGTATAACAACCCAGTAATTGCTCATGCCTCTGTTAACAAGTCTAATGTGTTAAATGTGTGGTTCTGTTGTGGCACAATTACAAGCCTCAGGTGTTGCTGAGAGAACAGTCCAAGCAATGATTGAGACAATGGAAGAATGGAAAACTATGGAACTGAATATCATTTTGGTATGTTTGTATTGGAACAGATATGGAAATTCCTGTTTTTGGAAGGCTAAAAATATTACAAATGAAGATCAGACTTTTATTTTGATTTGTGGAGGTGACACACTTTATTTTGATGATCACTTTGATGCTTACTGTGTTGAATAGAGAAATGATTCATTTTCTGTTATTTTTACTGATGATTTATTACAGACTCTATGAGATGGATGGAAAAACACATACAGTGCCACATTGTCATATTGTGACCTGTGCCATTCGAAGACAGTTCATTACTGTAAAATAATGCTATATGTGATGTGCTACAGTTGAAAATATATTTTAATTGATCAAAAAACTTATTTGCACTGTCATTTTTTTCTTTTTATAGTATTTAATATAGTATCATGTGAGAAGAAATGACATTTATAGATTGAATCCTGACAGTGTTAATTCAAATGCAGGTTAACACTATAAGAGCTGAATATGGAGTAAAAATTGCACATAATCTGTAGTGTTAATATGGCAGCAACTCTATTTTAGTGTTAAAGAACAACACTGACAGTGCTAGCTTTTGACACTATTCACCAGTGTTGTGAAAACTCAACACTGAGCTGTGTTGCTAAGTGTTAAATTTCAACTATTGATAAAGTTAATGCAGCTCTTTGACAGTGTTAAATACTTAACACTTTCAAAGGTGTAGTTTTGACACTGTGTGGTGTGGACCAATATAGACACTTTAATAGTGTTGAATTTAACTCCCATGGTGTTGAATTAACACTGCTGATTTTGTTGTGCTTTTGTAATCCCACCCCCACCTTGAATCCATCCGTCACTCCTACAGTGCATGTCTTCATCGTCTCGCTGTCCTCATAAATGTCCTACACCACCCTCACATACTTCTCTGCTACTCCTGACTTTGTCATACAGTACCACACTTCCTCTCTTGGCACCCTATCATATGCTTTCTCTAGATCCTCAAAGACACAGTGCAACTCCTTTTGACCTTCTCTATACTTCTCCATCAGCACTCTTACAGCAAACATTGCATCTGTAGTACTCTTTC
This sequence comes from Pholidichthys leucotaenia, assembly GCA_020510985.1. NCBI lineage: Eukaryota > Metazoa > Chordata > Actinopteri > Cichliformes > Pholidichthyidae > Pholidichthys > Pholidichthys leucotaenia. The sequence continues at coordinate 242,730,181 of CM035841.1, forward strand.
TTGGTATGAAACCGTACTGCTGCTCACTGATTCTCACTTCTCCTCTTAACCTGGCTTCAACAACTCTTTCCCATATCTTCATAGTGTGACTGATCTACGTTATGCCTCTGTAGATACTACAGCTCTGAGCATCACCTTTGTTCTTGAAAATTGGTACCAAAGCACTTCTTCTCCACTCCTTGGGCATCCTGTCACTCTCCAAGATTGTTTTAAACAATCTGGTTAAAAAGTCCACTATTTTATCTCCTAAACATCTCCATACCTCCACAGGTATGTCATCTGGACCTACTGCCTTTCCATTCTTCATCTTCAAAGCTACCCTCACTTCTGCTTTGCTAATCCTCATGACTTCCTTGTTCACTATCTTTCCTTCATCCATCCTCCTCTCTATCGCATTTTCTTTATTCATCAGCTCTTCAAAGTACTCCTTCCACCTTCTCAACACACTCGTCATGTGTTAGTACATTACCATTTCTGTCCTTAATCAATCTAAACTGCTGTACATCCTTTCCAGCCTATCAATACAACTCCTTTTCTCCTTCCTTAGTGTCCAGCCTCTCATACAATTCACTATATGCCTTTTCCTCTGCCTTTGCCGCCTCTCTCTTTGCCATGTGCCTATATTCCAAATACTCCTGTCTACTTTCCTGATGATTACACTGATGATTACAATACATGCGCAAAATACACCGAGGACTAAAGATTAGAAAACTAGAGGGATAAATCTGACCTTATTACACCTTAGTAGGGAATGTCAACCCATATGTACTGAACTCAGAAAGTTTCCATCCTCTGGAAAGTTTGACAAACCTTTCTTCTAATCCTGATGGATTAAATCCTTTGCCTGATGGCGAAGGCTTGCCGGCCTCTGTAACAACCGGCGGATGTGCCCCAGCCTCTGGAATAAACAATGGATGTGCACCGGCCTCCGGAACAAATGGTGGATGCACACCGGCCTCCAGAATAAACCGCGGATGCGCACCGGCCTCCGGAACAAACAGCAAATGCACACCAGCCTCCGGAAACAAACCCCGGATGTGCACTGGCCTCTCGAACAGATGACAGCAGCGTGCCGCACTTGGGGACAGATGACAGTGGCTCGCTGAGCTCAGGAGCAGGTGTCAGTAGCATGCTGAATTCAGAGACAGGCGTCAGCAGCGCATGCACCTCCGGAGCAGGTAGTAACAGGAAGGCTTTTAACTCAGCAAACTGCAGCAGACAAGCTTTAAGTTCAATGATCTATAGTTAGAGAGCCCCCAGCTCTGAGGTCAATGAGGATAGGTAAGCATTGACCTTGGTGACTGATGACACGAGCTGAACAGCCTCAGGAACCAATGATGGCGGCACGCCAGCCTCAACAGTAGACGACTGGGGAGTGCTGGTCCCAGGAGCAGACAGTTGAAGTGCGCGGACCTCAGGTACTGATGACAAGGGCGTACTGACTTCAGGAGATAATGGCTGGAACGCGCTGACCGCAGAAGGTGAAGATGCAGGCCGATCAGTGACGAACCCTGATAATGAAGGATGATCAGCAGCGAACCCACACAATGCAGGCTGATCAAGGGTGAATCCAGTAGGTCAACCAGCTGTGCACCCAGATGATGTAGGCTGGAGCCCTTCGAGCCCAAACATCTGGGAATCCATCTCCAGTCCAGCCACCTCAGATGGAGAGCTTGGGAGAAGGACGGCGGATCGTGAAGGTGAAGAGGGTGTGGCAGTAGAGACCGGGAGAGAGTGCTGAGCGGTGGTGATTGGCTGAGCTCCCTCCCCGGGAAAAAGACAAGCCCTTTCATTAAATGGTGTTAAAAAATGAAAAGGTCTTTGCCCTTGATCCCATTCTGCTGCCGCTGAAGCGCTGGATGACTCCCTTTGGTCGACTGCGGAGCTTGACCTGTGAACAGCTATGGCAGCTGGAGCTGGGGGTGGGGTGGAGAGTCAGGAGGAAGAGCGCTGACCCACTCCGTGCTCCTCTACTGCAGTCCTGGGTGTTGAGGCGGACCGTGGGGCCCCAGAGATGAGGAGCACATGTACCCACATAAACACCCTCAGATGCAGGGTATGCTCCAGCTCCAGGGCTGCTGCTATCCACAGACCATCCTTCATGGGATCAGAGGAGCAATGGGCCGTGGCGATCAACCCCTTCAGCCAGTTCATGGCCTTAAAATCCCCCTGGGTTAGCAGCACACACCCAGACATAGCTGAGCAAACTCAGAGTCCGCTGGAATTGAATTACATAACTCAGTCAAAAGTGGACTTTGGACATATTTACACAAACAATGGTTCAGTCTTTTGACACCGCTGTCTCTACAGGGGTATGTTATCATCTTATCTTCAAAGTATATGAACATGAAATCAGTACAATTTAAAAAAAAAAAAAAAAAAGGAATTTGTCACTTACTGGCAGCTAAGGGGACTCCCTCGCTGCTGTGGTCGATGAGTTTTTGCCCATCGTGGTTGTTATTTTGTGTTCTGTCAGTCATTTACGCTCTCTACTACATCTACAAAGTCTTATGATTATCCCACATAAATTTTGTTTGTATCCCACGGCTATTTTCCGTGTACGAAGCTGTCTAAGTTGTGGTGCATGATGATGGATGACAGGCATATTAGCTTTCTGAGCTAAAAGAAGGGAATACAGGAAAAGGAAATAAGGAGTTCTTCTTTTCTGGTGTATTACATGTCAGCCATGATTCCTCCAACGTGTGTCTGCCACCTTTTGAACTGCCACGATCAGTACAAGTCATCAGTATAGCTGGGGAGTACAGGGATGTCAGAATTAGTTGACAGGCGCAGCGCCACGCTCTGCCACTAGGGGCATGCAGAATCTTACAGTCAAAGGGTTAACACGCCAACACTGACAATGACACCACAACTGACAAGGACTGACACAGACATATATTGGCAGGGATAATTAGCAAACACAGGACAAGTGGGAGCAATCGGGAGCAATCAGAGACAGCAGGGAGTGGCTGCAGGCACGGAAGACATGAGGAGCTGAGACAAAAAGGGTAAAACAGAAACACATGAGACATGACTACAGGACCATGACAATGATAAACATACAGGACAGAGGACAACACAGGGAATAGATAATACAAAACTAAGATCACGCTAGGATCTGAACATGAACAGAAAACGCTGTCAAAATAAAAACCCAAACCAATGATGACAGGAAAATTAATACAGAACATACAACCCAAGATCCTAATAACACTAAACACAAAAAACCGTGAGATAATAAGAAGAAGAAGCAAGAATACAGAAGATCGAAGTTCATAAATAAATAACTCAAAGCAAGAATGTGGGCCCAGATGGTTTACAGCGGGTAAGCAGATTACCTGCTCACCTGTGCCACAGGTAAAGTCTATGTGGGCAAACACAGATGGGGACAACATGGAACTCATGGATAAACCCACATGGGACCTATAAGACAGCCCAGTTTTAACCTTAGGTGGGGCCCACATGGCCATGCAAGCTGGGATCTGAGGGAAATTGGTTATCATTAATCAGATCATGTTTTTCCACAAATCTATTTCAAAGACAAAATATTTTAACTGCAGTACAAATGCAAAACTGTAACTCCAATTTCTATGTGAGTACCTTAAGTTTGAAGCTTTGTGTCTGCACTTTAAGCCAATATTGATTATAAACGTAACTGTATCTTGAATATGTTTTGGTAAACAGTTAAAATAACAAAACTTGTGTCAGTGTCCCAATATATATGGACCTAACTGTACGTAAACTACAAAAACATTTTTTTTTTAACTTGCACTACGGCTTCTGCTCCCATGCACTGTTGTCACTACAGCTGCACAACAGCTCTCACTGCTTCATCAGTGCTGAGAACCTCATCATCATAGCAGTCTGTCGTGGGCGACAATGACTGTTTCATTTAGGTCTGATCAGATTCCTCCACACAGCTCTGTCCTTAGCCTTCCGCTGCCAGGAACTCCTGTCTATGTCCAACTTCTTCAAGTTTCTTTTTACAGTGTCTTTAAATCTGAGCCTTGGTCTACCCTGATTGTGTTTGCCTTCACATAACTGTGAGTAGAGTAACTGCTGAGGGAGACGTTGGTGGTCCATCCTTTCGACATGTCCGAGCCATCTCAGGTTCATATGTATTAGCCTGTCCTCCACTGATGGTAGACCAGCTCGTTTCAATATTTCTGTGTTGGTTATCTTGTCTTTCTATGAGATGTTCATTATGGCTTGAAGGTGTCTCATCGTGTACGCGTGGAGTTTCTTCACCTGCACTCTGTAGACAGTCCAAGTTTCAGCACTGTACAATACAGTAGCCAGTACTATCGCTCTGTACACTTTGCATTTCACACGGATAGACACATGTCGATTGATCCACAGTCTCTCCCTCAAGTTTTCAAACACAGCGCTCGCTCTTCCCATTCTGAGAGATAGTTCATCCTCCAGCCTAGCATTCTCTGAAACAGTACTCCCTAGATACATGAAAGTCTTGCACTTGACAAGTTGGCTCTGTACCAATGCTGATCTCTTCTGGTAGTGATGTTGATAACTGGAACTTTGGTGGTTGATAAAGGCACTCTGTCTTCTTGATGTTGATTTGGAGGCTGAATTGGCGAGCTGCTCTTGCAAATTTCTCCACTAAAGATTGCATATCTTCCACACTGTGTGCAACTAGAGCACTCTCGTTGGCAAAGAGCATTTCTCTTACTACCTTTATCGATGTCTTACTCTTGGCTTTAAACTGTGCCACACTGAACAAGTCTGCTTCTTTCCTTGTTTGAATGTATACTCCTTCTGAAGTGTCTTTGAAGGCCACCTCAAGCATGGCTGCCAGATATAGCGAGAAGAGTGTAGGAGCCAGCACACTCCCTTGTTTCACCCCGTTGCTTACTGAAAAGTCTTTAGATACTGAACCACTCATTGCCACATTTGCTTGCATACCTGTATGTAGTGCCACGATCAGGCTAACAAACTTCTCTGTACAGCCATATTTCTTGAGTATCTGCAAAAGTCCTTGTCGCGAAACAGTATTGAAGGCTTTACTGAAGTCTATGAAGACTACATCTGCAGTCTATGAAGACTACATCAGTGTGTGAATGTGTGTGTGAATGGGTGGATAGCAGGATCTGTAAAGCGCTTTGGTCATCAAGAGATGAGAATAAAAGCGCTATATAAGTGAATGTCATTTACCATTTACCATTTACATAAAGCGGCATTTTCTGTTCGATTCACTTTTCTACAGAAAATCATGTCCATTATGCTTCTTCCACTTCCTAAGCTGCACTGGGTTTCCAGTAGTACATTCTGCGAGATGTGTTCATTGAGGCTGTTCAGTAGTACACATGAGAGAATCTTACCAACAGTGGCTAGTAGTGATATACCTCGGTAATTTCCACAATCTTTCCTGTCACCTTTCTTGAGCAAAGGAACAATACTTGCATCCTTCCAGTCTTGAGGTACTTTCTGGGCATACCTTTCTTGAGCAAAGGCACAATACTTGCATCCTTCCAGTCTTGAGGTACTTTCTGGGCATCCCATATCTCTTGGATGAGCTTGTGCAGGCAGTTGGTCAGCTGAACCCCACCAAATTTCTACACTTCTGCTGGAATTCCATCCCTTCCTGGAGCTTTTGTTATGACCCGAGCGCCGGTTCTGATCGCGCTCCGGTTAAAGTTATGTCCCGCTGCTGGCCTTGACAGCTGCGGGCTGTATTCTGGCCTCACCGGGCTCTTATTGTGAAGGTGCTCGGTGGGGTTTCCGCCTGTCAATGGTCGGCCAGCTGAGCGTCATTACCGTCGTTAGTTTGCCGTATAAGCCCAGCACTAGCAATGGTATGACGCAGAAGTGTAAGTCGCTATACATCTAAGCTACGGACGACTTGGATGATTATCTACCTCGCATGCTTGTGGTTGACTGTCGCCTCTCCGGCACCAGTAAGTTAGCCGTTAGCCTTGCTCCTCCCGGTGAGAGTGGACCTTTGTGTGTCTTTGCTTCAGCAGCTTGTGTAGCTAATTATTTAATCAACATTTGCCTGTGTATGACTGTCTCCTCCGTTGGACTCGTAAGTGAGCTGTCTAGCCTTACGCCTACTGAAGTGTGGAGACTCATGTGTCATTGCCCCTGCATCTTGTGTTGTTAACCTTTCACCGTAAATAAAACTCACTGTAAACTCACTGGTGACTGTGTGCGTCTCTAGCTGGCTCGCGAGGGCCAGTGCATGACAGTACACTGCTGCCAAAACAGCGTTACGGTGACGCCAACCCGAGACGCTATTCACCAGTGAGTTTTTTTTTTCGACATTCGCTTTTTCCTGTCTGGGTGCCGTGTATGTGAAGAATGCCGTCGCGGAGGAACCGTGTGTGGAGTCCGAGCCATGAGCTGACTGATGTGCTGGAAGTGGTGGATGAGCTGCTCATCTCCGCCTCTCAGCTAGACTATGACCACGGCATACACTGGTACCTGGACGCCGCCGAGGATATACTTTGTCATCTCTCTCCCAGCTACGCTGACCACCCGGAAGTCGACGCGAGGAGGGAGGACATCGCTGCGCAACGCGAGATTTACCTGATGATGGAGGAGGAACGTGGCATGAAGCAGGAGAAGAGGCACTCCTGCTCTTTGCTCTTGGACCCTGATCCTTTCCTCGATTCGTTCCGGGAGTTCGCACCGTCTGGGGGCCGGCGAAGGCGTCGGCGCCGCAGCCGGGCGCGTCCTCGGCAAGCTCCTGCTCCGGATCCAGTTCCGGGCCGCCGGGATGACCCCCTCAACCAGCTGGCTGCTGTGAGTGAGCTGAGTCCTGT